>OY776676.1:18715928-19943178 GCA_963675555.1 Leptura quadrifasciata | reverse complement strand
AGTGCGAATACTTGGTTATTTCTATAGTGGCACAAATGTACTATTTAGGTATAATTGTAGCATATATCCTTGATATAGACCGTTGTCTGTTGGATTAATAAAGCTATTATTACTGGACGAGCAATTTTAGAAAAAAATCACACGCAACTCTATAAGTTACTTCCAAACATTTTACATCCACTACGTAATTAACTTTAAACTTTAATAAAGCCATCCTAAGTTTTATTAACTAAAGCGATAACACAAAATCTTGTAGCGGCATTTACCTAAATAAAAATGAAAATGTCGTTCAAGTTTTTTTCAAGTTTTAAATGCACCTTTATATTTATTCGGAACAACTGATGTCTAACAAAAAACGAGTTACGGTACTTAAACGCCACTAAAAGAAATATCCACGGTGTTTCTAAAGACAGACCCAATTTAAATGATGCTTCAGAAAAAAGCCTGTTGAGTAGATGCCCTAGCTGGAGCCACTCTTGTATTTCGTTCATATGGGTGAGAAGTTAATTACGAGTAAAGCAATCCTAATTGCTGTTGACATAAACATCCAATTGTTGAATGTAGCGGAATGGAGCATTAGAGTTAATTATATCTGTAATTTAATTATGGTTAATTCTCGGTTTACCAGCATGAGAAAAAATGAAATAAAAGTATCAGAATTGTTTTATTTAATATGAACGTTTACCATTTCGGCTCATTCACGCGTATATATAGGGTGTTTCATGAGAAACTGTACTTACTTCCAGGGGCGGTAGAGGACCACTTGGGTATTCAGGAACGGCCATTGAAATTTTCTTATCAAATAGGCCCCAGCAAATATGTTTCAGTAAGGAAACTTGTCTATAAATTTTACAACCTGGAAAGTATTCTAAACAAGAAAACTATTAAATCAAATCAAAATTTACATTTACATTCATACATAGTTTTATAAATATTTACAGGTAATGCTTATTAGAATACACCTAGAAGTATAAACTGTGTGCATATTACAAAGTATTTTACAATAATTACAAAGTATTTAAGAAATAATAATATACATTTAGTATCTACTTTAAAACATTAATCGTTAATGTTATGTAGTACACTTAGATTGCATAAACAATCTGTGTATATACCAGCAACAACTTAATTATGTTGTAAAACTTTAATTATTATTTAAAATTTCCCTATACAATGATCGCAAGGAAATATACAATCAGCAGATGGCATTATTGTATTATTTTTGTATTCACTATTTTAACCACTACCAATAATTTCGTGAATTTCTGTATATTATTTATTAAGTATTCAGTTATTTTCTAACAGAATAGCCCTATTTTACAATATTGCTTGAAATGGGCAAGTTAAATATAAAATTTTGAACTACAATACATTATAAACCTTTGTGTTGTTGTGTATCTAATTTGAGGTAGTGACATTTAAATTATAGTTTTGTCTTGTATTGTGTACATATTGTACTCAGTAAATGTTTATGTTTATGTGTAAATATTAAAACAGACTTCGTATATGGGAGTTGCAAATTAAATACATTACATTGTTTGAATAGTAGTTCAGTGGAGTAGTATTTATTTATTCGTAAGGCAATTTTTATTATATGTTTTTGCGATATATTTAATGACTCCAAATTTCTCGAATATGCACCCATGTTATTATTCCATATCTAAGAATTGATTCGACCAAAGCACGATACAATGAGTTTAAAGTGTTAAAAGGCAAACTATTTTTGTGGTAGAACTTCTAAATCGACTTGTGCATTTTGTTGTTAAATTGTTGAATGTGCTCTGTCAACTTGAAATTTTTATCTATGATAATTCTGAGATATTTAATGTTCTTTATTTGCTGCAGTTTCATATGACATATACAGTCACGCTTTCGTTTATTTATACGTGAGTATGTATGTAACTAAAGTGTATCTACCTTAGGTACGTTTCTGTCACTTATATATTAAAGTATATAAATTTAGCCTTTTGTAGATTAACTGTTAGGTAATTTTGCGATAGTCACTATCGTAGTTTTGAAAGCTCTATCACCACTTTATTTCCCCAGGAGTCACCTTCAACCAGAAGAACAGAGTTATCAGCGTATGCCACCACTTTTCCATTAGTTGAAGTAATTCATTGGCATAAATATTAAAAAGAGTTGGCCCTAGAACCTCACCTTGAGGAATGCCATATTATATTATTTTTACACTGCTCCCTATTTTGAAGATAACTTCTGAGCAAGTCATTAACTATACCCTTTATACCATATTCGTTGAGTTGGGTAAGTAAAATGTCATGCGACACCGTATCGAAGGCCTTGGCCAAATTACAAAATATTGCAATTTCTTTATTATTATTATTTATAGAATTATATACAATTTTTACAACCTCATACATGCCATCATCAGTACCATAGTTAAAAATGCAATTTTGTGTTCAAATTCTAACTTCGTTAATTATAATCGTCTAATTTCCTTTTAAAAAATCATTACCTGTTAATAACAGTATACGTGCATAAATATCCACCAAAATATATAGCAGCCACAAACAAATATTTTAAAGATAATAAATGAATATTTCTGTGTTTCTCCAAAACTAAAAATTCTAAACGACTGTTTTATCAGTGAGGCCTATAAGATTATAAAAAATATACTTAATTTATTCCGGCTTTATGCATTTGATGGTTATGTCGACTATTATGTTTTTAAAAAGATATTTTACAAATTACTGATTTCAGTAAATTATACTTAAAGATGTTTCTGACAATTTTGTCATCGTAAAGTCAAATGTGTTTCTTAAATTAACATAACCAGATTTTGTACTATACAGAAAAGGTGGGAGTTGAAATTGGACCTTTTATGAACGAAATATACAAATTCTAGCTAGAATCAATCAGCATAAATCAAAGTAAAATTTGTAACACCTAAGTCATTATTAATAGCTTAAAGTTGAAGTATTATTTCCTAGTTCAGAGAGACCTTGACTCTTGTTGAAACTAAAAAAAATCAGCTGTTTTTGAAATCAATAATTAATAATGGATATTTTATTCTAGAGATCCTGTTTAAATGTTAATACAAATTATAACTCCGGCGGAGTATAATTTATTAATTTAATTTCGTAATTAATATAATTTATGCTTTAATAGGTGGAATGGTTCATATAAATTAAGATAAACAGTCCTGATTGCATTCATAAACTTAATATGGAAGGTAACACCCTGTAAAGAGAGTTCGAATATTCATTGTCTTGCCAGGTTAGTCCAAAACTATTTTGAAGACTAGAACAGATATTGAATTGAAGACATTATCGTAGTACAAAATATTTGTTAGGGAATAGAAACAAATTAAGAAGAAATCGCAAAAAAAATTGATTTCAGTGTAGTGCCACAGGGGATTAGTGTTTGCAAATCTGGACTTCTCCTCAAGTGCTAACCAGGTCAAAGTTGATGTATGCCCTTTGCAGAATAAATTTTTGCCTTTCACAAGGTTAATATTTTGAGTTAATATGCTTGTCCTTACTCTTAGCTCCTGAAGAAATAGCATATAACTGGCGGCAAAACGTCCAAATCTGGAAGCGCTTAAGTAACAATCTAGATTTACAAACGTAAATTTGTGTAGAGTGCAGTCAGTGGAGTCAGCAGTCCATGTCCATATGTTATCAGATGAATACCACTTCCACATCATCGTTTAAGTGTTTAAGCGATTCTCAAGAAGTGATTCTAATCCCACTATAAATTGTAGGGCCATGTCTCCTTTACTAAAGTGATCTGGACGGTGGTTAAAACATTTACACCATTTATAACATTTAAAACATTTATAGCATTTATACCATTTATAGCATTTATAACATTTATAGCATTTATAACATTTAAAGCATTTATAACATTTATAACATTAATAACATTTACAGAATTAATAACATTTATAACATTTATAACATTTATAACATTTATAACATTTATAACATTTATAACATTTATAACATTTATAACATTTATAACGTATAAAGCGTTTATAGCATTTATAACATTTATTATATTTATAGCCTTTATGATATTTTCGAATTATCAAATATGAAAAAGCATTAAATTTAATAAATGCTTAAAGGCTCGTTACTTATGGAGACTAATAGGTGATTATTTTAATTAAGTAGTGTCTTATTTTAAGAAGTATTTTCTGGTATACTGGCAGTTTAATTTACATTAGCTAAGTATGCTATTAAATGCATTTTAACCTCTCCACAATAAAATTGTGAGAGGTTACTAAAATTGCTTCAAAAATAAAAATTGAGATAACATCAAATCTTTACGTTTTGAGGTCCTAGAAACTCAAAAAAGTGGTTTTTGAAAAATGTCTGTGTGTGTGTGTGTGTGTGTGTGTGTGCGTGTGTGTATGTGTGTGTGGGTGTGTGTGCGTGTGTGTGTGTGTGTGTATGTGTGTTAGCACGACAGCGCCGAAACTACTGAACGGATTTGAATGAAACTTTGCGTTTGCGTTTCTTTAGTGCCCCAGAAGATCTGTAAAGGTTTTGGTTGAGATCGGATTGCGTTTAGTGCCATTTTGACGCAACAAGTTGTTTATTTTATAATTACTTTCAATTTGCAATGGAACCATTGAAAAGCAGCTAAAATTCTGATTTCAACGATATGTCACACTTCCACCCTTTCGATTTGGTTTCCGTGAAAAAAATTAAAAACAAAGCAAATATGAAGCATAGATCGCATTTCGCATGACATGATCGATGCGCGTAGCCGTTACGTCGTGAAACTCGTCACATCACGTGTCAATTCACGTGTGAGGGTTTCTTCACTGCTCTAGAAGTAGAGCGGATTATGTTTAGTGCCGTTTTTAAATGAATATACAGACAAATCGAAGAATTAAACTACAAATATTCCTCTAAAATCTAGTAAAATTACTGAAATGCTAATGTTTCATTTAACAAAGACAGCCGGGAGCGATCGGATTGCAATGAGAAAATTTTGACGATTGTCATTGTCATCGTTTGTCATCCGATAACGTTGGTATCATGTCATGTTAATAAGATTTCTGCATATTTGTAACTTTTAGTGGATTGTCACAAACTTTAAAGGTAGATGTAACAATATCAATATCATATGCTTTCTGTACTTTCGTTGGTGAATTTATTATAGATTATCACTTTACCAATTTTCAGTTTGTTGCTTTACAAATCTGTAGTATTTAGGATAACTAGACTTTCTTAGTCGTTCAAGTAATGTTAAAGTTGTTTATATCCTAATAGTATATTATTCAACGAGCGATAATGTAATAACTCGCATAGATGATTGTAAATTCATTAAGTTGAGGGTTTTTTTAGTGCCCCAGAAGATCTGAAAAGGTTTTGGATGAGATCGGATTACGTTTAGTGCCATTTTGTCACACAATTTAATGCTCTTTTCGGCTTCAGGAGATCCACCGAGTGGGGAGGTTCCAGCCGCTTCCAGTAGCTGCCGATTTTTTTTTAAATAAAATTTAAATATTTTTATTTTTACTCTCAAACTTTTTATTGCACTCTTGTAACTAAAGATTTAAATGCTTAAATTTAAGGGGATTGCCAAATATTAAGAACTTTTTCAATGAATTTTAAATGAATCTTTTTATTATTTTATTGGCATTTTCGCTAGAAAAAGAAAATTATACATTGACAGTAAATTGTGACCATCTTTTCGTACATTGTCGGTTTTTGTAGATAGCACAGTAGATACTCTTTTATTTGAATTTTTAAAAAGTGCTTAGTGCTCGTGAATTTCAAGCATTTTCTCAGAGTGCTTAGTAATCACTAGCACTTTACTATTAATAGTACTTAGTACTCGAAAAATAAAATCTCCTTTTTTAATGCTTAGCGCTTTAAAATTTCCCTTTATATTCATTATTTAATGATAAAGTTAATTAAGCATTAATGCTTGAAAAAAAATTATTGAATTTTTATGTCTGTCTATATTCTAATTATTTCAATACAATCATTTACTTATTTCATGACACACCAGTTCGGTTGATGTAATTGCCTGGTGAATATAAGTGTGTCTCCCGTCGCTCGTTGACTGTCCATTCTCAATTAATTAGGCTTATGCTGACCGCACCGTGCGACGGTAAACATTTCTACACTCAACTTTTACCTCTAATAAAGAACCTCATTCGAATCCGACGTAATTTCTTCTTCGGTGTAACCCTTTACATCTGAATGGGTCTCCTCCGAGCATCCTAACACATGTAAAGATCAGTATCAGCGCATCTGAGATAAAGTCGTTATCTACTAATTGCGTGTTTATCGGGAGAGATAACACACTCATATGAAACAGTATATATTTGTCGGAATGTACTGAATTCTATGTTTTGTTTGTATCATAATATATGACGAGTGTTAGTCTAACAAATCAATTAAATATAAACAACGAAAAATACCAAAAATGATGCCATGATACTAGTAGGCAAAACCTTAGACAGTTGATGCCTCTGATAAAATTTCGTATATTATATTATACTTTCTTGGTACTTACTTTCTAGACCAGAAATATTCAAAATAATAAAATAAAAGTGATTCAAAAGTATTATTACACATCACTCTACTGAACACGTGCTTCTTTTACTAAATAATCTGTTATTGTGTTGTTGCAATGAAATTAAAACTGTCTAATATCTACTCTAGATTTCTAGAATATTTCATCGCTTCAATAAATTTCCTTTTGTATATATTATTTCTAGTAGGTATATTTTTTTGCATTTTTAGGTGGTGCTTTCCAGCTCTACGCCAAGCCAGTATACTGTAGATCAGGCGAAATCTTACTAAAAAGTAGTATAAAAGTTTTGATCCTTTAAATCTAACACTACACGATTTTTTAAAAATCTGTATAGTATACTTTTTATTTCCCATAAAGTATTCGTGTGTAAATTCCAGTTAAGGCGGCGATCTGTTTAAATTCCTAGCTTTTCTATATCTTTTGTAGATTCAGTATAATTTAATGTACCAAAGACTAGAAAAATTGCGTCGTTAAAGGGAAGTGGTATGTAAATAGGTTTATTAAATTTTACTATAAGTATATTTTGATCAAGCAAGCCTTTGATGTAAGTAAGACAATCTTTTCTACTCTTCTTCTACTACTTCTTCTTTTTAATTATATACCACCATATCATCCGGAATAATTTTGCTCCTGATCGAAATTGAAAATAAATCTTTTAAATATGTGTAAATAAGGGGCCAGGTACCCTATCTTGTGGAACACTACGTTCGATTGTCTGAAAATTGTTTATTATATTTTTAATTTTTATGCGTTGATATCTACCAGAGATGTACCAAAGACTAGAAAAATTGCATCGTTAAAAGGAAGTGGTATGTAAATAGGTTTATTAAACTTTATTATAAGTATATTTTGTTCAAGCGAGCCTTTGATGTAAGTAAGACAATCTTTTCTACTCTTCTTCTACTACTTCTTCTTTTTAATTATATACAACCATATCATCCGGAATAATTTTGCTCCTGATCGAAATTGAAAATAAATCTTTTAAATATGTGTAAATAAGGGGCCAGGTACCCTATCTTGTGGAACACCAGGTTCCATTGTCTGAAAATTGTTTATTATATTTTTAATTTTTATGCGTTGATATCTACCAGAGATATACATCTATTTTAGAATACATTTCTTTACATCGACTTCCTCGTGATGATGTTCTTTCATCAAGGATAACGTACACTTTTGATGTTGTAAATATAGCACCCTAAGTTGATTTTCTCCAACGAAAACCACGAAGTCATAGACTTGTTGTTTGTCTATATCTATCTGATGATTCCTATCTTACCGAAGTGACGATACGGCTCTTTAGCTGGTCTGTTAGAAAGCGTTTTCTGGTTTTTTATGCCTTTTGCGATTCAGTGCCTTACTTTGGCAAGAATATAAACACCTACTCCATGAGGTCTAATATCAAAAACAACTGAACATAAAATCCGCTGTTCCTGGCACCTCCTGCAACGAGTGAATTTCAAATTGATTTCATATAGTTTCCTCACAAGTTTTGAGAGTTACTCTATCAGAGACTTCAGACCATTAAGTGTGAGCAGTTGCTGAGAACTTTTTATGCGCGATTCAGCTATGAATATAGTTTCTTCTGTCTAGAATCGCTTTTTTCTTGATTTTATTACATACCTTCTTGAAAAATAATGTTACATAATAATAATGCAATATGCTCATATAAGTACATACATGGCATAGTGCGCCTTAATCAAGACATAAGGGAAAGAGCCTTTACTTAAATAGGTTCAATCATAATAAATATACATTGCACATACTTAAACAAATTCAGATATTATAAATATACAATGCTTTGGAAGTAAACCCTTTGAAAGCCTTTTATGGATCAAATTTTGTAGTGAAGTATTCTTCTAGGTTATTGAACACATAATTATTTAAAACTTTCTTTAGTCTAATTTTGAATAATTTTTCGTTGTTTATGCAAGTAATAAAATTTGGTAGGTGATTGTAAATTTTTACTCCGGAGTATAAACGACCTTTCCTATTTGTGACATATCTGTAATTTGGTGTAATTAGCTTTGTATTAGATCTGGTATCGTAATCATGGATATCGGTGGATGTCGATATTGTGTTTCGTTTTCTGTAAATTAGTATAGATAATTTATATATATAAAGATTAACTACTGTTGGTATATGTAAGTTTTTAAACGCCGTTCTACAGGATTCTCTCGGGTGAGTACCATAGATTGCTCGCACAGCACGTTTCTCTGTTATTAAAATTTGTTGAAGACAAGTTGCGTTTTAGCTTTAGCGTTTAGAATTTAGCATCAGTTACTGATATTATTTATCTTAGATCAGTTTGAATATTTATATCTAAGGTTGGTACGTGGGATTTTTCAAATGTTATATTCATTGTTTTTTCAACATTTAAGAGCAGTTTATTAACATGAAACCAGTTTGTAATACCATTCATTTCCTCTTAACTTTTAACTTTAAGATCGTCCAAATTATGATCATTCACTATAATACTGGTATCAACAACGAACAATGAGAATTATAACGAAGGAAAATTACCAACAGGATCATTTATGTATATTAAAAATAATACTGGACTCCAAATTTGATATATTTTGCTTCCGTGATAACAGTTTTTCCAATTTCCTGAGATTCGTCATAAAGTCTGACATGTGCAGATTTATGTTTTAAATACGAAGTAAACCACAGAAGTGGTGTACCGCGTATTCCGTAGTAATTGAGTTTCATTAGTAAGATATTATAATCTACACAGTCAAAAGCTTTAGGCAAATCGCAGAAGATACCCATAGGAATATGTTTATTTACTAGGATATTATTAATATAATTTATAGTTTAAATGCAGCGTCAGATGTGCTACAATCTTTTTTGATTCCAAACTGAAATGGTGTTAAGATTTAATTAGCACTGCAAGAACTGTTTGACAAATTCATTAGCAACTAAACCAATTTAATTATTGTATTTCGTTCTGTTAGACCTTTGAATTTTTCTAAGGTCTCCCACGCCAATCATTTTGTAGCTAGTTAATACTTTTAAAACTATCTGACTGACTCAAATAGCTTGGATTTTTTTTCTTGTGTGAGCTTTTGTTAATACATTCTAGTACTGGGTTGTGCTTCGGTCTGGAATTTTGTGTTACATTATCAAGTGTAAACTGTTTCAGTTCTGGATCAGCCTATGTACCATTTTGACCTCCTGTGAAGGAATTCCAATATATTTTCCTTCCGTTCTCAATCTGGTATAATGACCTCAAAAAGTTTGTATTTCAGTGTCATCTCAAGGATGCCTGCTATAGTTTTTAGTTTATTATCATGACCCAGGCAATAAACCGGATGTAACAAGTCCTTTTAGCCTTGCAGAAAGAGGGTTTTTTTCTTGATTAAAGGACTGTGCTACAAAAATACGTTTATTATTTTCTTGGTATTAATATAGCAGTGCCACAAGGTATTGTATTTGCGCTTCTTAGCTTCGTAATTTGTTTAAATGATCTATTCAATGTATGTCCAAGCAACAAATTCAGATTCGTGAATTACGCAGATGTCACTAATATCGTCATTAGAAGTGAGAATATTTCTGAGATCAAACAATTTGTTCGTAATATTTGGCAAAATTCGAGGGATTGGTTATACCAGTCAACTAACAAATCGACTTTTCCTCCCAATTTATTACAGGATATTCACAAATCGGTTTAGGTCCGGTTTATCAATGCAATGTTGAAACAATAGATATAATCGAGGTCAGCAGTTCCCGTCAATCAAAAAACGCAACAAAAACTTTACGACATAATTATCGTCATGGGTCATGCGGCATGCTGTCATCAAACAAGCCGATAAAGGTAAGCGAGTCAAATTCTGAACGTAATAGTACAGAGAATACTGTTATTTTAATGAGGTCGTAAAGTTTCTGTTGCGTTTTTTGAGTTGCGGGAAGCGCTGACCCAAACTATACCTATTGTTTCATTTGACATTTATCCTCTAGTTAAGTATTAACCCTGTATGTATCGATAACCCGGACCTTAGTGGCTTTATTTGCTAAATAGGAAACAACTACTCAGCGAACAAATACCCCGACCTGCATTGAATTTACACCTGCAACTCCTGATAGATCGGTGGCCAACTATCAATTGTCAATTCCTAACCAGACATAGACCAATTTAGAACTTTTCTGTGGCCATGGAGCAGACAAATGATAGCAGCCAACCTGCTAGTTTTAAAGTACACCAAGAAAATGAAGTAATGGTGAGAGAGATAAGTGAAACTTCTTAGATTGTCAACGTTATTATCCGTCGGATATCATAGATGTCTTTGTGGCGTATAGCGAGTGGTTTAATGTTTACGCTCAAGTCGTCTCCATAATTTTGTAAAAAAAATGAAAATAATGACATATAGTTTCCTAGATATTGCAAATGATGGTTTTAAAATGGCAGATGACGATAATTTAGCGACAGGTGAAGATTGGCGTTCTAATTGACAAATAATAATAAGTAATAAAAAATGGTCCTCAACAGTAAGTAGCTGTTTAGAGAAATGATTATTATTCAACATAATTCTTTCAATTAATCGTTAACATCGTTATTTATAATCTTAATAAACATACCATAATAAATATTGTCTTCATAATTTGCAAATTAAAATGACTTGTTAATTAATTAAATTGCTCTCTAATTAAAACGCTTTATTTAAATGATGTGCAGCATCTGTAATTTCAGTAAAACACTGGGTAAAGGAGAAGATACACTACACCACGCAATTTTCTCAGTGTTTGAAATAGAATCTTAATTTTATTTAAGTTAAATCGATAATAATGCATTTTTTATATATTTACAAGTAGAAGAAGTAGAATTCATGACGGTATGTAGTTCTTTAGTTGCGTAAAACTAGTGGAAGTTGCCCATATTGACTTTTAAAATCTACAAAATATAGCATATAAATTAGACTAATCCTCCAAATTCAGAAATAGTGGAGTATGATTGGCTACCATCGTGTGCTGGTACTCATTTCCGGTAATGTTGTATTGTTTGATTGAGATATAAGAAAATATATCGAACTCTGAAGCAGAACGAACGTATATGAGTCAACGTTATCAAGTATATTTTTGATATTTTTAGAACCATTAACTGAAACATAAATCTTAAAGTAGAGAACATTTTTATATTTGGCAAACAGTTGTTTAGTATTTTAATAAACATGTTTTCTCTAACTGAAAGCGAGCAGAAAATTAATTATTTTAAAAACTAATCATCCTCTTCAAGTGATTGCTAAATCTAAGAGTGTGTTCATTGGTATAGTCGAGTTTATCTATTATCAGCACTCAAAAATGCAACAAAAACTTTTATCGCTGTTGGGTCAGGCGGCATACTTTCATCAAGCAAGCCGACGCACATTATTAAAAACCTATTAAGCGAGTCAATTTGCGAACAAATAGTACAGAGAGTACCGGTATTTAATGAGGTCGTAAAGTTTTTGTTGCGTTTTTTGAGTTCTGATAATAGATGAAGTCGATCGACTATACTTCGGTGTAGCTATCTCTAAATAACTAACCCCTTTACCCCTCTGCAGTATGATCACTTAATTGTTTATTAAGAAACATAAAGTGAACTACCGTCAACTTCAAGAATTACTTATATATCGAACTATGTGTTACATTAACTTTCATTTTATATAGCGGATAAATTTTGTGATATGTGTTACGTTTATTGTTCAATAATTCTCTTATGACGCACTAACCAACTTTAATGAAATGAATAATAACTAATATTCTTAAAACAATTAGTTTACCTTTTGAACTTCTGTACAGCTCCTTGTGAAGAGTCTTGTTAGTAACTACATAAGATTTTAATAATTTAATTCGATATCTTTAAGTATAGTCCAAGTAAGGACTTCCTGAGACAAAAAAAACTAAGCAAAAACTTTACGGCATAATTATTATCGCCGCGGGCCATGGCGCCAAGCCTGACATGAAACATTCCCGACGCACATTAAAAACCTAAGGTAAGCGAGTCAATTTGCAAACAGCACAAAAAAAGGTACCGGTATTTTAATGAGGTCGTAAAGTTTTTGTTTGATTTTATATGTCTCACTTTATTCTTACTTGAACATTAACAATAATAATTATGGAGTACCTCAAGAGTCGGTTTTGTATACTGCATGTATGCAGCTGACGCAATTTATATCAGTAAGGACAAATGTCCAACGCCATGCCCGTGGCCGCCTGAGTGTAAATTTACAAAATTCGTCTTAATGTGAACAATATTGAAAGTAGTGGCATATTGCATATCTGTATATGAAATTTATTTTGTTATGAAAGGATGATTACGGGAGTGTATATATAGTAATACATCAATAATTAAGGAGTATCTCAAGGATCGGTTTTGGGACTTCTGTTATTTACTGCATTGTTAACGATTTATCTTCTACCAAGCCCTAAAAGGATGTCCAGAAATATATAAACATAATTATTACTGGTGTCAAAATTACAACGCCATGCCTGTTTAGGGACTATAGGAGCAATGCACTCGTGTCCCACAGCAGCTATGGAGGCAATTCTTGACCTACTTCCTTTGCACTTGCACGTGAGGAAGGAGGCAGCACTTAATGCCTTAAGACTGCATCAGGCACTTAAATTTAAACCAGGCGGTCTGCCTGATCACAAGGATTTTGGCGCTAATCCATTTTAAGTCCATGACCAAACCCACTGACTCAATGCCAATCAAACAAGACTTTGACTATCCATTTGACGTGGTGATCGAAAGTCGTCAGATGAGCAAGATAGAGGCAGAAACAATCTACAATCTACTGGTGTCTATTTCTTACAAAACTTTGGAGCACTGTATTTATTTAGGTTTATATTTATACGTTTTCACGTTCTAGGAAAGTTGGAAGATTTTGGCTGATTATTAGGCTAAAGTATGTACCGTATTATTCGGAATTACATATAGCAGCAGTATGGACTTAATACAAACAAAAGTTTACAGCAGTTTTTAACATCTACAATTACAGTTGTATTTAAATAGTCTGATTATTAATACTGCGATGATTCTGTAGATTATTTTATATTAAAGAATATGAATGACAAATCCCTCAGGTTTATTCTATTTAATTATACTGGCCTTGTGGTCATGCTTCTGAAGTTTTAGTCCAAGTGAGGACTTCCCTGCACTCAAAAAATGCAACAGAAACTTTACGACATAATTATATCGCCGCGGGCCATGGCACCATGCCTGTCATCAAACGATCCGAGGCACATTAAAAACCTATAAAGGTAAGCGAGTCAATTTGCGAACAGCAGTACAAAGAGTACCGGTATTTTAATGAGGTCGTAAAGTTTTTGTTGCGTTTTTTATGTGCCAGGAACTGATTACATCAACTATACCAGTTTTTCACAATTCTCTCATGGAAGAATAAAAAGCATCTTCTTTCAATGCATGTAAATTTTACAAGTATTAATGTTTTTTGATCCAATATATTGCTATGTGTTTTGTATTGATGTGAAAAAATCTACACTTGCGCACAAATTTTATGGGAAATGGATTTCATTCGTATTGTTGAAAGTTTGATATCCCGTAAATTTCGATCTCCTAAATACAGCCCAGTGGATATCAAAATGAAAAATGAACGGTTTTTGACATATAAGCTGCCAAAACAGTTTCCATCACTTAGACGATCAAAGATTCCAATAATGAAATAATAACATGTGCACTCAGATGTCAAATTACATGGTATACCAAAACAACACAGTATAATATCATATTTTTTTTATAAAAAGATGCGATAGGACAATTACCTGAAGATTTCAAGGCAAATAAATAATACTGCCTACCTGAAAAATCTATTGCCTTTACATAATAAGAGAAATGTCAGAACTTACCCCCTTGTGACTGAAAAGTAAATAAACACATCAAAAGTTCATGGCCAGCTATTCAAGTCACCAAAAAATAGAATATAAAACAAAAATCAAGGTAACTATCGGGCAATCAGCGCACTGTAAACTGTAATTAATGTTCTCAAGGATTCTAGTTCAGTTAAACACAAACCGATAAGCACAGGTTAAGCAAACAAACAATATACAATCAACGCGGAGCTTTCGCGGAGCTTACAGCGCTTGCTAGGACTTACTGAGGACTGTGACTTTGACGGGTTTTTGCTCCGCCTTTGGATTGGTGGGGGCTCTCTCTCACCTCCTAAAACCGCATTTCTTTATCTTATTACCATAAATTTGTGGTAGATTTTAGATATCGTGAGTTAAACAGGTCTGATATGTTTTGCATATTCCTTTTCAGACGTTTTCATTCTTTATTTTTAAGACTTTTATAGTTTTTATATTGATGTGGGAATTCAATTTTTATTTGTCCATCGCAGAAAAATATTTAGGGACATTAATGTATTTGTAATGTACGAATGATCATTTTGTGGGATGATACTTATCGACGTTTAATCGTGATTATCGTCGAGGTTTTTAAATACCTGGTATTGTGAAGAGAATTTGCTGTGGCGGTGAAAAATAATTCTAAGCAATGTTTTCAACATATTGATCATCTCAAGAAGGTGCAGATTAAGTCCAATTTTAGTTTTACCTCATATAGTTTATAGAATGAGGTACATTTGACATCTTTCCAATACGGCCTATAAATTTTCACTGGGATTAATATCGGTATTATTACTTGGCCATCGATTTAATAAATAAGTACAAAAATGAATATAGCTTCAAAGTTACTAGTTTTGCAGCAGATAATGCTGTAAACATGAACAATATGAGGGAAAAAATTGCTGAAACCCCGAATTGCCTCATTGTAACATACGGGTGTTTTGCCCATACTGAATTTGCTTTCCAAAGATTTGAAATTTACAAAAGTAAAATCACCTCCAAATTTACTGGGCAGATAAAAAATACAATAAAACTTTACCAACTCATTAACATTCCGTTATCTTTGTATTATTTCGTCCTCAAATTGAATCACTTACCTTGTGACGTGCCATCTCTCGCTGGTTTTCACAAATTAAGAATAAGGGATCTTAGTCTTAGTAAGAAATTAAATATCTTCACCCCTTTAACAATAGATGTCACCGCGCTCTAATTTATTATTCAATTATCACTTTTAAGCTTTTCGCCAACAGATGGCTCCCACTAGGTAAATATACCAATTCATTAAAATAATTGTGTATGCCATGGAAATCTAATATATAAACTATTTAGCATAAAGATAGTTAATGATTAGAAGTCCATAAAAATCGATTTAGTTTTAAAATTTCTCAAGTTGGCACTCTGATAGCCGAATTGTCAAATTGTCAGTTTAAGTCATTTCCCCTTGTTTTTGTGAGTTAAAATGGTTATAAATATCAGTCAAGAACCGTCAAACTTCCTATTTAAATCAAAAAATTGAGTTGAAAACTTTGCTAGGGATTAATTTAATTAAAAAGGCACATGGTTGCTAATCTGTTTGATACCGGATCAAAAACTAAATTTAACCTAATTTTTAATTAACATTTTGTTCTCTTTTAATTGAAATTTCGATTTATTCGGATTAATTAGCGAGTCTAGAAGTAGTATTCTAGACAATGGGTAAGGCTAAATTTCGATTTTGGTAAGGCCAGATTTCGATTTGGGACAGCTAGATTTTGAGTTAGAACTTGCCAATGGTTCTATTTTTGGATTATTTGGACTTTTGGATCATTTGCTATTCTTTGGTACACGAATTTTGGTATACGGATTTACGGATTTGCCTTGATTTATACTTTACGATTGAGATAACCCCTATTTAATCATTACTACAACCAGCAAGGACCTCGATCAACAATCTTCAAATCTGGAGCGCCTGGAAATTAATAATTATTTTTCCTAGCGTAAACTGAGAAAAACCCTAGACTTTGATATATCTGTTATATATTTTATTTTACCCTTAAATTTTCTTTGTATTGCAAATTGCATACTTATTGTTATAATAAATTATATTCTTTTTACTTGTTCTTTTTATTGTTCGCTCTCACTACAAGGGTTCGTAAGATCTGGGACCACATTTGCATGTCCTGAGTTGATTTTAACTGTAACATTGTAAAGTACGTTTTATTTAATTGATTAATTTACATAGTCAACATGGTTAGTCCAGAATACCTTGTGATGAAGAAATGTATTAAGTAATTTTACTGATTCTGACTTAGTAATATTTTCATAAAGAATAATGTGGTTTGGAACGGATTTTTTAAGATGAAAATATAAAAGCGCAGTTTTTTCCCATTTAAGATGAGTTTGTTTCTTTGGCACCGTGTGCTTAGTGACTCAATCGCATTACCAATAAGGTTTTGAAGTTCCTCAGTGACCGCTGACACGGTAATTGTTGTGTCGTCATCAAACATTGTATAACGTATAACATGAACAGTTAAGGACCTAATATGGAACCCTGAGGAACGCTCAGCTCAACATCATGCACGTCAGATTTTTCTCATTCAAGTGTACAACTAAGGATCGATTTTTCATGCATGACACTAACCATAAAAGAATATTGCCTCTAATACAAATGCTATGCAGTTTAAGGCTCAATATTTCTTGGTTAACGGTATCAAATTCTATGGAAAGATCAAACATCAGTGAGACCACATAACTGCTCTCGTCCAAGCATTGATATACATGCTCCAGCAGATGACAGGATGCCGTCTCAACCGATTTTCTCGATGTAAAACCATGCTCATATAACGTCAATATATGTTCTTTTTTTAACAAAAAATATTGTAGTTATTGGTTAGAATTATTTTCTTTGATGTAATATGAAGAATGCATTACACTTGATCTGAATGAAAGGCTTTATAAAATTCCGTAGTAGTTGATATGACCATTTTCCACTTCTGGAAACAAAACGCAAATTCTAGCCTAATTTCTTCTCACGAAACTGAAATTAGGCTTCGAGTTTTATTAAATTTAGGAAGAAGTCGCACATTTATAGTAGTGGTTCTACTTGCCCCAGAGGTTGTATGTCCCTATTTTTTTTATGGCTTAGGACCAGAGACCATGCAGCCAGCCACACTATGTTAAAATTATCTAACCTAAACAAAATGGAGAAAAAAAGTGAAGAAGAGCAACGAAGGAAAATAGAGGGAAACACGCTTCTCGTCCAGGGGTATGTCAGGACATCACAAGAAAAGACCACCGTAGGGTAGGTAAAAACATAAGGTTAAAACAAAGCTAACCTATAGTGTGATATTAAAATCTATCAAAAAACCAATGATTAATTCATAGATTTTATTACTACTTATAGCAAGTAAACTAACTACGTTGAACGGAGCCATCATATTGAAGCATGAACAGATATTTTTAATAAGTGAATCTGTAGCTGTCTTGTACTTATCGCAAGCGAAGAAAAGGTGATCAAGATCGTCGATAACACCACATAGATCACAAAGTTGTGATGTGACTACACCAATTTTATGCAAATGGGCGGGAAAGCAGGCATGACCAAATCTTAGTTTAATAATTGTGGTAATATATTTTCGTGGAACGTTTACTGTCATGCCAGAACTGTAGAGGGATAGTTGGCTGTATTTTACAAAACATTGTTGAGCTGTTTAAAACGTATTGTTCCCAGGTGTGAATCCACTTATTTCTTAATTGAAGTTTATATAGATTGGAGCAATCCATTAGACACAGTTTGTGGTCTAATAGAGTACCATTAATGGCGGCGTCTTTGGCCAAAATGTCAACGTGTTCATTATGTTTTAAGCCTATATGGGCTTTAACCCAGACAAATGTGATGACTTTACTAGTTTGTGCAATATTGTAGACGGCATCTTTTATTTTCAAAATATATGGGTTCGTTTTGTATGAAAAGGAGTCAGTAAATTTAACAGCTGAGAGAACCGAAAGAGAGTCAGATATAATTATTATTTCCTTTGAGTTTGTTTCTTTGATGTAGCTTAAAGCTTTGTAAATGGCAATTGCCTCCAAGGTAAAAATAGAGCAGTTTATGTCAAGTTTGAACTTAATTTCTTTGTATTTAAAGGGAATAAAGAAAGCGCATCCATTACCGTCTTTTTTTTATTTTGAGGCATCGGTGTAAATAAATGTTGGATTAATAAACCGGTCAAGGACATTAAGAAGCATTTTCTCACTAAAAATGGAATTTTCGTTATAGACGGGGATGATAAAACGCTAGGTTTGAAACACATAGACCAGTAATTGATATCATTTACAGTAATTTTTTCAATATTATCAAACTGTTCGTTAATGGTACGGAATGAAAGGCACATAGGCGGAGAAGGATTCTTAATCCAATAGCTGTTGGTTAGATCAAAAGTATTGAGGACAGAAATTTTTTTTAGTAAAAGAGGGTTATAGAGATTCAGCTTGAGTAGAAATTTATTGCTTAAGAACTCTCTTCTTATTAGAAGCGGTGGCTCAAGTGCTTCAACATGGAGGGCTTCATTTGGCGTGGATTTCAACGCGCCTAGGCATATTCTCAGAGCTTTGCCTTGCATGATATCTAAGTTACTCAACAGGCTTTTGCTAGCTGAGCCGTATAAAATACAACCGTAATCCAGTATTGATCTAATATAAGCTTTATGTATGTCCCTATATCATTGATCGTTCTCTAATTATCAAAATATGAAAATGTACCATGAGGAAAAGTAGTTTATAATTACATTAAGAATCTAAATGTGAAGTTGGGTTTGAAATTTTAAATGTTTAATTTTTTTTCATTTTGTTCTAAAAAGGTGTAACATTTAAATTTTTGCTGTATTTTTTGTTTAAAGTGGAGTTAATTTAAAATATTTTAATGCAAAAATACATAAATGTTGCATTTCTTTTTTAACTGTAATTAATAATAACAAAAAAAACATTTTTACAAAAAAAACAACAGGACAATCGTCGACTATTTTCAGTATATCTAAACCCTTACTATGGAATTTTGCAAGATAATGGGCATAAATATAAAAAAACGATTGACCATTTAAATCTTTAATTCTTAAAAGTGAGTAATTAATACAGATTTATTTATAACTTTCGATAGGTAATCAAGTAAATTTTGACGTACGCCTTATTAACTGTCGAACGTTTAAGAAATGCTTACTAAATAAGAAAAAAATGAAATTCACGCGAAACCAGAACAAATAGGGATACAGCGATATTATTAACCAAAGATATCCCCAAAAGTCTGTTTCCCATTCAATAGTCGGATATTTTTACAAAAAGCCACACACGAATTGGGGAATTGATGTACATGAGGAAAACGTTTTACTTGATGTAATAGAACATAAAGAAACTTCAATTGCCGCAATTTCCAACAGAATTGGAGCAGGAGGAACTACTGTAAGGAGAAATTTGAGGAAACACAAATTTCGCCCGTGCAATCAAAGTTTGTTAACACGTTTAAAAATGCGATTTTGATGTTAGATTCTCTTTTGTGCTTGGACACAAGGAGAAATAAAAGAAAATCGATCTTTTGCTACACTGATCCAATTCACAGTCGGAGCAACTTTTTCTTCCAATGGGATAGTAATAAGTTCCTAAAATTGCAGGTGGTGAGCTGACGAAAACCCCGGATCTGTGACTGAATGTAGAGACCAAGATACTCTTTATTTTGGTTTCCTTGCAGGCCAAGTTAAAATTTCTAATCACATTTTAGAGGTGTTATGGTTATGACATGACCAATATTAATCATGCTGAAACCCCTTAGGGAAAAACAATTGAATAAAAAAGTTTTCGATATGGTGCGCACATTTTTGGCGGACATTGTATATTTCCATCTCTCATGCAGCAATGATCTATCATATTATATTCCTATACATATTTATTAACAAGAATTAACATTTAATTCAGTGTAAACTAATTATCTCAATTACTAATTACATGATATCCGAACCATTAAACATATAACGCATAAATAGCGTTATATTTTCATAACATCCGTTTGGTTGAAAAACCTTAATTATAGGAGTCAATACCTACGTAACTAGACAAATATTTTCTAAAGTATTCTTAGCAAACTTCAGAATTTTTAAGACATTTAATTTATTATGCAATGTGATTATAATATAATAGGATATAAAATACAATTTTTTGGAACTCATAGAAAATGATCAAAATCTGAAATAATTTGTTTCTTTCAGTTATCTTAAAGTACTCTTAAAATGCCACAGTTTGAGCTATCATGCATATTCCTCGGTTTTGATGGCAGGATTTCACAAGGATGTAAAATTTTAGAGCAATAATTACGGTATTCAGCTGTTTCAATGACTATTCTGATTCTAAATTTCAATTAAAAATAATACTGTGTAGGACCTGCTATACGTTTTCCCTAAGCCTCATTGGAATTTGCCTATTGTCTTCAGAGAAATAATAATTTGTTTAAAAACACCTAATTTTGTAATATTTCATTTTTTGTAAATAATAATAACCGCAACAAATTCTAGTTTACGTATATTCTTTCCTATTATTTGGGTTTTCTACCACATGTATTATTATCCTCTTCAAAACAAATCACCGAATCTACAAAATAATAGAATTATTGTAGATTCGGTGATTTGTTTTGAAGAGGATAATAATACATGTGGTAGAAAACCCAAATAATAGGAAAGAATATTCGTAGAATGCCACAAATAAATTTCAGACAATACTAGTTTACGTATATTTCCTGTACAATTCACTACTCACATTTTTCATCCTTTCCACTTATCTCGTAGAACTTATAGATTTTAAGATATTTTTTAAAAGACGATGGAAAACACGCTCTAAAAAATTTAACTGTTTAAATAAAAAGAGACGCCGTCCTCGCAGAATCTGCAAAACTGAACTGTGAACTCAACTTGCTCCCTGAATAAGTTAAAATTAAAAAAAATTAACTGTGACCAAACTTTGTCATTACAAAAATTTTCTAAATTATTTTTTAAAGGTAATTGTGTTGCTTTAAAATATATTCAGGTTTACGGACCTTGACTTCTGAATGATAGAAAACACCATAGTAATTCGAGTAATTATAATTTACTACGTCAGAATCGAAAACACAATTTTCATTATTAATATGACATCTGTTGCTGTATTTTGAGCAGTTTTAATTAAGGCTGCAATTAATTGCACTAAAATCCCAGTTCGCTTATTCCATATTACATTTGCTTGACTACAATTTTACTTAATAATTCCAATTAACATTTGAATATATCTTATTTTTCCAGTAATCCAATTACAGTCAACATATTAAACAACAAAGCAGTTGACTATAGGGCGAATTTTTGTAGTTTACAACTTCCAAAGATTACACCTAATGGCTCGTATATTTATTTATATCTATAATCTAGAATATCTAATTAAAAATTTAAGTACTACTAGTGCTGATATAATTTTATGACATTGAGAGATATGCCTCTTCTTGGCTCACCCCATCGAAAAACAAGAAGTAATTACTCAATTTTAAACCTTATCTCTTGCTACTAATTGATCCATAAGAATCATACACAAGGAAACACTTTTTATAGATTAGGCAATATCTATTAGGGCGAGATCTAAGTGAATTCTGAGGGTATGGCGGCATAGGCGCCGGTCTGTGCCCACATTTTTTGTCGAGGGATTAAATGGAGTAAGCTCTCTTAAAGAAATTTATAGACCATTATAATTTACTACCTATTTATTTCAATAAATATGTAGTATTTGCATTATATCGTATCTTTTCATCAACTTTTAACGGGACGAATTAACCATGTACGTTAGCATCCTAAAAACTGTATATTGAAATTTCTACTATAGATAAATAAATACATTTTTTTGTCTATTGATCTATTTACATTTAATTGCAATAGCAGTATAATGTGGATACCAGATTAAAGTAAACGAAATATTATAAGGCAATTGCAGATAGCATTTCGTGTTAAGGTTCCATGTGAATAGAGCGATAATTAAGAATGATTGATAATTTTTAGGACAAAAGTGGAATAACGGTGCTAATGCAAGTATTAAGAAGATAAATCAAATAGGGTATAGTTGAACATTTTAATTAATTATCTAAAGGATTATTAAGGACAAATTCGTTATTTTTTACTTCACAGAGGCGACATTATAATATTCTGGACCAGGATGATCACTATCTACATAATTCAACTGATTGCTTCATCAAGCTATGGCAGTTTCCAGCATACATCATACAAGCGCAAAACATCGATGTGGTGTATTTTCCAAAGTAGATAACTAACTATTAAATTTGCAGCGTGTACTCCAAACATTTTGCTAATCTTGTATGGACTTGGTATAGTTCCATCTAATTGATGATTGATTATAAGTCGGCATCTAGGATATCCTTATGAACTGCAGCACGTGTGTACGTAAAGGGATAAGCATAAAAAGTTATGTGAATAACAAGATGTGGTACATTTCTATTTGAGTAAGCAGCTGTCATATTAAAGTTTATAAATGTTGTAAAAGAAGATTGGAAAAATCCATTCAAAAGAGGGTCATTTTTATGATTAAAATGAGAATGGCATCTTCTCCTATGTAAAATAGCCTTTCATATAGTACATAGATGACGGTTTATAATAGACAGTGTACCATCATAACGATTTTTATGTTTTATTCTAAATGACTGGCACAGCATAATAATCAACCTTGCGCCTTAGAAAGGGTTTTAAAATCATTAAACTTCCTCATAGGCCAGTCAATGAGTATATTGAAGCACGCTAAAATCGCAAACTAACGTGTAGTACTGAATTTTTGGTATGCTATTAGGACCAGTACCAGTAGTGTAAATCCAAAGTGGTTTTTTGATTATATCTCCTGAACTATACGTTACATCGAAATGGCCATTCTAAGCTTTTTTAAAGCAGATTAAATTTGCTACAATTTGAGACCTGTACGCCAAATAGTACTCAAGATACAGCAGGATTAAAATTGGCCATTTTTTTCAAAAAAGCGAATTTTTAATTTTTCATCAACTTGAAATATCGGAGGAAAGTTGACTTAGCCTATTTCGAAGGTAAAAATACTAAAAAAAAAACAGCCCGCCCGTGAGGATCGAACCCACAAGACCGCAACCAAAGAAGCCTTTACAATTCGCCGCTCTGATAAATATTAGTCAGGACCCTGGACTGATTTGACCATTGAGCAAGTGTTGATGAGGTCTGTGAAAAGCCAAGGAGGGTTAACCCATGGTCGCGGGGAAACATTGGTCAAGGCAAGTTATAGCGAAAATCTTCGAAGAAAATTAGCAACGACCAATTGATAGGGCTATCAAATGAAATTTTGAAACTATCGATTGAGCAAAATTAATTAAATAAGTAAAGGAACTAGTGTAACATTAAATTGGCTTGAGAAATATTTACAGAACAGTAAGCGGAGCACTATCTAATTAAATATTTAACAAATGTGCGGTACCATAGTACCTACCAATTCAATTCAAAATATTTATTTTTAATTATAAGTACAAGTATGGCGTGTCTGATTCTGTGGCTAAACATAATTTAAAAGCTAACTCCTTTCGGTACGCACGACGTATTAAAATAACTTAAAAAAAATATTTTAAAAATAAATAAGTAATACAATAGGGTACATTAAGAAACAATAATACAGTAAGTGATACATTAATAGAGTAGAGTGGAGTGGAATGGAGTGGGGTAGAGGAGAGGAGAGGAGAGTAGAGCAGAGCAGAGCAGAGCAGAGCAGAGCAGAGCAGAGCAGAGTAGAATAGATTACATCAAATTAAGCAAGTACACATACAATTGAATAAGTTAAATGAGATTGATATGGTCTCTGATAATTTTACAATGTATATTACAGATCATGCCAACGCCGTTTACAATATGCACAATATGCATAGTATATAAATGTGATCGTAGTAATATCAGTCGTAGATAAAAAGTGGCTAAAACTTTTGTAAATTCTGAACGACAATTTTGTAAGTAAAACCTCCTGAAAACAACACTTTTCTTAGATGTAGTGATTGAAAATTTAAGGAGTTTAACAACGGATGCTGAGAGTATATCCTCCTTCGGGATATATTGCTGTGATTTGATACTGTTAAAATTTAAGAAATTTCCTCTGTATATTTTCCACTGCCAAATCATGAATATTATAAAATGGACATCAAATCAATGAAGAATTCTCTTAACCCAGTCACATTAGAGGTTTCACCTCGGAATGAGAGATAATAAGCTGTAAACTTGTATAAACCTTTATTTTGGTATTCTAAAAGTTGTCTTAAGTCTCATAAAATCTCGTGTGCGCATCTTAAGATATTCAAGGTCAAAGGCCACACAAAAATCAGTTTTTGGTTTTAATGATATTTGCATTTATTATGAAAATTGTAGAGCATAAAATTCTCTACAAATTTTATTCCAAACATTTTTTTTATACGCTTAACCGTTTTTGAGATAGAGCGCGGAGACCGCGCAGAGCTTAGCCATACATAGCATAATGCAAGGTCAACTGTGAGTCCCGATAAATAATGCGTCGTTTAAAGTTAATTAATCACTAAAAAAATCCATAATTATGAATAATTTGCATTATTCATTAATTAATACTACAATAATAATAATTTAATAATATTTTTTATTTATCAAATATATTCGTTTAATAATACTTACCTACTTCGTGTAATTAAACAATTGTTAAGTGAAATACTTTAAGTATATTTTAATTATATTCTAATATATCTAAATTAGATTTTGAATAGAAAGGGAATATAGTAAATACATTTTAATTATACCTTTATTTAGCAATTATGTATCATACATTTACTATAATCGACGTTCAAATGTGTGGAGGATTTATGTAAACTTTAATAATTAGGACATGAGTCTCAATTTTCTTTTTCTTCATCATCGTCTTCCGGTCGCTCGAAAATGTCCAATTCATTATCATCATCTTCGTTTTCAAGGATATTTATCTCTAAATTGTCAAAGATTTCGGGGTCAAATGCACTTCCTTCATCGAGATCGCTTTGATACGATGGAGCATTGAAGCAAACCCGATTTTCTGTTTCAGCAGCGTGAACTACCACAACCATTCTTGCAATTGCAAAATATTGTCGTTATCGATTCCAAGAGTTCATTTTGCAGCGCCCAACCTCATTGGGGTTCTAAATCATTCCCTAGCCAACTTTGAATTTGATAGTATACACGGTTGATATGTTGATGAGCCGCTGCACTTGTTGGTGGAAGATGGGATAGCTACACAAGTCTATTAAGCTTTGTTGACTCGACAAATTGCATGTAGCGAAGATGATCGATATTGTCCTCAGATTAGTAATATAAGTATTTAAGAATTTACACATTTTAAAGAGAAATTACTTAATCTTTTCTACTTAAAATATAATTAAAATATATTTAAAGTATTTGGCTTAACAATTTTTTAATTACACGAAGTAGGTAAGTATTATTAAACGAATATATTTGATAAATGAAAAATATTATTAAATATAATGTACTAATTATAAATAATGCAAATTATTCATAATTATGGATTTTTTAGTGATTAATTAACTTTAGACGACGTATTATTTACCGAGACTCACGGTTAATCTCGCATTATACTAAGTATGGCTAAGCTCCGCGCGCTCTCCGCGCTCTATCTCAAAAACGGTTAAGCGCATAAAAAAATGTTTCATAATAAATGCAAATGTCATTAAAACCATAGGAAGCGAGATATTTGCAGAAAATAATTTTTATGACCTTTGACATTGAATACCTTAAGACTCGGACTCGGAATTTATGAACCTTTTGAGACAACTTTTAGAATGCCAAAATAAAGGTTTATACAAGTTTACAGCTTATTATCTCTCATTCCGAGATTGACCCTCCTTTTTGGCTTAAGTGACTGCATTATCTAATTTTGATCTCACATGCGAAAAATAATGGACATTTAATGCCGTGGAGTCATGAAAGTTTCGAATTACAAAACCTAATGTTTTTGTTGTATATTACTTAATACGATTATTAAAAAACAGTCAAGATCTTGTATGGATTCACAGCGTGTTAAGTTGATAGACTTTAATTAATTGATAGTTAAAATCACTGTACTGTTTTATTAGTGTAAGAGTTAAGTATTTACATTTTTTAATGCTTAATTGCACACTAGATCTTTTTAAGTTGATTTTGATAAATAAGCTGTCATTAGCATCTTTTACAGCATAGTAAATTTTGAGATCGTAAGCAAATAACGCTTTTTCACAATCGAAAATCTGTACCAAGTCATTAACGAAGAATATAAATTGTGAGAGGTAAAAATTTTACCCTTGGGGTGCTCCTCAAGTATAGGAGTGAACTGTTTAGAATTGAATTCTGTTAGTTGAGTAGAACCTAGTAAGTGCTATTGTCACGACCCCCTTTCGGGAAGCAGCAACTGACGGCCACCATGCCTCAGGATAAGGAGTCGGACTTTTTAACACTCAAGAATAGAACTGTCTTAAGAATTCGACTGTCGCCCGCGTTAATAAAATTACTATGTATAATTTTACTACATACATATTTATCAAGTTATCTATTTTAAGTACAAGTTCGTATGAAAAATAATTTGTATCAATATGTAACCTACTAAAGCTATTTTATAGTTTTCTCGTCAAATATGAATACTCTTTACGTAAGACATTTCCCCCTTTTAGATAGAGCTAGCCCCTTGCTCTAAACAACACATTTCTCAATATGGTAAAAAACGGGGTTTTCAACCTAACACTTAAAAAAAAAAGAAATTAATTCATCGATCCTAAAACATTCATACAAGATAACAAAATTATACATATTGGTAAAATAGGGTTCATCATTATATTACAAAATTTCTGCAAATTAATAGATGTTCATTACGAGTAAATATAATCGCGAGAGGTACCGGTATCGATACCCGGCGCCTCCACCAAAATGTCATGCCCCCCCTTTCGGGAGCCGCAACTGACGGCCACTATTCTTGTGAGAGAGGGAGATTGGGTAGTCAAAGTACAAGGCGAGTTTAAAACAAATATAATTTATTAACAAAATGGCAATAAACAGTGTCACGAGATAAACAGACACAACAACAGTAACAACAAATGAAGGCTCTTACCAACATCACTGGTGTGGGGAAATGCGTCAGGATATGGAGTCGCACTTCTTAACACTCAAGAATAGGACTGTGTTAAGGCGGCTGCACACGATCCAGTAGGCCTGTCAGTTGAGACTGAACAGTCCGACTGAAAGCCAGTCGCCTGACGTGTGTACACTCCGATACGCCTGTCAGTTAAGACTGTACAGGCAACCGGATAAAAATCAAAAATACGTTCGTCCATCCGGCAGAACTTACGAGGGCGCAGGCGTATCTGAAGGTATGTGTGGTACGGCGCCACGTCGGGCTGTCAGGCCATCAGTTTAATCAAGGTCTTATTCAGTTACCGCGAACGAACGAAATCAAAATGTTATCCCGACCGTGACAAGGAAGATGTGGCGTACTTGAAATTGGTGGAAAAATGGAGAGAACTAAATCTCTCATGTACGGAATCTGCTATTCTAAAGAAAATTAACGACTTGAGAAGTAGTTTTCGTAAGAAGGCAAACAAAGTCAAGGATTCAATGAGGTTCAGGGGAATCTGTAAGATACCCCTGAACGTGTGGAGGGTTGACAATCCATCCGACGACCGTCCTTCAGTTAGATCGTTCAGTCTCAACTGACAGGCCTACTGGATCTTGTGTAGTCGCCTTTAAGAATTTGACTGTCGCCCGCGTTAATAACATTACTATTTATAATATTACTACATGCTTATTTAGCAGGTTACCATTGAGTACAAGTTCGTATGAAAAATAATTTGTATCAATATGTAACCTACTAAAGCTATTTTATAGATTTCTCCTCAAATGTGAATACACTTTACGTAACACTATTATAGATTCTGCAAATCCGAAGTTGTTTAGCTTAATCAATATTAATTATCTTAAATATACAGTGAGGTCCATAAATAACGAATAAATTCATTATCTACGTAATTAACAATTTTTGAGTAAAATCCTAAAACCATTTACAGGGCATCACTATATAAATATAAGATGAAAATACAAATACAATGTAAAAATATTTGAAAAAATTGTCTGTAATTGCCTCTCTGCTCATTTGGAGAATAATGCATTACTGACCACGTTTCAGCATAGTTTTAGGAAAAATAGATCTGTCGAATCAGCCACCTGTGAATTGCTAAATTTCGTTTACCTTGAACTGGACAGAGGCAAATATGTGGCCTCACTGCTATTTGACCTCTCCAAGGCATTTGATTCTCTCTGCCCTAATTTTTTAATAATGAAACTTAGTAGATATAACTTGTCAGGCAACATAATTAGTTGGATCCAATCGTATCTTGAGGGACGAAATATGGTCATTGATATTAATGGTGTCAAGTCAGCTGTGCATGATGTTAAACTTGGTAAACCACAGGAATCTGTGCTAGGTCCATTATTATTTTTACTATTTATTAATGACTTACTGAATCATATAACTGGGGGCTTTGTTACAATGTTCGCTGATGATACTACCATAACCCTGTCAGCTGAAACACCCCGGCAGCTGGTAAATATGATTCATGATGCCACCTGTGATTTAAATACTTGGTGCGAAAGAAATAGACTCGTTTTGAATAAAAGTAAAACAAAATGTATACACCTTTTTAAGAGAAGAGACATTCCTAATAAAAACCTGATTAGCGATATCCAATTCTCGCAGTCGGCAACGTTTCTAGGTACCTTTTAGCCTTTTATGCCATTTTGCAGATGAAAGATATCTTAACTGTTCCAAGACTTCTAAACATATATTACGCTATGGCATACTCACATATTTCTCTGAATATAGTTAGTTGGGGTGGTGGGAGATACTTCAAGAGAATATTTGTAGGTCAAAAGAAACTTCTAAGACTAATTTTTGAAGTACAATGAAAATTGTAGATAGATTTTTGTAAATAATAAAATTCTTACAGCCCATCAATTTATATCTTTAAGTGTGTAACGTTTGTCAAAACTACAATTTATTCATTAGCAATTCATGTCTACACGACCACAGTACTAGACACGGTGAATTATTGCGTATTCCTCACCATAATACCTCTACATATAAATATTCACCTAACTATAAATGTATCAAACTGTATAATAAATTGCCCACTAACCTCAAAAACGTGGCAAGTTTTGATACCTTCAAAAAATCTGCAAGAACCTTGTTAGTCAATGGATGTTTTTACAGTGTTGACAAATTTTTATCAGCCTCCTTTGATCATAATATGTGATATAAGATTTAATTAATTAACCAATACATATATATTTCAAACTTTGCTTGCCTCACGATGCACTTAATATATTTGATTTCTCTCTATATTTTTATCACATACACTAATTGTTGTAAACGTTTATATTCTCTTTTACTTATATTTTATTTTTGTATGCTTGTTTGTTTGTTACTTTTTCTATTTATTGTATCAAGTGACTTTTACATATAGGTATATGTTTTATATTGACGTTTCATATCTGTAAAATGTACAGCTCTATATGAACGAATAAATTATTATTATTGTAATAGAAAAATACAAAAATACAGAAATACAAAAAACAAAAGTACAAAAATACCAAAAATATAAACATACAAAAATACAAATTACAATGTAAGTATGAATAGGTCATAACAAATATAAAACAAACAATAACTAAGTCTAGACAGCCAGATAAACAATTTAAAACTGAATATTATACATATGCGTGTTTGAAATTTTGAGTATGTTACTGAACAAGACAATGTAGCTAAATCTCAGCTGAGTGATAATATTCCTGAGCTGTTTTCAGCAAAGATCACCGAGTACAATTATATATGTCGCCATGGATTGATGTATTATTAAAGTAGGATGATAACAAGAAGATCGGTGATTTAATTAATATATTCGTTCTGGGTACAGAGCATCTAAAAGTTATGTTTGCCTGGTGTTAAGCCGAGCAATATGAAATGGTATTTGTGAAAGAATAGTATAGGACAATCAATGTTGTTAAGCAATAATTTAAACAGAAAACTTAGGGAATGCAAAATTCTGCGATGTTTTAGTGACTCCATATTAAACGTGTTTAGCAGTAGCTCTTGGCTAAAGCCTCTCTCAGAATGCACCCTGTTACACTTGAAATACAAAAACTTCAAAAATTTCCTTTGTACCGTTTCCAATACCATTGAGTGAGAAAATTTTTAATGCTACTAAGTAAACAAAAGAACATGAAACAGTTTAAATCAAATATTGGAACTGGGCGCCCGTAGCTTCTTAACAATAATGAAGACGTTGCTGAAATTCTTCTTAAACATTTTGTATCGTTTCTGGGATGATTAATTTTTTGCCTTATTCTGTCTTTTAAATCATCGATGTTATTTGGTCTGTTGAAGTAGACTTTCAATTTTAAATGACCCCATAAAAAATAATCGAGCGGCGTCAAATCGGGAGAACGGGCAGGCCACTCAATTTCACCGCGTCTACCGATCCACCTATTGGGAAAAACTTGATTGAGATAGGCTCTTACTTCAAATGCAAAATGTAGTGTAGCTTCGTCCTGCTGATACTAAATGTTTCTATCAATTTCAATAGGGTTGTCATCATCTGGGAAAAGTATTCTTATACCTGGAACTAAGAAAATTCGCAAGAACTCCAAGTAACGCGCGTCAGTTAATATACTATCAAAGAAATATGGTCCGACAATTTGAGAATTTATAATTCTGCCCAAACGTTCACCTTATCAGGATATTGAGCATTGGCTTCCATCATCCAATGTGGATTTTCTGTACTCCAGTATCTACAGTATCTACAGTATCTCTACAGTTTTGTTTGTTGACTGTTCCATTTAAGAGGAATGTTGCTTCATCAGAAAAAATAATGTTTTTTTATAAATAACGGATCATCTTGGCATCTATTTGCAAAATTTCAATTAGAGATCAGGGTCATCGTTGTTATGTTCTTGAACCAAATGATTTTTATATACGTGGTATTTTTCATTTTTTAGAAGACGCAATATGGATGTTTTACTAAAATCACTATCGGCAACAACTTGTCTTGTAGGTTTATATGGATTATCTTGAATATCTAACAATATATCAAATTTCTTTTCTACTCTAACCGTAGACTGAATAATGCGACGGTCAGAATACTTGGTATTGAAGATTTGGCATACCTGCTTCTGCGTTCTTGTTTTATCACACATCCTAATAATATCAGTTTCAGTTCTTTAGTAACCGAAAGAATCGTTATTAAAATAATGATGAAATTGACAATCAGCGATAAATAACTAGAATCATAAGTGCAGATGTAACAAATAAAGAAATTATAATTTTTTCTGATATGTAAGAAGAAAGTCTTTTTATTTCCTTATTTTTGTTGGGTATTTTGCCACCTGGGTATCAGAAAAAACGATACATTTAAATTGAATGTTATGATACGAAATTAATAAGAAAAGTCAGATTTGACAGATATTTGGTATATAGAATAGTTTAGGATAAGTCCTGTCGACAAATTATTGTAGACTACATGGAGGGCGGTAAAAATTTTGATTTCAGGGACTGGGGTAGTTAGGAGGTAAACGTCCTAAAAGTCACCGACCATAGGAGGTGAGCCTTGCAGGGGAGGCCTTCCAGAAGGCCCTAAATTTTGATGTTTTTCTGGTTTCTCGCTAATAATTCGAAAACTATTGATCCTAGTGGAAAAATTATTCTTACTTTGTTGAAAATGTTGACAAAATTTCCTACATTTTTTAATTTGCATCTTCAACCGTTATCGAGTTACCCGCTTCTGAAAATCGCCGATATCTCGAGGACGCTGTTTCGAATCACATTTTTCGTCATACGCAGTTCCTAACACCTCAAATCTTCTTTATAATATAAAACGCAGCCAAATCAAGTGAAGAGGATTAAATTGACTTAAGAATTATTATATTCTACATATAATTAATGGCTGAGATAATACATTTCAATACTATTTGCCGTAATGTGATCCGGTTATTGCTTGAAATATTTTATTGCGCTCATTTCAATTTTTTAAATCTATTTATTGTTGTAAGTTGCAACGAACAATTTAATGATGCCTTTCTGCATCCGCATCTTCACAATCTTTTTGCAACGACAACTTGCAAAATTTCAGTTTTGGGCACAAGCTGTCCATTTCTCTCCACCCAGCCGGGAATTCTTAAACCCCACACATATGAGGGCAGTATGGTTCCCATCCATTGCTGGATGTGGTAGTACATCCTGTAGGAATGGTATTCGTGCCCCCCTCAGTTGATGGGAGAGTGGAAATGTCTGGCTAGATCGAAGCGACTGATTTTAAAAATGACCAATATCTGTAGTCACATAAGGATATCTTCTTAGATGGAGCACCGTACTATCTAAGGATGTAATTATGTCCTGCTCTCAGATGATGTCGATGAAGGGCTGGTAAGCTTCAGCTGCTTCTTTGACCGATTTGTCTTTTTTTATAATTTTGCAAACCTGACTTTGCTCTTCCTGAAGGCTGCGGAAGTGGTATCACAGCCTGTGAAAGCATATACAAACAGAATGTGCTCCAGCCCCAGCTGCTGCAGCTCTTGTAAAGAGTATGTTGCTGTGCATAATTCTCCTTTGCCAGGTTTCACGAGGAATATGTCACGCTGCTGAGGGGTTTTCGCCAACAACAAGACTGCCAAGTCCGCATCTTCGCCTATCACAGCTAGTGAAGAGAAAACTGAGTAAATATACCAAATGCAACAACTTACAATAATAAATAGATTTAAAAAAGCCAAAAGAATGCAATAAAATGTAGGTATGATTTCAAGCAATAACCCTATCACATTACAGCAAATAATCTTGAAATCCATCATCTCAGCCATTAATTATATGTAGGATATATAATTCTTTAAGCCTCTTCACTTGATTTGGTTTTGGAATGAAAAATTGACATGTTTTAAGATTTTACTCATAAATTATTAGATACGCAAATAATGAATGTGTCCGTTACTTATAGACTTCACAGTACTGTCGTGAGCAGAAAAAAATAGGACAACTTTTTTTTCTAATATAAATCTGTCTTTATTTGAATATGTAATGAGTAGCCGAAATAAAACAGATATCACTTTTAATTTATTTTTTATTTTAATGCTGTAGTTATTTTACTATAGTAAATGATGGATGGTTAATGAGACAAATTGCACTGCGTTATAACATTAACAAAAATTTGGTGTGTAACATTTTAAGAAAGTGGAGAATAAACGGTACGATTAGTAGAAATCCTGGATCAAAGGACAAAGGATGTCCTACTTAACAAGAAACTAACTATTAATATTTCGTTATTGCACCATTTCTATTTATAACTTCTATAAGTCTGTTTGGCATAGAACTAAATAACCTTATACATTAAATATTAGCAATAATATTTTCCCATGCATTATTTACTATTTCCAGTCATTCTTCGGCATTCCGTGGTCTCACGTTTCGTTTTTGGATACTTCTTACGAGTAGGCCCCATACTTCTTCCACAGGGTTAAGATCTGGACTACGACTGGGCTGGGGCATTGATGTTGATATCTTGAAACCAGTGAGTTACGGTATGAGCAGTATGAACGGAACAATGGTCTTGTTGAAATATGAACTCATTATTAGGAAATAATTGTGACACAGAAGGGAGCATAATATTGTCTAAGATCCTAATATATGTTTCACTATCAAATCGTTCCTCAATATGCCACAAAACACCAAGACCACGTGCCGATATCCAAGCCCACATATTGACGGAAAATCTACCACTTTCATCATTGTTAGATATATTTCTCATCGAATCGAGTATTCGGAGGGCGGTAAACACAAATATGACCGCTGTGTGTTGACTGTAAAGTTTTTTCGTCTGTAAAGATTACATTGTTCCAAAAATTTACATCATGCTCGAGCTTCTTTATGTTCAGCTTTAAGTAAGTATTTCTGTGTTGCTGCATGACAGCGTAGCTCCGATTCTCTTACTCGCCGGCGACCAGTACTACTCGATCCAGGAAAATTCGTTTCTTCAACAGCCTGAATAACTGTGTGAAATGGATTTGCTACTAAAGCATTTACCAATTGCAAATCTTGTTGTTGAGTTGATATCCTTCGTCGCCTTGATTCAGGATTTCTATTAATCGTACCGTTTATTCTCCACTTTCTTAAAATGTTACACACCGAATTTTTGTCAATATTATAACGCAGTGCAATTTGTCTCATTGACCATCCAACTTCTGTTTTAGCAATAACTCCAGATTTAACTAAATCGCTTATATGAGACATATTAGTTTTTTGCACACTTCCCATAAATTATGACAACTAACTGACAATGTCACAAAAATTAAAGTTAGATGTACATAACTAGATTTTAACATAATACCGTTATAAGAATTGTCCTATTTTTTTTTGCTCACGGCCGTACATTATTTTAAACATTATTTTGACATTTAAATATGCGCAAATTTATTTCTAACGTATATAGGAAAGAATCCAGAAATTACTTATTTTTTATTTAAAAAAATTATGTAGCCGTTTTACACTAAGTATTTCGTCATTGTTTCACAGTAAATCTGAAACGTACTAAACAAATAAATTTTAAAAGTACTGAAAATTTCGTACTCGATTAAAAACTACCGCGACAGGTGACGTGATGCTCTTAGACGTGCCCTACAATAAAGAACGACTAGATGTCTAGTCATGAGGTATGCATTAGTTTAACATATGCTCCATAAGATATCCACCAAAACATTACGTATAAAAAGAAGCAAATTTAAAAGAATATTTGTAGCATTATTTTTTTGCTTCGTACTCACCTGCATCTAATTCACCTAGTTGCGCTACCGGCTAATGTCCCTAATAGATGTGAAGAGAAAGGATTGTGCCCATGTCGAATTTCGGCGCCTATGCATCTGTTAGAACTGGATCTAAAGTGAGCCCTCGTCGCGTTTCACCGTGTCTAGAGTGGCGCCAGTGCTCCTATGGAACACGCCGGCCGTAAAAGCTTCATAAATAAACCTGGTCATACAATAAAAAGGGGACCCGTCAAATAAAATTACCACATATCCACCTTCTATCGGCCAGCGCATTGGTTCCTGCCTTTGGCCACGCCCCGCGCTAGCTAAACACGATCAAACACAATCAGGAGTAAGTTTAATCCCAATATGAGGCTACTGAAAATTGGTGGGCATATTTTTGGTATCTGTTTGTTATCACCTGTTTTATCCTCGGGACTTGTAAAGTTATTTAGGATTTTTCTGCATCAATGGAACTTATGTAATTTCTAAGGAATTTGATTTTACTCATTCACGAAAATCGAAATTGAGAAAAGTAACGTTCTTTAAATGTACAAATGCACAGAGAACAGAAAAAAATACGTCTTCTATTCATGTTAGCATAATCGTTGTAGATTTTGGTCGATTAGTTCTTAAAATAACTGAATCAGGATTACTGTATATTTTATTTAATTATCCTGCCAAAAATGGTTCGTAGAAACTTATAAAAACTATGTAAACATGGATCTGTAAGATTCGAGTTGGATAGTGAAACTGTAATTCTCTGTAAGCCCTCATTGAACTTTACTATAGTTTATAACAGGATTTGCATACCGGGTGTTAGAAAAGTATGGGAACGGTGGAAAATCTCGAAAAAAATACTTGTCAAAAATTTTTCAAAAAACTATCTACTGATACCAAAATGGCTTCCCCACCCACCACCCTGTGGGTGGGACGAGGGACAACTATAAAATTTCAAATGGAAACTCCTACTTTTTATTGCGGAATCGGATTCTATGGCCAAAAAATACGTGAATTTTATATCGGGCATTTTTTTCGATTCTCGCAAGGTGTCGCTGCAATCGCACAAAATTGAAATAAACCTTAAGCGTCCATAAGTTTGTAAATATTTACAAACTCTAGTTACTCGTGTTGACAAAAAACATTCAGTTTAAAAAACAATATCTGTGATATCTTGGTTTTTATGAATGTTTTTTTTAAGTGTTCTTAATAACAGTACCTATTTGTTTTGTGAAATTTCTACGAGAACGTTCAGTTCCTTCCAACTTTTGTAGAGGCAGGAGCGCACTTTTGTACGGAAAAAGTTATTTCATTTTTCATTAGTTCTCGCGTTTTTTTCTGCATAATGGCTACTTTAACAGAGGAAGAGAGAGTTTCTCGTTTAATGATGCGAGGGTGGGGCGATAAAGAAAGGTCCTATGATGAAGTTGTGATTTTATTCAACGAAACTTTCCGTGTAGATCAAGTGGGAATTTCGAAATCTATTGTGTCCCGTCCCATCAAACGATTCCTGGACACAAGGACAAAATAAATAAAAATCGCCCAAAATCTGGAAGAGTAAAATCTGAAACATCGGAAGCTCGACAAGTGGAAGTGGCCCAGGCATTTGTTGAAACTCGAAGGTTATCAATCAGAAAAGCCAGGCAACAGCTTGATATGAGTGCATTTTCAGTTCATAAGAATTTGAACTTTTGAAATTTCATCCTTACAAAATTCACCTTCACCAAGAGTTAAATGAAGATGATTTTGATCGGTGACTTGAATTTAGTGAATTAATGATGGAAAGGAGTAACCAAAACCCAAATTTTTTGTCATCTCTACTTGTCTTCTCAGATGAAGCAACTTTCGAACTCAGTGGAAAAGTTAATCGCCATAATTTCAGATATTGGAATGACGAAAACCCTCACTGGATGCTTGAAACACACACGCAGTAGCCACAAAAATTAAATGTTTGGGCAGGAGTTTTCAGGAATCGAATTATAGGACCGTTTTTCATAGATGGAAATTTGAATGGAGAAAAATACCTGGAAATGTTGACAAATCAAATAGTTCCCGCAATACAAGAGATTGCTGGTGATTAGTTCGATAATGTTTGGTTCCAGTAAGATGGAGCTCCTCCACACTATCGGGATATTGTTAGGGACTATTTGAATGGTACTTTCGAAAATCGATGGATAGGTTGAAGAGGAACTATTGAATGGCCAGCAAGTTCTCCCGACCTCGCGCCACTTGATTATTTTGTTTGGGGCTACGTGAAGGGTAAGGTTTATTTCACTAAACCTCTTGATTTGGAAGAGCTGAGGCAACGCATAATAAACATTTTTGCAGAAATACCACCTCAAATGATAAGAAGTGCTATTGAAAATTTTTACGTTCGTCTCGGACAATGCCAAGAAGTTAATGGGCACCATTTTGAACACCTGCTATAATCTTGAAATCAAAACCTGCTAGTGTAGCAGTTAAGCTGTAAACTAATTCCCTCGACTGGCCGAAATCCTCACCTTGCCTTAATTGGCTGAGTTACCGCCTTGCCTTCACTGGCTGGGATCGAGAGCTTGTCTGAAGTAGCTGATTTAAGAGGTATTTTTGGCCGTAGAACCCGAATCCGCTATAAAAAATAGGGACTTTCATTACAAATTTCAAAGTTGCCCCCGTCCCACCCACTGGGTTAGGAGGGAAGAGTCGAATCCAATGGCATTAGATAGATTTCGTAAAAATAACAAATACGTGTTCTTCAGTTTTTGAATTGGACTCTTGAAACAGTAATGTTTTCTTTTCATTTTTTGCGATTACAGCGACACCATGCAAAAATCGAAAAAAATGTCTGGAATAAAATTTACGTATTTTTTGCCGTAAAATCCGATTCCGCAATAAAAAATAGGGGTTTCCATTTGAAATTTTAAAGTTGCTCCTCGCCCCACCAACAGGGTGGTGTGTGGGGAGGTTATTTTGGTATCAGTAGATAGTTTTTTAAAAAAAAATTTACACGTATTTTTTTATTTTTCGATTTGATGCAAACTGTTCGAAATTTTCCACCGTTCCCATACTTTTCCAACACCCGGTAATATATCTTTAATCAGTTTGAAATGGTAATTCCATAAGTATTCTTAAGAGTCTGTATAAGTTAACTAATGAACGGTAAACTGCAAATTCGCATAGATGCTTATGTAAAAACAACAGGAAAACTACATAAATTATTATACAGCTTATTGAAATTTCTCTATACACAAGTCATTTGAATATATGAAATTTCATGTGCTTTCACTAAAAATAAAAAATGGTTAACATGAAATCCTTTGAGAATGTATGAGAAAAAAATAATGGAATTCGCTGGTATTTATGAGACCTAATGTGGTCTCAAAATGATACGTATGAGGATCTATCTGAGGATTGAAACTTAAATGATCTGTATCAATGAAATTGTATAAGTTACCTTTATCAGTATATATAAAATACTGAAAGAATGTACGTGAAACCACAGTGGAATATATAAGGCATGATTTAGTTCAAATTTGACCTAATCTAATATCCAAAAATGGTAAAGCTATAAATATCTTGTAGATATTTTTCAAAAAGTTCAATAGAATAATGAACATTATTTTAAAATGCGCAGCAACCAAATGATTGAAATACGCTCTATATCCATGCAATTGTATAAGTTCCCTTTATGATTATAATAAGATGTACGTCAAACCACAAGGGAATACGTAAGGCTTGATGTGGTTCAAAAATGGTATATATGAATATCTATCTGGGAATTGAAACCTAAATGACCTATATCTATGCAATTGTATAAGTTTCCGTTATAAGTATATATAAGATACTGTAAGAATGTACGTAAAACCACAATGGAATATATGAGACTTGCTGTGGTTTCAAAATGGTGTGTATGAGATCTATCTGGGATTTGGAACCTGAATCTATATATATGCAATTGGATAAGCTCCCCATATAAGTATTTTTAAGATACTCTAAGAATATACGTGAAATCCCAGTGGAATACATGCGGCTTGCTGTGGTTTCAAAATTGTATGTACGAGAATCTATCTGGGAATTAAAACCTGAACGATCTGTATCTATGCAATTCTATAAGTAGTTCCCCTTATGAATATATTTAAGATACTCTAAGAATGTACGTGAAACCTCGATGGAATATTTGAGGCCTTATGTAGTTCCAAAATGATACGTATGAGGATCTATCTGGGAATAGAAACCTGAATGATTTATATCTATGCAATTGTATAAGTTCCCTTTATGAGTATATCACTGTAAGAATGTAAGTAAAACCACAATGGAATATATAAGGCTCGATGTGATTCCAAAATAGTACGTATGAGAATTGAAACCTAAATAATCCCTCCTAAACCCTTTAGTACTTTTTCCAAACAAAAACTTAAAGGATATGATAAACATTGTAACTGTATATTGACTCATAAAGAACTCGTATAATTATTTCTTGCCGATTAAACACACTTGGGATACGATGAAAACAAATTTTGTTATATAATGAGCAGTTCATCAAATACGAAAAATTAAAACTGCGTTGTATTACAAAAATGTCGATAATCAAATATTCGATAAAATGGTAACTTAATTAGTCTCATAAAGCATTAGATACATCCTTTCTAATGAAAAGACAATAAATATTAGACCTGTATTGTCTTATAAAAAATAATGATTATTGACGTAATTCTTATCGGTTAAAGAGCTTTAGGATGCGATAAATACTGAATCTGTATTGTCCTATATAAGTACTCCCAAATCCTCGAATATTTTTCCTAAATAAAAGCTCAAAGGATATGATGGTAACTTTAACTGTATTGACTTATAAGAACATCAATTATTTCTTGTCGGATAAATACCCTTGGAATATGATAAATACTGAAGCTCTGTTTTCTAATAAAAACTAATACATTTTTAAGCACTGTTTATCTCTTGAACAACTCATAGAATACGATAAAAATTAGAACTGTATTATCTTACAAAAACACTATATATACCAACAATTTCGTGTCTAATAAAAACTCATAGGATTCAATAAAATATTAATTATTATTAAAATATTAATTGTTTTTTGCTGAATAATTACTCATAGATAACTACCAGAATTTGATCCGCGTTGTTTAATAAAACTCATATATCCATCATGCTTCCCTGTCTAATGAACGCTAATAGAAACTCATAGAAAACAAAGAAAAAAGTATAACCGTAATGCCTCATTAAAATTCGTATATTTTCAATACGCCTTAGAAACCAACGAGGAAATCGTGAAACTTTGTAGAAAATGTATACGGCAAATATCACATACTTATACATTACAGATTAAGATTATAAATCCTTAAAGAGACTTATAAATTGTTTATATTTTTATATGTCTTAATCAGGCAGGAGATCTAAGTAGAGACATTTTATGTTATGTGAAATGGAAATTAATAATATGTATGCATATGCCATCGACCGAGGTCCTTCATTCTTACTGTAAGCAGATAATTAAAAAGAATGATACGTGCTTTGTATGCAACTAAAAGTAAAGTAATTGTCAGTTCATCAAAATGGTTTATTGCAGTCTAAAGCTCTAAAGAAAATATAAGAAAAGATGAGAATAAGATCTAAGCTCTTACTACTCCTTTTAGTGAGTCAGAAACAATAAAAGAAACAGATATAGTAATACAATTTATTACATATGTAACTTTACAGACAAATAAAATATTTAAGATACTCGTTATGCTAATAATCGTCTAGGGTTCTATGCCAGAGAAATAAATTATTATTAATTTAGAAACAATTATACAGTAAGAAAAAATATTTGAAGCAGAATAATAATATAAAAGTAACTTTTACACAAAATGGAGATACACCAGCTGCTCCATACTTCAGGTCAGTGCTTGAGCTTTCTCCTGATTCGAGAGCTTTCTAGACAATTTTCTGTTAAAATCTTCCATCCAAATCCCTGTAGCTAAAATAGTGATAGAAATTTTATCAGATAATCAAAAATATATCGAATCATCATAGCAATGTTGTTAATCCAAAATCGTATATCAAAATAGTGGCCAAAATCCAAGTCCAAAAATATATATCAAAATTGCCAAAAATATAAAATATACAAAGTAGTTGTACTATCTATTATACGTAGTGACGATACTCATGCCGCCCTGCACACACACACACACACACACATCACACACACATATTCTCCGCGGTGGTGTTCCGTACAGAATGGTGCGTATGCGCGATATCGGACTTTATGAGTCCGGCTACCCCGCCAGTTACGTAGGACTTAATAACGAGAGATTCTGCAAATCCGATATTGTTTTAGCTTCATCAATATTATTCATATGGAGCTAATAAATTCCTTTTCTACATTATTAATAGTATTTATGCAAAATCCCGAGACAGGGGACCTCACTTGAAAGATATATTCATTCTCTATTCAGCAATATTAACTTTTTTCGATTTCGTTCACTAGTTATCGAGAAAACCGATTTTGAAATTTCACAACACGAGAAATAAGGATATCCAAATGTTATAAAATAATCTTTATTAGAAAAAAATTTAAGATATTATAAATTGAAATTAATGTAAAGTAAATGTTCAGATTGCAAACTGTTCACTTTTTGACAATATGCAAAGCGGATAGTAAATTCCCCAAGAACGTTTTGTATCGCCCATGGACTTGTAGCAATATACCTCAATATACCAATAGTGAAAAGTAATTAATGAAATTCAAAATGATTGAGACAATTTCGTTCAAAATTACATGCAAGATTTAATTAGTCCAATGCTTAGGAAATTGTCTAGAGAAAAATAATGTTTCTACTAAACGTTAGTTATTTTCAATATTTGTTTTACTTGGATATTTACTTTCTTTGTCTCCCAACACATGCTGGGAAGTTGATTTGCTCTTTGGATTGGATGGGGTTGGATAATGGATTTTGTCTCACATATCCCACAAGGGTATTGTTTAATGGAGTTGTTTTTTTCTTCGGACGCCCATCTTGGACGAACAAAATCCACTGTCCTACTCAGATTTGAGTTTCTATCTCCTTTCCGTGTAATTTTTGAATCGCGCCTTTGTTGTAATCAATTTCATTACTTTTTTTCGGCGGCAGCACATTTTTACAATAGAGGTATATTGTTACTATTGTACATCATTATCTATACAATTCTAAATTTCTGGAGAACCTAACTGTACTAATGAAATAACACATGCCGCTTCTGTGTTAAGTCATGCTAAGAGGGATAGAAGTGTAGTGTAATTATTGCCAATCAGATATTTTTTGTTTCCATTTTAGTCGATTTTTCTCCATTTTGTTTATGTGTAGTGAAGTTTAATAAGTAGCTTGATTCCGTTGTATTTAATGCATTACTGAGAAATCTTTTCCTATGAAATGGTCCCGTATGCTTTGTTCGCCCTAGTACTTGTTCTATATGCATAGGCTATGGCAACATGCATGAATAGACCCGACATATCAAGTAGCTGGTCCTTATTGAAATGTTTCTGCAGTTTTCCCTGTTTTTATTTTGTCAAACATTATTGTAAAAAATAGGGTAGGGGTGGCAGAGGGGTGTGGCTAATGCTAGAATAAATTTTTTGTTATACCTGAATTATAATCTTTGTTTTTGAAAGTAAGAAGCGTGCAAAATCGGGCGTTTAACGCGCTAGAGCTTTAAAGTTGCTTAGGTAACAACCAACTTTAAACAATGATAAATACATGTACATAGCAATCAAACAAAAAAATTGTAACCGCTCTATGTTACGAATTAAAAATTAAATTCAGAGATTACGTTGTAAATGAATCCACATTAATTAATTTTTCTAATTTTTACTTTGCAGTACAGGTATAATAAAAAAATAATACATGTGTATAAGTAGCCTTTAAAGCACTTACCTCTTTAGGACCCTCCTCGCTACACTCGTCGTGAACTAAACCCGTGCGTGCTTTAAAGGCTTACTTGTATACTTGTATTATAATATACTATTAAAGGCTCTTGGTTCTTGTACGGTCGTGAGCAAAAAAAAATAGGACAAGTCTTATAAGGGTATTTTGCTCAAATCTAGTTGTGTACATCTAGCTTTAATTTTTGTGACATTGTCAGTTAGTTGTCATAATTTGTTGCAAGTGTGAAAAAAACTAATATGCCTCATATAAGCGATTTAGTTAAATCTGGAGTTATTGCTAAAGCAGAAGATGGATGGTCAATGAGACAAATTGCACTGCGTTATAATATTGACAAAAATTCGGTGTGTAACATTTTAAGATAGTGGAGAATAAACGGTACGATTAGTAGAAATCCTGGATCAGGGCGACGAAGGATATCAACTCAACAACAAGCTTTGCAATTGGTAAATGCTTTAGTAGAAAATCCATTTTACTCAGTTATTCAGGCTGCTGAAGAAATGGATTTTCCTGGATCGAGTAGTACTGGTCGCCAGCGAGTAAGAAAATCGGAGCTACATTGTCATGCAGCAGTACAGAAATACTTAAAGCTGAACATAAAGAAGCTCGAGTAGGATTTGCGCTTGAATTTTTAGTGCATGATGTAAATTTTTGTAACAATGTAATCTTTCCAGACGAAAAACTTTCCAGTCAACACACAGCGGTCGTATTCGTGTTTACCGCCCTCCGAATACTCGATTCGATGAGAAATATATATATCTAACAATGATAAAAGTGGTAGATTTTCGGTCAATATGTGGGCTTGAATATCGGCACGTGGTTTTGGTGTTTTGTGGCATATTGAGGAACGATTTAATAGTGAAACGTATATTAGGATTTTAGACTGTTAGATCTGTCGCCTAGATTTATCATTGATGAACAAGCAGGATACAAGCCCATTACTGTACAGATCTAGTTTCCTACAAATTTTGAAAACATATAACGATAGAGTCACTATTTATACAGATGGATCAAAAATAGAATCTGGGGTAGGTAGCTCTTTCGTAAATGAGGGTGTAGCTTACTCTTGGACACTTCCGCCTGACTCATCGGTGTACACTGCTGAACTATACGCGATCTGGCAGTCATTACAAGTTTGTCGTATGTTGATACAACAGTCAAAATTTCTAATAGTCTGTGACTCTCTAAGTGCCATTCAAAGCATCAAGTGCGTTTATTCTGATGATCCTTTCGTCCAACTGATTCTTGCCAGCTTACACGCCATACAAAATGAAGACAAAACTATTACATTTTTATGGATACCTAGTCACGTGGGAATCGGAGGCAATCAGCTAGCCGATAAGGCAGCACGCCAGGCGGCCAATAACCCAGAGGTCGATATTCGATTAATGAGACCCGCCGACATAAAAATAACATAAATATACATATCCTTAATGTCTGGCAAAATGAATGGAATACTTCTACTACAAAACGAAAACTGATCAAACCATCGATTTCACCTTGGGCACCCCCTATTGTCCTGACCAGGCGAGAAAGCATCGTTCTGACTCGCTTAAGAATAGGGCACACTGCTATGACAAATTCATATCTGCTACGTGGTGAGGATGCTCCACAATGCAACTTTTGCGATATCACCCTTACAGTAAAGCACATTCTGGAAGAGTGCCCCAATCTCGCGGCAGCAAGAATGAGATATGGACTTGGAGGTGCTATACATCAGATGTTGGCCAACTCTGGACACAACCTTCAAAGTGTTCTAAAATTCGTTAGGGAAATAGGCCTGTTTAATAAACTGTGGTATTTATAAACTGTAATACGCATGTGTGTACATCTGTATGCTGTATATATTTATTTGTCTGAGTATTGTTCCTATTTACATATGTTCTATTTATATTTATTTGTGAACCGTCCTATATATATATATATATATATATATATATATATATAGAGCAATGGTATGATTCTGAACCAGAAATAGTAATTTGTAAGCACAATCCTGAACCAGCCGGACGGACCTGAACCATATATGTGGTTCAGGTTCGTTTTCCTTTCTTTTTTATTTAGTGGTATCTCACGTAGATAACTGAAACGTTCCTTGACAAACTTAGGATCGGATTCTTTCTTGACATATATATTTGGCGGGAAAAAATGCGCGGGAGAATTAGTTACAGACTAATTAATGGTGGTTCAGGTTAGTTAGGAAGATGTGTTTTTTAGTTCAGTGTTTGGCTGCATTAGCGGGTGGCGCTGTTTTATATACAATATATTGCCATTCATGTCTTCCTTACTAACCTGAACCAATAGGTTTGGCAATAGTGTATTAATGTCTTTGTACTTATAAGAACGTTTTGGTATATTTAAACCTATACTAGGATGCAATACGTTGAGAGATTTTATTTATAGTTTTACCATGCGTATCTATGTAACCTGTTGGAATATTTTTATAGGATATGAGACAAAATAAAAATCAAAAGCATTATATTATTTTTATTTGTAGCATTTCGATGATTTGGGATTTATTGGAACTTGCGGCATTTAATGTAATTAATTTAATTCAATGCAATGTAATCCTAAAAAATTATAGATCTGTTACGAGACCAAATAAAAATTATTTTAAACTTCCTAAAAGATCAGATGACATAAAAAATACAAATAAAGAGCTTTATAAATTTCTATTTGATCAAAAATTGAGTTACTGAGATTATACGACACAAATATATTCATCCGTTTGAAAAAATTCATAAACTACAACCTTATATTATCCTGATAATCTCAGAATTATTTTTCTCAGTCCAAAAATGGTTTAAGTAAATAATTATAATGATTATTAGTCTTATTTCCGTAAGGTATATAGGTGTGAAGTTTTCTTCTTTTTATTCATCAATTCTTTAAAAATAATTTATACCCAAAATTGAAATACCAGATCTTTACATTTTTATAAGGCCAACAATGGAAAATGGTCCAGTTGATAATTTAGCAATATATTAATGGGTTTTTCATATTTATTTTCATATTTTCTACGAAATTTAGCTTCTATAATTTTCTAAATGTATATGTATTTTAAGATACTAATTATTGTGAAAAATATGCTTTACTATTATGAGATGTTTGGCATTTGTTACTTTTGAATAGTTTACCACAAATTTGTATGCTATGTAATATGACGTTAAATTGACTTAAGTATACAGGGTGATTCACATAAAACTCCCCAGGCAGTTTCCATAATAACGAAAAAAGGTATTAAATTTCTGTAAAGGCCAGTCGTTACATATTTTTGGTGGCTTTATTTTGTCGTTCAAATTTGCCAATGACAGTGGCGTCCGCTACGTCGCGACGCGATGCCGGAAAGAAAATTTTCGATGACTGGGACTTTGAAAGTATAATATTAAAGTTTCTTTAATACTAAGTACTTTTTGTAGCATACACTTTCCTGTTAAAATCAGTGATTTTCGAGATAAATCGACATAATATAAAGTCAAATAAGTTTTTTTAATAATTTGTTTTGACTTTTCAATAAAATATGTACATATGTATGTATTTATTTTTAAAGTAAATGTTTAAAACTGTTTCCTCTTTCATGGATACACATGTTAAACCATTACTTTCAATAACGATCTACTGTGGTAACACTCGCATATATATTTTGTTGTATGGGTCTGCCATAACATCGATTCGTTCGGTGCAAACAAAATTTTTTAGATGTCTCCATAAGAAAATATCTAATGCAGTTAAGTCAGGTGATCGTATTGGCCGCCTGATTACTCCATTAGTTCCTATCCATCTTCTAGGATATGTTCGTTGCAAGTGTCTAAATGTTATTCTTAAATTATGTGCCGGTGCCCCGTCTTGATAAAACCAGATTATGTGCCCATCATGAGGAATGTTTCTTAATAAATTTGGCAGCTCCTCTTGCAAGAACCTCCGATATATACCACAATTTAACGTTTCACGAAATAGATAAGGTCTGACTATGTATCTGTTCAATACTCCACACCATAAATTTACTTTAAAAAGTGTTTAATTTTTGGTTCTTCGTATCTATCTCGGATTATTTTGAGACCAATTCCGAGTGGTCTGTATAGTCACAAGCCCATTACTATGGAAGCGGCTCTCATCGCTCCACGACACATTTTTCAAATAATTTGGATTCTTATTATGTACTGACAATTCAGCAATAAAATTTATGAAACGCTGAAAATCACCAGGTCGTAAATGATGAACATAATGAACTTTATGCGGACGGTACTTATTTTTCTTTAAAATTATTTGACAAGAGGAGTAGGAAATATTTGTTTCAGACGATAATTTCCGTAAAGACACATTTGGATTATTTACAATATTGTCAATTACTAAAGCAGTATTTGCATCATTTGTAGCCGTCAACTGTTTATTATACTTTAACTTTTTAGAACTTCCGTAATTTTTCAAATTATTGGTTAAAGAAATAAAGATTTTATGGTCTGGCTTAGGCAAATTGGGAAAATGCAAATGGAGTAACCTTTCGGCTTCATGGGAATTTTTTCTACATTCTCCGTAGATCAAAATCATGATTAATTTGTCTTCGTTGATGTACACAACCATTTCTGAATTACCTTGTAATAACAAACGCATTCAAAAACTTAAAAATTGATTATATGTGAACAAACCTCAAAATAAATTACTACGCAACATACTTGACTGTATATTATTAAATTAGACTTAGGACTACTAGTTTATAGAATTAAGAAAACAATACAGGTGTTAATGAAAATTATACTTTAAAAAATAAAAAAATAGGAAATATTAGATAATTTGAAAGACATTAGTCTTTTTAAAAAATGTCATTATAAAATTATATATATATATTATTTGGTTCTTTATCGTGTGTGCTGTTTCAATGTTCCAGCTATCGAAAAATAATTTCGCACTTCAACGCCATCTTTGTATAATCATTTAAAATATGGCGAATCACTTTAAACTAAGTACCTATTGTATGTAGCGTCCGCTTTTGAGTGAATTTAAATTTTTTTGCTTGTTAAAAAATATTAAACTGAATAATTTTTTTCGATTTATCTCCAAAACCACTGGTTTTAATAGAAAAGTGTATACTGCAAAAAGTACTTAGAATTAAACAAACTTTAATATTATACTTTCAAAGTTCCAGTCATCAAAAATTTTCTTTTCGTCGCGGACGCCACTGTCATTGACAACATTTTAATACGGAAACTGCCTGGGGAGTTTTATGTGAATCAACCTGTATAGAGGCAATTAGTAACTTGAAAATTGCTTATATAAATATCTTTCTCCTAATTTCAAATTAAATTGTCCTCATTATACTAAAAATTCATATTTAATAAAATATATTTTCTGAATTTAGAGACCCGTAACAATTAATATTGTTTCATTGCTCTATAACAATGTACAATGCCCAATATGTATCAAAGAATACTTATGTTGCTGTGTTTAAACTGAAGTTTTATGATTGTAAAATCATGTAGATCAATTAGTAAATGCTTTAAGTACTAACTTTTTGTAATTTTCCGCCTTGCATATATTTTATTTCCTGGTCGAAGAAATATGTCTGGTGTTTATATGATATGTTATACGTAAATAATCCTAATGTTAGCTATTCTTCTAACATGCTGTATACCTAATACACAATAATTTTAAAAAGTGCTACCTGACAGCAATGCGCGAGAGGTTATGATCTCATTTTTCCAATATTGAAAGAATTATTTATAGTTTATGTTTTAAATAAAGGTAACTTATCAAATTATATAATATTAAATAAATAAACTCAGTGACATTATTGTTTTTGCATGTGCCCAGTCAAGAACCTAGGAACCACAAAATAAATGAGTGCTTGATACTAACCACTTTAAAAAAATATATTATTTTAACACTAGTTGAATTTTTATAATTAGCATATTATTACGCACAATACTATTTTATCTAAGCATATAATTTATACATACCAAGAATCACGTATGACTGCTCGCTTAAAAGAATTTATCAATAACTGAAATATTTTTCGTATTCAAGCTTCTACAAGGAGCTTTTCGCAAAAATACTTCTGTTCTGTACTGTGTTAATAAATTGAGATACATTATTATTAGTACCTATATTGTGTTAAAATTTGCATCCTGTTTCATATATATTCTCTAATCCTGCCAAATCAAGGATATAAACAGTGCAATTATACTTTTTCACACCGATAAATTTTACTGTGAAGTTATAACAACTTCCATTTTAAACCTTAATGCCATGCGAAGAAAAAATTACCATTTCCTAAATATACTGAATTTTGTAAAAGCAATAAATAATTGTTATTTTGATTAATATTATTTACGTATTAGTTTATGCCAAAAATACCAAAAAGAATTACATTTCAGCATCAATTCCGAAGATATTTTTTTAAGACTTACGGTCATGTTTCAATACACACGCTGTATACTAAATATTAGAAAAGCGGTAAATAATTATATATATTTTTATTAATGCTATTTACGCATTAGTTTACGCCAAAAATACCAAAACCATAAGATAAATATTAAGAGTTGTTAAATATCGGTTTAATCCAATGTAATTTAAAATAAAATCGAAACACCGATATAAAATTTTTATTAAGTACAAGTGACTGGAATGCTCAAAATACAATGAATGATTTTTAAACCAACAATAGTAAATTAATGTAAAGTCTTCTACTAACCGTTGGTTCATTTGTTATATAAATAAAACTAGATCATACAAATATTACAATATATGGGTGTCTCAGATTTGGCGCCGGACTCTAGTGGACCACACAGTGTTATATATTGTGTCCCTTTAAAATTTAAATACCCCAATTTTGTTTTGTTTATGGGTAACATGTGTAACAAAGAACAGCACTTTAACCATTGACTTTTGTTTTATCTTATCGTCTTACTCTATTCTACTATGAAGTTATAATAGCTACCATTTGAAACCTTAATGCCGAACGAAACAAAAAATTTTACCACTTCTTAAATATTACATATTATAAGAGCGGTAAATAAATACCATTTTTATTAATGTTATTTGTGCATTAGTATATGCTCAAAGTAGAATAAAGTCTTTTAAATTCACAATAATAAATTAAAGTCAAGTCTTCGCTGTCGGCCGCTCGACCACCCAGGCTCTTTAAAATTTAAATACCTAAATGGTCTATGGGAAACATGTGCGGCACTTGACATTTGTTTCACCCTCTTTCCAAAAATGTTACTATGTACAAATTATATCATAACTATCCTACGTGTAAAATTTTATTTATATTTAATATATATTTGTAATCTAATTCAATTTGTGATTGAAATTTTGTAATTGTAAAAATATCGTTAATAAATAAAGAAAAAGGAGGAAAACGTGATTCAAGAAATAAATTGTTGCTAGCTATCGTTAAACTTATATTGAAATGTAATATGGCGAGGGTATTTATTTAGAGTTTTACAGTGCGCATCTTTGTATTATAACCGGTTGGAATATTTTGATGGTATGAGACGAAATAAAAAGACAAATTTATACTTTTCTATTTCTAGTTTTTACACATTTTAGGATTTATTTGCCACAATTAATGTATAATCAATTTAATTTCATCCAATATACCTAGTATGAAAAAGTTAGGCATCTGTTACGAAACCCAATAAAAATGATTTTATACTTTCTGGAATAGTAGATGTAGACTTACTGAAAATATATAACACAAGTATATTTGTTGTTTTGAGAAAGTGAATTAGTGAACTATGCTATGTTATTGTTCCATGGTCTCAGTATGGTTTTTCTCAGTCCAGAAACGACTTATGTAAATAGTTGTAATGATCATTACCTACCCTTACTTCTAAGAGGCGTCTTGGAATGAAAGGATAAACAGTCAGAAATTAGGTAGGATTCAAACGGCAAACCCGTGTACAGGTTACTTTCACTTTTTTTTATTCTTCCCGTATCTATACATTTTAAATAAATGCTGGAGATTCCAGTATTATTTTAGTCAAATAATTTGAAATGTATGTAAAGTAAGTATAGGTAACAAACATTGTTGCAAAGAAGTATGTGAAGTCTAAATTTGACCCGTATATTTGTTTAAAAAAAACTTGGATAAAATTAGGGTTAAAACTAGAGAATTTGTATTTCGTTTTTCGGACCCAAATGCATAGAACAATATTTCTGTTGCTATTTTAACAGAATATGTATGATTGTTAAAAATAAGAGAACTTTCTGTAATTTTTGGCTTTGTATGTAGAAATATAATATAGTCTGGTGTTTATGTAATATGTTATATGTAAATATTCCTAGTGATAGCTATTTTTGTAACATACTGTATATCTATAAAGAGTAATTTATTAGCGTGCAAATATTAAAAAAATAAATTGTGCTAAGCTAACAGCATCCCATTCTTCGAATATTCAAAGAATTATTTATAGTTTAAGTTTTTCAAAATGAAGATAACTCCTCAAATTAAAAATTAATTTAATAAGCTCGGCGATACTATTTTTGCACCTGGACGGACGATAACCTATCCGTTTTATGTTCTAGCTAAAATATATTTTATAGAATAATTTAATGCGGGGTACTTCACGGATACACTATCAAACAAAAATAATCTTTTAATACTGCCTTAAAGTGTATTTGATTTTCATAATCGGTATATTTTTAGGCACAATGTAAGTTTTTAAGTATATTACTTAAAATTAAGAATTAAATATTTCATTTCTCATTGCTCACTTAAAAGAATATTTATGAATATTTGGGACTTGTTTCATATATTCTCTAATCCCCTTACAATACAAAAAGGCTTTAAATAATGCTATACCATTTTTCTTTCTGACAAATTTTAATGTGAATTTATAGCAAGGATTGAGGTTAATAGTAAGAAATACACAACTAAACAAATTGACATTTTGACCTAAAATTTCAATAGTCTACTTTTTAGACGCTGACTGTTTTACATGTCGCTATTGTAAAAATACCGGGATGTTACCAAATAGTCAAAGGATCCTCGTGTCAGTCGTCACATGCCTACCTTGCACTGACGAGAGCCAACAGCTCGAAACTACAGTCTGCAAGTAGTGTGTGACGGCTGGCAAGAGAGCTCCTTTAAGTAGAATCAGTCTTTCGGCTGGTGTTTGTTGCAATCGAAGCATTAGCGTTTTGATGGTAATATACAATTATTACAGTTAACGCGCCAGACTTGTAACTTGTGATTCAGCGCTCGGCGGGGCACATAGCCCGGAGAGTAGCTGTTGGTTGCAGTCTGGTTACGTTCCTTATAGTAAAATAAGGATTTTATAGAGGAGTTTGCGACTAAAAATATTATATTTAATTTTGTTTATGCTTAACATGTATTTTTATTCCAATTCATTCGTGATTGTAATATTCCTCTCTTTATCCTATAACTGAGCAGTGCCCCTGTCGGATATCGCAATTAAATAAAAAGAATAAAACATGATTCAAAAAATAAATTATTTATTAATTATTAATTATTTGTATGTTATTCTACAACTTGTATCTATCTGAACTATTTTTTCAACTTTCCAGACAATACCACAATTCCACATACAGTAATAATTTGGATATATCCACTCCATTATATTCGTTTTCAAAATATTGACGTTTAAAATTTGACTGTTTAATTTTCTTTATCATTGTTTGGTTCTCTCTAAAAAAAGTCAACCTTAGGCATAATCAAAAGTCATTCAGAAGTGAAGCTTCCTTTTAAACCAGAACGGAAAATAATACAGTTAAATATAGAAGGAAAAATTAAGATAGAAATATTAAGGGAATTGTTACAAAAAAGTGATGATTATTAGGGGAACCTCCCATATATCTGAAAACAACTTCTAATGCATACTCTTTAAACTTTTTAAAAGTAAATATATATACATATACAGGATGTTTGGAAATAACATGCAAAAAATTTAACTGTAGATTCTCTGTCGAAAATTAAGACGGGTTCTCCGTATAAAATAACTCTTTTCTGTCCAGCAACAATACCTTAAAAGAGCGTGCCAAAAACGGTTTTTAATTTCTATCTCAAAATAGCGTAATCGGAAAAAAAAGATGAATTTAGACAGTAAAAAAATTTAAACATGAAGACAACGATTGTTGTTTTTAGATATTAAAGCATTTGTTCAAAATGACGACCTCCAACTTGAATACACGTTTGCAACCGTTTCCTAAAATTGCCATACCTGCCTTCTATAAGTAAAACATGTGGAGTTTCGAACTTCATTGGCAGCAGTAAAAATTTTCTCTCTTAAAACTTCGACGCTAGGGACAGGTGTCCAGTAAACAACATTTTTCAAGTGGCCACAAAAGTAAAAGTCCAGTGCATTCATATCTGGGGACCGAGGGGCCATTTAATTGTGGCTTCTCGCCCCCTGCCAATCCATCGATTTCTAAATGTTGAGGGTAGCCACTCTTGAACGTCTAAAGAATAATGAGGTGGCGCACCATTCTGCATAAACCAAAGTGTTTGACGTTACCCAAGAGGTAAATCGTCTATAAGTTGATACAGGTCATTTTATAAAAAGTTTAAATAAGCTGGACCATTTAATCTGTTTGGTAACTCAAAAGGCCCTATTAATTTATTGTCTATAATTCCGGCCCAAATATTTATTGAAAAGTTGTATTGACATCCTCCATTTACAACAGCGTGAGGATTATCGTCCCTCCCTCCATAAATGCTAGTTACGAATATTTAAATCTCCACGTCGAGTAAAGCAGCATTCATCTGTGAATAGTACTGTAAAATGTAATGGCTTCTAAGTATAATTCTACAAAAATCAAGTCTTACTGGAAAGTCACGAGGGAACAGCTCTTGTATTCTCTGTAAATGATAAGGGGTAAAATCCTTGCATTTTCATATTTTCAAAATCCTCCATACTGATGTTTTTGTTGTGTGGAATTGATGAGCAGCCAGTCTAATACTACATTCAGGATGTTCACCAAAATAATGTATTTAATATGTGTGCCTCCATTGCATCTCCTATTTGTCTCCGACGATCACAATCATGACTTGTTTTTTTAAAACACCTCCTTTTTTTTAACCTCAAGTGAATATTAGAAAAAGTACGAACGTTTGACACAGTACGTGTAGAGAACTTACGACGATATCGTTTTTTTGCCGCTGAAGCATTTCCTTTACATTCACCATAAATTAAATGTATGCCTGCATATTATTCCTCATTACTAGAACTATGCATTTTAAAATCTGGTCAGAAAAATACTACTATTAAGTAATAAGAAATGATTATCTTATTATTTCAAAGGCAAGAAACAACGTAATATTGTCAGATTATAATTTGACACCAGCCTACTTTTAGTATTTTACACTAATATAATTTTGCTCATAGCTTTTGATTGATCACTTAGGCAGATGTAATTTAATTTTTTTACCAAAAATGGTTGATTTTACGAATTTCTTTGAAGAGATGAAAAAGTTTCTAAATTAATCATAATGTTTAGTTATTTTTTTAACTTAAGAAAAGAGCAGGCACAAAGATATTTACAAAATTTCTAAAAGGGTAGTAAATTTCACCCCTTCGTGTACATGCTAGGTGGATGACATGATTGCGTTAGATGCCCTTTGATGAGTAACAGAGATGTGCCAAATTTCGTCTTTTTCCGATTACGTTTTTTTGAGATATAAATTAAAAACCTTTTTTTTGGCACACCCCTTTAAGGGAGTGTAGCTGGACAGGAAAAGGTTGTTTTGAAAAAATTTATACGAAGAAACTAAATTTTCGACAGGCAATCTACAGCTAAATTTTTTGCACGTAATTACGACACCCTGTATATTTAATATATATATATATATAATTTTAAACAGCAAAAATTAAAAATAAACCGTATTTATTCTAGCCTTTTACAATTTAAATACCTAAAATTCATCCCCTTCTTTCAGAAAGATACTTACACTTGATAAATATAAAATTTCATTTGTTCGTAAGAAGCATATGCGAGAAGTCCGAGTATTTTATGACCCTTGGCAATACAAACATAGCAGGTAGCTATCCTATAGTATTTAAAAATGGCAACATTGAAGTGGTTCAGGATGTAACATTCAGCTATATATTGCTGTATAAAATGGTTCAGCTTTGTCATATTAACGTATTGGTTCAGGATGATGTCATTAGTGTGTAGATATACACCTATGTTTAGTTATAAAAATATCAAAGTATATTTTACAGAATAAGTTATGCGACCCCCTATATACTCCAATATAAACAAATATTTTTTGTCTATCTCTTCTATAAATAGCTGGTTCAGGATTGTATGAATTGTCTAATGGTTCAGAATTGATAGAAAGATGTATATATATATATATATATATATATATATGTGTGCGCGTACACGTCATTCACTTTGTATGTTGTTCTTTTTGTCCAAATAAGACACCTTTTTTTTCTCTTCTTAATTAGTCAACTATCTTTATGTAAACCGACATATATGCTTACACAATGAGAATGGTTGATATAATAATGAAAGGCTAACGACCTCAGATGTCGAAGCTCTAAATAATAAAAAAAAATTGTTCCGTTCATTCTGCTCATACTGTAACTAACTGGTTTCAAGATAACAACATCAATGTTCTTAACTAGCCCAGTCATAGTCCAGATCTTAACTCTGTGGAAGAAGTATGGGGAGTAAGAAGTATCCAAAAACGAAATGTGAGACCACGGAATGCCGAAGAATTACTGGAAATATTAAATAATGCATGGGAAAATATTATTACTAATGATTATTGTATAAGGTTATTTAATTCTATGCCAGACAGACTTATAGAAGTTATAAATAGAAATGGTGCAATAACGAAATATTAATGTTAGTTTCTTGTTAAGTAGCATATCCTTTGATCCAGGATTTCTACTAATCGTACCGTTTATTCTCCACTTTCTTAAAATGTTACACACCGAATTTTTGTCAATACTCATTTACATTTTTATACAGATTCTTTAGTTTTCCGAGGTTTGAACTGAACTTTTTATAGAGAAAGTTCCATTTTATAGTACGTTAAAATCAATGAATTATTCTAATTTAAAGTTGAAACCGTTGTCTACAATTAATTATTTCTTTTTAGATATGCGGCCCTATGACACCGTTTTCAATGGCTTGGAGATCATGGACAAAATTATCAACTAAAATTCGTTTGCTCCAATAACTTGTGCCTTAGTAAAATAGGCACACTGTGTTCGAAAACTTGTAAAACATCGTCCTGGGGGGAAACAAAAATTCTATTTACTTGTCACACTCTTAAGCTTTACGTAAGAAAAAATTACAAATTCTTGGCAAAAAATTAACTCTCTTGTGTCATTAATAAATTATTATATGTCTGATATAAATATTTCTTTCGAATCGAAATAATATCGTTGATATCGTAGCCGACATAATAATAATGTATCTACTTTGCCTCCGTATTCTATGCATTTTGGTATAAATATGCAAAATATGAACAAAGCTTATCTCGTTCGTTAGCATTCTACAATCCAGTCTATAAATTATGTCTTGCGTAAAGTGTTCTCGAGCCCGCCGTTTCCAGGAACTGAATGCAGCACGAAAATGCACTCACAACTTGTTTAAAAATACTCTTCCTTTTCTTATTTTTCTATTTTTTGGTCAGCAAATAGCCGATTCGATGTTTTGATGTCCGACATAAAAAGCTTTTTGATAGTTTTTCTTTTGTATGTACATCACGTAAGAGATATACGCACGGGCACTACACACAAAAAATACATTTTTGAAAACTGTAGGAAATTTAGTTGTTTTAAAGTTTAAGGGGACAGCTACTCTGCCGAGGAAACAATCTCAAATGTACAGGGTCTACGAAAGTTCTCAATATGATTGCCCGGACCTACCAGTATTAGGATATTAATAAATAAAAGAAACTTGGTTGTGCTCTCTCTAAAATTATCCTTGTTATATAATCCATATAGATTTTTCTGACTGTGGGTGTGTTGGTCCGCAGAAAATTAACAAATATTTATCTTTTCAAAATATATTCTACAGTGCGTTGCGTATAAGACGGAGACATGTCGATATAACCCGGTCAAATTAGACAAAAAAATAGTGGCAAGTGTATAATAATTCGCATAGAGCTAAATATTAGTACAGATCTTAGGTACACTATTACAAATAAAATATCAAAAATCTCCACCGATCCTACGTCTGCTAAAACATTTATTTAAGGTCAAAGGTAAAAAATATCGGTTTTTTGCATTTTTCTCGTAAACGGTAAATGTCATCATAAAAATGGGTCAGACAAAAGTTGTAGACCATGCAATTATCTACAAAAATTTTTTTATACTTTTCTTTTTCCTACGAATCACGATTCCTGAGATATCACCATTAGAAACATTGAAAATACTAATATTCACGCCTACGCCGCCTATACACATCATCGGTTGTTCAATATAAATAAAAATATTGGTTTGCTTAGGTAACTTATACATACAAATTATCCGATTCTGAGAATATACACTTAAAGGAAACTCAGTCCCTAATTGCATTTGTTCATATAACCTTGAGCAACATCTGTCTGCTACTCTATTGCTCGAGTGGCGGGTATCAACTACGAACATTTTAGTGAAACAAGCTGACAATGGCGCTGATGTCCTCATCATTGAAACATCAATAAAACAATTCAATACAACAAATACAATTATCGTTGTTGGTGAAGATGTTGAATTGTTAATACTACTGACTGCACGAACTCCAATTGATAAGACTATTTATCTTTTGAAACCTGGGAAGGCTCAACAACAAACAAAAATATATTCATCGAAAAATTTACCTGCTTATCCAAAATGTCAAAATCATCTTACTTTTACATGCACTAACTGGCTGCAATACTACATCAGCAATTTCCAAAAGGGGTAAAACAACAATATTTAAAATGTTTGAAAAACATGATTTAATTGATTGCGCAGAAGTATTTAAAAAGATTGACTTCTCCACAAGTCATCATCACTAACGAGACTCGCTTTCTTCTTGCTATAATAATAATACTAACAATTTACTGATGTTAATACTCAATGAGTGTACATAAGGCAAAGAACAATAGAAAAAATATTTATATATTACATCACATGATATATGTATATCATATATCGACAAACTGACAATAAGAACACATAAATAATATATATAGAATTTGTTTAATCTTAGAGTGAAAATTTCTTTCCGGTAACTGCTTGATGTCTGGTAGTAACTAATTAAAAAATTTTGGGCCATAATAATTTATTGCATTTTGGCTCTTAAACAGTCTGGTATAATCTGAACAAATTTTTTCTCTATGTCGGGTATTATATTCATGTATATCCCTGTGTGGAACATATTTATTGATATTTTGTTCAACATGCATGTGCGTCGTAAGAATATAATAATTGCGAACTGTTAAAGTATTTAGCTCTGTAAATGTTTGCTTTACATCTTGCCTAAATTTTAGTCATGTCATTATTCTCATAACACGTCTCTACAATGAGAATATTCTGCGTAAATGAGAGGAGTGTCCCCAGGTAAGTATTGCATAAGAGAATACACCTTGGAAAATGGAAAATTAAACTGTTTTTATAATATTTGGTGGCAGTTCTGCCATTAAGTTTCTTTATCATTGTTAGATATATATTTCTCATCGAATCGAGTATTCGGAGGGCGGTAAACACGAATACGACCGCTGTGTGTTGACTGGAAAGTTTTTTCGTCTGTAAAGATTACATTGTTACAAAAATTTACATCATGCGCTAAATATTCAAGCGCAAATCCTACTCGAGCTTCTTTATGTTCAGCATTAAGTAAGTATTTCTGTGCTGCTGCATGACAGCGTAGCTCCGATTCTCTTACTCGCCGGCGACCAGTACTACTCGATCCAGGAAAATTCGTTTCTTCAGCAGCCTTAATAACTGAGTAAAATGGATTTTCTACTAAAGCATTTACCAATTGCAAAGCTTGTTGTTGAGTTGATATCCTTCGTCACCCTGATCCAGGATTTCTACTAATCGTACCGTTTATTCTCCACTTTCTTAAAATGTTACACATCGAAGTTTTGTCAATATTATAACGCAGTGCAATTCGATTAGATTTTAGCAAAATACTGTTATAAGACTTGTCCTATTTTTTTTTGCTCACGACCGTAGTAGTCAATTTTTCTCTTATAGAGCCATCTGTATTGTCTCCTATCCTATATGCTTGTCAAATTTGGATATTACTTTTTTAAGTAATGGAAAAAATTTAGATTATCGCGCATCTCTCATAACTCGTCATTATACCACTCTATCTTTGAATTTTCAGATATTACTTTTTTTACTTTAATTGGAAATTGGAAAAGCAGCGTCAATATGTTCAACAAGAATGTTCATAAAAATTTGGAATCTTTCGTCAGTACTCAGTTTTTCGTCGTTAACGAAATTCCAATCTATTGTACTTAAACTATTATACAATGTGTTCAGACCTACATGGGTTACTGGCATATATCGTATTTTATTTGGCTTTGGTGATTCTTTATTTATGTTTAGCTCTAAAACAATGGCTTTATGGTCCGACAAGTTTGTATCAACTACATAGGACGTATGATGCAAAATTTAGTAGACAGTTATTTTTTCTTGTTGGTTCATTAACTGAATAAATAAAACCAAAGGAGTTTATAAAATCTGAAAATTTAAAATTATTTAAATTGTCTGAATTAAAATATACATTAAAATCTCCAGTAATTATCACTTTTTTATTTAATACTTTGATGAGTTCAAAAACTTCATGCAATATGTCTAAGAAAAGATTAAAGTCTCCACCCGGTGACCTGTACAAGGTGATTATACTAATATTATATTGGACAACCTTTATGGCAGAGAGTTCACATATCATTTCATGGGAAAGTTGTACCACTTCATCAAGAGGTTGAAATTCGATATCATTTTGTATAAGAATCATGACGCCTCCATGCGCCCTTTGTTTTCTGCTGAATGAAGATGAAACATATCCTTGAATTTAAAAAAATTCAATCTCGTTAGTTGAGAGCCAGTGCTCGCTAAAGCATAGAACATTATAACTAACTTAAAAAGGATTATGCAAATCCAGTAAATAAAATTCAATTTTGTTCCATTTATTCCTAATTTATTAATGTTAAGATGAAATATTGAAAAATTGCCACTCGTTGATTTGCATATTAACGATGCCAGTGATGTGGCAGGCTTCTCGTGGGAAAATGTTGATTTTGAAATGTTTATGTGCGTACAGCGGCTCCATCAAGCCAAATCTTCGGGTTGTAGACATGCTCCATAAAGTTTTCCGGGAATGAAACTTTAAAGTTAGACTGATATATGTTGCTTTTTACTAAAGTACAGAGAAAAGGAATTTCTGGTGCTGTCTTCTGTTGTAGTGTCGGGATGTAGGCGATATACACTTAGAAAACCTTGTTTCGTTACAGTTTCTGCACGCGCGCTTGATACATTTATAAAAACGAGTGCGGCAATTCAGCAGCCATGCAGCGAGATGTCGGGGGAGGAGCCTAGCGCTCCCACTTCTCTACCTTCTCTCTCACAAATACACGTCCCACTCTCGCTCGTCCGTTTTTATAAATGTATCACGCGCGCGTGCAGGCCCTAATGAAGCTGGAGCTTCGAGGTAAAGAAATCTTGAAAGAGAATTCATTGCCCTTGAAAGTGAGCCCGGCCGCCTCTCCCCCCTACTCATCCGATCGCAATTTGGTCAGGCTTAAATCAAAGAGAAAGAAATTCCACATTCGATGGCGAAGAAAAAAAAATCCCTCACCCCTTTCCTTCCTGGCGAAAAATGACTTTTTCTAAAAATAATAACAACAATAAATTGGTTATTTCGCAACCATTTGTTTGTTTATGGCGAAAATTGAAAATATATGAGCGGAACTCAAAGTAGGCACATTAGTACACAATGTCACGTTTGCCGCGCGATTTACGGAAAAAATTGCGGAAATTACAGCAGTTTTAATTCCATTTAGTTTACCCTTCCCCCTCCCCCACTAATCAACCTAGCGACTTGAAATTTGGACATAGTACTTAGGTCCTAAGAGTCTATCGGGGGAAGAAACAAAAAGTCGCCAAGTCACTTTCTTCCCCGAAAAAATCGCGAAAACGGCTTTCGCCGCCGCGGAAGATCCGTAAGCAAATCCGTACTTTCAAATCGCAATATCTCGGGAACCGCTGCACCGATTTTGACGAGTCAGTTTACGCGCATTCGCGAGCCCTTCATTTTATCTCTTTCACACTTTTTCGATCCGAATCAAACTAAACGAGTTATGTCCGAAAAACCGATTTTCTCTATATTTACATGTAAATTCCCCCCCCCCCTCCTCCTCGTGAAAAGTTCGAACGGAAAAATTTCCGGATGAAATTTAAAAAAAAACGAGTCCGTTTCAGGCCATTTTTAATGCCAGATCGATCCAACTATACCTCCTTGTACCCAATGGACTCAATTAGTGTGACGTCACGTATTAGGCAACCCAACATACTACTGCCTTAACGCTAATGGCTCGAAATGAATGCACTGAAACTTTGACTCTTAATGCTCTAGTTAATAAAGACTATTATCGAGAGGGTTAAAACATAGCCTAAAAATTTCTACAACTGGAATATTCTAGAATAATCGAGTACATTCGACGCGAGTATATATAGAGTGGATCCAAGCGCACTGGGGGCAGTAATGTATGAGATAGGCAAATGATAAGATGGAAAACAGTGATAGTTGTGAATTATAGTAGCGAGTTTATAGTAAAATAACCTTGTAATTAGTGTGTACTAATGTGTAATTCTAAGAACTAATTATCATAATTAAGTGATAAATAAAGTAGTGGTTTATGAAAGTTCTTGTTCCAGTTTATTGAACCTACATACAGTGTGTTTCCTGGAGATTGTAAACATGTAACAATATATAAAAAACAATTGTCTACGTTCAATATACAAATTTATTAAAATAACAAAAAGCAAGTGAAGGAAGCATCAATAAATAAGTTAGTAAAGGATTTGCACACATATAAGTAGATTGGCTTACACTACACTAATAATGAATATATTATTTTAGCCATAAAATTAAACGATTCTCGCTAATAAAATTTTAATTCAAATATGCACTAATTTAAACTAGTTGTATTATTTTAAAGTGGATATATCACAGTCCATTTAAAAACATTTATAACTATTATGAAAATCTTGGCTTTACACAAACATTGCTACTTTAATCATAAACCGCATTTTAAATTAAAAATATAGGTACAAAATACTTAAAATTATTTAAAATTACAGTTGCACATCTTAACGGTACATACCTAGATATCTATTACCATTATGATATAAAAATTCATATAAAAATCTCTTAGACAGACAAACATTAAATTTTAAACTTATTATACAAAATACTTAAGTCAAGTCTTATAGAAAAAGGTCTTATTAAATTATCCATATATGAAATAAATTCTTCTACGATTCTGTCGATTATATCGTTTTATTTTTTTTATATGTCAACAATAAATAATGTTTAAACTTTCTCGATTTCTTAGTTACCATTTTCGTAAGGATATATCTCTGTCCATTCACTCGTCACTATATCCTCTATAACTAAAATTCTCATTGGAAATGACTCAATTTTTATAGATAAGGTTGCTTTATTCCAGAAGGAGAGCCCTACGGCCCATGTGGCTCGTTAATTTTTATCGTTAATCCATATATTGTCAAAAAACTATTGTTCTATAAGGCCAGGGCTACAACAACATTGTAATTGTTAATTATATCTGTTTGTTTAATAATAAATTTCAAACAACGGAATATAATGAATATAATAAGGCCTATTTTTATAAGACTTTGAACACTAAAGGGTCCGGTAATAAGTTTTTGTGGTGTTGTTATAGGCTTTGAAACAGAATAAATCATGTGCTTGAAAATCCTTAACATGCATTCAAAGCAACCACAACCTACTACAGCACCCCAAGTTACTGAATAAATTTTATATATTTTTATTACATCAATTTATTCAATATTATAGTAAAACGTAGTCGTATTTAAGGCACATTCTATTCTATATTTTGACTAGGCGACACAGAGTTCTTCCAAACAACACTTTTTGTTGTAATTTATATTATTCAATATATATTTTGTTTATAAAGTCGACAAAAAGTGTCTTGGTTTGAGAAACTCTTCTTTGTTTAATTGGACACATAATTACTATAATATTGGCACATGAAACAAAAATATCTGAGTGTGTGGCATATTTTCTTTTCGTGTACGATATCCCATAATTAGTTATTATAAATACAAGTTACAGGAAAAATATTTGGTATATGGTTTAAATAACCACGAGGTACGAATAAATAACAAAATATAGTTATTTATTCGTGCTCGATTAATAAAAGTATTTTTAAAAAAATGAAAGAAGCTATGGAAAAAACTAATTTTCAAAAAGGGGTCTCTGTTATATTATTTAATTTAATGTTCTGCATTTATAAAGTTAGTAGAAAATTCCATGATTACAGTTTTTAAATTTTTATTTTTTGTCTAGCTTGTATGTACAGTCTGACATACTTAAGACGAAAACGCCCCTGTATTTAATTTATTTTTAGAAGTAGAGATTTGAATTTTGGTACAGAGGTAGAACTTCAGGAGGTACATTTCTTAGTTGCAAAACATTGAAACATTTTATCGTGCAGTTGATGACTTTATTTTTATTCAAGCAGATCGGTAGTAAAATGTTCACAGATTCAAACAATGACAGTTATTCTCCAAGCAATGCTTTGAAATGGCGGTTGCTTTCCAAAATGAGCAATCCGAAGATGGAATGTGCATCCAGTGAATAAAAACGTATTAAATTTGATCATTTATAACAGCAGTTCAAATATTACCCGAATTAATTTCATGGACGAATGTCCAACTAGACGCACCAGTTCGAAATCGAAGTCATAACAATGATAATGTTATCACAGCCTCAAGTCGTGCTAGTCCCCAAATGAGTTTACGTTAAAGGTCTGTAGAATTGAATTGAATTTTGTGCTCCACAAAATAAAACCATTCAAGCCAAAGTTTTTGCACACTTAGAGAGAAGGTGACGAAATTAGACATTGTCCAAAGAAATTTTTTAAATGATAGAAGTTTTTTAAGGAATGTTGTGTTTACTGTTGAGGCTACATTTGCTACCAATTTGGTGATATCTGAAAATTGCAGATACTGGTCTACAAAAGTCCTCACTGGGTTATCAATTGCAAAGACCAATACTCACAAAAAGTTAATGTATGGTGCAGCATTTTAGGTGATATAATAATCAATCGGCCAGTTTTCTTCTACAACATCTTAAACTCTGAACAATTGCTACAATGAGTTCTGGGATATTATTGAAAATTTACCCATCAACGTGCGACAAGAAATATAGATCCAATTACACGATGCATTCATAATTAATTCTCGCTCGATTCGAGAATGGTTGAAACATTTTGGATGGAACATTTCCATTACGTTGGATAGGCAGAAATAGCCCATTTGAACTGTGGCCTCCTCGCTCCCCTGACATCATACCTTTGGATTTTTATTTCTGGGGTATTATCAAGAATATGCTCTACAAATCAAGGCCTCGAAATCGAGAAGAACTTTGTGAGAGGATTAGGCAGGCCTGCCGTGAAATAAATGTACCAAAAATAAGGAGTATTGCCAGCAACAATTGCAAAAATGCATTATACTTGAAGATGGGCTAGTTGAAAGAAACTACTAACTAATTTTATATATTAATATCTGAATACTATTTTTTTTTTTTGAATTCCTCTTCGAATTTTGTTGAATAAATAATTTATCCTGGATTTTCTTTTAATGCTGACAATTATAGTTGTTTCCATAGCATGCTAGTAAAAACTGATAAAAAAAATCGAATTTCCGAGTTAAAATGAAAAAAAAATTCAAAATTCGAAAATCTCTACTTCTAAAAATAAATTAAATACAGAGGGTTCTTCATCTGAAGTGTGTCACACTGTATATATTTAAATACATTTTGAAATTTTCCGGTTTATCAGTTACTAACCATATTTTATCTGTTCTTTTTAAGGTAAAATATACCATAATTATGGTCTTTAATTATAGGGTACCCTGTGATGCATAATAAAAAGAGCGATTACACTAAATTTCAAAATTGAGATCAAGCAATTGTTTCTTTCAATTTCTTGTGCATATCTGCGTATTATTCACAGATATATTGTGATACAAAGGCCTTTTATAAAATCCCTAGATATATTATAATTCCAAAGAGACTTCAGTTGGTCAAGTTGCATGTATAATTAAGGAATGAATGCCATATATCAAAAAAGGAAACAAAATTCCAGGTGTAGCGTTTCAAAATTATTGTTGGTCATCAGCGCATCTATGCTAGTTGAAATGACTAACGCGTGGCGCTTTCTGCCGTCACTGGTGTTCAACATGTAGAATATGGAGGATATAAACCAAAAACTTGGCACTGCCGCTATACTGTTCACCACCTAAGATTTAGTTTTTGTTCTTCATCTTAAGTGACATTCCTTAAATGTGATAGGGGCCAATCATTTTGGCATACGACCGATGCGACATCTGCTTTTTTTCCGTTTTTTCTTTTAGTATATAGCTACATTTGTTTCAATTTAATATATATATATATATAACCCTATTGAATCTCTCTTTAATTGTACAGTGCTCTAGATATTGTATAATATGCCCAAATTTCATCAATTGCCTATAATACATACACTTATGTAATCGTGAAATAGTCACTGGAGTGTAGGTTTACATATTGTACACCAAATACATATAAATATATATTCCAAAATTTGAAGATAGTCTTTTAACGTTTACAACTACCTCACTGGGGAAAATAATATGGAGAATGATAAATCAATCTCCTGCCATATAAATCTTTGGTGTATAGCAATCAATGTGTATAAATTTATATCTCTGGTTTGGAAATAAGTACATATGTAAATATTTTTTTTTTATGAAGCGGGTGGCGGATTATTGCTTCCATCGTCATCGTCTGCGTCTTGCTGTCTGTATCGATTTTGTTGCGAGGTCGAGGTTATGACACTGGTTTGTTCTTCTTCAGCTATTACTGGTTGTAGTGGTTGAATACTGAAACAAAATGTCAGTTTTTATGATTTCTTTAATACTAGTATGATTAATGATATCACCACTCAACATATAAGTTTCTTGTATAGTTGTCTCCAAATTGACTGGGCAGATAAAAAAGATAATAAAAACATTACGACTCTATTAAAATGCCACTACTCTTTGTACTATTTTTCCCGCAAATTCAATCACTTACTTTTATAGGTTTATACGTCGGCTTATTTGATAACACCATACCGAATAGTTTACAGGCGTCAATAATGAACTCGTACAGTGTTCATTGTCTTTTTTAACTGCAACGTAAGTCTACAGGTTACTATACTATTTACTATCATATTTTGACTATTAGTTTGTCTTCACTTGGATCGATGCTGAAATTTTTGGAATAGTACTTTAGTGTTGTTGTCTGGTCGATAGCCGAGTGGGTTAAGGCGCGAGGCGGCAATCGCGATTAATCACACGGACATCGCACCACCGGGTTCGAATCCTGTCTCCGGCACTGACACTGTCGGAGGAAATGGTTGTATGTCTGCGTTTTTTTCAATGTGTAACCCCCTCCGCACAAGCCCTGGCTTCTGGAATTGGGGGTTGTCTAATTTATGTGATGTTTATAATTTATTTATTTTCTTTAATAAATGCATTTAAGATGGAAGTAACTTGATTTTCTGTTTTTCGGTTTTAAAAATATTTCCATTGTTATTGCAACATTAGAATTTCCCAAAAATAAAAAAACTCTATTAAAGGATATGATACAATATACAAAACAGCTGCCCAAGGAATCACTATTTTCACATCCAGATTTTGTATTCAAGTCTTATACACACTAAATTCCAATGTAACATTTTACTCCTTTTAATGATAGGGTGGGGGTGGTAGAGGGACTCGCTAATGCTAAAATAAATTTTAAAGGCTCTTTGTTTTCGTAGACGCACTAAATCCCAATTAAATTTTTTACTCCCTTTAATGACAGGGCGGGGTTGTAGAGGGGGTAGCTAACGCCAAAAAAACTTTTAAGACGTTTCGTTCTTGTATACACACTAAATCACGTTTTAATTTTTTACTCCCTTTCATAATAGTGTGAGGTGGTTTTGAGGATGAGAGTGGGGTGTGGCGGATGCCAATGAATTTGGAGACCTTGACTTTTCGTACATGCCCTAAATTGCAATTTTATGGACTCTTACCTGCTTGCTTTGTCTATTTACCCTTATTCACCCCATTTACCCAAGAATTCTTCAACGGAACTGGATCAAAATATAATCTAGTTCCAGATCTCGTTATAATACATAAATAAGTGTACCAAATTTCAAGTCAATTCTAGAGTAAGGTTCTAGAGGTAAAAGGTTAAGGGTTAAAAGGTTAAGAGGTAGAAGGTTCTAGAGTAAACGTGCGTGTAAAAAAAGTTATAGACCGACAGACAGAATTTTTTTTCGCTCAAATTTAAAATCTCGACGTTTCATGACATTTTAAGCCTATTTCAACAAAAAATATATATATTTTTGTAACGTTTATACGTGTAAGTAAATTCTGAAAATTAGAAATTTCTGTAAATGTGAACTTAAATAGTTTGTAATCTTTCTTGGATGTGTCCTCAATCGCTTGAATTTGTTTGATGTGTGTTGATTTGTTCTAAAACAAAGTGAACTCCGCTGCTTAAATGTACGTGACACAACTACCCTTAAAGTTCAGTTTTTCTAAAAAATGAATTGTAATGAACATCTAGGCTGATGAACACCAATTTTAATTAACTTTGTGTGTGTGTGAACTCATAGATCGCAAAATAATCTTTTTGAAATTCACACCAGTGAGATAACTACAAATAAAAAAATCTTTAAATAGTCAGTGGGCGTTCGTGATGACTTTTTCGTCGCAACTTGAGGCCTTGAATGTTTGCAGAAGATCGGACGTGATTTTTTACGTTTACCTATATGAAGTGTTAATTTAGCTAAGAAGCCATCCGTAGAAAATTAAGAGGGTGGTAGGTGGTAAGATCCTATAAGCGCGACATAATTTTTTTGAGGGAGATCTAGCTCAACGTGACGAAACATGACAAAGGAGAGGGGGCCAAAATCGCGAAAATTTGTGGATGTCCCCCAACTGGAAATAAAATCCTTGCCGACTAATTGAAAGCCATTTAAACATCCGATGTCAAGCTTCAATTCGAATTTAACTAGAAACATGACCGCTCCTATTGCCCCCAGCTACAATCCCTACTCCCCTCCGCACCTATTGGCAAATAGTCTGAAAAAAGTCAGTGAGAGTTCATGTATCCATAATTACCTTTGTTGCTGTTACTACATATACGTAATTTTATTGTCAAAATTGACGTATATAAAAAATGTCTAATTTGGGTTCAGATATACCTAGCGATATAGAAGAGGCAGCAAGAAGTGCTGTTTTGTCTTTAATTCCTGAAAAATCGAAAGCGAAATATGATTTAGCGCGTGAAAAATAGTGCGAAGAAAAGAAGGTAAATCGTGTTAATCAAAAAGTTCTGTTCTGAAGGAAAGAAAAATTTAAAAGCTTCCACTGTATGGGCTCAGTATGCAATGCTGAGATATGAGGCCTCTTTGAAAGGGCATATAATATAAGGGCTTATACTAGTTTAATAGCATTTTTAAAAGTACAATCAGACGGATATCACGCTAAGAAATCAAACGTCTTGTCAAAACAGAATATTTTCGAGTTCCTGGTATAGGAGAATTACTATAATTTTATTTCCACGTCCAGTGGAAGTATAGTAACGCAAAAAAAATAATTTTTTTTTTCGTTTCGTTTCGAAAAATCCTGTCTGTCGGTCTGTCTGTCTGTCTGTCGGTCTGTCTGTAACTTTTTTGTGCGCACGTTTACTCTGGAACCGTTCATGATATTGAGTTGAAAGAACGAAACATCTCAAAAAAAATTTTTGGCGTTAGCTGCCCCCTCTACCACCCCCATTGCCACCTCCACCCTATTATTAAGGGGAGTAAAAATTAAATCGGGATTTAGTGTGTGTACGAGAACCAAGGAACCTTAAAAAAATTTTGGCATTAGTCACCAAAAGTAATTCGAGAATTTGTAATTACTATGGGGGATATATGACTTAATTGCTTTGATATTGTTCGAAAATATATTAATTTACGTCCATCAAATGTCAAACATGACAGATTATTTGTTAATTTAAAAAATGGAAAGCGTTATGTCCAACCACCTGGTTTGTTACCGAAAATAATAGCTCAAAAGCCTGGATGGCCAAATCTTTTTTTATTTACTGACCACTAATTTAGGAGGTCTTCGGTCTTTTTGCCAGCAGATTTTGGAGACAATCTCTTGAAATTAAAACAACATGTAGGTTGGAAATCTAACAGTATGGCGAAGGTTTATGTGAAAGCTGGATAGAAAAAAAAATCAATGACATTCTAGATCTAGGTAAAGTAGGTACAGTACAAAATATTATGGCAAATTCAATAAATAAAACTTTTATCAGGAGTTAACTTAACAAACTGCACACACTGTATTGCAAACATTTATAATTAAAAAACTAAATTTTCCTATAAACTTATGTTTTGAATAAACGTTGTTTTTTTCTTCTTTTTGGGAGTTGTTTATTTTTCTTAATTGATATTATAACGAGCTTTTCCTCACCAGTTAGAGAAAAGTTTAACTTTTCCTAACTGGTTATGAAAAATTGGATGTATCGATGCTTACGTCAGTTAATTAATGATTTGAATTTAATAAATCAAAAAATTGTTGATACAATGTCCTTTTTTACTTTTTTCTTCGCCGGATATATTCATCATGTTCAGCACCTTATACGTAATTAGTACTCAAATAATAGTGGAACTAATATTTTTTTAAATGAATTAACAGAATCTAAAGAGAGAAACAGTGATCGTAAACGCCTGAATCTATGCAATTAGTTATACAGTTCGAGCCTTGCGGGAAAGCTAATTGCTGGGCTGAAAGAACTCCTGGCATGTATGGTGTCCAGCCTGCAGTGTTTAAAGTCAGGGCCGTCGAGAGAGGGGGATCAGCCGGTGTAATTGTCCAGGGGCGCGGCTAACCAGAAAGCTTAAAAAACATTTCTAGAGTCAACATTTATTACATGACAAAAAGTTTTGTTAATATTTCTTTTCATTCTGTGGATGGTAGGAATTTGACCACTTTCTTCAGAAAAATAATAATTTGTTTAAAAACACCTAATTTTACAATATTTCATTTTTATAAATAGTAATAATAATTGAAGTGAATTCTAGTTTATATATATCTCCTGTGTCACCCGATATATTTAATGTACAACTCATAACTGGCATTTTTCGTCTTTTTCGTTTGTCTCGCAGAACTTATAGATCTCGGAATATTAAAAAATACCGGCGAGAAACACGCTCTAAAAAATTTTATTGTTTAAATAAACAGCACGCTGACCTCGCCGAAACTGCAAAACTGAACTGTAAATTCAACTTGGCCCCCTGAACAAGCTAAAATAAGAACAGTTCTGACCTAACAATTCATATTTCATCTTAATCCACTAGTTAAGTTGTGTAAATGAATAAATGATGTAGTTTTGTTAGAAGCTCATTCTTTGATTTTTCTACAAATGAATTCAATCCAACTTTTAAAATGGCTCTTCATTGATGAAAATATAATAATATACGAACATCTTTGATGTTAATTTAACTGACTTTTGTAGAATTGTAGATCATCATACTGCCTACTACGTGTTAAGTAGCTAGTAGACATTTAAAGCACCAACAGAAATGTAGTCATAAACGTATAAAATCCGTATTTCTGTGTTAACTCCACAGAGTTACGTATCCGGTGTTGGTGTTGTTTTAAGTGTCTAATACTTGAGATATGACATGTTCTGAGACAAAAGACAGAAAGCCACGTGTACATCAGAAAATGAATTATTATTGTTACAATGTACCTACCTAAATTATAATTATTTTTAATAGAAAAAAACAACATACCCACTTACTTGGATAGACGATTTAACTGTTCAACTGTAAACTGTCGGTAGGCTTGTTGCGGCTGCTGTTGTTGCTGGTAAACGGCGGTAGCACCCACTGGCAGTTGATATTGATCTGGTGGCATTTCGATTTCTTGGTTATAATAGGTTTGTACTGCTAAAATCGAATAGTTTTATAAGCAAACATAGAAACATACCAATACTTGTAGGAGCCAAGCTCCTGAAATAGATTAACATGTTTTCTTGTCATTCTTATTCGTAGTAGGTAAGTTATGGCCATGCGAACGATTTAAAAATGGCAAGGCACCAGAACCCCGATTGTATCTCGACAGAGATCATAAAACTGACCGTACAGGAAGTCCCCGAGAAAGTACTAGACATATTGAACCAAATCATGGAGATAGGTATTTTCCTAGAAAGATGGAAAATAGTGAGACTCATTCTACTCTAAAAGGGTGTTTCCCTTTTGGAGTAGAATGAGTCTTGGATAAACCTACTTCGTACAGGCCCATATACTTAATAAACATTATGGGCAAACTACTTGAACAGCTATTACTTAAGAGACTGAAAGACGAGATTATGAAAGGGGTAGCACTGTCAGAGAACCAGTTCGGATTCAGAGAGGGATGTTCCACTGTAGATGCTATAAAGGAGGTCATTAACATCGCCACAGAAGCCGGAAAGGGGTCACGTAACACTAAACAGATATGTGCAGTAGTCCTCCTGGATGTTAGAAATGCATTCAATTAGGGGTCCTGGCAGGAAATTTTGGATGAAATGAGGAGGAGAAGCATAGCACTGTACTTACAGCGCCTCGTATGCAGCTATCCGGACGACAAAAAAATTATCATGGAGGCAGAAAACCAGACAGAAACACGGGAGGTATCCAGCGAAGTCCCACGGGGGTCGGCACTTGGACCAATCCTCTGAAACCTACTCTATGACGAAGTCCTGAGACTGTGGCTCCATCCGAGAGTAGTTCTAATTGATTTTACGAATGACTTAGCAATTGTAGTTACAGCCAGAACTGAACAAGGAGTAAGTAGAAAAGGAAATAGGGCCCTCCAGATGATAACAAACAGGCTACAGGAGAAATCGCTGGCGATCGCTTCAGAAAAGACGGAGGCGGTGGTACTAACCAGAAAAAGAAAACTAGCACCGATATTGTTCCATGTAATAGGGGTAGAGGAGAAAGCCAAGGACCTTGGCATATGGCTGGACACCAAAATGATATTCTCAGAACACGTCAGACGAAAAGCCAGTAAAGCTGCTGAACAAGCTGCAGCCCTGGAAAGGCTGATGCCTAATATTAGAGGGCCAAGATCAAGCAAGCACAGGTTTCTGAGCTCTGTAGCCCACTCTGCCATGAGGTACGCTGCCCCAGTATATTAGGAAGCCCTGAACATAGCAAGTACTAGGCAGAAACTGGTTAGGGTGCAAAGACGTTTGAAAATCAGGATGTGCAGTGCTTATATAATCATCTATGAAGCTAGAATGCAGGTTTTCACGGCCGTTGTCTAATGAAGTAGATTCTTCCGGGTCTTGCCGTGGTCGTCGAACTTGACTTGACGTTTCGCTGATCATCCTGTCAGCTTCTTCAGAAGGATTCTAAAGACTTTAAAAACAGACTTTAAAGACAGTCTTTAGAATCCTTCTGAAGGAGCTGACAGGATGATCAGCAAAACGTCAAGTCAAGTTCGACGACCACGGCAACACCCTGAAGAATCTACTGATGAACAATTTAAATTATATCGTTTTTACAAGGTGTTAGGTTAAGCAAATTCATAAAAACTTGAACGAATTGACAAATTGATATACCTCTTATTTGCTTCTCTTTTTATGGATAGAATAGATCTTTGAAAACTTTATTTATCAGGGAATATCGAACATATTATAGCCAAATTGAATATGTAAGCTAACAGTCCTTAAGAAAGAAAGCTGGCAATCCGTCAGATTTATTAGTAGTAGATTTTGATTTAATGCATCGTCTTCCGTTATATTAGATAAAACTTCAACATTGTTATTTTTCTGACCATCATTTATTGAGAGACCTGAAAGTCTTTGACGGATGCGTTAGCTATCTATACTATTATAAAGGATATAAAAGAAAAATCAAAGTTCTAGTCAGTATATAAGCAAAATGAAGATACATTAGCGTATAATGAATTTAAACGAATTCGGCCAAAAATTTTAAAAAATCGAAATCGCTTATAAATATAACTTTTTCGCTGTTTTCATATCGCAGTCTCCATAGATATTATTCATAGAGTATTACTTGCGATGTTTTTTTAATGTTTATATCAACTCTTTATATTAAGGTGTAAGTAGAAAAAAATTGTAAATTAAGTAACTAATGTTTTTTCTGCGTAGGTAATAAATTTTAATCCAATTTTAGCCATAATCCTGTATAAATTGAAGGAAGAAGGTTATATAAATTTTAAATAATAAGCCAGCCATTGTTATTTGCCTAGTTTTAATATACTTATGGGTATATACATTTTCGAATAATACTGCATGTCATCTCTTATCAATATTTCACTTATCAGTATTTACAAAGTACTTTAATTTTATCTATATACAAGCCAGCAAACGTCATGTACCAGACATTTATAATACCAGGTTTCCAGTAAAAGTGAATTTTATTACTTTTATAAGAGGGTGAGTCCCGTGTGGATTAAACTGGGTGGATTAATAAAATGGAAAACACGTTCCCAATGAATGTATCCTCCCATAACAGAAACAAGCTAATATATCATAGAAACATTGATCATTCGTTTTTGATAATAACTATTTAAATCTATTATTCATCAATTGCAAAGCGCAAGAAAAATATCACTTGTATTTATAGTTGTTAAAGTATGGGAAGTAGTTTTTTAACCTGTTAACAAAAAAAACTGTCATTCTATTATGGGTTCGCCTTTCTTGAAAACCTTAAAATATCAACTGTAAGATAAAAAATTTAATTATGTAATTGCTGGCATCTCCAGTATGAAGTAAGAGAGACCACCTACAAGGAAGCACTCGCACGGCAGGACAGAGTTTACACATTCTAAAACATCACAGTATTAAAATTCTTGAAAAAACTGTGCATTGCTTTCATATGGAATTAATTCAGGGGTAAACCGTTCAACAAATACATCTATTTCGCTTTTGAAGTCATCTCGTATGATTTCCCCTGATTTTTCGTGATTTCCTTCCATTTCATCTACTTTAATCATATTCTTTACCTAATGAACTGTTGGTCTTTGAGGTTATATTCTACGAATTCTTTTAATTCGTTAATAAGTTTAGTGCCAATGTTAACTATTTTAAAAGGAATCCGTAATATGTGAGTAATTTTTACAGTAAAACATCTAACATTTATTTTCTCGTTAAATTATCTCTTATATGGCCACAATTTAGGAACTTCTCTTCTATTCTCCAGGTTGTAGACCTTGCACTTTCTGCACGTGATAAAAATGGAGGAGCCCCTGTTCGTTCAAAGTCGCTACACTATAAATTCGGACACACCAATTTGTGCAGACAGCATCTAAAATGGACGCTAAAAGTGGTGACGCCACCATCACGCAGTAAAATAAGTAGAGGAAGTTAGCCGTAGGTCGGTCTCCCCCCACCACTGACCTTGACCTTGACCGTGCACCTGTGGTCCGTTCCTTCAAGGCCACGGTGGCATCGTAGGTTCGCATAGCATATACCGTGACCTTGACCTTGGACGGCCGCAGTGCGTTTCGACTTCAAGGGCGCAGTGTTGCTGTTACCCAGAACGATCACTTGCGGTGACCTTGGCCTTGGCTAACACTATTAGAGAATGCAAGGACGGAGCTTCCTCCTTGCCACGCAACTTGACCTCTAAAATCACATTAGTTCAATACGTACACAGTAAAATGTGGTGGGGTTCTATATTTTGTGACGTAGTATACTTTTTCTATAAAAAAAGCACGGACTATTAGAACAAAATCATATTTAGTCTGGTTCACCTACAGTTAATAAGTGAGCATAGTGTTGTGATCTGAAATATTTTAAGTAAGCAAAGTTCTGTAATATTTCTTGGTTAGTAATTCTTTCACTGTACTCAACTACTTAAATATGACTACCAATATCGATTTATTAGCCCTTAATGAACTTATTATTAAAGATACTGAAGTTTTAGACCAAAAACCTATTTCATCGTTAATTTTAAATAAGGTTTACGCCATTAAAAAAATGTTAATGCTTAATACACGTTTTGGAAAATCGATATTAGTACATTTATTTGATGAAAGTACAAGTACTACCTTTAAATCATTTTTGCCTAAACGTATTGCTGAACTATTAAATATAACTTTTATAGAAGAAATAAATTCGTCTAGTGGTAAATATGCGTTGATTTATTTAGGAGAGAATTCACCCATTTATACCGGTGCTAAATCAAGGTCACTAATAAAATTCGAAATTATTGCGTGATTTAAACTATTTAAAATATTTGTATACTTTAAATTATCAGACCAATAAATAAGGTATAGTGAAAGTATAACTTAGACTGAAATATTATAAATACACTACAATAGTAGTAGAGATGTAAGTAGTTTTATCATATATTTGATAACTTGTTCTAATTTTATTTATGTAATTTCTAGCCTCACTATAACTGGCAAGAATGTGGATGCAATATTCAGCAGAACGTTGGGTAAGGGCAGAAGACATTAATTCGGCAATTGAAAGACTATCTTCTGTACTAGGCGACTTAAGTATGGATAGACTCCATGCAATAAATTATGATCTGAATTACTGCTTCGATGCTGAAAAAGTTAAACAGCTTAATGAGGATTCTGAGAGGTATTACAGAGGTGCACAACTATGTGGTAAATTCTCTCGTGGTATTGTGAATTTAGAAGAATTCTGTGAGCAACTAGTGGAAATAAATTTAAAACATTTCCTATGTGACATAGAAAAATACTTACCTAAGAAAATTATTGAAAAGTATCAACTCGACCAATCTGATGAAGAACAGGATGAAGACAACTCAATTAGTAGTTAATCACTTATTGTAATTCTTCTGTTAATAATATTAATATGGTGTAATAAAATTATTATTATGGAAATATAGTTGTTTTTATTTTTAAAATTAAAATTGAAATAAATGAAACACATTATTAGATTATACATTAATTTATTTATAATTATTTTTGGTGACATACATTAAAAAATATTAATTATTAATCCTAAATATAAACATATTTAAAGATATTTATTTTAACTCTATATTTAAATCTATAATACATTTGTTAAGAAAGTGAACGTTTGCAAGAGAGCAGTGACTATATTTTGGTTGGGTGTGTTCCATACATCTTGGTACCTTTAACGATTTTAGATTGGGTATGCAGGGTGAGAAGTCATCTAGATCTATAACTCTATTCCATTTTAGATGATGCTGTAGAACATTTTTCTTTAATTTGCCTTTGCATACAATTATAACATCCTCTGACAATACGTTGCGTCGAAAATTATTAACAGCGTTTTGACAAAGTCGATGAAGTATTAGTGGGAATTCTGACAGTTGAATATATCCATCACTCCATTTTATGCCCCCATGGTAGTTGTTTTCTAACCATCGGTAGTGAGTCTGTTCGCCTTGGGTTAGTGATGAGAAAGGATTTGGTGGTTTGAAGAAATAGTGTGCTTGCTGATTAGTGTTACAACATAGAACAGCTAATTCTTTAACGGTAAAATCATTTGTTTTATATTGAAACCCCTGCAAGTCAACTATCAAAGTAGGAAATTGGCTACCTAATGACGTCATGGTAATAGGTATTCGTTACTTAGCACCAGCAATGCCACACTGAACTGAACCATCTAATGCGCTATAACTTAAATACGCATCGTGAAGTATAAGTGCATATACTCGAGTTTGTTCGGGAAACTTCGTCTTCCGTGTCTCAAATTCAATTTTTATATCGACGGTGGATGATTTCATTGCATCTGGTTGGTGTGAGCAATCAATAACAAACAATGGATTTTTTCTGAATTCGCCAAGGTCCATCATAGGTTCACTCATATCTTTATCGTAATAACTACGTTGGAAATTTTCATAGGCGTAGTAGGCTGCAGAGTCGAGTTTCTTATCGAAATTTAAATTCCAACGTTCATATGGAAATACTTCGGCATTTAAATATAGCCGAATATTATTTATATCTGCATGTATAAAACTTGCGGCGTCCTTGGTTCTGTCACTAGAGTTGCCATTGTTTTGAAATCCGATAATGATGTATCGAGGTCTCTCAAGACTGTTAGTGGTTTTAACAGCCCATATATCAGAAGCAGTATCACGTAGAGTGGGTAGCTCATAGAGATCCCACATACGGTAAGCCATTTTAACTTTAGCATTATTACTGCTCGTATCAATTTTCTTTAATAGTTTAACCTTTTGTCTAACTTCAGGCACAATATGTCTTATCTTCCATTCGATTTTGTTAATTTCTAACTGTGCATCAACTTCTCCAATGTAAGAGTCTTTAAAGGAACGTGCTATAATTAAAATTAATTCCTGTTTTGTATTTAAAATACCTTTGGTATAATCTTCTGCAAAACCCATGAGGTACTTAAGAGGGAGTTTACCGCTGAAAACGTGGCTGGTAGTATCTAAAATATCCTGTTTTTTCTCGGTGAGACCCCAACCTATAGTTAGTAGCGATGGGAGGGATGTTTGTCCATATGACACCCTAGTTTTCATTGTAGTAGTGATGCCAGGCTTCCTAACGACAGCGACCTGTTCACCACCCATTTCATATCTTATTTCTTCGAAGAGAAAAGCTAGCGCATTGTTAGATAGATAACACTTCTTGGTAACATCACTAGGGGTAAATTTTCCTTCTATATAAATGTAACTCTCTGTAATGTCAAGTATTAAGTCCTGAAAATTGACAGGAATGCGTACTTCATCAGAGTTTCTATAATATGGTGAACCGTGTGGTTTATATGTATGCTCATGTAAGCTAACGAGTGACTGATCGAATACAGGTTCCTCGAACACCTCAAGTTTTTCACTAGATGTAAAAGTCACCATTATTAACTATTTTTCTCTCAGTTTCAATCCGATGGATCGAAGAAATGCACGATCTTTAGCTGGCAGGTTATGTCTTAACCGTTTAAGCTCTACACGTTGAATGAGTCGATTTCCGCAGTCATTAGTCTTTTTATCGTCAATCACATTGAAACGATTGTGTGCTAATCGTTGTTGATTATATCGGAAACCCATTGTGTTTGCGATTTTAAAACTGTTTCAATTCTAGCTTTACGATAATCTTCTCACCACGAAAATTGATTAAATCTCCATTATCATCCAATATGCGTAGTGTAATGTTGTCGATAAACTGACGTCCTTCAGGTCTAACAGGCAAATATATGATGTTCGCTGGCTCTCTGGTAAGTTTGTAACCTGGTTCAACGTCTATGTCGAACTCGAAAAGGGTATGGGATTTAAGGGTATTCAGATATGCTCCAGAGATAATGTTGCAATCTACACGTATCATCCTTACTTTCATAATATCAACAGGTAATGTTGATTCATGATTAGTGTTTGGATGCAAATAAGTCGATTCAAATCCCAATAAATTACCAATAGAGTTTGCTTGTGTAAAGTCAATTCCATATTTTGACCAAATCTCACACTTTAGCGTATTGTTGTTCGCTCGCAGTCGAAATAGTTTTTCTTTTTCCTCTTTCTTATCACCGGGCATAGCTTTCAGTATTGCACGATATATCTCTTCAATTTCATAGGCTCCGCAAGGTATGTGGATAAGTGTGGGGGCTACTTTTGGTCCAATTCGATAGCAAAAACGATTGTTGGTTTCGTCCACATTGAATATAGAATTGTAAGAATAGAAGCCTGTTAATCCTAACCCATATCGACTATTAGTATCTAATTCAATGGGAGGATAAAACTCAGCACTGAGCACACTAGATCGGTTTGATAGAGTGAACGTATACGACATGACTGATGATATTTAGTGTTCTCTCATGAATTTATTGTGAACTACAGCAATAATCGTGGTGTAATTTTCGTTTTTTGCTGGATGACGGAGACGTTTGTATCTCATTATTTGATGCAACATTGACATCGCGCACTTTACAGTAGCAGCAAAATATTCTTCGAGGCGGCGGCCCATCATTAACATCAACACTGCTACCACCGCCATCATCATCATCATCATGATAATGTTCCTGACAGTATTGATATTTTAAAATATCAATATCATTCTGGAGATGCTGGGGTAGTTTGTCCCATACTAATGCAATTTCATGTGCAGCACATCCAATCATTACTTCTTTAGGCATATTTGCCAGTTGTTGTTTGCTCATCTTCAATAGACTGCGTAAACGGGAGAATGCGATTAGTGATTGACCCATCTGCTTGATGCTTTCCCGATCCATTTCAAGGTCTGCAGATGTTATTTCACAAGCGTTTGTAGTTATTTTGTAGTGAGAAACTTCAAACACAAATGACCACACCACACTGTGTTAAAATTTTGTTGGCGTTCATAGTTATAGTAAATTTTGTCGGTCGACTTTGAACCTCTGCGCAGATATAAAACTAATTCTGTCGGTGGGGGTAAATCACCAAAACTATCGAAATATGTGACTAAACTACCACGTTTTTTAAATGCAACCCAGTGTGTTCCAGGGCCATTTATACTGTCTAGATTTATGATGGCCGACTCATTATGACGTGGTCCAGAATATGGTAGAGTGTCCCGCATAAATATCCCCCGAAAATAGGGCACTTTCATCTTCTCTGCATAATATTTAAGATCGATATTAGTGAGAGGTTTTCGGGGTAGAGCATCTAGAAGTTTTTTGAACTTTGTGGTTTTAGATAAAGTCCTAGTCCTTTGCGATATGGTTTTAAATATAGCCCTTTACCACTTTTTCCTATAGAAATCGCCTCCATCTGCCTATTATGGCGATTTTTTTCAGCTAATTCCTCTCTACTCGTTTTAACATCATTTACAGCTTTAGCTATACCAGCAGCAGTGCCAGCTAAACTACCCAAAGCTGATAATCCAGCAAAAATGGGTATTAATGGTAGAATTCCACCCACTTTCGGTATTGGTATTATCCTAGGTGTACGAATATTACGTTTTCCACCAGCTGCTCTCATGTGTCGTCGTGCTGCTTGAAGCGCAATTTGCGTAACTTTTTTTGTGTCCTTAGCGATTTTTCGTTTACCACCGGCTTTACGTATGTCATCACGTACTTTACGTACTATTCCAGCACCAAAAGCTATATTTCTAGTTTTTTTCTTGTTTTTCTTTTTAATTATACGTTTCTTTGTAGTACGGGGTGTTGTTGACGTACAACCCATACCAAGACGTTGCTTTCCCTTCATTATAGTTGTAACTAACCACGCGGCGGCCTTTTCTTTGAAACTTACGTCTTTTGATTTAACTCGTTTCCAGGCAGCTTGTTCAAGTTGATAGTCTGCTTTGTGTCGGGCTGCTAAATTACTGGTGTTTTGATCGTATGCAATATCGTGCTGCTTGCATGCAGCATCGAGTTTGTTTATGCCTGGATCACCTCGGGCTAATCTTTTTTGTAATTTGGTGCCTGGACCACAATACTGGTAACCTCCCGGTAAGTGTAGTTCAAATGGGAGCTTATTTATTAGAGAATTGACTACCCCCTTACCAATCTTTAAACCACGACGATTTTCACGTGTGTGCTTCTCGGTTGACACCATTTAAATAACAATCACAATACGTACATCTATTTATATAGTATCCATCCGTGCTACGATGCGCATTGTGAAGCAGAAACAGAAACTTGCTGTAGATAATTTAGATGAAAAAGTAGGGTGTGGACTACAAGTCGAATCACGCCATGGCCCGCTACTTCCCTCAACTATTCGCGGACTCTTAATAGGTCCAAGTGGTTGTGGCAAAACAAATTTACTAATAACTTTGCTTACTCATCCACTTGGGCTACGTTTTTCAAACATTTACTTATATTCAAAGTCCTTACATCAACCCAAGTATGAATATTTACGCGATATATTAGCACCGATTACGGGGCTAGGATATTACACCTTCAGTAACAACGCGGAAATAGTGCAACCATCCGACGCTGAGCCTGAGTCTATATTTATATTTGATGATGTTATATGTGAAAAGCAAGATGTTATTCGAGCATACTTCTCAATGGGGCGTCATAAACATGTAGATTGTTTCTATTTGGCACAAACGTATTCCCGCGTCCCTAAACAGTTGGTAAGGGATAATAGTAATTTCATAGCAATTTTTAAGCAGGATGATATGAATTTACACCACATTTTCTCAGACCATGTCTCACCGGATGTGACTTATAAAGAATTTCAAGAAATGTGTGCAGAGTGCTGGAAAGACAAATATGGGTTTCTTGTAATTGACAAGGATAGAGAAGTAAATGAAGGGAGATATCGCAAAGAACTTGATAGTTTCATATATCCATGAAGTATTGTAATTAAAATTTTAATTGGTCTACAGATAGCATCGGGATAACTTCAGCAGTGAGGCTGCATTTGTTAGACATGAATGACAATGGTGAGAATAAACTCAGTAGTGCTATAGGTAGAAACATGAGAGAAGAAATAAGACTGAAACGTGAATTGATTGAGGCCACCGATTCAGTGCGCAAAAAATTCAACTCTGTGAAGAGAAGAAACGTTGAGAATCAGTTAACACTCGAAAAAATTTATGAACCCATAACAAAACCATTAAAGGTTATATCATCTGCTTCACATAACCAATCGCTAACACAACCTCAGAAACCAACACAACCGATAGAAAGTGCAAGAGCTAGTACTAGTACATTTAAAGCAACACCTGAAACTAGTGATGAAGATGGTGACAAAAATGCAAGTCAACAATATTTTTTGGAAACACCACCGGGATCGTCGTTAATGAGCACTCCATGTTCAGAAAGTTCTATTAGTGGCGCAGAAGGAAAATGTGATATAGTGCAAACACATTTAGAAAATCTGAAATTCGACAATGCTAGGTATGATACTATATACGGTGTACGTTTAGACCCCCATACAGAAAAACTACAAATGGGTAATGCTGAAATACGCTTTTCTAATGGAAATATCACATTGTGGCGTGGAACTAAGAAGGTGGGGACGTATTCTGGCAGTCCTAAGTTATATGATATGATATTTATGAAACAACCACAAATTTCGCGTAGTAATGAGGCTATTATTGGCGACAAAGAGTGTCAATTATATGGGGGGATTTTAAAACAGACAAAAGCACCATATAAAAATTATGATATGAAACAGGGTTTGAATAAAGCTAAATGGAAGAAATTCACTAATATTATAGAACCATTGGTATCTTCTACAGTTGTGACGAGATCTAAAACTGGCTTAGGTGTTCCTATTAATAAATTATACAATAATAGAGGTGTTGACTATGTATATTGGAATAAACCGAAAGAACTGGTGGACCGCCTACGCCTGCTCTATAGCTCAAAAATGGTTGGTAACAATGGTGTCAATAACGAAATAGTCAGTTTATTGGAAGAAATGAGGGAAGAAAGGATAATCTATTAGTGAAGTTAAAATTCATTTCACACTTATTTAATTAGTATAAAATATTGTGAAATGCTTAAACGGGGTCAGACGTAAACAGAAATGGCTGTTGTAAACAACACAATTGACAAGTTCGGTAGACGAAGAAGTAAGAATAATAAATCGATTATCGTACATGGACCTCCAGGTATTGGTTTTAAACTTACCGCAGATAATCAATTTGATATGCAAAATAAGCGTTTACTGAACATTGGTGAACCAATAAATCAAAAAGATGGTGTAACTCGTAACTATGTAGACGAAAATATCGATAAATGTATGAAAGACATTAAAAAGTCACACATTGCTTTTATGGAGAATCAGTGGACTGAATATAGTAAGTTTGTACACAGCAAAATTACCGAGATGATTAATGACGCTCTGCAACACATTAATAAAGAAATTTCTGGAGTTAAGAAATTAACCGAGGACAATTATACTATTTTATATGATGCAATAAGCAAAGTGCACCACATTCTCGATGAATCCCGTCTGAAAGGTATGACAGTGCGACAGAAATCACTTGGAAATATTGTGGCACAAGCTGGGAGGAACGATCGTAATCAACAAGTGATAGATGAAATAGTGGCTGAAGTCACGGACAACGCTGCTACATTAGGAAAAAAGTGAAAAAACAGACCTAAATTATCTATATAAACGCCTGACTTAAACTTCAATTATGGTGATTAGTAATGAGAAATTACAAGTTGTTAACGAATTGCATAAAGCTTGTAGGAGAAATTTCCGTAGAAGAAGAACAATAATCAAAGGTTATGGTGATTTATGGCAAATGGATTTAGCTGAAATGCAACCATACGCTGATGAAAACAATGGTTATCGATACATTCTCGTAGTGATCGACTGTTACTCAAAATATTTGTGGACTAAACCTCTAAAAAATAAAACTGGTGTTGAAATTACTAAGGCTATGAGAAGTATTTTACAAGAATCAAATTATTCTCCTAAAAATCTACAAAGCGATCAGGGTACGGAATTTTACAACAAAAACTTTTCTGCTTTAATGAAACAGTACATCATTAATCATTACTCCACGTATAGTACGAAAAAAGCAGCAATTGCAGAAAGAGTAATACGAACATTAAAAACCTGGTTATATAAAGAATTCTCAGCTAGAGGTAAATACAAATGGGTTGACATTCTATCCGACATTACAAAATTGTACAATAATAAAATACATCGTACGACTGGTATGAAACCTGCTGATGTTAAACCAACTACACGTTTAAATGCTTATAATCACATTAAAATTGCTTTGAAACCTAAATTTCGTATTGGCGATATAGTTCGAATCAGTAAATATAAAGGTATATTTGAAAAGGGGTTCACACCAAATTTTTCAACTGAACTTTTCAAGATCGTTAAAATAAATGTAACAAATCCCACAACATATACACTCCAGGACATTCATGGCCAACCAATAAAGGGGTGCTTTTATGAAATGGAGCTACAAAAAGCTAAATACCCTGATGTCTACTTGGTGGAAAAGGTTTTAAGAAGGAGAGGGAACAAGGTTTTTGTGAAGTGGCTCGGATTCTCTAATGACCACAACTCTTGGATTAACGAAGCAGCTCTTATTTAATATTGTCACATTCTTTATATAAAATGTGTATATTTATAACAACTAATATTTTACTTATGTTTAGAAATTTCATAATAAAATGTGTGTATTCCATTAATATTTGTTTTATTTATTTTCCCCATATAAGACTCCAAAGCCTTAGTAATTATATACACATTAACGAAAAAATATATACAAATGCAAATTTGTTAAAATTTTTGAATTAATTTTTACTCCTAAAAATTATTAGATGAAATCAAGAAAATCATTTTAATAAATTTTATTGAGAAGAAAATATTTACAACGAATTATAGATTAAATATATTTATTTAAAACGTATATAATACAGAAAAAATACAAATACATATTTATGGAATTAATCAGATGAAATCCCCCCGTCTCGACAGTAACGCTTCCTGACAGAAACATTCTCTGTTGTGTTTCATCACACCTCCATAAATATGTCCAACATATTCACAAAGTAAAACACTGTATGTCTTCTCGTCTCTGCATTTGCTGCAAATATTGTTCCAACAATCACCAGTGTACTTGTTGCAAACCAGACACCGCTGCCTCAATGGGTGCTCCACCTTGCATGTCTCACAAACATCTCGGATAATTCCAAAATTTGTACGAGTCGTGGGTTGTAGACACTTGTAGCACTCTTGCTCCAGACGCTCACGTGATGCTGCTTTTCGGACGGTATTCACTGGCACTGGATTTTCTTTTATACAATTTGAACATAGTCCAGTACATGGATTAATTTGCTGCTTTGCCCAGAATTGGGAACAATTATAGCACAGAATTGCACCATCCATACTATATGGATATACGGCGATTGTTGGTTTCGATTGCCACTCTCTTGGACAAGACATTGCTGTTTTAAAAACAAGTGTACGGTATGACAGCTGAATAATAACTGAGTTCCTCCTCATGGCCTTGTTTGTTTAAGTAGTCGCTGGAATTGCCGATATTAGAGCCATGGTATGTCGTTAGAGATGATGTGACGTCACCAGCAACATGTTTAAAAGAGGAGGTGTAACTCCACGTTAGATCAGTTGCTTTGCAAACTTCAACGTTGATCATTCCGTCTACTGTCTTATATATTCGTTTCCAAGTATTAATATGGCTGCTGTACCTGCTGGTTGGGCTAACCTCAGATTCCTGGACTGGTTAGCATCCCTAGATGTCCTCAACAATATATGGTACCTTGAAGAGGTAGAGGACGACTTGGCTGCTCCCGAAGACGACGAGGTAGAAGTTGAAGACGATGAGGAAGGCGATGAGGAAAGCGACGAGGAAGACGATGAGGAATTTTTTGACGCTGAAGAGGGTGCAGACGATTCAAGTGATGATGAGGGTATCGTCGTAGATGTTCCCCACCAAAGAGGGCAGCGGTGGATAACATCAGAATATTTAGCAAGGGTGAACCCGATGGATGGCATCTTCTGCACCACCATGACCTTTGTTGCGGTCCAAGTAGTGGGTGGTATGGAATACAATCTTTGCCACGGATGTTTTCTGGGATACCAGTCTAGGGTGGATCCTGGGAGACATCGTCATGTGGACTACCATGCCACTACAAGGATAATGAGAGGCAGGCGGGGATATTGCAAATCTTGCAGAGATCCACTCTATCAGATTAGGCGAGTGGAAATCTGCAATATTTGCAATATGGACAGATAATTTGTAGTTTTTTTTTGTAAATATGTATATATCTCTTAGTTTATTGTAAATAATTATGTAATTAGTTTTAGTGATAAATAAATGTATATATTTAATTTTTAGTTTATTGTAAATATTATATAACTAGTTTAAGTGTTAAATAAACGTTAAATTGAATCTTATTTTTTGTTTTATTTACTAAATATTTAAATGTAAGTAACACAATGTTACTAGAGAAATCTGTGTTTCACTTCGATTATTGCTTATGTTGACAGTGCTATTGATATTGATGGTGTTAAAAATATGAGTATTAGGACACTTTCTACTCTTATTTGTGTGAGTAGTGAGGTGGGGAGTGATGAGGTGGGGGTGGTGGTAGGGGCTATATATACATAAGAAAGCCCTCACCATCCTCAGTTTACTTTCTACGCTCCAACATGTCTGAAGTACAAGACAATACTGTATCTTCCACTTCAACCATGTTCGTTTTGTGCGAAAGGTATCGTGCCTACCTGCAGCGCGTTAGAGAGGCGACAAGGGGTGGTGTAGCAGATAGCACCACCTCACCAGAAGAATACCAACCATTGGAGAGGTCTCCGTCCACATGGTCGATGGACACTGTGCCCAATGATGATTCCGAAGACGAGATGGATGGAGTAATTCTGGAGGAATCATCGACGGACACAGCGGAATCGTCTGACTCGGAAGATGATGCAGCCATTCTGGTGGAGGAATCTACCGATGAAGATGAGGATGCAGCCATTCTGGTGGAGGAATCTGCCGATGAAGATGAGGATGCAGTCATTCTGGTGGAGCATGATTCGGACGGATAATTCTGTTTTATTTTATGTATATATATTTTTGTTATTTATAAATAAATGTATTAAGAGTTATTCTTTTTTTATTTCATTTCGTATACAATAAATAACAGTAGTAAAGTAAAGAATAAAAAATTGCTTTAATATAAGAAATAACGGGGTACTTATTTAAGTAAATTGGTTATTCGTATTTGGACTGTCGGTCAAAAGTGTTGCAAAAGGTGTATCGAGGTCACAGTTGTCCTCCAGTACCGTTTCTACTCACTTCCGACCTTTAGTTTTGCCGCAGCAGACTTTTTCCCGGAACGGCTAGTCGTATCGCTCCGAAAGTGGTTGCAATCGCTTCCCAGTGATCGATTTAGTCGAAAACGATACCTCGCGTGTCCTCGGGCGTCTTCGGGTGGCTTCGGGAAACTTCGGGAGTGTTCGGCATGAGTTCGGCTTTTCGCTTAAAATTGCAGCCTTTGCATGTGTGAACTCCCCTGAAACGTGTTTTGATTTTTTTATTCCCCCAATCCTTGACAAAACAGTGAATAACGCGTTCGGTAGTGTTCGGATCGATTCGGAAATTATCGGAATCGATTCCCAGTGGTCAGTTTAGTCGAAAATGACCCCTTACGCGTGTCTGAGTGTACTTTGGAAGTTTTTCAGTTGTTTATATATATATATATATATATATATATATATATATTTTTTTTTGTCCAATATTTGTGTATAAATAAATGTATTAAAATTTATTTTTTATTTCATCTACGATGAATACAACAGTTCTAATCTAATTATATACTTAAATACACAATTTACCAAAAATTCCATGAAATATATATATAAACTCGCGTTATAGGTAAGTATAAGAGTAAAGTATAAGAGTTTCCTAGGACCAAGGTAGCCCAGTGGTAACGTGGCTTGCTTTGTAAACTTTGTGAACGAAGGTTTGGTAGTTCAATCCCTAGCACTTGCAGGGATTTTTTTCAACACGTAAATTATAAAATTATAAAATTATAGAATTATAAAATTATAGAATTATAAAATTATAATTATAAAATTATAGAGTTATAAAATTATAATTATAAAATTAAATAACAATTTTCCGCTATACCACTGCGCTACCTTGGTCCCCCCCCCGGGTGGGTGGGTGGGCGCGGGGGGTTTTGGCAGAGGCGGGGGCGACGCTTGCAGCCTTCGGTCGCTTCGCCCGCATAAACCTTTTTTTAATTTTTTGACCCGCTTTTTTTTTTTTTTTTTTTTTTTTTTTTTTTTTTTTTTTTTTAATATATAAACCTGAACTAACCATAACCCAGCGCGTGACGCGGGGGGGGGGGGTTGGGGGGGGGGGGTGTTATTACTTTCTACATTTACATTTTTTCTAACCTAACCTAACCTAACCTAACCTAACCTAATTTTTTTTTCACATTTTTGCATTTAAATTTTTTTTTACATTTTTTCTAACCTAACCTATTTTTTTACATTTAAATTTTTTACATTTTTCTAACCTAATCTAACCTCATTTTTTTTCAGTTTTACATTTTTACTTTTATATTTTTTTACATTTTTTCTCTTAACCCTAACCTAATACTAAATTTATGTACAAACATTTTTAATGCAACATTCTGTAGTGTGTTTACGCACTACCTTATTCCCAGTTTCTTTTTTATAGCATTTAGCTTCCTTGTACATCTCTCAGAGGCTTTGCGACGCTTCGCAATGCCTCTGAGCATTTCATCGGCCCGAGAATTCAACATCTCCGCCTTCCTTTTGAGGGACTGCGCGTGATCCTTTAATTTGCTGTCATCATCAGTTGCACTTTTAAGTTCCCTATCCTCCCGCTGCAACTGTTCATACATGTTCAAGAAATTTTTGAAAGTTTCATTTTGCTCTTCTTGGGAGAATAACTCCGATTGTGAATCAGAATCACTTTCATTCACAACCAGAGCACGGTTACGGGGTTCCTGCGTTGGCAACACCGCATGAGAGCATCCTGGCAACGGCGCGCTCGAACATACCGGTTGCACTTTCGTCGGCTTTTTTGCAGCATCTTTTTTCGGTTTCTTAGCTACCGACTTTTTTGCAGCAGCTTTTTTAACCACCGGTTTCCTTCCCGATAACGGCTTTTTATTTTTAGCTGCTGCTTTCTTAGGCTTTTCAGGTATCTCTACCTGCCCCTCGTCTGAGCCAACATCGGGAATAGGGCTCAGGCGAGCAGGTACAGATGCTTGCGCCGATAAAATTCTTCTAAGAATCGACACGTCATCATCTTTCTCGGTATTCTCTACCTGCGGCTGCTTTGTAGATGTTGAAGGATGCGTCGTCATCTTCTTTTGGCCTTTCTGCGAATAAATCTTTGGTTGGGCAGGTTGAAATTCGTCCTCAGAATTTGTCTCCGTAACCGTAGGGAACCTAGACCACGCGGCGTTCGGGTAGGCCTCTCCATTAGATGTACTAGCTCTGGCTTCATCTGAAGCCAAAGCCTGCGCGTCCAATTCGGAGAAATCGAAATCACCCAGCAAATCATCGTTCAAATCGGTCAAATCCGTCGGGATTTCAATATCCGGTAGTAAACCCATGCCAGGACTCGTCTGGTTGTTCGCCACACCATTACCCGGACAAGCGTCGCCATTGTCACCCACGCCAGGGCTCGTCTGGTTGTTCGCCACACCATTACCCGGACAAGCGTCGCCATTGTTCGCCACACCATTACCCGGACAAGCGTCGCCATTGTCGTCTTGCCCTGGCATATAATTAATTAAGTATGCAGCCACAGCACTCAACAAAGCGCCTCCCTTACCGCTACCACCAGAAACACCAATCTTTTTTTGTCCTACCATTGTCACAACAAACACAAAACGGACACGAGAAACGGGCACGAAACACAAAACACAGAACACAAAGAATGCTAGGAATAGAGCAGACAGCACTATTTTGCACACTTCCTTACAACTCGAGAGCTGGAGACGGAAAGAATCTTTGTAGCATCTCTGAAGCCCATAACGCTGAACTAACCCCTCCACTCCCTACCACTCTTGTTCCTATTGGTTCAAATTATTTCCCTACACACTCTAACTAACCCCCTACTTCCCACCCCACTCTTCCTATCGTCTCTCTCTATCTTATTGCCTACAGTACTCATACAATAAAAATACCATTTAGTAATTTAAATCTTTATTTATAAATTAACATTTTATTTCATACAAATATCTCTTACTTCGACTTACACATAACATGAAATATCACAATGAATTTTTCAATTGAATATTATAATTGTCGACCTTTGCGTTAACAAGTAGAAACATTATTAACAATTAATCACTCAACTCATTCATTGCTTTGAGTAACACATCTAGTTTATCATCATCCTTTAAAACATTTCGTTCAACGACACTATTTAAGGCTGATATTAACCACTTTAAATTCTGCTCTGGTTCACTCTGAAAAAATGTTATGTCTGAGTGACCCCAGGGTAGAGTTTTAGTGGTATTGGGAATCACAAAACGTTTATCGTCATAATAAGAAAGAGCAACTTTATTCCGCATCTCTGTATAGATATCATGCAAGTGACTTCTGAAAGTATTCATTTTACGAAATATTAACCCGCCCTGCTCAACAATTTTTCTGTAGTCATCTATTGTAAGTTGTTTTTCAATCACAGATTTCTTTACTCCCTTGGCTTTTTTCAACTCATTACCGACCGATTGCACGTAGTACGCTTTCGCTCCAGTACCATAAAAGCTGATAATAGGATCTTCGGGGAATTCGTCTTTCATATTCCCAAGCACAGACGAGCCTTTTGGAATATTAAATTTATTTCCCTCCCTGTAATTAGAAGTATCAAATTTTTCTGGATTTTGTACAATAAAGTCATAGAAGTTATCTGTATAAACTTTCATAATTAAGGAATCGGTGTCGGTGTACAACAAAGAAGCATTAGCACCGAATTGACGTTTAATAACACCATAAAAAAAATTATACAGTACCGTCTTCGATAATTCAAGAATACAAAATCCTACGTAAATTGGTTTGTTATAGACTACTTGCAATTTGCTCATTTCAATCGCTACAAAATCCTCAGAAAAAATTGTGCAAGATTTGAAATTTGGACGAGCGATTAATGCGTTTGCACCTATAGTTCTTCTAACATTTTCCCAATGAGTAATCAACTTTATATCTCTTCTATTATCAACATTTTCCATGGTTTTACCAAATACTGCATTATTCATTAATTTATATTGGTCTTTTTCAAATTTATTGGTCGCTGAATTTCTCATTTGCGTATTTAAATCGATGTATTTTTTTAACCAGGGCGACTGCTTGAACTTAAGTACTCTATGGGTTTTTAACACCATTAAACCATTTTCAATGGCTTGTTTCAAGTTTCTATAATGCACAACATATCGTCTCTTATCATTCAAATTTGGGATTAATTTTGGTGATTTTGATTTTGATTGGGGGGGTATAATATTTTCTACTAAGAAAGGGAGATCTGAATGTAAATCGTGTAACTCTTGCGGATAATGTATGTCTACTTCAAAAACATACCCGTGTGGACTCTCGTCTGAAATATTAGTAACATCTAAGTCGATAATTTCTCTTTCGGACAGCCACTCAAATCCCCCTGTTGGTAATGCTTGGGACATACTATGACCGTATAAGTTCGTAGCATCAAGATATGTGATAAATGACGACGGTTCTGAGGGATCATAATTGGGTACAAACTTATTATTTGCGATATGCTTCCTTTCTGTACACTGGCTGACACCACCGCGTATAGCTTTTTTAAAAAAATGTATCATATCGATATCTGTTAACAATTCAAGTTCTACCGCTGTTAGTTTCAACATAGCGTCCCAAGATAAACCTGGAGCTGTGTAATATTGAGCTGGATCCAATTTATATTTATTCACGCAAATTTTACGAAAATTTTCAAATACGTCACACAAAAGAAGGACATCTGATTTTAAATACAGGTCTGAATAGTCACCCAAACTCTGGCACTCAAACAATTCCCACACATTTTTAGCCCTTTCATAATCGTCATCTGATATATGTGTTTCATTTAGGCTGTCATAGAATTCCTGCTTGGTGGGTAGAACACGATTATTTAATTTCTCTAAGTTATCTACGAAACTATATGGAAATACACCCTTCCGTCGCATTAAAATAAATTTTGCATTATCGGTAAAAAAGTTCTTCATTGTCACCATTTGACCTTCATTTAAATTTTCCCCTAAATTTTGTAGTGATGCTGACATAAATTTAAAACTATCGATGAAACGTAACCGCAAATATTTATTTTTTGTTTCCCCCTTGTCAGTAACGTAATCATGCATGTAAAGATGTTTTGTAAAAGATATATATTTTTCTTTGTTTTGTGGTATTACGTCAACTTTATCTTTATGAGTGCATAACTCTTTTACAAATAAGTGAATATCGTATCCACTCATGTTGTGAAATATGATAGGTACAAAATTTGGTAGTTTATAATTTAAATTACAGATCGAGTGCGCGGCACCGAATCGTATCTTACCAGTTAAGTGGCAATGATCTTTCACCTTTATATCACCTTCTGCAAAAGGCTTCTCACATATACCACAGATGGTTGCATTGTCAAAATTTTCTCTTTCTATCGCTGTAAGCGGGGACATGGGGATTACATCTTTCATATATCTATTATAAATTTCCCTTAAATCAGCCTCTATACATGATACAAATACTTTTGCTGCATCAGATCCGCGATATAGTTCAAATTTAGAAATGCTATTATCAAAGGAACATTTTATGTAATACGCGAAAGAGTAAGGTTCATGAATAAACGTTTTGTTGGTATAAGAGCGTTCAGGATTTGGCTCGCAAGTATTTATCGGTTTCAAAATGGATTCAAAGTCTGCATATACTACAAATGGTACTTGCATTTGTCTGTCAAAATTCTCAAATTTTAATATATTTTCCGGTACACGTTTCCCATATTTATCAACCCGAAATTGTGTCGATGGTGTTGTAGTGTAAATATGATTACAATCATTTGTTTGGTGAGACATTAGCTGACGTTCGTTACAGAAATACAGCAAACACCCATCACAAAAATATTTTCTATGTCCGTGAGCGGATATTTGATTTGATACTAATCCAGATAAATTTTTTATCCAACAATAGTGAGTTTTAGCACAATCCGATTTACAATGATGATTCTGATCACATTCCGCGGAAATTAATAATAAGTTAACATGAATACGTAGTTTCTTCTGAGAATAACGCAAAGGTCCGACAACATCATATTTTACTTTATTATTCTCGAATTTCTTTTCTAACCCATACACATTAATAGATATATTATTCAATTCCTCAAATTTTGAAATGTCTCTCAATTTCATTGGAAAATTCATACCTGTCAAATTTAGAACTCTTGAATAATGTGGATAAGATGACATTTGAGATGTACCACCATTTGCAGGATACAATGCTGAAGTGACTGCCCAAGCAAAACAGTATTGGTCCTGGTTTTCTATATTCACTACGGCCTTCTTATTTGCGATGAACTTTGGTAACTTGATATATGATGAACCACCCATTGGACTGTACTTGTTTATATTAATTTCAACAAATTTTATTTGTTCGAGGGCCCACCCTAAAAATAAAAAAAAAATGTCAATTGTTATTCCACATACCAGAAGATATTTACATACCAGAATCACGCTCTTGGAACTCAGTAGTTTGCGCAACCATCATGTCTATAAAAGTGTCGAGTGCAATGTTTAAATCCACACCTTGATCCAATATTTTATTACACGTATTAAACGATTTAATTTCAGCTATTTCTTGTGCTTGTAATATATAGCTGGCAAATGTCTCCATGTTTACTTTCACAGTTTTATGAAGTAATAATATTTCTTCTAGTAAATTCAATATTTTATGTCGAATTTCGTTGAAAAATATTATATAGTCCAGTTTCTCATTATCACTATGCACTCGGTATGTTATGATTCTATATTTGAAAGCACTGCGAACAATTTCTGTACCATCCATCAAACGTACACATGAATTTGTTCTGTGTTGTAGTGTTCTTTTATGAGACTTCATTTGGTTAGTTGTTAAAGTCACATTACAGCTATAACACGTCTGCATAATTACCGATGTTGATGGATTCGAATCCAATTTCACTTTCTTTGCTGGCGGTCCATTACCATTTAAACTGTTACACGCCTCCCTCTGATGACGTCGCATATTGTCACTGCGAGTGAAGCTTGCACCACAAAAACTGCACGAATACATATTTGCTTCTTTACTCTAGGAAATTGACGTTAAGAATGATCCCATATTAACTCCTTTCACTCTTTTATAGAAAAGATATACTACGTCACAAAATATCAAACCACGGCACATTACGAGTTGCGTGGCAAGGAGGAAGCTCCGTCCTTGCATTCTCTAATAGTGTTAGCCAAGGCCAAGGTCACAGCAAGTGATCGTTCTGGGTAACAGCAACACTGCGCCCTTGAAGTCGAAACGCACTGCGGCCGTCCAAGGTCAAGGTCACGGTATATGCTATGCGAACCTACGGTGCCACCGTGGCCTTGAAGGAACGGACCACAGGTGCACGGTCAAGGTCAAGGTCAGTGGTGGGGGGAGACCGACCTACGGCTAACTTCCTCTACTAAAATACTAATTGTGTTCCAAGCCATTTAAGAGCGATCCTTATGTACTGCTGCTATTAGGTTCAAAATTAGGAGCACCTTTCTAAATATGGTAAGTTATTTTTCATATTTAACTATTGACCCATGTTTTTATATAACTATAACTAATTGATACAAATACTCCACCAGTTAAAAATGTTTTTAATTTGTTGGAATAATAATTAAAACAATTATTTATATTTCAAATGGATTACGCATGTGTACGATCGAACGTCCGTCTTAGCTTATTTTGTTTCTATCTGTAAACTCTTGTCAATATTTACGGTATTTGAGGTTAAACTTCTTTCGTAGACTAATTTTTGACTTTGTGTACTCTTTAGAAAACTGCATTATAGTAAATAGCTTTATAACATGTTTCTCTGCCATTTTAATATTCAAAACAATTACGGTATTGACGATAATAAGTCGATGAGTTACAGTAATACAGTAAACAAGTTAAAGAACAACTTTTCCGTAGTGTCCGCGTCAGAAAACATAACGTGAACAAGCTTCGAGTCACGTCCGAATTGATAAACGCATGCGTAGTAAAATTACAATATTGCTAAATCTTAATCAAAAATACTTTTTAATACAGTTTTAATATATGAAGAAATAAATTTCACTGGCAATAATTTAAAAAAATATTTCAATACTTAAATATTTTTGTTGGGTAAGAAAATTTGAAATATATTTTTATGTTTCTGTATGTTAAAAGGCAATAAGGTTCACTATTAATTCAGTATGGAAACATTGAGGTGGGGATGAAACGTCACACTAATAGCGTCTATTAGTGGCTCCGCATCCAGCGTTCTTCGATATCGAGTACGACTCCTATTATGAGTAACGGGTTGAGAATGTTTATCCTTTGTCCTTTAAATGTTGAACAGTTGACACAACACGGATACCAGGATACCGTTTCATGTTGCAAGCTTGACGGGCATTTTCGCTTGCCGCACTATAACAAAGTATTGTACTTTGTCTACTCAGTGTTAATAAAGTTCTCCACCATTAAAAGCACAGTAATCCGCTATTAACGCGTAGAAGTCTGTACGTAAACTATCGACGGCGACGACTACTGCGAAATTTACCGGCTACTTGGCAACGCTTCACTAAAAATAAGCAACAAGTTCACGGCCAAGTACCATATGGATACTGGCGTAACTCGATAATAATCGGTAATTATTTGCAATATTCATAATTTATTTTCTTATTTATTTATTGGGTTTTGAATAAATGAACATTGTTTTACGAATTTTAAAAATATGACGATTGACGAATCTGAATATATGCCTGTAGTTCAAAAACACCTTGTATATTTGAATTTGTTTCTCTATCAAATACTCACTATTCTGAAAACTACAAATATTTTACTAAGTATTTTAGACCTCACTATTACGGTAAATAATGTAAGAATATACGAAATCCATTGATAAAAATAAATTAAATCGCTTTCATATAAAACAAAAATAGCGTAATTGATTTGACAGTTGTCATACTTTTAGTTAACCAGCACTTTATCTATAAAATAACAAGACCTTGAAGTTAACCAGATATTGTGAAACGGATTTTTATAATAAACCAATATTTAGCCCTTATCTATTAGTTAACCAACGATTATGAACCTGCTGTAAGAACCAGAATATTTTGACTCGGTATTTTTTGCTAGACACAATGGCGAATGTTCATTTTTAATTACCTCCCAACGATGCACACTTAATTAGCGAAAGCAACGTCGGCTGTTGGTGCCTATTTCAGTCACGTCAGATCTACTTCAGGACCATGGATTTACAATAAATTGGAAAAGGTCATAGTTTCTAACTTACGCATGACTCTTTGAAGGTGATGGTTGGAGGGTCCAGCGCTGTTCGTGGAAGATGAATTTTTGGGCCTCCTTTTGCGGGTCTGGATACCATCCTTTTTCATGCTGATTGGCCTGTTAACCTGTTACGATAAATATTTTTTAGATTATCGCTCAACTAATATTATGAATGAAAATTATCTTGGAAACGTAACAGATAGTGTATCTTATATTTACAAGAGATTTTTGTTGTTATTATTATTGCTCTATATCAAAAAAGATAAATTTTTGCATAACGTATCAACCCCGGATAAACTGATATTTTGGAACAATTGAGATACCACCTATCATATAAATATTAGGTCTATCTTAGATTAGTTACAGACGGCTTGTCTGTTTGTCTGCATTTTTACTAAAAAATTATCTAACACCTGTAATTACGTTATGTAAAATACATATTTTTATCATAATTCAGAGGGAGATTTCTTTCACTATCACCGAGATAGCCTATATCTGTAATAGTGAGATGTTTTCATAGTTGAGATAATTCTATGGCTTCTTAACATATATGCAGACCTCTAAATATATGGATAATATTTCTGCAAATTGCACATTTCAGATGCAAGAACATTTGGTTCTAACCTAAGAAGTAATGACTGGGTAAAATATCATAGAATATACAACATATGAACTAACTAGGTCCATCGTCTATTAACCTCTCCACAATAAAATTGTGAGAGGTTACTAAAATTGGTTCAAAAACGAAAATTGAGATAACATCAAATCTTTACGTTTTGAGGTCCTAGGAACCCAAAAAAGTGGTTTTTGAAAAATGTCTGTGTGTGTGTATGTGTGTTAGCACGATAGCTCCGAAACTACTGAACGGATTTGAATGAAACTTTGCATGTGCGTTTCTTTAGTGCCCCAGAAGATTTGAAAAGGTTTTGGTTGAGATCGGATTACTTTTAATGCCGTTTTGACGCAACAAGTTGTTTATTTTATAATTACTTTCAATTTGCAATGAAACCATTGAAAAGCAGTTAAAATTCTGATTTCAACGATATATCACACTTCCACCCTTTCGATTTGGTTTCCGTGAAAAAAATTAAAAACAAAGCAAATATGAAGCATAGATCGCATTTCGCGTGACATGATCGATGCGCGTAGCCGTTACGTCGTGAAATTCGTCGCATCACGTGTGAGGGCTTCTTCACTGCTCTAGAAGTAGAGCGGATTAGGTTCAGTGCTGTTTTTAAATATATATACAGACAAATTGAAGAATTAAACTACAAATATTCCTCTAAAATCTAGTAAAATTAATGAAATGCTAATGTTTCATTTAACAAAAACAGCCGCGAGCGATCGGATTGCAATGAGCAAATTTTGACGATTGTCATTGTCACCGTTTAACGTTGGTGTCATGTTATGTTAATAAGATTTCGGCATATTTGTAGCTTTTAGTGACTGCACCAATGGATTGTCACAAACTTTAAAGGTAGATGTAACAATATCAATATCAAATGCTTTCTTTACCTTCGTTGGTGAATTTATTATAGATTATCACTTAGTTTCAGTTTGTTGTTTTACAAATCTGTATTATTTAGGATAACTAGACTTTCTTAGCCGTTCAAGTGATGTTAAAGTTGTTAATGTCCTAATAATATATTATTCAACGAGCGATAATGTAGGTAATAACTCGCATAGATGAAATTTGCAGCACGAGCCGCAGGCGAGTATTGTAAATTCATTAAGTTGAGGGTCTTTTTAGTGCCCCGGAAGATCTGAAAAGGTTTTGGATGAGGTTGGATTATGTTTAGTGCCGTTTTGTCACACAATTTAATGCTCTTTTCGGCTTCAAAGATCCACCGACTGTTTTTATATGAAATTAAATCTCTTCCAATTGTATTACGCCAGGTAACTAAATTTATGAAATTTTGTGACGTCTATTTTCACTATTTACAGACGAAAGGCTCGACAAGTTGTGGACGCCTTTCGTCTGCGATCTGATAGACTGGAGGAACAGTTTTCACCTATACCGTACTGATGAGAGCTAATAAGCTCGAAACTAGTCTGCAGCTGGATACGTAACAGCCCTGCACTGTACACCTTTCTTTAGGATTAATCCTTCTGCTGGGGGGCTGGGGGGCTTATTGCAATCAGATTATATTTCAAAACATTTTTAAAATGTGCGCCTTTTGACTCTATACTACTTTCATACAAAAATAATTTTCCGAAGTCTTCTAATAAGGCCGATATTGGGACACCCTATATAATTCATTTATTTTGTTTGAACTTTGGTTACTTAGTAGAGTCATTCAACGTCAAAAAGGGGCCAAATCTCCGAAATCTGAAGTACTGCTCCGATCTTCTTGAAAATTTAGAATTAAGTTTATCTTACCCTCCTCTTCAAACCTGACTTGGTCGCAAAGTGTGCTTTTTGTTTTTAAGGGGTGAAAACTACCCCTTACTCCAATAAATTGAAAACTAATAAATTAACACAGTGATGGGCTATAATTATGTTCAGATATGTTAAATATCAATTGTTTTTAATCATGGATTTAATATTTCAATATTTTACTATTTAACTACCCTTAAAAATAACCCCTCACACGAAAATTAATAAAAAAATGTGTTTAAAAAGCATGAAACCTTTTTATTTTGGATCGTAATAGGAGAATTTTTCCCTTTAAGTATAAGAAATCTGATACTTAATTTTTTTAATGATGCAGCCCCCAAAAGCCACCAACAATAAAACTTAGGAAAAATTGAAAACTAATAGATGGAAGCAGTGATAGGTTATCATTATGTTCAAATATGTTAAATATTTGTTGTTTTTTATAATGTAACTAATATTTCGATATTTTACTATGTAGCTACTCTCAAAAACTACCCCTCACGCAATTATTTAAAAAACGGTTTAAAAAGCATAAAATGTTTTTATTTTGGATCTTGAATAGAAAAAATATATTCTTTAAGTGTAAAAGACCTGATACATCATTTTTCAATATGGTTCAACGCCTAAAACCACCCCTTACAATAAAAATTAGGGAAAAAATCGTTTTGAAAGCTCCAAGTAGTGGAATGCGTAAAAAGATGAAAATAAATTGCTGCTTATGATATAATGAAATTTTTCTAAAATTTTCATCCCTTAAAAACATCCCTTTCAGGGAAATTAAACTCTTAAAACTACACATTGTAATTATAATAAAAATATTTATTTTACGATATTAAGATGATTTTTAAAGTGAATATTAATAATTTAATTTTAATTTTTAAATTCATCAATTTCGCCTAGAGAAGCACACCTTTCCTTTTCTATCTTTTACTCATATTATCTATATAACATCTTTTTATGCATGTGTTTATACATGTGGGAATCCAGATATGTATGTATCAAGAAGACACAGTATGTACAAAAGAATAAATGCTCCAAAACGTTCAAAATTTAGGCGCTCCGTAATTTTCCTGCGGTATCTCTAGAAAAATGTATTTAGTTTTTCAACAATAACTCGATTTCTTTTTAAGCTTTCTGCATTCACCCACACATCATTTTGTAGGGAATTTTATAAGCTATAAAGTAATGATGATTGCAATATTTCTACACCCTTTCGTTCAGAGAATTTTAAGGTTGAAGAGCTAAAAAGAGGTTTCCTTCGCATAGAAATCAAAGCTTTAAATGCCCATATCTCGCTTAATTTTTAAGCTACATGAATTTAAAAAAAAGCATAATGTTCAGTAAAAAGAAGTCTAAATTTTTCTTAAGAACACTTTTTTTCGTAAAACCATTATTTTTTGAGTTATTTTGAAGAAACAACGTATTTTTTGAAAAATTGAAAAAAAAAATTTACTTTAAACAACTTTTTTCAAAATGTCCATTCTCTAAACCATTCAAACTTTTGGAACGTGTTATTGGAACATAAATAAAGTTAATTTTTCATGGGCTACGATTAATTTTAATTTTGCCGCTCATGGCGCCAATTTCATTGTCAATTTTTTTTCAAAAATTCCAGAGACTTAATTTATTTTCATCATAACTTCCTTAATTTTCATGCTAGAGGCTTTTATCAAAGCTTACTTTAAAGGTCTAATAAAGCACTGTAAAAAAGGATATGAACATTTTCTGTGAAAAATTACTCATTTTTCCGTTATTTGAGTTTAAATCTTTAGATAAATTTACGACAAAAAAAAATTCGTCTTCAATGACTCATAAGTCGCTTACTGTGACCTAAAACATTAAAGAATAACGAATCGCTTTGTTTTTTATAAGCTTCAATTTTGATGAGAATAGTTTTTTCCAGAAAACGTTTAATTTTCGAGTTATTCACGAAAAACTGTTGAAAAACGTGTTTTTTATTGCACTTTTCAATTGCGAAATTATTAGGTTGTAGAAAAAACTTTATACTACATTTTCTTTTTAAAATGATCCTCTATCGATTCCTGGTGTCATTTTAAATTTTTAAATTTCCACCCCCGAGAAAGGGTGGCATTCACCCCCGAGGTGGAAGCACATATCGGCACTAAGTCAGGTTTGTTATTTGCATCATTTTTGAACTATTGTCAAAATTTCAAACAAATCGGTTGAGTTGATCAGATTTCGAAGGTGAATCGGTTCATTGATTGTACTAACTGAAATAGATGGAAGATTTATTATTTATAAAATCCTTCGATTGAGTCAATTTTCCATGTTCCATGCATTTTTACTGGATATCTGTACGTAATTCTTGAAGTTAGTACAACTATCGAAAGGGTTAAATTAATTTTCTTCCCTTAAATGTAATTTTAGACCATAGAATGCATAAAATTATTATACTTAAAAGTCGAATGCTTTACCAAATAGGTCAACGCATAGGAAATTCCCCTAAATGGCACACCTTGTATCCTTTCAGTTGAAACAATTATTAATTCATAAAATAGGTGTAAGTGTGTTAGTCAAGCTTAAACATTTTCGTTGCCCAATCGTAATATGTATTGCTTGGCAAATATTAGTTCACATAAATGAAAAATAAATCATTTATCGTGGCATCATCACAATGTATAGAATAAAGGGTACTTAATAATTTGTAAAACTGTCACGCGACCTCTTTAATTTTTGCAATAAATTTTATCTTATCAGTTGTTCCATTTAAATTTAATTTTCACTTGAATACAATGGTACCTCTAATTAAATAGAATCCAAAAATATTTCACCAATATTTCCTTTCTGTTTACCATATCGACTTTATGCCACTTCATCAATACCGAGAAATTTTATGAAAAAAATTGTTATTATTGTTAATTTGTTATTTGTTTTAAAGAGAAAGGAAACCAAAACATGTTTCCCGAATATACGTATGACAATTATTATTAAGCATAACATAAATAGGATGAATAGAAGCAAAACTTGTTTATTAGAAATTGTGAGATAAGTTCTACTCGCACTTACAGCTTACTATGATCTAGAATTACTGCAGTAACTATATGGTGTATACAAAGTGGTACAATATTATAAGAGTAAATATTTATACACTAATTAAATTATACATTAGTAGTGATACAACTTACACCATGTAGTTTAAAGTATAACCCGCAGGCGTTGCAAACAGGTTCCCCCTGGTTATTTCGTCTCCAAAGGGTGGTATTTTGCGTCTTGCAGTTGGCACATGACACCCCATTCCTTCGATTTCCAGTCTAAAAATCACTCCTATTAATATAAGTGTAGCTAACTTCTGTGGATAAGTTTTAAAGTCTGTCTTACATAAAGAATCAAGTCAAATAGTATTTTGCTTCTAAAAGGAATATCGAAATGTAGATCATAAAATTTTGAAATTCGTAGTATGTTTTTTAAAACTAAATAACTTATGAGTCAGTACTAATATATATCAAATATTAGTTGCTAATTCGATAATCTCTACTGATATAATCGGATATATAGGCTTTGGAATTATTAATATAAACTGGAAGGAAAACAGAAGCGTGTTCTCAACATGACGCTTACGATTTACAGATGAGAGAGATACCTGAAGAAGGTTAGGAATGGCAAGCATCATTATCTGATTCTGTAAAAATTTTGCAAAACAACGAATATTAGTCCAGTGCCAATAATTTTTGTCCAACAAACAATTCTTAGCGGTATATAGATGGTCGGAAAATTTAAGTTCAATGGTATTTAAGTGGGGAAACATCGATTGGATCCCAACAAATAACCGCAAGTAGGGTGGGGGTGGGAAAAGGTGTGCTTTTAGGGGTGAAACTGCCATTTCTAGCAATTTTTTTATGTAAAATTATTGTTTAAACAATTTGTTTCTCAACAGCCCGAACCTTAATCTGTTAATCATAGTTCCCTTATTTGATATTACATTGAAATTACTATTTTTCATCACTCTCAACATTTCATTTCAATAAACAATGAGGAATTCGTGACAATTACGGAAAAGCCTATCTTGAAAAAATCTTTCTATTTGGTTTTTCCTGTTTTTGAAAATATTTTTCTACAGTAACGGTATGATTTTTTACACCATCTTACAGTAGAGGTTTCAACTAAAAAAATTCCTTTCTAAAATTTTTGAAAAATCAATTGTTAATCAACTTTTTTGATTGAAAATTAGACCCTTTTTTTCAAATTAAATTCGCATAAAATCAAAAAATAAATATTTCGCTTCAAAAATATTTTAGCTTATTTGAGACATAAAAATGTCCATTTTAATCAAATTTCATTAAAATCGAATCATTTTTGTGGGAGAGAAAAATGAAAATCAAAAAAATTGTTTTTGACGTTTTTTTCAATAATTTTGAGGTTACGTTGAAAAATAAGAGAAAGAATATAAAAATAAAAATTGTAGAACTTTCAGTTATCTACAACTTTTGCATTTAGCTTTTTTTCGATAGTAGGTCTAGTCTTAAAACATAATATTTTTAGTCGCAAACTCCTCTATAAAATCTTATTTTACTATAAGGACCGTAACCAGACTGCAGCCAACAGCTACTCTCCGGGCTATGTGCCCCGCCGAGCGCTGAATTACAAGTTACAAGCCTGGCGTGTTAAGTGTAATAATTGCATATTACCATCAAAACGCTAATGCTTCGATTGCAACAAACACCAGCCGTCACACACCACTTGCAGACTGCAGTTTCGAGCTGTTGGCTCTCGTCAGTGCAAGGTAGGCATGTGACGACCGGCACGAGGATCCTTTGACTATTTCCTCCTTTAAGAAGAATCAGTCTTTCGGCTGGTGTTTGTTGCAATCGAAGCATTAGCGTTTTGATGGTAATATGCAATTATTACACTTAACGTGCCAGGCTTGTAACTTGTAATTCAGCGCTAGGCGGGGCACATAACCCGGAGAGTAGCTGTTGGTTGCAGTCTGGTTACGGTCCTTATAGTAAAATAAGGATTTTATAGAGGAGTTTGCATCTAAAAATATTATGTTTTAATATTCCGCCCTCTAAAAGCACATTTGAACTAGGTCTTGTCTTGTCGGAAATAGTAAAAAACCACGTTTCACCCCTAAAAGCACAACTTTTTCCATCCTCATCCTACTTCCGGTTATTTGTTGAGGTCAAATCGATTTTTTCCCATTTATATACCATTAATCCTAAATTTTACGACCATCCATATACTGCTAAGGATTTTGCCGATTTTTAGCCTCTGAAAATCGGTTCGGCACTATATTATATTTGCCATACAATAATAGGAGTTTAGGTTATGATAAAAAGAGGTATTATTGTTGACCAAAATGCTCTAAAGGCTAATATGATGTGGAGTAACAATTCGTAAGAAGACTTGGCATAAAATGTACGCAGAGTAGATGGAGGAAAAATAAGTAAAATGGCATTAATATCTTGGAATAAGTGATCAGAGGTTTCCACTGAAACTTAGTTCAAAACATCCAAGAATGAGCAAATAAACAAAAGACTCTGGCTTTAAGTATTTATTTACTAATGTCAAAAGTTATTTTATTTCTACAGGAGTTTATACCGCAAGTTTGCTTAAGAACTGTTTTATAAGGTAAAATTTTTAAAAATGACAAGTTACTCGTTTTCTAAAATGTCTGATATGTATTTCATTAATGGTAAAGCAAATGGTTCTGCTCGTAAACAAATTGTATCAGGAAGCTCTACTGAACCATGAAACTTGGAAGTATTTGGACCTGTTGGAGATTTTCCTAAACAGGGTTTAGTGTGAAGATGTGCATTAAATGCTGGAAAGCCCAAGTGCGACTAGAAACAAACTTCTTATCAAATCATTGAAGCAATGTATATTATTTATACGGAAGCCTGCATGTGACTGTTGACGACCAACACCAAAACTGCATTATTTTAAAATCATACAGTACTTTTTGAGACCATACGTCAAAGTCAGTTAAAAATGACATGTTTTTTAACAACCCCCTTAACAAAGTTTGTATTTTAATATACTAGAATCCGCATGTGTCTCTGCAAAATATATTTGACTTGCTTTGAAAATGATTTATAATTGATTTACGTCATAATAGGGTTAAAGTATACTTAATTTTGTTATCGTCAATATTGTCACTTTAATACACACTATAATATTTGCAAATCAAATTAAGCTCAAAATAACCAAAGGCGTATTCTATTAAAAACAGTGTAGAAAAAATAATAAAATCTTGTGTGATCACATAATATGCTGTATAAATTTCGTCTTATCACTTTGCTCGACCTCAATTCGACTTAAGTACACAATGATATCATCGGTGGGTATCAAGGTAAAATAATTTTTGGTATGCTTTCTCAACAAATATTGATGATAAGATCAATACATATTTAGAATTATGAATTGGATGTATTGGAAATTAAACATCTGGAAAGGTCCCGCCTAGCAACAATCTACGAAATAAATCGAATAGGTACCTGTACTGACTTTTATTAATATAAATATCTTGTGGGTAAGTAATAACGAGAGTTTGTCACGTAGGCACTGAGTCTAGTCATCATCTCATTTTAATTAGTACGTACACTGAATACGTGCCAAATTTGGATTTGCGGCTCGGTAAAGAACGTACAAATAATTGGACTGAATAATATAGTCTATTATTAACCTCTGCATGATAATATAATTACCTAGTTAAATATATCTTATCTTGTACATCTATATTTAACGCAACTTTAAAAAATATTAGTTAAATTAAGGACGAAAAAACTCACCTTTTTTCAGGACATGTCCAATTAAATATTACAAAATTTGTTACAAATTTTTCTCTGAAAAAGGAAAAAACAGTAACTTATGAAGCAATTAATTTTAGCTTGTAAGAACTCTGCCTTATTTGGTAGCATAAGCAAATTAAAAGACTATAATTTGTACAAACGAACACCAACTGATCCCACACCAAGTGAAAAGAAAATTAATGAGCTAATGTGTTTATGGTAAGCAAACTGATAAGGTAATTTGGCGACTGACTCGGAAGCCTTGGATAAGTTCAAAGTCGTAAGGATGTTCGGCAAATTTTAGTATACGGAGTTTAATGTCCTCAACAAATATAGACGGACTTAAAGTTTAACACTATAATGAAGTTCTGTATTTGTTTTTAACAGTTCAAATTATGAAGTGCACGGCAATAAATTGACGAGGGTTCATTAAAGTTAACTTGAGAAAATAAAAGTTCTCTTAAGAGACGATTTTTCCGCTTACCCTAACTTGAGTACATCGACGTACGTGTTGAAGTACATACGGTATCTACATCATGATTTCAATGAATGTAGAAATGTGTAAATTGTATGACAATTACCACTTGATTTTAATTTAATCAATTATACTTTGTCTGGAAGAGAGAGAGACAGACATAAGGCAAGATAAGAATGTGTAAAGTTTTCAGCAAACATTTTGAGATGGCAAATTTAACGTACCTCTACACGACTTCCTGGCAGAAAGTCAATATAATTCAATGGCTATTAGAAAGAAGAATTAGAAAATATTATTTTAAAATAAAGCAGATTTTCGAAGTTTCCTCGCGTTTTGATAAATAATGATAATTTTTAAAGTAGTTAAGAGCATAATTAACTTTTTGTTTATAATTACCAACAATCTGTCACCGTAGTATAAACAAGGAAAAATGTTTACTGTAAAATTCTCTTGAAGAAGGCTGATTATAAAATAGAATTAAACGCGTTATTAGCCGCCTGTTCTCAGGAAGTATGTGTATATATGCTCTATGCGAATCTAAAAATCTTAGATTGTATATAAAACGGGGTACAGACAGTTTCATGAAAGAATATGAAAATAATATTCAAAATAATATAAAAAATAATGTAATATCCTTCTGGTCATACATAAATTCGAAAAAAGGGACAACAGCAATACCGGATGCGCTAACCTATCATGATCGATACCTCGATGACCCAAGAGATATTGCAAATGACTTTGCTGAATTTTTTAAATCTTCTTATAGACCACTTTTTGTAGAAATACCCCTTATCTCAACTTCAACGAATTCTCCTCTAACGATATCTTACTGCCCCACGACAACTTAAACCTATTTGCTTAAAAGGTCCAGACGAGATATCGGCTTTCATTATTAGAGACTGCGTTGCTGTTTTTGTTGAACCTCTTAAAATAATCTATAATTTCTGTATATAAACGACTTAACCTAACATCTGGAAGAGATCCCGAATTTGTCCCGTTCACAAAAAAGGTGATTGAAAATCATCGGCCGATTTCAATTATATGTAATTTCGCTAAAGTCCTGGAGATTGATATATATGAAGTCATATACCCCCACGTTGAAGAACAGAGCATATCCCGTCAACATGGTTTTGTAAAAAATAAATCCACCGCTATCAATTTAATGTGCATGACGCAGTACATCTCACAATATTTCAATACCGGCATTCAAGTAGGCGTACTGTCAAAAGCCTTTGAAAAAACCTGTATATTTTTTCAAAAGCCTTTGACAGGCTTGACCGTGGTTTACTAATAAACAAACTTCAAACTATGGGCTTCTACTAGTTACTTATTAACTTCTTTAAATCATATCTTAACAGTAGAACACAATATGTGGAATACCGCGGTCATAGGTAAGTTGAAATCAATGCCACCTATGGAGTGCCGCAGAGCTCTATCTTGGGACCTCTGTTGTTTGTACTACTTATTGATAACATCGTGCTTATCATATACTGATGATGCCAAACATTTTTCTGCTATAAATAGTCCAGCTGACTGTAAAAAACTTCAAGATAATCTTCGGAAAATACAAATTTGGTGCGATCATAATGATCTGCCTCTCAATGTCGACAAATGCAATGTGATATCTTTTTCTAGGAAAAAAGAAAATTTTCTCTATGACTATAAAGTTGACTTCACATCACTAAAAGAGTCGAAGTCTTCAAAGACCCAGGCGTCCTATATGACAACAAACTGACATTTAACACGTTGAAGAGACAATTTTATTTGCAAACAAAAGTCTCGGTTTTGTTATTAGAAACTCCACAAGTTTTACGGACACTCATTTGTTAACTTTATTATTTAACTCGTTTGTCTAAAGTCTTAATATGGCACCCGGGATATGTCACATATAGCAATATGCTCGAAAGTATTCAGAGACGCTTCTTGAAATTTCTGTCCTACAAAGGTGGGTGGTGTATATCCCCCTATTGGATATTCTCATGATACACTTTTAGGTATAGTTGTTAAGAAACATATACGAGACTGTTTCCATTTCCATAATTAGCACAAAAAGTTAAACTGAAGCGTGTCGCCCAAAGTGCCGCGTTTTTTGCTTTATGAGTCCGGTCGGCTTGTGGGTATAGCCAAAAACGCTGCACTTTGAGCGGCACGCTTCAGTATAACTTTTTGTGCTAATTATAGAAATGTAAACAGTCTCGTATATGTTTCTTCCCAACTATAGATTCTCAACTGACAGTCTGAAAACACGGATGATAAAGCAGGCAGTCATATTTTTACGTAAATAATAAAATCCTGAAATAACCGAAAAACTGTTACTCCATGTACCTCGTGCCAATACACAACATCATACAACATGGTATCTTGCTAGACCCCGAACGAATATACTGAGTTTTTCTCCCTTACATTTCATGTGTAACACCTACAACCATCTGAAAAATGAACTCGATATTTTCCAGTGTACTGTTTCGGCCAAACGCTTGAATTTCTAATTAGTTTATTATACACTCTGTAGTTTTACCTATGATGTATTATTGTATTTTTTTTTTTTTTTTTTTTTTTACAAAAAACCAGTCACCCTACTCTGTGGCTCCGACCCTCACAGAGGGGAGCTGGTAATACCAATAGCCACTCCCCACGCCCGTGGGGTGAGTGACTACCGGGTCCGCGAATCGTGTGCCCTGAGTAGACGTAATGAACCGAGGATGACAGCCTTCTGCATTCTGCCGGCTAAGATCTCTGCCGAATCTCGGCATGCCGGTATGATCTTTAGTTCTGAAAGCAGCGTCTGTCTCATTCCACCGAGGGCTCCTATAATCAGTACCACTATTTTAACAGAATGGCCTGGATAAAGCCTGCGGAGTTCGAAGAGCAAATCTCGATATTTTGTCCGTTTTTCCTCCTCTTTCAAGACAATGTTGCTCTCAGCGGGAGCTGAGAATTCCACGACATACATTGTCTTGAGTTGGTGGTCGAGGAGTACTATGTCAGGCTTGTTGGCTTGTATTTGCCTGACGGTGGGAAACGAGTAGTTCCAATAAATTAGGCACTTCTCATTCCCCACAACGGACTCAATATCCCCCGGAACGTAAGGCAGCACTGGTGTTTCGTCTATCCCATACGAGTGCCTTAGATGATAGTAAAGCACTCGTAATGCTGCGTTGTGTCTATGAATATAGGCCGAGACTGCGTAAGTCGGGCAAGCCGACAGTAAGTGCATTACAGTCTCCGGCGCCCTGCGGCAGGCCCTGCAGCTGACATCAGGGACCTCCATACCCATGACACGACGTCGATAGACGAGAGTGTTAAATACACCATCCTGGCAAGCCATTATGAATCCCTCGGTCTCAGACTTCAGCCCAGCTGACCTTAAGAAGGCGAAGGTCAGCCTTTCGGATAAGCCGAGGTCTTCAATATTTTTATAGAAGATCCCGTGCAATGGCTTATCCTTATGGAGCTGCAGAAGGATGTTGTGTTCTGCAGCTCTAATGTGGGCTTTTAGTCGAACGGGTTCCAACTCGGTGACAGAGTCGGGGTTTACCCGCTCGACGTCGAAGATGAGACCAAGTTCATCGGCTGCTCTGCGTGCTGCCTTAAAGAGAAAAGCTCCTACCTCTGCATTTTCATGGTCTCGGACCATGCAGAGGAGGGGATCCGAACTCCTGATGACCTTACATGCTCCCTCCAGAACCATCCTGCTATGGAGACTCTCCAAGCTCAAGAGTCCACGGCCTCCCCGATGTCGTGGGAGATATAACCGTGGAACGGACGATTTAGGATGCAAGCTCCTATTGAGATGCATCTTCTTGCGGGTTACTACATCGAGTTGACGCAGCTCTTCTCTAGTCCACTTCACTACTCCGAAAGAGTAGAGAAGGATCGGAACGGCAAGCATATTTGTAGCAGACACCTTGTTCTTCCCCGACAGTTCTGAAGACCAGATCTGTCGGAGTAGGTGCTGATACTTGCCGCGGAGAGCGTTTTTCACTACACTCACTTCTTGGGTGGAGCGTTGCTCGACACCCAAGTAAGTGTACGACTCTCCGGCATCTAGATGGTGTAAGATGCTTCCGTCCACGAGCTGCGCGTCCTCTCCATAGTCACCGCATCGTCCTCTCTTGCGATGGATCAGTGCGCATTTGTCCAAACCGAACTGCATACCGACAGCCTGCGTATACTCCTGTACCACCCTAAGGGACTGTTGGAGATCCCTCTCTCCAGAGGCATAAAGTTTAAGGTCATCCATATAAAATAGATGGGTGACCTTATGCCTCCTGTCGCCGAGGGTACCGCAGTTGTAGCCACGGGTTTTCCGGAGCGAGACGGATAATGGCAGTAGTGAGATGCAAAACAGAAGGGGGCTGAGGGAATCTCCCTGAAATACTCCTCTTCTGAATGTTACCGACTCTGTTTGGACTCTATCGTTACCCGATGTTATGGTAAAGCGAGTCCTCCAGAGCGGCATCAGTTCTTCAATACATCTCACTACGGGACCGGGTACCACAAGACATCGGAGCAAGTGAACAATGAGCTCATGCGATGTCATGTCGAATGCCTTGCGGTAGTCGATCCAGGCCATAGAGAGGTTCCGCTTATACTGCATGGAGTCCTGCGTGACACATCTGTCAATCAACAGGTTCTCCTTGCAGCCAGCGACACCTCTCTTCGACCCTCGTTGCTCATATATCCGTTCGTAAACCGGTTCAACTGCGTGGAGCACCCGCATGTACAAAATGCGTGTAAACACCTTGTAACATGCGTTTAGACAGGTTATCGGTCTGTAATTCTTTGGGTTGGACAAATCTCCGTTCTTGGGGATCAGCACTGTCCGCCCCTCAACAACCCAAGAAGGGATTTGCTGCTCCCTATTTAACCAGGAATTAAAAATTCTGGCCAAATGGTGGTGGGTGCTCGATAACTTTTTCCACCAAAAGTTATTTATCCCATCGGGACCTGGAGCAGCAAAGTTCTTAGAGCCATCAAGAGCCCTACGAACCTCTTCTGGGGTTATTGGTTCGCACACTTCCTGTGGTTGCTGAAGCCTTTGACAAAAGGCTTCAAAGTGTGCAAGGGCCGGAGAATCTCGGTTGAGTGGAAGCCTCTCCTCGTACAGCGTTTTCCAGAAGTTCTCCACCTGATCTGCAGTTGGCGGATTGTCTACAACACGCGGAGGCGGTTGGAAAAGGCGCGAGGGCTTCTCGCGGAACAGTTTATTTTCCGCAAGCCCCCTCGCCCGCCTCACTAATGACTTTTTGCAAGTCACTAGCATCCGTATCCTGTCGAGACAGTGCTGTTTGGTGGTTCGCAGCACTGCCTCATTGAGTGTGTGATGGACGCGTCTTAAGTTGGCGGCTTGTATTGTATTATTATTATCATTATTATTAGTATTCTTTCCTATTATTTGGGTTTTCTACCACATGTATTATTATCCTCTTCAAAACAAATCACCGAATCTACAAAATAATAGAATTATTGGAAAAAAAAGCCTCTGCGCCCGTGACGTTTACGCCAAAGGAAAAGTCAGAGGTTAAGTTTTGCAAATAATATAAATCGGAATAAACACAGAAATAATGTATTTAGCTGACGTTTCGGAAAGTAATCTCTTTCCGTTTTCAAAGCTTTTTTTTGGAAGAATTCTTTATTTTGCTGTGTATGTCAAATACACAGCTTTAAGATTCTGTTTATGTTATTTCCATAGATACTTACTACTTACACAGAACATAGAACTGATGATATTTTCTTTTATATAATGTTGAGTTTGTTAAGTTCTTCTTTTAACATTGGTAGCCAGGTTGTACAAATATCTACAGAACAATTCGATACGCACTTATCTTCATTTAATAAGATTATTGCTGATTCCTTAATTTTTCTTTTTTTGGTATCTGTTTCTTTTGTTAAAATTTTTGCCGAGTCCCAGTTTATTCTATGTCCGTTTTCCCAAGCATGTTCACAAATCTTTGATTTCTGAATTTCATTCTTTCTAATGTAATTCTTGTGCTCATCCAACCTCACACTGAAAGGTCTGGATGACTCACCCACATAACATTTATCACATTCGCACGGGATATTGTAAATACAGTTTTTTGAATTCTGCTCCATGTTTATCGGTTTTGTTTTTGTTAAAATAGATCAAATTTGTCACCTATACGGTGTAGCTTTTCCAATAGTCCGTATACATAAGGAATTATTGCTGTATAATGACGTTCAGATGTTTGTCGTAACAAACTCAATATTATATAAAAGAAAATATCATCAGTTCTATGTTCTGTGTAAGTAGTAAGTATCTATGGAAATAACATAAACATAATCTTAAAGCTGTGTATTTGACATACACAGCAAAATAAAGAGTTATTCCAAAAAAAAAGCTTTGAAAACGGAAAGAGATTACTTTCCGAAACGTCAGCTAAATACATTATTTCTGTGTTTATTCCGATTTGTATTATTTGCAAAACATAACCTCTGACTCTTCCTTTGGCGTAAACGTCACGGGCGCAGAGGCTTTTTTTCCAATAATTCTATTATTTTGTAGATTCGGTGATTTGTTTTGAAGAGGATAATAATACATGCGGTAGAAAACCCAAATAATAGGAAAGAATATTCGAAGAATGCCACAAATAACTTTCAGACAATATTATTATTAGTTTGTACACATTTTGTAGTTATTACCTGTGTTGAACTATGCTATTGTATTATTGTTGTTATTATCTTATATTTTCTTTTTTTTTCTTCATTCTATTATAAATATGTATTGTTCTCATCCTGTAATTATTGGTCTTACGACTGTTAGATAATGTATCTAAATAAATATATCAGAATTGACGGAAGGAAGTTTTAGCCGAACCACCCTGTGTATGTTTCGAGGGTTGTTTCACTTCAAAGAAAATAGGATTACCCACTCATTCTACTTGTCTATGAACAACATCTAAAAGGGGGGTTCTCTCTTATCTTATCTATACTATATATTATACATACACATATATCATTTAAAGTGTGCTCATCATTTACCGACTGGATTCCATATATTGTGGATTTTCACACCGCATATTATTAAACAGTTGATGAGTTCAATACTTATTTTTATCGCTTATAATTATACTTTCAGAAAAAGTGCGAAATAGTCTTTACTTAGGTCTAGATATAAGTACTTTGCGTTCTTATTTTAACTAGTCCGTTTGAAGAACTTTGGTCTAAAGAAAGCATTCCTAAACCACATAATTTTTTATGCCAATACCATTGCATTACCTAAGATTTATATTAAATTTTGTAGACATGATTTATTGCATGAGATAAGCAAGGGATTAATATTTTACGAAAGAACAATAGAAATAAAATTCTAATAATGACCGGGTGGCCTTCGCAACTGTGTGCTGCTTGACATGCTCGAAATCTACGATCAAAATCATCCTTAAATATCGAGAGTAATTGTTAAAAATGTATTTAAGAACAAACCTGTAAACCAAAAACTAAAGCATGAAATACTCGCGTGCGGATAATAATACTAATAACCTCGTATACAACAAAAGGATATTGATATGGTGCTTTTTTGGTATCTTCTAATACAAAAATGTTGTATGTTCTGTGAAGACAGGCACTATTCATTTGCCATAACAATATCTCTAAAGGTTCTTTGACAGCCAAATTAAAGCACTCCTTCACGATCATGGTGGCAGATAAGCAGAATGGAAATTTATCAGACAACGGCGTTTCATTACATCAATGAATTTCCAAATATAATTTTTGTGGGCGGTATAAAATCAATCTTGGCCAATAACGAGTCTTCATTGTTTTTCCATTTTCGCCTTAAAAATGTTTTCAGTTTATGTGGTGACGACGAATCTGCTTTGCAAGTCGAAATGTCGAAGACATCAACCTTCTCAGTCTGTAATTCTCCTTCTAAATCTTCTCAAATGACCTTTCAGATATTTTAGTTAGGAGTTGGATGAATTTTTTCTTCCTACAACTGAACCACTTCACAAATTCAGTTAATATATCAAAATCTTCAAGTTCTGCGATAAAATTAACATTTATTGATTTAGTGGCCCATTAGAATGGAAATTGTAATCTAGATAAGTTTTAATACAACAAAATATCATAAAGTCAGTACTGAAACTGAAAACCAGTTTTGTGAAATGTATTCGAATGTGGTGTTCAAAGATTTTGGTGATATATGAAAGTAATTCCCATAAACATGTAGACTTGTATAAAGTGGCCCTTTATAAAGAGACCACACGCTTGGGACCCCAACCCCGCGAAGTTTTGTTTTCTTGCACAAAAAAGAAGAACATACAAGTTGAAGGAAGTTCTCAGACAACTTTTTAAGACTTCAGTAGTTCTTTGTCTGTAAGAAATATCTAATATTTGCAACATAAGAAGACCAAATAGGCAATAGAACGTCAGATGAATATAAATGCATATCTCATTTTAATCCATGCGCAGATAACTAAGGCTTTGGTAAGCCAAGACTGGCGTCATATCTTCGGTATTGCTATTACTGAGTTAAACAAGGATAGTTTCTGAAATAATCGATAGGTAAATTATGAACCCAGAGGTAGAGATTAAAGTACGAAATTTTCACTAGCTATTTTTATTAAGAGCTTACAATAATAATAATAGTAACCACTTTATTGTCCGACTTACTGAATACTAAACCATAATAAGAAATTCACAATTAAAACATCTATCGCAATCACAATATAAAACAGTCATTGTATATGTTACATAATTTACAAAATAAAAGAAAATTGGATGAAAGTTTAAAATCTACTAATCATTAACAATTAACACTTTTATGCTATGAAAATTTCTTTAATCATATGGACCAAAACCCCTGAAACATACAGCATTATATGTAAGTCTAGAATGAACTTCAGCATGATAAAAATTGATTAATGCCTGTTCATCAAGCACCGGCCTTAAATTACGTATTTAATAGCAGATTGTATTAAGTTTTGATATCAAGTTTTCACAGTGGACCGTCCATGTGAGGCATTCATCGATTGAGAGGCAGAGACATTTTATTATTGTTTCTAATGTATCTAAAGATATTTCACTGCATTTGATACCAATATTTAGCCGATTAAAATTTTATCTGTTATGAAAGCATACGCATCCAATCTTTTTTAAATTTAAGTAGAGTTCATTGGCGTTAAACCAATTTAGCATTTCATCTAAAAAGACGTTATAATTTTCTTCAATTTGTATATTAGATTTACCAGTGATTAGCTGCAATACATCGTCTGCATACATTACCAAAAGGCAGTATTTAATGCCATTAGAAAGATCACTGATATAAAGTAGGAACAACGCCAGACCCAAAACCGAGCCCTGTGGTACTCCCACTTGAATATCGATGTAATTCGTCTTCTTCTTTAACCTATTTGCGCCCAGTATTAAGCATAGGCTTTCCTTAACATACTCCATCTGTTTCTATCCTGTGCGACTCTCTTGATGTCATCATACCATCGAGTTGTTTTTCGCCCTCTATTTCTTCTTCCCCGCCATGGTCTCCACCGGAGCATCCTAGCATTCCACCTGTTGCTCTTGATGCGACCTATGTATCCGGAATAGTCCCATCTCAACAATGTTATTCTTGCTGTTATGTCAGTTATTTTAGTTCCTTGTCGGATCCATTCGTTTTTTCTCCTTTGCCTTAATGAGATACTAATCATTGTCCTTTCTATAACCCTTTGCGTACTTCCAGTTTCGTTATTATTTGTTTTGTGAGGGTCCAGGTTTAAGCCCCATAGGTTATAACGGGTAAAATACACTGGTCAAATACTTTGGATCGCAAGTGCTTTTGTTATTAAAAATCAAAGGTAGTTTTCCGAAGGCCATCCATCCCAATCGTCGCCTTCTCTCTATTTCCATATCTTTATTTTGCTTTCCCAGGGACACTTTGTCCCAGGTATATATATTCTCTGACATTGTCTATCCGGGTTCCATTTATGGTTATTTGTGGGTCTTGTCGACACATTGTTTTCGTTTTATTTAAATTGATTTTCAATACTATTTTTCTTGATATTTGCTCTAATTCTGTTATCGTATTCTTTAGATCTTCTTCGTTTTCCGCGAACAGAACAACGTCATCTGCAAATCTTAAGTGGTTTAGACTCTCGCCGATGATGTTTATTCCTTTATTCGACCATTCCATCTTTTTAAAAATGCCCTCAAGTGCCAAAGTAAACAGTTTAGACGAGATTGTATCTCCTTGTTTAATATCTCTCTCGATCTAGAAGCTATTAGTGAATTCATGCAATTTAATAGTTGCTCCAGCGTGTTGATATATGTTTCTAATCAATGTAGTTCCTCTGCTAGTGCCCAGTGTTCAGTAGAGTCCAATGCTTTCTCATAGTCAATGAAGTTTTATTCGACTGGCTTCTTTATTAGAAATTTCACTATGATCACAAGTACTAAACCCCCTTCCGGAAGACCTCCTGCTCCACTGGCTGATAATCGTTTAGTTTTTGTGATAACTGCGGTGAGTAATGATTTTTGTAAGTAATTTGTACATGTTAATCGGTCTGTAATTTTGAAGTGATGTTGCATCACCTTTTTTGAATACTATTATGACCATGGTATTGTTCCAACTTTTGGGGATGTTTCCTTGTTCTAGGCAATAGTTAGAACAAGGAAACATGCCAGAAAATTAAAACAATGCCATGGTAATGTAATTAGATGTTTATAATTCTTGAGAAGAATTTGATTTGTGCACAATTTCCACATACTGTTGTCTATCTCCAAGATATAAGGAAAGCCAGTTTAATAGTTCCCCGAAGGCTATAACACTCCAATTTTGACAAGAGTTTAACATGATACAGTCAAATGCCTTGGTGAGATTCCAAAAGATTCCAGCAGAACACGCATACGTTAAGGGCAGAATACAAATGAGTAAGGAAAGCATCCATAGTTGTGGACGTAGAATAACAGTGTCTAAACCTATGTTTGAACCTTATGAGTATATTAAATTTGCTAAGAAGTTTAGTAAATAGTAAAAGCAGATCTCCATTTTTTTAACTGTGCTAATTAAAGACTAAAATATTTAAAAAGTTCCACAAGAAGTGTTGAATTATCAAAGTCACAAGTTTTAAGTATATATACTTATAATATTTTTCATCCGTTTTTGTGTACAGTTCATTGGTGTTACAGGTGAGCCTAATTTTTTTAGATTGCATTGGCGTGAAAGAAGGTATGATATGCATTTCTTTTTGTCTGACGTTTTATCTCACATGTCGTCTAATAGGTCTGTCCATAAATTTTCATTTTTAATTGGAAATGATAAATTTATGGGTGTTATAAACACCTAGGCGGGTGACGTCACATGCCAGCTCTGTGATATACGCTGCGATACTCTTAGAAGTTGCTATACTGATGTAGTTAATTTTGATACTGTCATAAGCTAGGACGGGCCGGATATTTTTGCCGATATTTATCATAGTCGTATTTATCTGTGCTTTGAAAGAAAGTCGAATACCATAATCATGTCTACGTTCAGCAAATTATCTAAATCTCCTTTCTTGAAACCCTCCTCCATATTTGACAACAGTAAACAAACTATTCGACGTTCTAAATAGTAAACGCGCTGTTATTGCCGTGAATTGGAACTTTGATCTAACGACAGCGACACGGAATAAACCTAACACCCGTCCATCACATACGCGGCGCCGGTGTGGTGCAGCATGTCGGCCATGACAACGACAAAATTAGAAGTGCTCGAACAAGAAGTTTATGCGCCTCATTTCTAATTCTGGAAGCTACAGCTCCCTCCCTATAAGCACTTTGTCACAACGTAACCCCAATAGTGGACTACGTCGAGGACATCTCCCAAAAATTCTATTTCAAACTGGGCGATAGTCCGCTAACAAGAAACATAACACAAATTAGACAACATAATGCCCCATTTCGGATAAAGCACTCCCTACCATACCAAACGTTACCGATCTTCCGGCAACCTCTGCAACCAAACTTCACCAACCATAACTTCCGCTTACTCTATCCACCTTTACTGATATTTCATAAGTTTGAATATTTAAATATATTCTGTCCCTTTCTTCCTTTATGTTTGTTCCCTTTGTTTCTTGATTTTCTTCTGTACTTTTTTGTTTCTAAATTAATTTTCCATCAGAATTTTTCAACAAAAATCAACATTTTCGGAAAATCAAAATTACCAAAATCAAAGTTTAGGTCAGCCTATGCCCAGCCCGACATTTACACGTTTCGCAGAAGGTTCCTCGTCCAGATTGAGGTACTTGCCTCAGCATCAGCAAAAAATTGTAGGTAGCGAGAGCATCTAAAATCAGGTTTAGTTATAAGTTTTTTAAAATTTGTTTTTGTTAGATAAAAAAATTTTTACCACCTATTTTAATACATCTTCTATGTTAAAGAATTTAGGCTAAGTTTTAAATTGTTTTTTAGCCAAACCAGTCTTATTCCGCCAGACCTTGCAACCCGCTACCGCGAACCACGCAGTGGTTGCATGGTTGGTTCCCGAAATAGGTTCTGGGGCGGCATATGTACTCATAATAGAAAATAAAGAAGTTTTGAATTGAATTGAATAATCTTAACGTAGCATACCGAGCCAGCAAGTAAGTGACGTCATACTCGTTTATCTGACTGAAATAAAGCAAGCAATTTCTATGACCGCTGCTGTTGTTCGGATTGACTTTATTCAACCATATCTAACCATCTAATATTGTTATTATTAGGTAAAAATCTCTATTTTGTGGACAGACCTATTGCCCCAGTAATAAATTAGTTCTAGCATGTGTCGTTGTCTTGCAATGAAACTTTACAACTCAAGAATATTTTGTTAAAGTAGAATTGCCGTTTAGATCATCACCACCCAACAGAGCGGTACAATCTCCATAAATACAACACGTACAATAGCGACTTTTATCTCACATTATTGAACACACAAGATATTTATTATTTAAAAAGATACCAACAAAATTTAGAAGAAAGTGTATGAAAAACACTGAGTAAACACACAAGACTAGTTTGTCACCAAAAAATTTGTTTTTCTTGTTAGTGAATGTGTAAATATATGACGTCGACAAAATTTAGCCAAAATTAAAACTTACCGCCTGTGGTTTTTTGGTAGGCCTAACAGGTGGTCTGTGCACACCATTAATTTTGTGGTACAGACCACACGCATTACAGAGATAATGACCGGTACCGTCTCTACGCCAAAGGGGGGTAACACTAGCGCCGCAATTTACGCACTCTTTCACTAGTACCTCTTGGCTTGGTGTTCGTTGCGGCTGACCATCCTCCAGAGCGCTGATCGACCAACTCGCATTCACGTACGCCGCCGGATACGACTGGGTACTGTCTGGCTGGTGCAAACTAACGTTCAAATTCGGTGTCCCTTGGTATTGTTGGTAGGTACCGCTGGTCGAGGTCCAGTTTCCTGAGGTGTTATAGTACGCTTCTCCGGACTGAGGTATGAGGTTTACTTGGGACTGTTGGGAGCTGCTCACGTCAAAATTGTTCTGGAAACGTAAAATTATGCTTTACGGAATATTTTGGGTCAGTTAGTTAAGAAGTGGGTTGACGCTTGTGGGACAAGGTACTATTTATTGGTAAAGATGATTTTTCCATTGCAACCTTATGTAATATTTTGAACATTAGGATTTAGAAACCGTTGTAAAAAGTAGTTTGATGGCTTGTCCTTATAGAATGCGAAAAATACCCGAATTCCTTGATAAGTATCCTTATGTTAAAACTTTTGCATATTTTGTAGTAAGTAAATTTACTTTAGTGCCACAAAGATCGGTTGTATGGTAATAATACAGTCAAAATAGATTTTGAAGTGGAACTTTTTCCACAAGCAATTTTATGGTTGGATCCTGTTGGGGAGGTGCTAAAGACTACCCAAAAAATTTTGGTATTTCAAAGACCCTGTGCTTCAATTTATTATTAACAGTTTATTTAATTTTTAGCCGCGTTTTTCAACCTAAAAATGTGAATAACTCGAGATATATAGGTCCAATCAGGACAAACAAGAAACAGAATCTTTTTAATCAAATTTTCTACAAAACTATGTTTAGTGTAGGTCTTAGAAGCGCAACTTTAACCTACAAAAGTGAAAAAACTGGACACAAATAGTTTTTTTCTTTCATTTTGCTGCCCAGAGCCTATGGGTGAACCGATCAGCTTCAAGCTTTCAAAAAATCTGCCTTCTGCTCTAACAAAAACACCCTGAAAATTTGGTGCAAAAATATTAAGCCCAGTGTGCGTAATTGCATTTGTTATTTAAAATTTGAATCGGCCGCCATTTTATGCCAAAGTCCAAAAGTCATTTTTTCCCCAAAGGTCGTATTTTTTTTAACCTATTTTGACTATTTCTTTTATATTTGTTTAAAACCCAATTAACAAAAAGAATTTTTTGGCTATTTTGAAAAAATTCTGAAATTTTTTTTATCAGATGTAAAAGAAAATTTTAACATCTTTATTTTAATTTAAGAAAGTTTATTTTGGTGAAATTAGATTAAAGATATTCGACTTTTTGTATTTTAGCCAATTGATAATTAACAAATGCAAAAAGTTGAATATCTTCAGTCTGGTTTGATCAAAATAAAAAAAAAATTAAATCAAAATAAAGGTACTAAAAGTTTCTTTTTGATCTGATAAAGAAAATTCTGATTTTTTTTTTCAAAATGGCCGAAAAAAATTAATTTTTTGTTAACTGGGTTTTAACCAAATGCAAAAAAATGGCCAAAATAGGTTTGAAGAATAATTAACTTTTTGAAAAAAATGATCCGTTTTGGAATTAATGGCATAAAACGGCGAACAATTGAAATTTTAAATATCAAATTTAATTGCGCACATTGGGTATAATATTTTTTCATCAAATTTTCATGATGTTTTTGTTAGAGCAGAAGGCAGATATTTTAAAAGTTTGAAGCTGTTTGGTTCACACATAGGCTCTGGGCAGCAAAATGAAAGAAAAGAAACGGTTTTTGTCCAGTTTTTGCACTTTTGTAGGTTATGGTTGCCCTCCCAAGATCTACAGTAAATGTAAACTTGTAGAAAATTTGATTACAAAGATTTTTCGCCACGATCGGACCTATATATTTCGAGTTATTAATATTTCTAGGTTGAAAAACGAGGTTAAAAAAAGTAAATTGTTAATAACAATTGGAACACAAGGTCTTTGAAGCATAAAATTTTTTTGGGTATTCCTTAGCACCACCTCAACAAAATCCAACCATAAAATTGCTTAAGGAAAAAGTTCCTTTATATTGATTTTTTGTACTATTTTGACTGCGCTATAAGTTTTTAATTATATTGTTATTTATTGAAGTACCTACGTATATTCTTTAACTGAACACCCTGTAAGTGGTAAACAAAGTAGTTTTGGACATGGGTCTATATGACTTTTCTCGATAAAACAAGCCAAGTTTCTCAGTGTTAACACCAAAATAATCATTACACACAAGATGATTCCTAAATTGATATATTTCTAAACTGTGTATATAACTTAGAAATCGTCCTGTATATTCATCTAGGTATTTGACCGTATTTATCGAAAAAGAAAGGCCGCGTATTTACCAGCTTTACCGAATGTATATGTGTAATATGGTTTTAGAAAGTATATGACTTACTCAATAAAAAAAAACATTATAAAATATTATAATAATATGGTAGATAAAAATATCAAATTAAGTATCAAGACCAAATTTTTGTGTTCATAGATTCCAAATTTTGTCAATTGTTTTTTTAAATAAAATAAACACATAATCTACAGTTCTAAGTTCAGAATTACGAAAACAATTAATATCATTGGGTTTTCATTTTTGATCAAGAGCCATAAACATGTCAAAAAATGATTATGTTTTTAAATAATTATTCTTTATTAAAATGCAATTGAGTATAACACAACAACATATCAACAAATATTTGCCTAGCAAATGATATCTTTGTGCTTTTATTTATTTAAAATCCTATCTGATACTTCTAAACAATCAGTTAATTTGATAATGTCTTTCATTACAAAAAGTTTACAGTATGTGTAGGTATATTTGTATATATCTTATATACACATATACGTATACCCATATAGTTCTCCACATCTATTTAGTTTATATAGTGAATTACGAAGAAATGATAGGATTACTGTTAGCAAGGAAACATTGAGAATGGTGAATTTTTTCGTTTATAATTTATTATTTCTAAACAAAGCATTAGAATACGCTCATATTTTAGGTATGATGAAGAACATCGAGTAAATATGTAAAATATATGGGATGTTCCATTTAAAAAAAAACTACCTCAGCGCTTCTCTATTTGATGTAAATAAATATTGAGTTACTAAATTTGGTTCAAAATAAATTGTCAATATTTAATAAAAACTAAAGCTGACACTGTTCGTCCTCCATTATATATTGGAAGGTTTTCTGTGTTATTTTTCTTAGCCGACTAAATGGATGTGGAAAATTATACGTTCCTTTACCTATATCAATTTTTACAGATTTTTGAATGGTTGAACAAATGTGTATTACCGCCAATTCAATTTATTGATAATCTGACAGACTTCCTCTATAATCTAATTATGTGGGCTTAGCACGAACATTAGAATATAAAAAAAAACTTACCTGGTACCTAGAAGATGCTAAATTAGGATCATTATCCCTGTAGAGTAATGTATTCGCTGGAGGGCTATCCCCTGTAGCTCTGTCTATATTGTACATGTCTTGGTACTGATGTTGAGTCAGGTATTGAGGTCCATTTGTATACCCATTGTTGTACTGAGCTGTCTCTAGATTGGCATAGTCAGCCTGAGGCTCTACGGCGCTAGAAAGCGTCACTGGTCCAATTTGTACTGTGGCATATCCGATATCCTGCTGGTACTCCCCCTGCGTTGGATACGTTTCGGTGGTTATTACGTCTACAGTGTACGATTTGCTTTCAGGAAATTGTTCCTGCGACTCTGTCTGAAGCAGTTCTGGAAAATGTCCTGCCTCTTGAGGCTCCTGCTTCTGTACATTTGGACTTTGCTCTCGCGGGGTAGACGACGTGTTCACGATTTCTTCTCCAGACACTTCCGTAGGTTGTTCTTCATTATTTTCCACTATAATACCAGCATCTATAATGACACGTCTTCTGATGACAGTCGTAGCAGGCAATGGTTGTTGCTGCTCCTCCTGTTCGATTTCCTCCAGCTTTGGTTTCACATCCTGAGGAGAGGGCTCCTGTTCTTCTTTGGGTTCCATTTTACTGTAAAATTTTTTTTATACTTTTGTTTCGCTTGATCTAAAATTAACTGTCCGAAAAAGAACTTGTATATATTACTAAAAACTACACCACAATGACCTGGCTTTGAAAACAATTGTTTAAAATAAAATGTGGTATAACCTTCCAACTATTATTTTTCTATACGTAACACATCTGTGTTTTTCTTCATAATCCTCCGGTAAACATTTAGAAAGAGATAAAGTCCAGCTGTAAAGGCAAGTTTAATATTTGTAAAGTTCGTACGCCATCAGTAGTCGAGCGAGTAAGTTATGTACACTAAAATTTGACTGTATTGCTTGAATATTTGCTTGGTAAACTCGATATACTCGGTGGATGTACTAACGTGGAATCGGAAGGTATGGTAAAGGTATATTTGAACAACATATCCGTTTCCCGCTCGCGTGGCGTTACGATTTACCTATTTTTTAGAAATGTGTTGTTAAAACTGCACCCACAGTTCAAACAGTCATGATGAATGGATTTTTCTTACGGTTTTAATATATTTATATTGTAATCCGCGGTATTCTATATATAACAAAATACTAACGAAATGCTGTCGATCTTTCCTAACGGGAGAACTGGTAGATGGGATTCGAGAATCATTATTCAGTATCCCCAATATTGACATTTCATATTGTTCTTACAGGATGACCCATCAAACTTTAAAAAACTAATTGTTCCCTTAATAGGGAACACTAGGAAATTATTTTTATTGTAGTAAAGAAATTTATTTCATCTAATACACATGAAATAACGCTTTCTTATACAGGGTAATCAAAAAATGATGATATATAATTAATATCTGTAGGGAATATCTTAGCACGATCAATAACTAAAATTTGCCGTGTTTTAGTCAAGATTTATCTGTAAAAAAATTATTGTAGCGAGTCTAAATCCAATTTTATATTTTTTTCTCGAAGCCTATCATAGTGCAAGAAACCAAACTTGGAAGAATATTTCTACTCATCAGGAGCCCTCATAATATTTTATCTTCAAACGTCACCACCAACGTCTACCAAGTCTCTCTCTCATCTAAAGAGAAACGGAAAAATGACATATACACCTAATAGAGAGAGAGATAAAAAATATATTATTATATAATTATATTACAACAACAATTTCTTTTGAACCTGTGACCGGGGATGAAATTATAAGTATAATAGATACCATGAAAAATAAAAATTCAACAGGCGTCGACGAAATGCCTATTCGGCTATTACAGTTTAGTAAGTACGTGATAGCAGATTCTCGCGAATATCTTACCAATTTATCAATAAATCTCGGTCAGTTTCCTGATGTTTTAAAACTAGGAAAAGTAATTCCATTATATAAAAAAGATGACCCGCATTTGATTGAAAGTCATAGGCCCATAACTTTACTAAGCTATTTATCAAAAATCCCTGAAAAAGCGGTAGCCAATAGAATACAGTTATGCTTAGAGTCTAAAAACTTATTTACTAATAGTCAATTTGGGTATAGAGATAACAGATCAACAGAATTAGCAACTTTAAAATTTATTCAAAAAATCTATCACCAGCTTGATAAAGGTAAGGAAGTAGCCAGTCTATTTTTTTATCTGACTGCTGGTTTTGACTCTGTTAATTCGAAATTCCTGGAAGTTAAGCTGCAAACAATAGGAATTACTGGAAATATTTTGAATTGGCTACTCTCTTATTTAGAAAATCGAAAAATCATAGTGTCAATGAATTCGGAAAGATCTAATATCGTTAACATGGAAATCGGTGTAGCTCAAGGTTCTGTTATTGGTCCACTCTTATTTCTTATTTTCATCAATGACTTACCAGACTATATAACAGAGGCATTTATATATGCGGATGACACATCTGTCATCATCCACAGTGACACTGTAGAAAACTATTAAAGTTATTAGTCAATTTGAAGATTGGTGTCAAAAATGCCTTAATTATTAATATAAAGAAAACAGTTTTTTAACATTTTGCAAACATTGTGTAACAAATAATACTCCCAAAATAAAATATGTTGAGACCAGCAATAGAACAATACTTAGGCTTTGTGATTGACACAACTCTGAATTTTAACCCCCAAATAGATACTTTGTGTAATAAGTTAGCAAAAACAACATTTGTCATTTTAAATTTAAAAAAAGAATTGAACATTAATGCATTAACGACATGTTACTATTCTCTGGCGTACTCAGTCATTAGCTGTAATATTGGGATATGGGGACAATCGTCTGAGGCAAACAGAGTTTTCGTAATGCAGAAAAGAACTATTCGGATAATGTTTGATTTAACGTATAGAGAATCATGTAGAGATACCTTTAAGACAACAAAAAAATGACAGTTACCTGCATTTATCTATTTAAAATTTCTTGTTTCATGTACAAGAACTTGCATGAATTTATAACGAATAATGACATTCATAACTATCCCACCAGAAATGCCCGGGAAATACACATTAATAAGTTCAGCCTTTCTAAATATAAAAAATCACTCCATTATGCTGGTAGTCATATATATAATAAACTTCCAGTGGAAATAAAATTGCAAAATTCTTTTAGATTATTTAAAAACAAACTAAAAATATTTTTAGTTGAACACTGTTTTTATAATATGACAGAGTTTCTAGATCGGTAACGGAATAGTATATTCTATAATAAGTTTGGAATGAAGCATATTCTGCGCGAGCGGAAGTTTGTCAGAGTAAAGCGAGGGGGAGGTTCGTGAGCGCAGAATATGCCATTTCAAAAGACTTACTGACTATACTTTTTCTAAGCCTATAAATTAGGTTTATTTGTGTCTATGTCTATTTGTTTTATCACTGCAACGGTGAAAAGTGAAAGGTTAACTGTCAATAGAAACGTCAACCAGTCAACTGTCAACAGAAACGCAAACAGTATTACACATTTCACTACTATTGGATGGCGCTACCTATGCTTGTTACATTCTAGAGGCATGTAATAAATATTACATATCAGCCGAACTAGGCCTATTCCGCCCGGCTCTGTAATCTGCCACAGCGTAGTTGAACGGTCGGACTCGGGGTGGGTTCTGGGGAGGTGTTGTAACTTTATTATCTATAAATCAGTTTTGAATTTGAATTTGATACTGATATCCGAATTGAATTAGCAATGGAATACATCCGTGTTGAAATCCTGTTGGCTTCTTCCATTTCTTTTTATTTTGTTATATCGAAAGGTAAAAATTTTCCTTTTAAAAATTTTATTTTATTATTCCGCGCGTGTTAATCTCTAAGTAAATAAAATCGACTAAAAAAGTTTTTTAGCGTTAGCTACCCCCTCTACCACCTCCATTGCCACCTCCACATATTAAAGGGGGTAATAAAATTAAAGTGTGATTTAATGTGTATACAAGAACGAAACGTCTAAACAAGTTTTTTAGTGTTAGCTACCCCCTCTACCACTCCCATTTCCACCCCCACCCTATTGTTTAAGGGAATAAAAAATTAAATTGGGGTTTAGTGTGTATACGAGAACAAGAACTTCTAATTTTTTTTACATTAGCCACCCCCTCTACCACCATCACTCTATTATTAAAGAGAGTAAAATATTACATTGGGATTTAGTGTGTATAAGACTTGAATACAAAATCTGGATGTGGAAGTAGTGATTCCTTGGACAGCGGCTTTTTTGTAAGTACTCGATTATCTTTTTCAGCTAAAAGGTAAAGAAAAACTATTATAGTCACGAAGAGAAGCATGATTATTTTCCCGTGCTCAGCATCCTTGAAAGCGAGCGGTATATACATTTTGCCGGTGATATAAGAACAAAACTGTTTTTGTTCCATTCGAGAGTATTTTAGCCGTTAGAGGGGATGGAGGGGGTCAAAAAAATATTGAGCATCACCACCGTGTTCAGCATCCTCGAAAACGGAGGTACGATAAGTTTCACCGGTAGAAAAGATGTGATAAGCGTTTGGGCCGTTTGGGGGGTTGGGCAACTCCAAAAAACTACCAGCACCATCGTGTTCAGCATCCTCGAAAAGGGGGGGTACTCTAACTGCATAGCCAATATATTTACAAATTCGTCCGACTCACACACTCCACTAATCCTGTGATAATTGCTTCAATTACAATATTTATATTATAATACACGAATGGCGAAACGCGCGTTGAGTATGTAAATTGTTCAAATGTTTTAGTGTTTATGAAAACTGCTTCGTTTTGTCAGCTTGGTGGTGCGATAGACAATGGCGCGTCCTCTAACATCAACGAAAACAAAACAGACAATAACATTGCACCGAAAGTTCACCAATGTGACTACATTCACCAAAATTAAAATTAACAATAAGTTAATAGAGGAAAAAAGCAGAGCTAAGTATCTGGGGGTAACCCTGGATACAAGGCTCTGCTTTGGACCCCATGTTACAACAACATTACAGAAAACGTATGCAGCCCTCAGCAAACTGTATCCATTGGTGAACAGACGGAGCAGACTATCGACCGACAACAAATTAACACTTTACAAAGTCATATTCCGACCAATTCTGACGTATGCCTGTGCGTCCTGGAATTGTATTTCAGACGCACAGTGCAAAAGACTCCAGACTACACAAAACAAAATAATAAGACTCCTACTCAACGCCGACAGATACACCCCGATCGCTGAATTGCATGAGAGGGCCGCCGTCCCTCTCATGAGACAATATATTGACGATACGGCTCAAAAATTCTTCACATATAAAATTCAGCGGTCGGTACTTACACAGAACCTGACTAACAGACGTCGACACAACGACCCTCCCCACGCACACAAACTTCTACATCAGAACTTACCTATATATGACGTACGTGACTGACGTTAGACAAACACATATAACCTTTATGACATATAGCTCCCTGACAACCCCTTCTTTACCCCCCTTTCCCCACAACCCTTTTCCTTATACCCCTTTTCATTTTTAATCTGATTCAGAATAATTTTTAATTTTAATACAGAATCCTTTTTTATTTCATTAATACACTTGTACATATATTTTAATCTTTTATACAGAAGTACTTTTTAGTTATGTGATAAAACAACTCACACTGAAGCAGGTTTTTGGAAATTTTCCTGCATTTATACATAATAAATTTTAATTTCAACGCATTAAGGTATCTTAATTTTATTTTCTTAAACTGCTTTGCAGACACAGACATAAAATTCTATTTATTTATTGGAAAATAGAGAACATGACTCTAATTAAAAATTCTTGGAGGAGTAACCATTTTCCCGGCATCACATCAGCCAACCTACCTATAAAGTTTATAACTTAATTAGCTAGGCTTTAATTATACCGCACGCTGTGCAGGATTATAATGTATTATACATAGGGAAAATGCCTTTAAATGAAATATGTTGTATATATAACCTTGAATAAAAATCTTTTAATTGGTAATTGGTAAAATTGGCGCGTCCTCTCACGCAGACGGCCCGGGTTCAAAACCGGATCACAGCAAGTCGATGAGATATAGTGGATGAGCGGATCTACTCGCGTTACCATCTTTCGAAAGAGATGTAAAACTGTGGGTTCCGTGTATCTAAGATGTGAGCACGTTAAAGATCCCTACCCCACGACAAACTGTGAGGGTTCGGCAAAATTTCCAGGTTAGGGGTCCCAGTGCCTACACAGACATTGATGAGCTTATCCCCTGGCGTCGGTGATTGGTCTTGGTAGCGTAAATAGACTGACGCCGACGTTAAATAAATGATTTTAAAAAACTGCTTCGTTTTGTTTTACTTTATTTACTTCAAATTATTGTTAATTTGTTATTTAATTTCTAAGAATTTTCATTTATTTTCTTTTATCTTAGAAATTGTTAATGTTTTCAATATTTATTTTCTCAACCAGAATTTTTGTTTATTACCGTTAAAAGAAAAATAATTTATTTTCGTTACTTCTAACGGAGATTTTATATTAATTTTTGTCATTACATGAAGTATTTTATTTTACTGATATCCTTTCCCCTACTAATATTACCATCTCCTCCTTTTCTGGCAAGAAATGCCCATACATCCCCACGGTTCTCGCTGGACTATAATTAGTTCGATTAGTTTTCGAACAATGCCTATTATTTTTCGATTATTATTTTTTTTCTAAAATTAATATCGTTATTGCAATTATGTTTTTGTTATCAGTTTCATTTGTGCCCAATTATTATCAGAATTACACTAAACAATGAAGTTAGTAAATTAATATTCTTAATGTTTTAAGATAACACCTTTAATATTTGTATAATTATTTAGCGACTGTATCACAGTTATCATTCATGAACACTTTGAGAACCACTGGCGTTTCTGACCCATCCAACACATATTAGTTCAGAAAGCGAAGCGACCTCTGGACCCGCCAAGTTAAAGTTTACTAGACTTTAGTTTACTTAGCTACTGTTACAGTATTTTCACAATACTTGAATAATATAAGGCAAACAATTATGACAAGGAGAAGAAATAACTATTTTCCTGTCGAACCCCTTTTAAATATCACAACCAAATAGAATTATCTGATCGGGATTTCACCGAGAACATGTTACTTTTTATCTCTTTTATCATATTAGTTTTTTTACTAACTTTGAATATGTAATAAAATATGGGTTACCAGGAAAATAAAATAGTGTTTGAAACTTCAATATATAAATTTACATCTTTTTTTTATTTCCTTAATATTAACTAACACCTACATTTTCGTAAACTAAACTATCACTAGTTTGGCATTATTTACGTGTAATAATTATGTTAAGACACTAAGTAAATCTATAAATATTCAGAAGACTTTCAACACGCAATTGAAAAATATTTATATTACAAAATTCGGAGTCAAAGGCAATATTTACTGTATTTGTCACAACGTTATGTACTATACGAGTAGGTACGTTAATGTTGATTTTGGTATTGAAAAATAAATAATTTTTGTGTTCAACTAGGTATTAAGAAATTGCGAATCATATTCATTTTTTATGTTACATTTTTTAAAAGATTCAAATTTGACAGACTATCATTTCTGTTAATTTATATCGGCACCGAGGAAGTTGCATGATTTTTTTTTATATCACAGATAGATCAACGACAGAAAAATATGCTTCCTCGTATTTTTTCTTTTTCTTTTTTGTTAAAATTGAGGGTGAAAAAAAATATTTATTTCGGCTGAGAATTTAAAACCATTAAAATGCTCTATCCCTAACGAGTAGCGTCATTCGTAACCTGTAGCGTCACGTCGTTATTGTTAAAACGTTAAAACATCTAAAAAGGAAACTGTGGTTATAGATAAACACGTTAGGGATGTTATAAAATGATTATCCGTCATATTAACCAATAATTAATAACAAGTTTTGTTTACACAAAAGTTCAAATTTTAATGTGGCATATTTACGAAGCGAAATTTTTCTATGAATTTCTTTTATTATATTATCAACTTATATAGTACATATTATGGAAAAATAATAAAATTAAGCATTTTTAAAATCCATGCATCTTCCTCATTTCCAATTGCAAAATTCTTAAGAATACACTTTTTTGAACGTTTTTTTGTACTTTTTATTGAAAAATGTAACTAAGAGGTACCGGCTCTTAGCTTCTGTTAAAATCATGTGGTAGGTAAATCCCATGGATACAATTATTGGTACAATTGTGTCCCAGGAAATTATCTGATAGAAAATGTAACTAGACATGGATATACCGGTCCTAATGCAATTAAAAAATAGCTTTAGTTTTACCATACATTGGAGGACAAATCAACAGCTGAATATGTACCAATTTAATAGAGAGTAGTTACCAACATGAATAAATGGAAATGGTAGGTTGTAAAATTTTAAAGTTTTGCCATCGCGACGCCCGACAACGAGGACAACGACTTTATGCCCTGCAGCCTTTGTCCAACACACAATAATAATAACCATAGAATAATAATAACTTCAAAACCAACTGTCAAAATTATGGTCAAATCGTACCCAGACAATGTTGCCATACCGACTATTCGCCTTTCCAGCATGGTATGACGATGATTGAAATACTATGTCTAGAATTAAAATGGACGAGATCCTTCGCAATGAGCTGTTCGTATCTCAGACTCGTTCTTAGTTTGAGGTTTGCATTAATGCGTGAACGCATTTTCACGAGTGATGTTGAGCATAGCGCCCCAGAACGAACGTTCATTCGGACGGGACCAAATCTGACGCTCCTCTGATGGTTGGAAGCGAAGGCAAAAAACGGTTGGTGGGAACTTTAAATGTTTATGACGGTCAAATTTATACACAATTTTATGAATATGTATTTTAAAGTAGTGCCATGCCACATTTGATAATTATTCAGTATGCCGCACTTAAAAGTGTAACACCCATATAACTTTTCTATTTTTCCATGTGAACCAAATTTTACTCAAATATAGAACAAAGTAGAATGTATTTACCACCAAAAAACATTCACTTGAGATATCAAAATAAACGGAAAAAATAAAAAAAATCGTAGAAATTTTTTCTATCTGAAAATGTTATCAATGAAAGATGTTCAGAATTGTTTGAAAACCTTAAGTACATAATTTCAACAAAATGAAATAATAATAAAATTTTGTATTTAAGTTCGAAAGTATACTTTTAACCTTTCTTTCTTTGTTTAGAAAAGTGTACCATGACAATGTTGTAATATTTTATTATTTAAAAAAATAACGAATTACTCTGCAGCCAAGGCCCAAGGCACATTAAAATGATATTTTTGGTGCACATTATTTTAAACAAAATTTCGATGTTTTATCATTTTGATGAAATTTTAGACTAAAGATTTTCAAATAATTCTTATTCATTAGTAAAATTATTCGATAAAAATTGCCTAATATCATTTTTTCCGTTTATTCTGGTATGGCAGGTGGCTTTGCATTTGTAGGAGGCAAATGTTTTTTGGCCATAAGGGACCATCCATAAATTACGTCACACGAATTTCATGATTTTTTCCTCAAACAAGTCATGACTGCGAAGAAAAAAAAACAAGAAAAATGCGGGCGAGGCGCCTGTTTTTACGGCGCAAAAATGCGGCACTGCTGAGGAATATGAACAGTAATCAGGGATGTAGAAAACAGTATTTTAAATTTAGATAATAATGCACTAATTGACAAAATACTCAAACAAAATTTTATTGTGCATTTCGATGTAATAACCAAATACGAAAAAAATCAATATAATGGAAATATTATAGTACAAGTCGATTCAAAAATGTTTGACATTTTAATAAAAAAATCAAAATTGTCGATTGGATGGAAACGCTGCCATGTCAATGAATATTTTGGGTGTGCCCGATGTTTTAAATGCAATAGAAATTCTCATAAGATAACTAATTGCACGTATGAAACTACTTGTGAAAAATGTGCAGGCAACCATCGTAGTCAAGATTGTCAAGCAAAGGTATATAAATGCATTAATTGCCTAACCAGATGTGAAAAGTTAAACTTAAAATTAGATTGTAATCACAAGGTGAGCGATATAAACTGTCCCAGCTATCAAATGATCATTCAAACTGAAAAGAACAAGAGAAACTATACAATATAGCAATCAACACAGTCTAACCAGTTTAGTGAAAAAGATTTTCAAACAGATATACATGAAACCAATAACTTAAATTTATGTCATGTTAATATTCGACCGCTTAATTCTTGTTTCGATGATTTTGCTGCCTTTGTTTTCGAAAATAATTTCGACCTTATCGCTTTATCTGAAACATGGTTAACTAAAGAAGATTCATCTCATAATTACACAATAGCTGACTACCCTCATTAGAGCTGATAGACCAACGAGGGATGGAGGAGTTTGCTTGTATATAAAACGTAACCTTATGTTCTCCATTATATCTACAGACTATATATCGAAAGAGGACTTAGAACAGCTTTGGGTATTAGTTAGAATAAATAAGACCAAGATTGCAATCTGCGTAGCGTATAAATCTCCACACGCACCTATTTCGTGCATTTCGGAATTTGAAGAAGTTCTTACAAATGTAATAAGCATGGCAGATGACATTATAGTCACTGGAGATCTTAATGTGGACTTTCTAAAAAATGACAGCCGCCATTTAAAATACTTGTCAAATATTCTTGAATGTTTTTCCCTGAAGCAGATTATCGACGAGCCGACAAGAATTGGTGACACAACTTCCACACTAATAGATGGTACTATGGACCTTCTTAATATGACCGACCACTTATTAATATACTGTAGTCTAGATTACACAGTTGCAAAAGTACGTTCCCAAAAGATCACATTTCGAGATTACCTCTTTTTTAACGAACAGGAATTTTTTAAAGATGCGTCAGCTATACAGTGGATGTTTATAGAAAATTTACCTGATATTGAAGATAAATTGGATTTCATCAATAAAGCCATCTTAACACTTTACGATATACATGCACCATATTATTATTATTATTATTATTATTATTATTATTATTATTATTAGCCGTTACTCGAATCCGAGTATAAAAATGTTACAGTCGATAAATTGTGTACAATAAAAAACAAGTAAAAGGTGTAGTCTATTGTAATTCCCATTCATCTACGGTGCACACGACTATGGCTATAGAGGCCAATTCGGGAGAGCACATGTCGACCGCAGTCAGGACAAACATAGACCTGGTTAGGTCTTGGATTCGGCCTTCTTGCAGCAACATTTCCTTGATAGCTGGCCACAACCCCTCGCCATTCGGTTCTGTCCGCTGCAAGTTGTTCCCATTGCTCGTCTGCAATACCGCAGGATTTTAGATTTTCATGGAGAGCGTCTTTGATCCTCTTTCCTTGACCGCCACGCCTTCTTCTACCGCTTAGCAATTCACCATAAAGTGTACATTTAGGAAGGCGGTTATCATGCATACGATGAACGTGACCTGCCCATCTTAGGCGTGCTCTTGAAATAAGCACCTCAATTGGAAGGCTGTTCGCTCTCCTGAGCACTTCCACGTTTGATATGTGATGGAACCAACGGATTTGCATCATACTTCTGAGGTGTCTTTGCTGAAAACGTTCTAATTCTTTCACATGACGACGGTAAGTGACCCAACTTTCACATCCATATAGCAGTGTTGGAATGACAACTGCTCTGTAGACAGCCATTTTCGTTGACAAAGCAAGGTCGTGGTTGTCAAATACTCTCTCTCTAAGTCCCCAGAGTGCTCTAGATGCAGCGTTAATTCTATTGCGAATCTCGATGTCCATGTTTGCTTTGTCATTAACAACGTTGCCTAAGTAATTGAACTGATCCACCACTTCAAGAGAATTTCCGTTAAGTGTAATGTCTATTTGGTTCACTTGATGAGGAGTTGACATAATCTTAGTCTTTCCAATGTTGATTTTAAGTCCCAAGGAATCATAGCTCTGGGCATACACATCTAAAAGTTCTTGAAGCTCTTCCGGTGTAGAGGCTAAAAGTGCACAGTCATCCGCATACTGGAGATCACAAATGAATCGTGTGCGTGTCTTCGTGAAAGCTCTAAAGCGCCCTATGTTAAAGAGACCGCCATCAAAACGGTATCTGAGACCTATTCCTCTGACTGTCAGTTTGTTGTCAACAATAATTGTTAGAGCAGTGGTAAACAAATTAAAGAGTAGGGGTGCCAGAACACATCCCTGCCTAACTCCAGTGAGGGTTTGGAAAGGTTCGGTTGCCTCATTATTATACATAACCTGGGCGTTGTTGTTCGTATGTAGACTGCGACATACTTCCACAAATTTTCTAGGGATACCTAAGCGGAACATAATTTTCCAGAGCACTTCCCTGTCCACCGAGTCAAACGCCTTGGTTAAATCAATGAAGGCCATATGAATTTCTCCTTGATGTTCGAGTGCTTTTTCTTGAAGCTGTTTAAGTGTGAAGATTAAATCCGATGTGCCTCGGTTTGGTCTAAAGCCACTCTGTGTTTCAGGAAGTAACTTTTCCATAACAGGTGTTAGCCTATTTGCCATCGCTTTAGTGAGTATCTTCCCTCCAACAGCCAGGAGAGCTATACCCCTGTAATTTCCACAGTCCGCAGCGCTCCCTTTGTTTTTGAAGAGGTTGATTAAAAGTGTATCACGAAACTCCTGCGGAGCTTGACCACTTTTCCACACGACATCAAACAATTTTTTGAGGTAGGGTATGAGCTCTGACGACACAGCTTTAAAGATCTCAGCTGGAAGTGAGTCGGCGCCGGGAGATTTGTTATTTTTTAGCTGCCCAATGGCGGTTAAGATCTCTTCCGTTGTTAGTGGTTTATCTAAGTCTTCGAAGGTGTCATATTGAGGGATAAGATTTATAATATCGTGATCGGCTTGACTTTGCTGGTTAAGAATGTTAGAGTAGTGTTCTTTCCATCGGGTTCTTATTTCCTGGTCTTCTTTGAGGAGATTTCCATTTAAATCTTTAATAGGGCACATATTTTTCCGACTGGGGCCGTACACTGCTTTTACTCCTTGAAAGAAATTCCTGTAGTCGTGGGAATCGGCGTACCTTTGAATTTCTCTGGCCTTGCTTGCCCACCACTCGTTCTTTATTCTTCTGATTTCGCGTTGCGTTTCATACTTAAATTGGGTAAAAGCTTCTGCTTTTGATGAGTCGTTGGGGTGGTTGATAGCGTTTTGGAAGGCAGTATGTTTGCGGTCAAGAAGTTCTTGTATAAAAGCTTCATTATCATTGAACCAGTCCTCTTGTTTTTTACTTGCTGCAGTGCCAAGAATTTCCTCACTCGCACTTTTTAAACTGTCTTTAATTTGTGTCCAGGTAGCAGCGACATCTACATAATTGGTTTCTTCTAGTGCACTCAAATTCTCTTGAACTTTTTGCTTTAGCTGTTCGACGGTTTGTTGGTCACGCAATTTACTAATACAGAGACGGAGTCTACGTTTTACTTGAGTTCTTCGGTGTTTGGGTCTCATAACAATTTTTATTTTAGAGACAACAGGACGATGATCGGTCCAACATTCGCTATCAATGCGCGCCTTTGTAATTTGGACGTCCTTGAGATGCTTCCTACGTACGATAACATAGTCCAGTAGATGCCAGTGACCTGATCTGGGGTGACGCCAGGTGCCTTTAAATTTATCCTTTTGTCGGAAAATGGTATTTGTTATAACTAGATCATGTTCGGCGCATTTAGTTAGGAGTAGTTGACCGTTAGCGTTCATGTTGCCCAAACCGTTCTTGCCTATGATGCCTGGCCAGGTGTCTGCATGTCTCCCTACTCTAGCGTTAAAATCGCCAAGAATAACGAGTCGTTCCGTTTTAGGTATTCTACAGAGGGTTTCTTCCAGCTGTTGATAGAAGCTTTCCTTGGTTTCGTGACTTGCATCCAGAGTGGGAGCGTAGGCGCTTATCAGATTTACCGCGTTGCCATCTGATAGCTCATAGCGTAGCAGCATTAGACGCTCGGATAGGCCTTGTGGTACTTGTGTTAAGTTGGATACAAGTTGATTCCGAACGGCAAATCCTACTCCATGTTGTCTTCTTGAATTGGTGGGAAGACCTTTCCAATAGAAGGTGTAGTACTTTTCTGTGAGAGAGCCTTCCTCCAAAAATCGAGTTTCGCTGAGAGCTGCAACGTCAACATTGAGTCGGTGAAGTTCTCTATCTATTAGAGCAGTTCTTCTTTCAGGCCGATCGGTGCGAGTGCTGTCGTTCAAAGTACGAACATTCCAAGCGCCGTAGATGAAAGAATTAGTTTTGTTGGATTTAACTTGTCGGTGTTTTTTCGACATTCGATGAGGTGTCCCTGTGGGCACCCTCCCCCGGAGATCCGATCGGGAGGGTATTTTACCTCCGGATGATTTTGTCCCACTTGAACGCTCCATCATTTTTTTAAAGCCTTAATCGACTGAAAACGAAGCTGCATTTGAAGTTTTAGCTGGAGCAGGTATGCAACTGACCAGCTCGGTTGCGGAAGGCGAGTGGTGTGGTCCCATGGCACAGAAGGAGACTGCGACGATGGGGTAACCAAACGATTCCAAAAGCAACCTTTGTGTGCGGTGGGTTATTTTTACCGCACTCTTCGTGAGAAGGTGGATGTGCTCACGGCAAAAGGTAAGGGTTATTCCGCCCTTACTCGGTCGTTAGAGCCTCGTTAGTGAAAACAGGGTGCACCAAGTTCAAATTGAACTCATCGCGAAGGTGAGGTTAACAATTGAGTAGGAGAGGCTATAACTTGCGCTTCACTACCCCATTACACCATATAGAACTGTAAATAAAAGAAAACCATCAAAACCCTATATTACGGACACAATAAAAGAAATTATTCGCTTAAAACATTCCACATATAACAAATATAGGAAAACAAAATCTAATATTCATTTGCAATTGTATAAAGACATCTCCAATTACTTGTCTATAGCCATACGCAATGAAAAAACTGTATATATTCGTCGTCAAATAAATAAAAGTAAAAATAATCCGAGAAAATTATGGGCTAATTTGGAAAGTTGGAATGTACACAAAAAAATAAATAATATCATATCAGAAAGTATTAAGGATGTTGACCAAATTAACAATTACTTTGTCAATACTTCACGTTTCGAAATAAATGAAGATTCGCTACACTTTTTACAACAGAATAAAATACCTAATATCCCTACTGAACTTGCTGCTGTAAATGTCACTGAAGAAGAACTTGAAAATGCACTAAATCTGCTACGTTCCGACGCCTATGGAGTAGATTCTATAAACCTGAAAATGTTAAAAGGTGTTTTTCAGTTTTGTAAATATGCATTGTTACATATTATTAATTATTCTTTAGAAAATGGTATAATACCAACCATATGGAAAAAATCAGTAATTACACCCCTGGCCAAAGTTTCTAATGCAACTGAACTACAACAATTACGACCTATAAGCATATTGCCATCTATGTCTAAATTACTGGAAAAAATTATTAGCATTAGGTTAACTTACCATATGGTTAGTAATAACATATTGCCACAGTCTCAATCTGGATTTCGTAAGCATCATAGTACTACTACATCATTACTTAATATCTGCAATAATATAACAACTGCGATTGACAACTCAGAAGTCACGTACTTAGTTCTCCTCGACTACAGCAAAGCATTTGATCTGATCAATCATAACTTATTAATAGCTAAGTTACACTATTATGGAGTAAATGACTTGACGCTCAACTGGTTTCAAAATTATCTTTCCGAACGTAGACAGATGGTAAAACTAGATGGAATAACATCTACAGAACTTTTAGTTGAACAAGGTGTACCTCAAGGAAGTATCCTAGGTCCGTTGCTCTTTACGATATTTACTGCTGAGTTGCCTGGAAAAACTTCATATTGTAGAATTCATCTTTATGCCGACGACACCGAACTTGAAATTTCCTGTGATCCCCAACAATGCAATGAAGCTATTGAGAAACTATTGATCTATTAGTGATTTCACAGTGGTCTAAAGATAACGATCTTACCATCAATCCCCAAAAATCATCTGCTTTATGCTTAGGAACTAGTGTGCAATGTGCAAAAGCTAAATCTAATTTAAACAGTGAAATTAAAATAAATGGAAGTGAAATTCCTTTCAAAAATAGTGTTAAAAATTTAGGTATAATATTTGATGAACATTTGAATTTTGAGAGTCATGTCATACAGAAATGCCAACAGTCATATTCCAGATTTAGATGTTTGTATAAATTTAAATACATTTTGCCAGCTGATACTAAATGGAACCTGGTAAATTCTGTTATATTAAGTAACTTTGATTATTGTAGTAGTGTCTATTATCCCCATTTAACAAAATATTTTCAAAATAAAATACAAATTGTACAAAATAGCTGTCTAAGATATTCATATAATATTGACAGAAGTGAACATGTTACACCCTACTATAATAGGTACAACATCCTAAAAATTGAAAATAGATTTATGATATTATTTGCAACATTAATATATAAAACTATATCATTTAAAATGCCAACTTATCTATATGACTGTCTAATACCTAGGTCACAGATACACGGTGTCACTCTTAGAAACATAGACATTTTTACCATTCCTCAACACAGAACTGCGAAATTTGAATCTTCTTTTTTGTATTTAGGTCCAAAGATTTTTAATCAATATAATAATGTATTTACGTCCAGCAAAACATCTTACAGCTTCAAAAACAAAATTAAGGCGCTTACGTTAAAAAATCAAAAGGAAAATTAAAAATTTAATTACTGTCAACTTATGCCATGTTAAAAAGTATCTACATCATATTTCCTGTAAATTTATGCTAATTTGTATTAAGTTTTAAGTTTTTTGTATCTAAGGGAGGGCTGAAAAATGCTATGCAATGCCCTTTCCTTTTGGAAAAATGTATGAGTATATTTTTTATATATATATGTTTTTTCAATAAACATTTTTATTATTATTATTATTATTATTATTATTATTAATCATTCGGCTCGATTCGGCTGGGCAAGATGTATTGACTAGGCGCTAGGCGAATTCGACTCGCGTTCAGCTCCTTCGGTTCGTTCGGAGTAAACTGCTCAAGTCAATACGCACCTTTGTATACCGTTGAAAATCTATATAATCCAGTTACATTAGAGGTTTCACCTCGGAATGAGAGACAATAAGCTGTAAACTTGTATAAACCTTTATTTTGGTATTCTAAAAGTTGTCTCAATAGTCTCATAAAATATTTCTTAAGTTATTCAAGGTCAAAGGTTCCAAAAATCGGTTTTTCGCAAATATCATGCTTCCTGTGGTTTTAATGATATTTGCATTTATTATGAAAATTTTAGAGCATAAAATTCTCTACAAATTTTATTCAAAATATTTTTTTATACGCTTAATTAACCCTTCTTGAGACAGAGTGCGGAGAGCGCGCAGTATAAATTGTACTTCAATTACTTTTTAGTACTTGAAGTATTTTACTTCAAGTACCCGAAGAAATGAGTACTTGGTACTTGATATTTGCAGATATTTTAGAATGTACGAAATTACAGTACTTAAAGTAATTTACAAGTTACTTCAAATATTTAAATTACTTGGTCACTACTTCAAGTACTTTAGATACTGCAAATAGCTTTACAATCGAGTTGAAACCTGCAGAGACTGGCAAGTTATTGCTAAAAAGAGCATTCGCCTTTAATCTGTATTAGACTTTTCTCATTTGCTGCAATTATAAATCCACCACGACGAAATAATTTGTCTGATGCCAATTTTGAACATTTGGTTTTATTAAAAGCTAACAGTCACAGGAATAAATACTTTTGCTTTATTTAAAATTTTTTATTTTTAGTTATTTTAGAATTAGAACAAATTAATTAAATGCGATGTTGAAATTTTCTTATTTAATAAATAAAACGCATTTAAAAAACTGTATCATTATTTAAATATACCCTAAATATAAAAAATATGTCAATGTACAGAAATATTTACACTAAGATTGATTTAGATAAAAATTAAAAAAATTAAAGTATTGGAAATAGTTAAATGTACTTGTAAGTGTTTTTCTTTTAAACAGTACTTGATACTTAATACAATAAGAAAATAATACTTGAAGTCTTTAAATGTACTTGTTAGAATTAAGTGACTAATTGAAGTGCTTACACCCAAAATTGCAAGTACTACTGCGAAGTACTTGATACCTCAAGTCTTCTGCTTTTTGAAAAGTAATTGATACTTGATGCAACAAGTCCCAACTAATTACTTAGTACTTGATACTTGATGTATTTTAAATAAGTACTTTGCCCATCTCTACTTATTAGTAATATAAGTATTTAAAAGTTTACACATTTTAAAGAAAAATTACTTAGTTCTTTTTATACTTAAAATATAATTAAGATATATTAGAATATAATTAAAATATACTTAAAGTATTTCACTTAACAATTTTTGTAATTACATGAGTAGGTAAGTATTATTAAACGAATATATTTGATAAATGAAAAATATTATTAAATATAATGTATTAATTAATAAATAATGCAAATTGTTCATAATTAAGTATTATTTAGTGATTAATTAACTTTAAACGACGTATTATTTACCGGGACTGACGATTGACCTTGCATTATGCTATGTATGGCTAAGCGCTGCGCGCTCTCCGCGCTCTATCTCAAGAACGGTCAAGAGATAAAAATATGTTTGGAACAAAATTTGTAGAGAATTTTATGTTCTACAATTTTTATAATAGAAGCAAATTCATTAAAACTATAGAAGCGAGATATTTGCGAAAAACCGATTTTTGTGACCTTTCACCTTGAATATCTTAAGACACGGACACGAGATTTTATGAGACTTTTGTGACAACTTTTAGAATGCCAAAATAAAGGTTTATACAAGTTTATAGCTTATTATCTCTCATTCCGAAGTTGACCCTCTTTTTTGGCTTCAGTGACTCGTTTTTGAGAAAAAAATATTTTGTATTTTCTTATCGGTTTATACCACTCCCCCCTAATTTGAGCTGGGTTCGATTTTGCGATTTCGCCTTGAGCTGTGGCCGTCCTAAATATGCATTTAAGCAAAATCAATTCACCAAAGTAAAATGTATGATTTAGGAGTTAACTGAATTTCATAATTACGCATTTAATTAGCGGCTAAGTATATATGACACGTTTTTATTGTGTTATTATGGAGATTTCACGGTATTAAAATATCTAAAAATTGCAGAAATATAATATTTACTATTAAATTACAATAGATTTGATGCTTTGTTAATAAAACTCTCAATAATTTCTTCAACGTTATCTTATCAGTTTTATTGAGTACCAATGCCTTTATATATATTGATGAAAATTAGTTATAAAATTTATGACGACATCATTAAGGCAATTGTAACAGCTTATGTTTGCTTAGACTATGTAAACATCTCGAGCAAATACAAGAGTAACGAAGGGTACATATTTAGCGTTTTTAAACCTTTACAAATAATGTAACTGTATAATAAAATTATACACCATTTAACCTTATTTTGTATTGTTTTAATGTTTTATACGTATCATAAAGCATTCCAGTTTGCTTAGAAGTACTTAATTTCTTTTATTTGAGCATTGTGTAAATGTCGTACCAAATAAACATGGTATGTATGAAAAATTACATACGGCTAGCGAATGAGAATTCAAGAGGTTTATGCAATGATTCGCTCGAGTTTTAACGGATAATTAGATAGAAATTAAATATTATCAGCAAATATTATTATTAAAATAACGACTACTATGAAACATCCTTTAAATAGCAGGATGGAGGTTTGAAATCATTTCGCCATCTCGTTTCTTAGTCAGATTAATGTAGTCAAAATAGGATTTGAAGTGGAACTTTTTCCATAAGCAATTTTATGGTTGGATCTTGTTGGGAAGATGCTAAGGAGAACCCAAAAAATGTTTGTACTTCAAAGACCTTGTGCTCAGATTGTTAATATTTTTTTTAACCGCGCTTTTCAACCTAAAAATGTGAATAACTCGAGGTATATAGGTCCGATCGGGACAAAAAAAAGTCTTTGTGCTTAATTAAATTTTCTACAAATCTACATTTAGTGTAGATCATAGGAACGCAACCATAACCTACAAAATTGAAAAATCTGGAAAAAAAATATTTTATTTTCATTTTGCTGTCCAGAGCCACTGGATGAACCGATCAGCTTCAAACTGAAGCAGAAAATATGCATTTTGCTCTAACAAATACACCCTGAAAATTTGGTGCAAAAATATTAAACCCAGTGTGCGCAATTGAATTTGTTATTTAAAATCTTAATGGGCCTTCATTTTATGCCATTGACACTTCAATTTCTTGCGTGGTTCAATTATTTCTCACGTAGTAGCACGCCAGCTGTAAAATATGAAAGCAAGTACGAATAAAATTATTGTAGAGATTAAGATTACCGACATACCGGTATCCAGGACGGTAAATGTAATTTCAAAAAAGAAGCTAAATATTTAATTTATTAAAGAAAGTAGTTAAAATATAAATTTTTGTTCGTTACTTAAAATCTTAAATGATAGGTCATAACAAAAGAGTAACTTGCTCATCGCATTGCTTGAGAAAAAATAACATGTTTAAAAAAAATCCTAAAAAGATGCAGAAACAAGGGAGTTATTGCATTTTGCAACTAAAATCGATAAATAAGTGAAAAAAGTTCTTTTTAGGTAAATTAACAACAACTACATTTAAATGTATGCAAATTTATTTTTATGAAATTTTTTTAATAATAATATATATTGATATTATATTACTTGTACTTAAGCTAGAAAAGATATTAAAATCAACTTGGGTGTGTATTGTGAATAAAATGCATCTTATTTTATTCTGAGTAGAAAGTTGCATGCATGGTTTCTGTTTCCTGTTTTCGTTTATTTGTTCTGTTTGATAAAATACCAAAAGTATTTTATAGAAAACACCTATTTTTATTAAATACATGCAATTTTTATATTTCAGCCATTAAAAACAGTGATATTTATACTATAACTTAATGATGATTAGAATCAGTTAGTATGCTATTTTAATTCACTTAGTTACTGTTCTACTAATTATCAAAATGATTATAACATTTCGAACTGTTTACGCATTTATAATGTTCATGTAGATATAAGATTTTTAATTTAGTTTGTGCAGAAAAGATCAATACCACGTGATGAGGACCATTTCGTTTTATCAGACTGATGTCAATAAAGATTCAAGATTTCATTTATTTGCGGAATATATAATGAGAGTGTGGAAAAGTGGAAATTAGAGTTGCTAGGGGACATCAAAAATAACAAGAAAATTACGAAAATCGTTTGGTTGAAGAATTTGAAGCAAAGAAAAGAAAATTAATTTTTCAAAATTGTGACAAGTTGGAGAAAGTAAATTATAAATATATTATTTAAGGTACTGAAAACGATTCCTAGTGGAAACTATATATCACTTGAAATGTGCAAGAGCTTAGCAGATTTCAGCTGAATATAGAAATAAGTGATACTGTGCGGCTGGAGGTTTCTATTGAGCTGGTTGTAATAAATTTCTCATAAATTACTTTTATATTTTTAATAGGTTGGAAAATAATAGAAAATATATTAAATTGAAAATTTCGACCACTAATTTTATTTCTATTAACAAATTTTATTCTAAACAATCATTGTCCAAATTATATTATCTTTAGTATCGTATTTATATTTTAGCTAGGTAGGGATTTTTATATATTTTTATTTGTATCGCACATTATTGTTCTTGCAATACACTGTTCAATTTGATTTGCATTTGTTTCATTTGCTTTGTGTTTCTATATCTGTGTTTTTTTTTCTTTCAACGATTCCGAACTTACGACTTAAGATCTAAATTACAAATTATTTTCTGTGATATTTTTAACTGACCCTTCAGGCGGATATCATAGCAATATGTTGTATGAACTGAATATGTTTCAAAATAGTATAGTTCAAATTTTGGCCAAAAATATGCATCTGTTAATTAATAATTGGCTAAAACGCAAAAAGTTAAATATCTTGAATCTAGTTTGACCAAAATAAACTTTTTCAAATTAAAATAAAGGTATTAAAATTTTCTTTTTGATCCGATAAAAAAATTTCAAAATTATTTCCAAAATGGCCGAAAAATTTAATTTTTTATTCATTAGAGTTTATACAAATGCAAAAATGACCAAAATAGGTTTAAAAGAAAATTTTTTACGGCATCAAAACTAGCATCGAGACCTACTTTGAAAAAAAAATGATTCGTTTTGGACTTAATGGCATAAAATGGCGGCCAATTCAAATATTAATACTTACTGAGATACAGGGTGACAAACTTATAATAATTATTCAGTAATGTTATGTTTCAGTTGTTTTTTCACATTTACACAACATAAAAGTCGGTACAATTAGGTTTTTTGACGTGGGAAAGCCGAATAAGCTATCATTTCTGGTGTATCGCATAGAGGGCGCTACGTAAGTAAATCCTGCGCATACTGATTAATTAAAGGCTATACCATAGAAATAAGTGTCATATACTGACAGACGTATTTATTTGCTATCTGTCAAATATTTATTGTGATATTTGAATTGCTGCTGTTTGTTAATTCTGAATTTTGTTGAAGTAAAAGTGTGAATATGTCACGACCGACATAATAATTCTACTGATCTAGAGATGGGGGATATGATATGTGTTTGTGCAAGAGCAAATTCCTCTAGTTATGCTGCAGCTGAAGTATATCGACAAACATATCCTCGTAGAAGACGGCTAATTACAAGATTTATCAAAACTTGTTCAATCGATTTCGGCCCAAGAATCACAGGACATCCCAAAATTATACTACCTGGCCAAGAAGATGAAGTTGTAGTTCAAGTAACTAGTGATCCCGAAACCAGTATATACCGTCTATCATTAACTTCATTAGTAAGACTGTTGAAAAAGGAAAAGTTTCACCTATCTCATTTTACACTCGTTCAAAATTTACATCCACGGGATTACCCAACTAGAGTTAGTTTTTGTCGCAGGATGCAAAGAAAAAAAAATGTGACCGTTAATTTTACTAAAATATTCTCTTTACAGACGAAGCAACATTTACGAGACGCGGTGTGTTTTAATTGGCGAAATAGCCATTCCTGGCAATTAGAAAATTCGCATTTAATGAAGGAAAGACATTTGCAATATGGACTTGATGTGGCATACTTCGACACAAATTTTTAGGTTCAATTGAGCTGCTACCCAATTTAAATGGAGAACTCTACCTAATTTTTTTAAGAAACCAGAGTGTTTCAACGAGGTTTTATCTAATTTTTTTCAAAGTTAATATTTTGAGATTTACTCTTCAGGCTGTTAAAAAAATTATTTTGAAACAGGCGGGAAATGGCGCCATTAAATAGAGTATTTTCCTCCCTTTTCAACGATATATCACATGCCATATTTATTCATTGGTACTACGTTGGTAATTATAAAAACATTTTTTTTTAAACCAATAATTTTTTTTTAACAAGCATTATATTTGCCGTGGAGAAGAATGATTAAATAAAACGACAAAATAATTCAATAAGTTGTATAAATCTTTGCTATAATAAAACATTAGCACAATTAAGAAGAATAAAGTAAATTCAGGTAACAAAAACAAAATAATAATCAAGAAAGCAACATGGAGCAATTGTGGAAAGAGTATTCGCAGTTATACCAATGTATAGAGGTCCTCCATAAAAGCGTCACTCCTTGCTCAGAAAGTTAAAATGTCTTTACCAATTAATTTAAGTATAATATCCATTTGTTTGTATTTCATGATTTCAGTATTATTTCAATTATTTTAAAATAGTTGGCTATGAACAAACTTGATAATTTAATTTTTTGACAGATCATCTCAGTTAATAATTAAACTCTCACTCAATCACACTCGTTTCAGAATTTGGAATCTTCAAAAATGATTTTCACTCATATTGATCGTTATAATATGTTCGTTACGTATTGCCAATGCAATTTTAACTCTGGATTAGCTCAAGTAGAATATAGAAACAGATTTCCACAAGCACTACAGCCGAATAAAACTCTATTCAGAAAATTAGCTACGAAACTGAAAAATAATGGTTCATTTTTAAAGAAGAAGACAAGGTTGAATAGTATTACTGATAATGTAAATAAGGTAAACCGAGTTATTAATTATGTAAGAAATAAAAATACAGAAAATTTGGAAATATCATTAAGAGAAATTCAAATTGCTTGTCAAATAAATAAAACAAGTGCTAGAAAAATTTTAAAGAAAAATGGTCACCGGTGTTATAAAGCCAAAAAAATTCACAATTTACAAGCCGGGGACAAACCAACGAGGACGACTTTTTGTAGGTGGCTGTTGGAAAAGAAGCGTGCCGATCCATTAATATGTAGTAAAATATTTTGGTCCGACGAGGCAAATTTTTCCAATAATGGATTTTTTTATCGCAATATTCATTAAAAATGGACTTCTGAAAATACACACTGGTACAGGCCGGTTGGGTTTCAAAATCGTTTTTCAATAAATGTGTGGATAGATATTTTAGGCACCAATTTAATAGGTCCTTAATTTTATGATGGTCACCTCAGTGGTCAAAGGTACCTAAACTTTTTGAGAAATGAGTTTAATGGATTTTTAGATGACCTACCTTTAGAGAATCGACACAAGTTTCAATATACTCAACACCGTGGAGCTCCTCCCCACAATTCCCAGATTTGCTAGATTATTTAGACGAAATTTTACGTCAACATTGGATAGGTACCAATGGATTTATTCGATGGCCCCCGCGTTCTCCATATATAACCCCAATGAATTTTTTTCTATGGGGGTATATTAAAGATAAGGTGTTTTCGACGGCACCGCAAAATGTAGGGGACCTAAAAGCTCGAATTCAACAGGCATGTATTACAGTTTCCCCAGAAATGCTGAGTAATGTTTTAAATGTAGTACCTCGCCGCGCTCGGTTGTGCATAAGAAATCGCGGTGGACACTTTGAACACTTGATATGATATCTTAAAAATTATTATGAGGATTAGATAAGTATTAATGTTCTGTGTGCTATATTCTTTTTATTATTCATTTGTTTTTATTACCTGAATTTACTTTATTCTTCTTAATTGTGTTAATGTTTTATTATGAATTTGAACAACTTATTGCATTATTTTATCGTTTTATTTAATCATACTTCTCCACGGCAAGTATAATGCTTGTTAAAAAAAAATTACTGGTTTAAAAAAAATGTTTTTATAATTACCAACGTAGTACCAATGAATAAATATGGGATGTGATGTATCGTTGAAAAGGGAGGAAAATACTATATTTAATGGCGCCCGTTTCAAAATATTTTTTTTAACAGCCTGAAGAGTAAATCTCAAAATACAGCGGTCTTGAAAAAAATTAGATAAAACTTCGTTGACACGCTCTGTAGATATATGGCCTAGACGTTTTCCACATTTTCGATATTTTCCGCCATCTCTTAAAGTAGGCCATGGATTTCAAATGTCTTTAAACCATTTTGTAGGTTATATAAATCGGCACAATTTTCGTAAAAATATTTTTTTTTGTACGACCGATATTGAGTGAGATATTCTCGAGGGCCCTGGTAAAATGGACAGCCTGTATATTGATTCCCCCTTTATTTATGTTATTATTGAAAATATAAAAAAAGTCGTATAAAAATTGTAGGATATTTTCTGTCTAATTTTTTACTCCTTTAATAATAGGGCGGGGGTGGTTTTGGGTTGATAGCGGGAAGGGGGGTGGCAGATGCCAAAAATTTTTTTAAGATCTTGACTTTTCGTACATGCCCTGAATTGCAATTTTATGGACTCTTGTTTGTTTTGCCTATTTACCCCATTTACCCCCGAACCCTTCAACGGAATTAGATCAAAATATAATCTAGTTCCAGATCTTGTTACAATACATAAGTGTACAAATTTCAAGTCAATATCATAAACGGTTCCAAAGTAAACATGTGCACAAAAAAAAAGCTACAGACAGACAGGAATTTTTCTTTCTCTCAAATTGAAAATCTCGACGTTTCATGAGATTTTTAGCCTATTTCAACAACAAAAAATTATTTTTTTTTGCGTTCCACTGGACGTGGAAGTAAAAAGATGTTGATATGTACAGATGGAAAGTAGGACATGGTTTTTCGATAGTCAATTGGAAGAATAAATAAAAAATTGAGATTAACATTGAAATAATAGAAAATAAATTCATTTTGCACTCATTTAATTGACTTTTGATGAATACGGTTCCAGAGCAAATGCTATTCAACAAATACTTTCCACATTTTGCCGAAAATTAAAAAGAAGTTTGTAATAAAATCGGGGTTATACTTGGCGCCATTCATGATTTGAGACAACAATAAACTGTTAAGTAAACCTAACGTACTAATCCGTCGTAAAAATGTACAAAACGCCTAATAATGATGACTTTTCCAGCAATAAATTAAATAATCCGAAATATTTCACATTCATAAAATTTTACATTTTGAAAACATGACAATAAATCATATTATTTTAACATATATCACTCAATTTAATTCACTCTGAAATAAATTTGGAAACTATCAATTGTTATAACTATAAAATACGTAGGGCTAAAGCTAAATAAGACATAAAACAATATATAACATACCTGTCCGTCATCACTCACTATTTAAAAAAAAGATAAAGATTATCTGTATCTGTATACATCGACGGCTAGATGTGTAGTGATATCCAGGTGTGAGTACATTATTTCTCACCTGGATTCCGGCAGCGCCATCTCACATGACAAATAAACAAAATGGATGCCGTACATGATGATATCGACAACTACAATAATTTAGATCGATTCCTTGTTTCCTACACACGAATTTTGTTTAACATCAGGGAGATTCCTTATTAAATATTATTAATATTATCTATTGTGTCCTTAACCTTAAATAATAGTAAAGATACTGTATCAGGTATAATAAAATTTATCTTGTCAACATTATAATCGCAACCCCAAAGACAAATTTACTTTTTATCAGTTTAGATACTAGATGCAAAATGATTGTAGCGTGTTATATGAAGGTAGCAAGTAATCCAGTTAGTTGTGGAAGTGAATCTTGCGATTAACAGGAATTATGTTGAAAATTTTTAAGTAAGTGCGCTTTTAAGTTAAACGCAACAGTAGAGATGTAGTTATTTGGAAATTAAAAATATTAAATGATGTTGGCATAATCTCAAAAGTTAGTGCTTGTAGGTTTAGAGAATTTGATCACTATAAGATAATGTGATTGTAAAAATTGGTAAAATCTCTGTGCTGTTATTTATCGTTTTATTTTGGTAAATGCCGCATTTTAAAAATAAAATGTCTTATCTAATAAGTACCTATCTAGAAGTAAATTCGAAGTAAATAAAACTGCTCCTACATTGCACCCGAACAAACGTCAGAAATTCTTCAGAATTTCTTAACCTAATTATTAAAAGACAGAGAGTAACGAAATTGCTCTATAATCTGATATTAATTCATTTCTATTTTTCTTATGAATGGGTACTAACAGTGTTTTTTCAATGAAGAGGGAAAAGTGCCTTCAATAAAAAAGGGATTAACAAATTTACAAAGTGGGTCAGCTATATAGTCTATAATGTGAGCAAGTAATGAACATGGAATATTGTCAGAACTTGCCGAATGCTTTTTATTATCTATTCAATATATTACTTATATCAGTGAAAACAATGTATATCTAAATGTGTCATGGCTTTAGACCGCTTACGCTATAATGGACTGCTCATTCGTATACCTTTCAATGTTATAATGCAAAAGCATATGATAATGGTTGTTCCTTTCTCACGGAAATGCATACTAAGTTAGGCCTGAGAAACTTACCCCAACAAGTTATAATAGAGAAGAAAATACACCAACATATTGGAAATATCATATGACGAGTTCTTGACTTCATTCGCGACAGACCATAAATTGATTGTTTTTTTTTCTGGGTCAACGTCAGAATCTTACTGCCCAAAACAACCCCTTCCTCACGGGGTCGTCTGTAAACATTCACATTCCGAGAGCACTGCAGCCTATTGTGCACGATCAACACTGCCCATTTTAATACTCCTGTGCGACTGATGAGGTGATACAGGTCTTACAATGGCCGAGTTTTAACGCTTTCCGGGTCTATTTGTGTTTATCCGTAAATATTATATCTTCTGCGGGCTAGTGCCTCACATTCGTATATTCGTCATTCGTCTCTAGTACCTTGCCACATAATCTGTAGTCAAGATCGCCATCAAATTTGCCGATTCTGTGCAGGTGCTTCTTAACAGGAAAATGTCTCGTCAAGAGACCCGTCAGAATTCTCAACTGTAACCTGTTCTTTGAGATCAGTTTTACGGTTTGTTTTGGACATAGTCCTTTAATGAGTGTTTTCCCATGTCGATTACCTGGTGTGTTGTTTCAATAATGATTGTGTTTATTTCTGACCCAGTCTTTAATTACCCCCCTAGCTGAGCCTTTGGTAGTGCCCACCGCAGGCTCCTTGTCTAGCAAGTTCATCAGCTTTTTCATTGCCGTCTAATCTGGTGTGTCCCGACACCCAGAATAGTTTAACTCTCGCCCAGAACTTCGAGCTCTTTGTGGCAGTGCTACACCAGTCTGGAAGACACTTTGTTAAAGTCTAATGCCTTTAGTGCCACCTGACTGTCCGATGCGATGGAAATCTGCTGGTCCACATATTATCGTTTAACATTCTCACGTATACACTCAAGTTTGGTCAGAATTTCAGTTTGAAATACAGTGGCGCAGAGTCCAAGAGAAATACTTGCCGTCGGTCTCACTCCATATATTCCTGCTTCAGCTCCTCCTTCCATCGCAGACCCGTCCGTATATCAGGCCCAGGAGCTCCTGTTAACCAATCCCCTCTCTCTCTAATAGAGACACTGAAAGACTTGTTAATTAAACGTAATTTTTAGAACCATGTAGCCTGACCTCATGCTTAATAAAGGATCTACTACAATATTCATTATTCTCATATTAGTCGATGTCAGGAGTGGGGATTTTTTGGGGTTTTTGCTTTTTTTGCCAGAGCGCCAATCTAAAGACCCTCCCCCGTTTTCGAGGTCGCTGAACAGGATGGTGGGGGTCCCGCAATTTTTTTTCTCTTCAACCCTCTCAAATTGGTCAAAAACCACCCCCAAAGTGCCTTTTTCCGTGAACCCGTTTATTTTCCCCAGTTTTTCGACTAACTGTTATTCCTTCAAGTAGAGCGGAAAGTCCCTAAAGGAATTTGACCTCAGCCACCCCTACACCAGGCTTTCAACCCAAAATTGAAATTTTTGTTGTGGAATTTTTTTTTATATTTTACAGTAGGTGTTTCTGTGAGGAAGGTGGGAGGTGACCACGGTGGTGTAACCATCCCCAGGGGTGTTGTCAGCCTTCAAAGGGGTGGAAACTTTTTTTTTTGAGAAGAAAATAATATTTTGTAGGAGGCGTTTTTTTGAGGAAAGTGGTAGGTGACCAGGGTTGTATAACCAACCCCGGGGGTTGTTTTTATCCTTCGAAGGGGTGGGAAAAAAAATATTTTCTAGTAGGCGTACCACCTTCCTCAATGAAACGCCTCATACAAAATATTAAAAAAAAAAAACCACCCCTTTGAAGGGTAAAAACAACCCCCGAGGATGGTTACACAACCCTGGTCACCTGCCACCTTCCTCACAGAAACAGCTCCTGTAAAATATCAATTTTTTTCCACAAAGAAAATATCAACTTTTCAACCCCCCAGAAGGGTGGAAGCCTGGTGTAGGTGTGGTTGAGGTCAAATCCCTCGAGGGACATTCCGTTCTACTCGAGGGAATAACAGTTGGGAAAATAAACAGGTTCACTGAAAAGGGCACTTTGGGGGGTAATATTTGGCCAATTTGAAGGGGTTGCCAAGGAAAAAAATTGTGGGACCCCCACCATCGTATTCAGAGACCTTGAAAACGGGGGGGGGGGTCTCTAGATTGGCGCTCTGTCAAAAAAAAGGTACCCCTTCCGACTCCCTGACCAAAGTTGACAACTATTTCCTTTTGAACAGAGATAGTTGGGATCTCTTATAACATAAGAATAGTTATGGTTAATGTAAGAGCAGTCCGTTATAGCATAAGCGGCACATTGAATGGTTTAAGGTATCACTATTCATATTGTCAGTGCATTGTTTTATAGAATCCAAATCTATCAGAAAAACGTTTACTATCAGCAATAGTGTTGTTTTTTTATAATTTACCACACTGCATTGATTTTATTATATGATGCTTCCACAATTATGCCGTATTATATTTTTTGCATTAGAAATTTTTTTTACGACTACTTTTAGAAGGTTATGGTAATCTTTCTTTTCTGGAATTTCTAAAGCTAATGTGTACGTATCTCTAATAAAACCACCTTCAATAATTATGTCCCTGCTTAGATATTTTTTTATCTTTCTGCTTTTTCGAATGCGTATTTTTACATTTAACCTTGCGTAAAAGAAAAGCAACGTCTAAATTTCATAGAACCTGGAAGTTCAATATTCGCATAAAAGTCAACATTATCCCATTTTTCGGTTGAGATAAGTTGCCTAAAATATACAATGTTATGTGTATTATTGTATTATTGAAATTCTTCATATAGGTAAAAATAATATTTTGAAAAACGATTGCTCAATGTAAAAATATTGTCAATATTCGACACGAAGACTAGGAATGTTTTCAACATTCTCTCGCAACTTATGGAGGACTTAATGTATCACATGGCATACATCGTTCTTTGTGCATTAAGTGAAATATTCGACGTTAACATAATTAAAGGTTCCTGCAGATTGTCGTTCTTGGAGAACCTGTGTTGGATTTCTTCAAGAACTATACTTGAATGATTACTTTTAATGAGGTCACACTCGTCTGCAGGTGCAATCATATCATGATAAGGTTAGGTTAGGTTGATAGTCAGCCATGTGATATGTTCTACGATAAATTAACAAACCTATTTTGAACGGTTTAAATGTTACGATTTTTTTTATACTTGGGCTTTATCCTGTGCTAAGAAATTTATCACTGCGAAAAAAATAACTGCCACAGCGAGGTGATTTATTATTGGCGATAGCTTAATAATGCATTCACTTAAGTAAACACCATTCATTCAATTGCCATCAAAAGAGTCTAACAAAAAAATGAAAAGTGAAAACAAATATGGTATTAAATTTATTTTAATCTGTAAAATTTACACACGTCCTGTCGTCATCGTCTATTTTCAAATACAAATTGGCTTAAATGCAATGACGTAGATTTCTGTATTAGTTATGATAAAATCAGTACTGGCACTCCAATATGATAACGTCATCAATTTAACGAGTCACTAAATAAATTAAAAAACCTGGAATAAATTTCCGAGTAGCTCTAAGCTTTATTTTTGATCTACATCTTTTTTTTACCAAAATCAATATTTACGTTGATTTGGGAAAATAGCAATCAATTTATGTTTTTTGAAAAATCCCTATATAGTTTAGAAACCAAATTTTTTCAGAGAGAGTGCTTTAAACGGTTAAAAAAAATTGTATTTAATTCATATTCTATGTTTGAAGAAAAAGTAGAATGTTATACCGGGTGTTAACGGATCATGGTAGACCCCCTTTCTTCCTTATTGTTTAGAATATCGGAAGGAAACTTGGTAGATGTATTATATGTGACCAAGAAGGCACTTTGTGATATATCTGTCATTTTCCGCCCTCAGGATTCACCAGAAATGACCTCAACAGACTGAAATTTTTTTTCGCTTAAATTTAAAATCTCGACGTTTCATGATATTTTAACCCTATTTCAACAACCCAGTAACCCAAAAAAAATTTTTTTTTTGTTGAAATAGGCTTAGAATGTCATGAAACGTCGAGATTTTAAATTTGAGCGAAAAAATTTCTATCTGTCTGTCGGTCTGTCTAGCTTTTTTTGTGCGCACGTTTACTCTGGAACCGTTTATAATATTGACTTAGTACACTTATGTATTATAACGAGATCTGAAACTAGACTATATGGGTAAATGAGGTAAATAAGGGTAAATAGGGTAAATAGGGTAAATAGGCAAAGCCAGCAGGTAAGAGTCCGTAAAATGGCAATTTAGGGCATGTACGAAAAGTCAAGACCTCAAAATTTTTTTTAGCATCAGCCACCCCTCGCTATCACCTCCAATACCACTCCCACACTATTATGAAAGGGAATGGAAAAAATTTAAATGTGATTTAGTGTGTATACAAGAACGAAACGTCTCAAAAACAGGTAAAAAATTAAATTGGGATTTAGTGTTCGCTCTAAGGAGTAGGCAGATTGAAGCCTTAGAGACTATATATATATATATATATATATATATATATATATATATATATATATATATATATATATATATATATATATATATATATATATACAGGCTGTCCATTTTATCAGGGCCCACGAGAAGAATATCTCAATATCGGTCGTACAAAAAAAAAATATTTTTACGAAAATTGTGCCGATCTATATAACCTACAAAATGGTTTAAAGACATTTGAAATCCATGGCCTACTTTAAGAGTTATGACGTAAGATATCGAAAATGCGGAAAACGTCTAGGCCAAATGTCTCCGTTATTTGAAGAGATACGAGAAAAATTCTGTCGAAAATTTTTTGCAAAACGGTGTTTCAACGAGGTTTTATCTAATTTTTTTCAAAACCGCTGTATTTTGATATTTACTCTTCAGTTTGTTAAAAAATTATTTTGAAACGGGCGGGAAATGGCGCCATTAAATAGAGTATTATCCTCCCTTTTCAACGATATATATTACATGCCATATTTATTCATTGGTACTACGTTAGTAATTATAAAAATATTTTTTTTATACCAATACATTTTATTTTAACAAGCATTATACTTGCCGTGGAGAAGTATGATTAAATAAAGCGATAAAATAATTCAATAAATTGTTCAAATGTTTGCTATAATAAAACATTAATACAATTAAGAAGAATAAAGTAAATTCAGGTAACAAAAACAAATTAATAATAAAAAGAATATAGCACACAGAACATTAATATTTATCTAATCCTCAAAGTAATTTTTAAGATATCATATCAAGTGTTCAAAGTGCCCACCGCAATTTCTTATGCACAATCGAGCGCGGCGAGGCACTGTAATATATGCCTGTTGAATTCGAGCTTTTAAGTCCTCTACATTTTGCGGTGTTGTCGAAAACACTTTATCTTTAATATACCCCTTAGTAGAAAAAACCATTAGGGTTATATCTGGAGAACGAGGGGGCCATCGCATAAATCCATTGATTGGTACATATTCAATGTTGAGGCAAAATTTCGTCTAAATAACCTAAGTAAATCTGGGAAATGTGGGGAGGAGCTCCATCTTGTTGAAAATATTGAAAGTTGTCTCGATTCTCTAAAGGTAGGTCATCTAAGAATTCATTAAATTAATTTCTCAAAAAGTTTAGGTACCTTTGACCACTGAGGTGACCATCATAAAAATAAGGAATTATTAAATTGGTGCCTAAAACAACTATCCACATATTTATTGAAAAATGATTTTGAAACCCAGTCGGTCTATGCCAGTGTGTATTTTCAGAAGTCCATTTGTAATGAATATTGCGATTAAAAAATCCATTATTGGAAAAATTTGCCTCGTCGGACCAAAGTATTTTACTATATGTTAATGGATCAGCACGCTTCTTTTCCAACAGCCACCTACAAAAAGTCGTCCTCCTTGGTTTGTCCCCCGCTTGTAAATTGTGAATTTTTTTGGCTTTATAACACCGGTAACCATTTTTCTTTAAAATTTTTCTAGCACTTGTTTTATTTATTTGACAAGCAATTTGAATTTCTCTTAACGATATTTCCTAATTTTCTGTATTTTTATCTCTTACATAATTAATAACTCGGTTTACCTTATTTACATTATCAGTAACACTGTTCAACCTTGTCTTCTTCTTTAAAAATGAACCATTATTTTTCAGTTTCGTAGCTAATTTTCTGAATAGAGTTTTATTCGGCTGTAGTGCTTGTGGAAATCTATTTCTATATTCTACTTGAGCTAATCCAGAGTTAAAATTGCATTGGCAATATGTAACGAACATATTATAATGACCAATGTGAGTGAAAATCATTTTTGAAAATTCTAAATTCTTAAACGAGTGTGATGGAGTTTAAGTATTAACTGAGATGATCTGTCAAAAAATTAAATTGTCAAGTTTGTTGATAGCCAACTATTTTAAAATAATTGAAATAATAGTGAAATCATGAATACAAACAAATGGATATTATACTTAAATTAATTGGTAAAGACATTTTAACTTTCTGAGCAAGGAGTGACGCTTTTATGGAGGACCTCTATACATTGGTATAACTGCGAATACTCTTTCCACAATTGCTCCATGTTGCTTTCTTGATTATTATTTTGTTTTTGTTACCTGAATTTACTTTATTCTTTTTAATTGTGTTAATGTTTTATTATAGCAAAGATTTGAACAACTTATTGAATTATTTTATCGTTTTATTTAACCATACTTCTCCACGGCAAGTATAATGCTTGTTAAAAAAAATTTATTGGTTTTAAAAAAATGTTTTTATAATTAAAGGGAGCAAAATACTCTATTTAATGGCGCCAAATCCCACCCGTTTCAAAATAATTTTTTTAACAGTCTGAAGAGTAAATTTCAAAATACAGCGGTTTTGAAAAAATTAGATAAAACCTCGTTGAAACACTCTGTTTTATTTTCGCCTTAGAATTTTTCTCGTATCTCTTCAAATAACGGAGATATTTGGCCTAGACGTTTTCCGCATTTTCGATATTTTCCGCCATAACTATTAAAGTAGGCCATGGATTTCAAATGTCTTTAAACCATTTAGTAGGTTATATAAATCGACACAATTTTCGTAAAAATATTTTTTTTTGTACGACCGATATTACGTTAGATATTCTCATATTATATTAAACGATATATTTAAGACATATGAATTGGAGTAGGTATACTGTGGTAAAATTGTGTAAATTGAAGACGATTTTTTATTTTATGGGGGCCCTCATCATATATTTTGCGGGGGAGGCCGAGATTTTCAGCTACGCCACTGGCTAAAGCACACGCAATTTATAATGATTTATAAAAAAAAATAATCTTCTTACAATGTTGAGAAATTTCGACTGTTTTACGAGTCTCTTTAAGCAGCATTCCAGTTTTTTGAAAATAATTATTTGCAAATGCGTTCAATCTTAGAATTTTAGTCAAAGTATTCTAAACGTTATTACTAAAAAAATCTTAACGCAGAATAAATAATGTTCTTTTATAAAAGTTGTAAAACCGAAATATCAGTCAACATATAACTTACATGGGGGAGATATACAAAAACCGCTATTTATCTATTTTATCTATAATGATTTCGTTATATTTGATATTTTTCCATTTTATCTGCTCAAGTCATTGGATAATTTATCAGTTACAGGCGAAATTTTGAAACGCAAAATGTTACGTCCTTTTTCCCTAACAAAGTTACGCATGTAATATTAATTTTGTGAAAAGTTGTGGTATAGAAAAATGGCGACTCCAGAAGCATAGTACATGACATGGAATAAGTAATAATTAGAAAATATAAGTGTACTTACTAAGAAAGTCTCTGCGCCTGTTAAGTGTATGGTGCGGGTCTGGAGAAGTTATGTGAACAGTTCTATGGAAACAAAAGGTTTAATTAAAAAAAACGTAAGAAACCCTGGTTAGGCGTGTCGATCCTAAATCAATAACTATCCACGTCACACGTTTCCTGATAAGGATTGGAAGCCATATTGTATGAAAAAATGGATATTGGTAACATTTAAAACAAGTCGGAAAAATATAAGCATTCTTCATGAATCAGTTTAATAGGGTCAGCGAGGAAAGCAAATTGGGAATAGAGTCAATCTCGTTTTCTTTTTTTGGTAATCTAAATTAATGAGGTTTATCTAATATTTTTATCTGCCTTTTGTATAATCTTTAAACTACCGATATGTAATCATAAAAAAAACATTCATCAATATTCATTTTAGAAAACAGAACAAAAATGTGACTACCTTTGGATAAAAAACATCAATATAGTAAATATTCGCTTACCAGCAAAATAATGAAGTGATATTCAATAAGTCGCCGTCCTGTGTTTTAAACGAAATACTAAATTAAAATGAATAAATCCAAATGTTTTAGCCCCCTACCGGCAATAATTTCGAGTGCGTCGTATATGGTCGCCATTTTATTATAGGCAATTGAGTGATTAAATTAATTTAAAAAGCATTTGAACAGTTGTGACATTTCCTTTTACGTATTGTAAAAAAATCTTACATTTTTCATATCGAGTTTTGTGACTTTAACACGCAGATGAGGTGAGGACCCTGAGGACCGAGGAAAAGTGAAAATGTCGCCACTCCAAATTATTTTAAAAAATTAGAAAAACGTCTCTAAATTCTCGCAGGCGAAGTCTCTGTAATTTGGTTTTTATTTCTGTTTTGATAAAAGTTATCGACGATAACTGAATGGCTCGTTCAAAAGAGCGACTGTTGAAATAAGACGGGGAAAAATAACAACAAGTAACCGGAAAGAAGGTGGGAGTGGAAAAAGATGTGCCTTTCGGGGTGAAACGTGATTTTTGACGCTTTCCGGCAAAACTAGATATTCCATCGAAAAAAGGTAAATGCAAAACTTATAGATAATTGAAAGATGTACAACTTTTATTATTATATTCTTTCTCCTATTTTTCAACATAACCTCAAAACTATAGAGAGATACGTCAAAAACCAATTTTTTTATTTTCTATTTCTGTCTCCCTCAGAAATGATTCGATTTTAATGAAATATTGTGAAAATGGACATTGTTATGTACTAAATAGGCGTAATTTTTTTGAAGCGAAATATTTATTTTTTGATTTTATGTGAGTTTAATTTGAAAAAAGGCCTAATTTTCAATAAAAAAAGTTGATTAATAAAATTTCGATATAGGAAAATTTCAGGACGGAATTTCTTTCGTCGAAACCTCTTCTCTAAGATGTGTAAAAAATGATACTGTTATTGTGGAAAAACATTGTCAAAAATTGGAAAAACCACTTGATTCGTGATAAAATCGATAAAAACTCGAAAATGATAGATTGTACGCATGTAATGTATCCAATGAAAGTTAAATAAAATCTAATTTTGTATATTATGGCGTATGTACAGAATCTTTTGATAATAAGTGAATGGAGGTAAAAGAGAAAACCATGAAAAATTGTCGTTTTCAAGTGCATTTTGACAAATAGCTATTTTTTTTATTGGCTTTGGGCAATAACGTCACTATATGTTTTTTGAAGATAATTAAATTATCTGTAAAATGAGCTCCAAGTCACGTTCATCCGATGAATGGAATGGAAAATCGATTTTTTTTCCTATTTTCTCCCCCCCTTCCCCTCCGCTGGTGTCTACGGATGGGGACTTTTGATATATTAAAAAGTACAACAAAATAAGCCTGTTCCCAAAATTTCAGCTCGCTCTGAATTATTTCATCCAAATCGACAAATTTCCTCCCAATTTATTAGGCTGCTAATGAAATAAGCATTTCCGCTTACGAAAAAATAAATCAAAATTTCTTTCACATAAAATCTGTCTAATGCAGGCCGACAAAAAGCCAAAGTAAAACTTTAAATCGTCCTTGTAATTTATTTTTCATTTCTGTTTGATAAAATTTATCGGCGATAATTGAATACCACTCGGTCAAAAGAGGGGCCGGGGCCGTTGGACTAAAATATGTAAGTGTAAAATATAACTATTTACAAATCATCAAACTCAAACATAGTTTTTTTTTTAACAAAATTTCATGTTCTTTTAGAATTGTTAATTAACGCTAAACCCAAAAAAGCTTTGAAAACGGAAAGAGATTTCTTTCCGAAACGTCAGCAATATACATTATTTCTGTGTTTATTCCGATTTATATTATTTGCAAAACATAACCTCTGACTTTTCCTTAGGCGTAAACGTCACGGGCGTAGAGGCATTTTTTCAATAATTCTATTATTTTGTAGATTCGGTGATTTGTTTTGAAGAGGATAATAATACATGTGGTAGAAAACTCAAATAATAGGAAAGAATATATACCAACGATTGCTAACGTATAAACCTGTATAAAAAAAATTTTTTACCTTTTTTCTATATAAATGTGAATACTTAGATTAAATTTATATTGTCTTCTAAATATAATGTTTCAAGTTTTATTTAAAAAAGAAAATAGTAAATATTGTAATATAAATACTTGTTAGAAAAAGTTTTAAATGCGAGTATTAATAATATTGTAAAAATATTTTATTCTTATAAAGGTACAAAATCGTAATGGAATAGAATGGAACTGGTGGGGAATAAGCAAGAGAAAGAAAATTTAAAAATTTATCCTCATTTATAAGCAACTATTCGCTCCGCAGGTAGTCCAAGTGAGGACTTCCCTACACTCAAAAAACGCAACAAAAACTTTACGATATAATTATATCGTCGCGGGCCATGGCGCCATGCTTGTACTCAAACGACCCGACGCACCTTAAAAAACTATAAAGGTAAGCGAGTCAATTTGCGAACAGCAGTACAAAGAGTACCGGCACTTTAATGAGGTCGTAAAGTTTCTGTTGCTTTTTTTATTTGTTAGGACCTTATTACTTCAACTATACAGTGTATACGAATATACTTGAAACCGTATAAAAACTAAAAGCCGGCAAAAATAATCGGCATCTCTTTATTGTAATTAGCCCCGCAGTCATTTATTGGTAATATAATAATAAGTATAGGAAATCGCAATTTTACTAGTGAAATAATAAATTCACATTTATCAGATCATAAGGCACAAAAGCTAACTGTAGAAATGCTAAATAAAGGCCCACAAGAATATAAATATGTACGTTGCTTTAACAGAAATAATATAAGTACCAACATTCTCAAAGTCTTTGATGCGTTGGTCATATGTGTTAATAATCTACCGCATTTAGTGAAAAATGAGCCGAATCTTCAGACCAGTTCATACAAAAGCAAATGATGATTTTCCAGGTAGGTTGTGGTGTCTTGAATAAGGTCTCAAAAGTACCAGAAGTGGAAGTTTAAGGATAAAATTTGGCAACACTGTAGAGGGCTAAAATCGTGCTCTGAAACGAATTTTTCAAGATATCTCGGTTTTCATTGCCTCTACGACAAAAATACATCAGACCAAAAAGAAAGCTATGGAAATTCTCTATAAAAAAAGATAGAGGGTCTTTTTTTCGTATACTCTTGAAAAATTCGAGTAAAAGTCATACTTAAAATAAAAAAAAATTATTTGTGGCAGTTTTCGTTACACGGAGGGTTAAAATATAAAAAAAACGACGCGTACATCTCTGATCGCGAGCTAGAAGTGAAACTTCTTTACCGATTCCTTTCCTTTATTTTTCACCTCCACTGATTTAGTTTAGTTTAGTTATATGGCATCAACATGAAACCTACGGTGCCATTTGCCAAGCATTATTAATTATGTGCAAAATCATTTGGGCTCGAACTCCATTATTGTTTTTGACGGTTATGAAAATATTAGCAACAGTGTGAAGGCTATGGAGTAGCTTAGCCGGTCCTCAAAATCATCATCTGTTGATATTTACTTTGATCAGCAGATTGTTGCAACTGTATGCCAAGAGAAGCTCCTTTCCAATAATAAAAATAAAACCAGATTGACTTCGATTTTGACAGAAAAGTTTGAGGCAATTAATTATATTGTTAGATATGCTGAAGATGACGCTGACATTTTGATAGTCGAAACAGCGCTGTAAAAATACTACGGTTGGTTTGGGGTATCTTCTTATAATTTTTCTCCTCAAACCAGGCAAAACCAAAAATTTATTCTTCACGAAGCTTTGATCACCAAAAAGATATTCGAGATCGCGTATTATTTCTGCACGTATTCTCTGGGTGTGACACTACATCTGCCCTGTTCACTAAACGCAAGACTGCAGCTTTGAAAGTGATGAAAAACGGCAGGACTTGAAACTTGTAGCTGAAGATTTCAATAAGACTGGTACTTTTCCTGACATAGTTACTTCGAATGGGATAATAAAAAATTCTCACAATCTATAACATTCAAGTTAAAGAAGTTTCCATCGATTCTTGCTTTATTAAAGTTTTGAGCAAAATTCATTACCGCCCACTCATGACGCACCTCAACAGCATCTATTACGTGTTTATTTTCAAGTACATAAATGGTTGGGTAGTCCTAAACAGTAGGGGTGGATGTTAAAAGATTCCATATTGTGGCCAAAAACAACATCCCAACTTCTTGCACCTGATTGCCTTTTAAAAATGATTTTCTGCAACATTACGAAAGGTTGTGAACCATTATGTGGCTGTCGGAGGTTGGGATTTAATTGCTCACCAGTTTGCGGCAACTACCATGGACAGTCTTGCTTGAATGCTGAACCGATTGAAGACTCGTGAAAAATAGAAGCCGTCACTGAAGCAGAAACTCAAAGTTCTCAGATTGGCTCGGATTTCGTCGAACAATGAATCGATGAACTTATAGAAGGAGAAAACGGACAAGAAGAAAATTATTAATTTGACAACATTTTAGTAAGTATGACAGTCGTGGATTAGACTTGCCGGGGAAACCACATAAAAAACGCAACCTCAGGGGTTCATCACATAATTTCAAATTCAATGCAAGATTTTGAAAAATAATATTTCGTATGCGAAAAAAAGGCTATCTATCTTTTTTGTAGAGAATTTCCATAGCTTTCTTTTTGGTTTGATGTATTTTTGTCGTAGAGGAAATGAAAACCGAGATATCTTGAAAAATTTGTTCCAGAGCAAGATTTTAGCCCTTTAGCTTTGCCAAATTTTATCATTACACTCCCACTTCGGAGAGTTTTGAAACCTTATTCCGGACATAAGAACGTACCCGGAAAACCACCATTTGCTTTTGTATGAATTGGTCTGTGGAAAAATCCTAAGTGCAGTGGATTATAAAGAAAAAGGAAAGTGATGTAAATTTAGAATGGCAAATATAGCATACCTTTCACCTATTTTTAATAATACTTTTCCTCTAAAAAACAGTAAACATCAATAATAATATGACACGTGGAAATCCCTAAAACCTTAGAGTGTAATAAAATTATTTAAAAAATCATTTTAAATAAAAGTTTTTATTTAAATGCTCTAAAAAGTACAAAATAAATTTTGAAGTAAATCAAACCCATCATTTTTTTACATTATATAGTTTTTTTGTGATATAAAAACTTGTCGCGAGATTTTCCTATGTAAAGGAGATTGCTCGCAAGAAACTGTTATATCATAAAAAAAGTTCTATAATGTAACAAAATGATGGGTTCGATTTACTTCAAAGTTTATTTTCTACTTTTAAGAGCATTTAAATAAAAGCTTTTTTTTTAATATTTTTTAAATAATTTTATTTTTTACTTTTTAGTCTTTTGAGATGATGTAATCCCCAGATATTGATTTTGAGATGAATCGGATCATAAACGGTAAAGTCGTCCGCAATCTTGAAGCCGCCATCTTGTTTTTTTTAATATTATTATGCATTGTATTGTATTATCACCGGACTTATACACACACGTGCAAAATTTCAAAGGTCTCGCTTAATTAGAACTAATCGAAATCTTGATTGCAAGATTTGACCTAAACAAACTATAACTAACAAACATTGCAAGTTAAATAAAAGCTTTTAATAAAAATAAACTTCTGCCATATTAAACCATAATAGAAATTATAAAGAATTATAATAACTTGAAAAAACTAAATTGGAATTATCACTAATGGAGGCTAAGATAACATTATAATAATAAGATTACAAATTTGGTTCCATTAATCATGATATATTATAGCAAAAATTGGATCAATACGGAGTAAGATCAATGGCACTAAAATGAATAGCATCATACTTAGAAAATTGGCAACAAATTGTAAAAAATAAACTCTCAACATAGCAATATAAAATCGGAAATAAAAAATAAAAGTGGGTCCAGATAAATAAGTATTTTAGGTCCAGATAAATAAGTATTTTTTAAGTGTAGCAAATAAGAAAATTGGTTTTTATGATATTGTGGGTTGTTTAGAGTTTTTTTTTATACAAGGTCTCGCTTAATTAGAACTAATCGAAATCTTGATTGCAAGATTTGACCTAAACAAACTATAACTAACAAACATTGCAAGTTAAATAAAAGCTTTTAATAAAAATAAACTTCTGCCATATTAAACCATAATAGAAATTATAAAGAATTATAATAACTTGAAAAAACTAAATTGGAATTATCACTAATGGAGGCTAAGATAACATTATAATAATAAGATTACAAATTTGGTTCCATTAATCATGATATATTATAGCAAAAATTGGATCAATACGGAGTAAGATCAATGGCACTAAAATGAATAGCATCATACTTAGAAAATTGGCAACAAATTGTAAAAAATAAACTCTCAACATAGCAATATAAAATCGGAAATAAAAAATAAAAGTGGGTCCAGATAAATAAGTATTTTAGGTCCAGATAAATAAGTATTTTTTAAGTGTGGCAAATAAGAAAATTGGTTGTTTAGAGATTTTTTTTTATACAAGAAAAATCTAGTTAGCGAGTTTGCGACTAAAAATATTATGTTTAATATTCCGCCCTCTAAAAGCACATTTGAACTATGCTAAGCCAAGTCAGGCTATTTATTTTTCGATTGCAACAGACACTGGACCGCTAGATGGCGCCTGCTGGCTGTTTTACATGTCGCTATTCTAAAAATACCGGTATGTACTATAGTCAAAGGATTCTCATGTCGGTCGTCGCATACCTACCTTGCACTGACGAGAGCCAACAGCTCGAAACTGCAGTCTGCAAGTGGTGTGTGACGACTGGCAAGGGAGCTCCTTTAAGTAGGATCAGTCTTTCGGCTGGTGTTTGTTGCAATCGAAGCATTAGCGTTTTGATGGTAATATGCAATTTATTACACTTAACGCGCCAGGCTTGTAACTTGTAATTCAGCGCTCGGCGGGGCACATAGCCCGGAGAGTAGTTGTTGGTTGCAGTCTGGTTAGGTTCCTTATAGTAAAATAAGGATTTATAGAGGAGTTTGCGACTAAAATATTATGTTTAATTCTTGGGATTGTTTGGAAGGCTTTTAATCAGATTTTAATAAAAATACAGAAATACGATAAATAGTTATTTAACAGTCCACAGTTTGATGGTGTGGGTATATTTTTCCAATTCTTTGACCATAACTTAGTAGAGATAAAAGAAAAACCAAATTGTAGATAATTATATTTCTTATTGAGTAAATCGCAAAAACTTGCTCAAATAGTAGCCTCTTTTCAAGGAGATAACATTTGTTGATAAAAATGTGTTAGATATCAAAATGTCGAGCTTCAAAAGTCCGAAGATTTGTTATAATTATGGATTTCGAGAAAAATGCGAAAAACCTGTTTTTTGTACTTTAAATGTGAATTTGGGGATGAACCCCAAAGATATTTGTTAATTTTTTTTCTTATGCTACAATTTAAAGCAAAAAGTCAGAGGTCTCCAAAACCTGTTTTCCAAATGCATTAATTTTCTGGGCTATCACTAATTCACTATCGTAACCAGTTCGAGTTTGAATCTTTATGCTTGATATAACAAATCTACAAAAATATCTAATAAAATATGTAAGCCAACATAAAGTGGATAAATTATTACAAAAATAATAAAAGTGTAGTAAAGTAAAAGTATACCTACTACGACAGTCCAGTATTCCACTATTTCCCATGAAAGGAAATCGATTCATTGTCACCAATCAAGGTGCACAATGTACGTTTCCAAATCAATTGAAAACAACCTATAACTTCCGACATACTATACGTCTTCAGTCGGAAAGCGCAAAATAAAACCTGATTGCAATAAGCCCCCAACAGGCAAATTTCCAGTGCAGTGCTCTTCTGCATCTCCAGCCGCAGACTAGCTGGCGATGCGATTTGGAAACGCACATTGTGCACCTTGATAATGTGTGTGTATGTGTGTGCTAATGTGTACGTCTTCCATTAACTGTGGGGATTTCCATCTGAAAAAAAACCGGGCTTTGCGGACTGTCCCAATCGTGGGGACTTACACGCGTCCCCACACTTATTTTTCCTATTTTCTGGGCAGCGCCAACGTTGCTGTCTATAATTTTTATCTAGAAATGTTCACCATTAAATATTTCATAATACTGCAGACTATTTTCAACATCACATTACTGATATCCTCAATGTGAATCAAATTATGACCAACCTCACAATTTATGTAAATTTCACGTTGATGGAATATGCTATGAGGTCTTTAAACATAGCTGATAATAGCGTCCTCTGCACAATTTTCCTAGCATTAAAGTAATTGTGTTAACTCTGAGGACTCATCCTCGTTCATTGTCGTTTATTATTGGATCGTTCTTATTATATTAAGGTAACAGATATTTTGACTATTGCATGAGTTGAGTTCACACACTTTCCTTATTTACCTTTAGTTTGGGGTCTGGCAGAACATTTAAGCGAATGCTAAGATGGTAATATAGTTACTTCCAGTGGAAGTGTAGTAAAGCAAAAAAACACTTTTTTTTGTTGAAATAGACTTAAAATGTCATGAAACGTCGAGATTTTAAATTTGAGCGAAAAAAATTTTTCCTGTTTGTCGGTCGGCCTATCTGTAAGTTTTTTGTGCGCACGTTTACTCTGGAACCGTTTATGATATTGACTTGAAATTTGGTACACTTATGTATTGTAACGATATCTGGAACTGGATTATATTTTGATCTAATTCCGTTGAAGGGTTCGGGGGTAAATGAGGTAAACAAGGGTAAATAGACAAACCAAGCAGGTCCATAAAATTGCAATTTAGGGCATATATGAACAGTCAAGGTCTCAAAATTTTTTTGGTATCCCCCCCTCCACTATCACCCCCAATACAACCCCCACACTATTATAAAAGGGAGTAAAAAAATTTAAATGTGATTTAGTGTGTATACAAGAACGAAATGTCTCAAAAAATTATTTTGGCGTTAGCTACCCCCTCTACCACCCCCATTGCTACCCCCACCCTATTATTAAATGTAGTAAAAAATTAAATTGGGATTTAGTGTGTACACGAGAACTAAGAGACTCTAAAAAATTTTTTGGCATTAGCCACCTTCTCTACCACACCCATTGCCACCCCACCCTATCATTAAAGGGAGTAAAAAACTAAATTGGGATTTAGTGTGTGTACGAGAACCAAGGGCCTCTAAAATTTATTTTGGCATTAGTTACCCTCTCTACCACCCCCACCCTAATGTTTAAGAGAATAAAAAATTAAATTGGGATTTAGTGTATACGAGAACCAAGGGCTTCTAATTTTTTTAAAAATTAGCCACCCCTTCTACCACCCCCACTCTATTATTAAAGGGAATAAAATATTACATTGGGATTTTGTGTGTATAAGACTTGGATACAAAATCTGGATGTGGAAGTAGTGATTCCTTGGGCAGCGGTTTTTTAGATATTATAATGATTAATGTGATTTCTACCAAATGTTATTTAAAATGCTTCAACTTTAGCACTTTTTCACAAAATCACATACAATATCAATATAAATGTTGATATTTAAGATATACTAAAAAACACATTAAAGTATTCTAGTGATGTAAGATTGCCCCATCAAATAAAAGAATACTTTTTTGTAGAATATTAAATTGCCCATCCAAGTACGTTTTAAAACATATTTTTTCCTTTATTTAGTATTCAGTCAGATAATTTCGAAAATAAACTTTTTTGTATTTTTTCTTTTTTTACTGCACCCTAGGTAAGTATGCGCAATGTCCAGAAAATAAAAAGATCTTGAAAAAACAAAGAAACTATATTTTTATTATTATTGTAAAAATGCGCACCCTTTGATTTTGGCATCAAGATCCTGGAAGGATATAAAATATTTTATATAAAAAACTAAATAAACAGCAAAAATAGATTATTTTACAGTTTGTAAAAATACTAACCCTCTACATGTTTGACATTTTTTTCAATATTGGTTTTTATGCCTTGTATTTCTAAAATTTGCGTTTCTAATGTCGTGGCATTTGGAAATAAATTGCTTTAATACTCTACCAGAAGTCATCTTCCTTAACTACCTTTCCTTCAATCTTGGGACTAGACAGACTTATCAATATAGTCTATCAATGATGGACTTTGAGAAATCTTGTATACTTTGTTGTAATAATAAAATAAATTTAAAAAAAAACAAATCTTATTATTTATTCAATAAAATGTGGGGTCGTTGTAGACACAACAACTACTTCACATTAACTGTGGGGTAATTTTTACACATTACAATGGCTTCATTAAGTTTGGGGACATTGCATACACACTAGCTACTTTACATTTACTGTGAGGTCATTTATACAGATTTCAGTAGTTGAGTTCACTGTGAGGACAGTCCCCAAACATTTGCAAGGAGTATATTCGATTATGAGCGAGTGCATCGGTAAACCGATTAGTGCCCCGTGATCACCAAAAAATGGTTAATCATGTAGCGGTCGTAGTTTCCGGGTCCCCACAACTGAGTATTACGGAACTTACGGAAGACATGTATGGGTGTAGACAAGTGTGTATGTGTACACTCACGTTCGACTGCAGCTTCTACTAATTTATTTTTACAGATTATACATCGAGGGAAATTGCTTCAGAAGAGAAATGTGGAGTTGCAACGTGAGAACATCAATATAGAACGTAATAATCAATCCCGTCTAATAAGGACGAGGATACACGACTGACTGAAGTTGATGGGTAACTTATATTTTTACATAAGTTTTCCTTTGACTTTGGACTCTCGTGTTATCCTGACATATTCATCCGGATGGTAATCTGACGCAATCTTCCAATATAAATAAATTTATAACTGTATTAAATTAATAAAATTTCTATGATCAGAATTTTCAAATTTTGTGGTTTATGATTTCAAGTCAAATGTTTATAATGTTGTGTAAGTTATGAGGAAAAGTAGTTCCAAAATTTTTCAACACGTGCGGAACCAAATATATTAATATATTGATCCTCATCCTAAGAATTTAATGATACGATACGGTATCTACAAGGGTGGGCCCATTAAAATAGAAAACCAAACTTTCAACTGGAAAGACGAAATTAACTACTTACAAGTGGACCTTGATAAAAAAACTACTATTCAATAAGCAAATGTGCAGGCCATAAGAAATAGGTGTTGGGGCCGGTGTTCCTCCCTATATCCAATCCTTATGAATGCTCCTACAAATACCGCTACTTTTATTTACAAATCCTACCTACGTCCTCTCCTTACCTACGTCTCTCCCATATGATATCCCCTAATATCCAAAATCCTACAATACGCTCAAAACAAAATGCTTAGGATAGCCACAAAACTTCCATTTACCTCCCTTGCTCAGCTAGTACACGACCTGATTACCAATTACCAAACCTAGCACAATCCCTTGTACAACCCACTTTCATAAATCCCCTTACCACCAAATTCTTACACGCTCCCACACATCCTTCCCTCAACTATATTTATACCCCCTAAACATAAAATGTAATCTGAAGTATGAAAAAATTATAAAATACAAAAAAATTATTAAAAATACAAAAATCTAAAAAAAAATAAAAATACAAAAAAATATTTAAAATATAAAATATACAAAAAAATCCCAAAAGTAACACAAAAATATACAAAAAAGAATTAACACATTACTACTACATGTCATTGGAGACAAAAGAGCCATTAAAACACAAAACATAAAAGAGCCATACACGGTGCACATGTGAACGATCCATCTTTACACGTCTGAAGGACTTTTATTATATTTTCCGAAGTGGATATCAAACGTTCACAAAGAAGGATTCAAATCGACTGTTTCAGATGGAGAATAATAGAAAATCTGTACTTACTGTTATCAGTATCAGTGAAGCAGTTAAGCAAAATTAACTGCTTCACTGATGGTACCAATTGGACGTGGTAACACTATAAATCTAACACAGTAAATACTAACACTTTCTTAAATTTTAAATCTGAAAAGGAATTTCGAAACACAAGCAAAAGACAATATAAAGTTCAAAAATATATATTAAATCTTTTAAAAAATTATGTTTTTACAAAACGTTCAAGAAAAATGTATTAACAAACTATAGCCTGGCCCGTGTACAACACATAGTGAGGAACGGAACGACTCGTAATGTACCAACTACCATTCAATGTTTAGTTTTTAGCTGACGATTACACAAAAAGATTCAGTAAAAAGTTCAATGTTTATAAGTTTTTGGTGGGCTTTTGCTTGCTTGTCTATTGACATATTTTCAGTTCAATATCAATAAAAATGTTTGAATCGCAACGACTTTGAATTATATTCTGCATTTATACATTCATACGTTCAGGCAAGGCGGTCCCATGCACGTTCTGAGTACATGATAACTATACTTTTTTGACACCGAATTACTGAGGAACCAATTTAGGGCAAATACCGTTAAAACCCATCATTTTCCCGTCAAAATCGACGGCTAGATAATGATAGGACACCCTCGACGCTAAGGGCTATTCTCGCTAAAACTCGGATTTTGTTACAGTTTCGAAAAGTCCATCGATGGTTTTGGCGTGTTCTTTAACACACACATTAACCACTAAATGTTAACTAACCCACAAACACTAACATAAACACAATACAACCAGAAAACATGAAGTAAGAACAAACAACAACCAACTGCACATCATATCCGAAGAGCAAAGAAATTCTAAAACATAAACAACCCAAAGGTAAGCATCGGATGTCGATGGATAGCCCCAGGCATCGCCACACATTTTACAGATAAGGGTGGGCAAATGTTGGGATCCTAGATGCAACGACTTTCATTTGCTATCTTTCAGAGTTTTTGCAAATATCTCGTTTAGGTTTTTAAAATATATGTGCTTTACATTTGAAAATACCTAGATTTTTGTAGCATCTGATTTTTTCCGATACGTATGGCTCCATCTATTGGATAATAAAGGAAATACTTTATAATAGTTCCACCATTGTTCAACAGACGGAGCCACGGTTATCAGGAAAATCCGAATACTGAAAGTCGAAGTATTTTAAAATATCAATTTCATTTTAGAAGCATAAAAGAAAAATTTGTCAAAAGTCTAAGATAGTAAGTATATGAACGTTATTGCTTGTAGGATCTCAAATCTGCTCCACATTTGTGAGTAACTGGATGAGCGTTTGAATCCTCAAGGAGGTCATAAATGTGTAAAATAAATGTGTGGCGCCACCTATTAAAAAGCTTTGGAACTAAATCTATGACTATTTTAAATCATTTTCACCGAAAATAACATTCTGATTTTGAACAGTATCAACATTTTCAATAGAATTATTTCTTAGAATTTGAGGTGCAGAATCCAAATCTCATGTAAGTACCATTGTAGAAGAATTGAAGTCTAAAGAGCACAAACGCTAGAAGTCCATAGACAACTCTATTTGCAAATACAACTTGCCCAACAACTTCCGTCACTGGCGTCACTTGCGTCATCCTCTGGAGACTTGACTCTAAATTTTGGCCCTTCTGTATGAACTAGTTCATACTCCTAAAGTTTGTCAATAGTTGGCCCCTACATATTCTGAGTAAAATCAGTGTCAGTGTCTTATAAAAATACGGAATTTTTCAATGAGCATCTGAGAACCTCCTTTAACTTTAATGGCGCGTCGTTCTATTTAGGAGACAACGCTGACTACGGGCCATGACAATGGGGGCGTTTTTTTATGAAGGCTATATTTTTCAAATCAATATATTTGGTGTCTAAAAACTACTTTTACAAAACGCCAAAACATTTAAACACTACACTAGAATACGCTACCAAACGCGCGATTCGCTAACCATGTTAGCATCATCAAGAGATGATTAAAACTGAGAACCAGTTTTACTCGTCTCCCGACGATGCTGATATGGTTAGTAAGACGAATATAGTGTTCAAATATTTTGGTGTTTTGTCAAAGTGGTTTTTAGATACAAATAAAGATATTATTTTGTGAAAACGGCCCCGTTGCAGAACCCGGACCGAGTGTAAGGTTGTCTCCTTAAACATGACTGTGCACCATAAAAATTGAAGGAGGTTTTCTGATACTTATTGAAAAATTATGTATTTCTTGGCCTAAAATGTAAACATGAAATGTAAATTTCATCTTAGAAACCACAGCAGAAGATTTGCAAAACTTCAAAGACAGTAAATGCATATGCTTCGCTGTAAGATGTCAAACTTTTTCTCACCCTTGGGGGTACCGTACTGTTAAATTTTTAAGACAGCCATCAGTACGTACCTAAAATATATGTGGTTCCATCTGAAACTGTTTTCTATAAGAATATATAAATATTCGGGCATTCCAAATCTTAAATTTCATCTTAGAATTCAAAAATAATATTCTGGTTTCTCTCATGTTATTACTATTGGTCTCTAAGATGAAATTATCATTTTTAAAATACTTGGCTTTTTATGTTCTGAGAAAAAATAGTTTCATAACTTCTAGCCCCATCTTATTGCATAGAAGATACTAAATTTAAAAAATCTAAATTAATAAATAGAAAATCATTATATAATTTAGATTGATTTACTGGTGAACTTAAAGTAACAAGAAATATGCTACACCTGTTGCAAGATTGTTATAGCACCACACACACCTACGGAAAATTTGCGATCAAAAACAAATTAAATACACCTATCGTAAAGACTTGATAAATGCAAAGAAACTGGCTCATGACAATTATTTTTAACTCCAGTAACCAACAAAAAGCGATGCGGAGAATAATAGATAACAACAACGTAAAAAAGCAAAACTCTGGAGTCGGTATACATCCAAATGAATTGAACGAATATTTTACTAATATTGCTCATAGTATAGTAAGTAACCTTCCTTCTGGTCAATTAAATTATGACTTCTTAAATAATGATCCCGATAAAGAAATTCTACTTCACGGAGGTAACTTATAATGAAGTTTCCGATATAATAAACAATTTTAAGAGGATAAACTCCAGTGATCCTTATGATATTAACGTGAAAATGTTAATAACAATTAAATATATAATATTAGTTCCTTTAACAAACATTCTTAACTTGTGTATTAGAAAAAATATCTTCCCAAATTTTATAAAAGTCTCCAAAGTTATATCAATCTATAAAAAATATGCTAATGATAATCCTTAAAATTATCGACCAATTGCCATCATTCTTTTTTTTCGAAAAAATCTTGGAGATAATATTAAAGAACCAAATTACTAGCCATTTTGAAGAAAATAATCTATTTGAATCACATCAATTTGGTTTTATACCTAAACATTCCACAGCATTAGCTATAAATTCTTTAATTAAAATTATCAACGAAGGTTTTGAAGAGAGTTTCTTAACATATTCACAATTTTTAGATCTTACATTTTTAGCCGCCGTTACTCGAGTCCGAGTATAGAAATGTTACAGTCGATAAATTGCGTACAATAAAAAACAAGTAAAAGGTGTAGTCTATTGTAATTCCCATTCATCTACGGTGCACACGACTATGGCTATAGAGGCCAATTCGGGAGAGCACATGTCGACCGCAATCAGGACAAACATAGACCTGGTTAGGTCTTGGATTCGGCCTTCTTGCAGCAACATTTCCTTGATAGCTGGCCACAATCCCTCGCCATTCGGTTCTGTCCGCTGCAAGTTGTTCCCATTGCTCGCCTGCAATACCGCAGGATTTTAAACTTTCATGGAGAGCGTCTTTGAACCTCTTTCGTTGACCGCCACGCTTTCTTCTACCGCTTAGCAATTCACCATAAAGTGTACATTTAGGAAGGCGGTTATCATGCATACGATGAACGTGACCTGCCCATCTTAGGCGTGCTCTTGAAATAAGCACCTCAATTGGAAGGCTGTTTGCTCTCCTGAGTACTTCCACGTTTGATATGTGATGGAACCAACGGATTTTCATCATACTTCTGAGGTGTCTTTGCTGAAAACGTTCTAATTCTTTCACATGACGACGGTAAGTGACCCAGCTTTCACATCCATATAGCAGTGTTGGAATGACAACTGCTCTGTAGACAGCCATTTTCGTTGACAAAGCAAGGTCGTGGTTGTCAAATGCTCTCTCTCTAAGTCCCCAGAATGCTCTAGATGCAGCGTTAATTCTATTGCGAATCTCGCTGTCCATGTTTGCTTTGTCATTAACAACGTTGCCTAAGTAATTGAACTGATCCACCACTTCAAGAGAATTTCCGTTAAGTGTAATGTCTATTTGGTTCACTTGATGAGGAGTTGACATAATCTTAGTCTTTCCAATGTTGATTTTAAGTCCCAAAGAATCATAGCTTTGGGCATACACATCTAAAAGTTCTTGAAGCTCTTCCGGCGTAGAGGCTAAAAGTGCACAGTCATCCGCATACTGGAGATCACAAATGAATCGTGTGCGTGTCTTCGTGAAAGCTCTAAAGCGCCCTATGTTAAAGAGACCGCCATCAAAACGGTATCTGAGACCTATTCCTCTGACTGTCAGTTTGTTGTCAACAATAATTGTTAGAGCAGTGGTAAACAAATTAAAGAGTAGGGGTGCCAGGACACATCCCTGCCTAACTCCAGTGAGAGTTTGGAAAGGTTCGGTTGCCTCATTATTATACATAACCTGGGCGTTGTTGTTTGTATGTAGACTGCGACATACTTCCACAAATTTTCTAGGGATACCTAAGCGGAACATAATTTTCCAGAGCACTTCCCTGTCCACCGAATCAAACGCCTTGGTTAAATCAATGAAGGCCATGTGAATTTCTCCTTGATGTTCGAGTGCTTTTTCTTGAAGCTGTTTAAGTGTGAAGATTAAATCCGATGTGCCTCGGTTTGGTCTAAAGCCACTCTGTGTTTCAGGAAGTAACTTTTCCATAACAGGTGTTAGCCTATTTGCCATCGCTTTAGTGAGTATCTTCCCTCCAACAGCCAGGAGAGCTATACCCCTGTAATTTCCACAGTCCGCAGCGCTCCCTTTGTTTTTGAAGAGGTTGATTAAAAGTGTATCACGAAACTCCTGCGGAGCTTGACCACTTTCCCACACGATATCAAACAGTTTTTTGAGGTAGGGTATGAGCTCTGACGACACAGCTTTAAAGATCTCAGCTGGGAGTGAGTCGGCGCCGGGAGATTTGTTATTTTTTAGCTGCCCAATGGCGGTTAAGATCTCTTCCGTTGTTAGTGGTTTATCTAAGTCTTCGAAGGTGTCATATTGAGGGATAAGATTTATAATATCGTGATCGGCTTGACTTTGCTGGTTAAGAATGCTAGAGTAGTGTTCTTTCCATCGGGCTCTTATTTCCTGGTCTTCTTTGAGGAGATTTCCATTTAAATCTTTAATAGGGCACATATTTTTCCTACTGGGGCCGTACACTGCTTTTACTCCTTGAAAGAAATTCCTGTAGTCATGTGAATCGGCGTACCTTTGAATTTCTCTGGCCTTACTTGCCCACCACTCGTTCTTTATTCTTCTGATTTCGCGTTGCGTTTCATACTTAGATTGGGTAAAAGCTTCTGCTTTTGATGAGTCGTTGGGGTGGTTGATAGCGTTTTGGAAGGCAGTATGTTTGCGGTCAAGAAGTTCTTGTATAAAAGCTTCATTATCATTGAACCAGTCCTCCTGTTTTTTACTTGCTGCAGTGCCAAGAATTTCCTCACTCGCACTTTTTAAACTGTCTTTAATTTGTGTCCAGGTAGCAGCGACAGAATTGGTTTCTTCTAGTGCACTCAAATTCTCTTGAACTTTTTGCTTTAGCTGTTCGACGGTTTGTTGGTCACGCAATTTACTAATACAGAGACGGAGTCTGCGTTTTACTTGAGTTCTTCGGTGTTTGGGTCTCATAACAATTTTCATTTTAGAGACAACAGGACGATGATCGGTCCAACATTCGCTATCAATGCGCGCCTTTGTAATTTGGACGTCCTTGAGATGCTTCCTACGTACGATAACATAGTCCAGTAGATGCCAGTGACCTGATCTGGGGTGACGCCAGGTGCCTTTAAATTTATCCTTTTGTCGGAAAATGGTGTTTGTTATAACTAGATCATGTTCGGCGCATTTAGTTAGAAGTAGTTGACCGTTAGCGTTCATGTTGCCCAAACCGTTCTTGCCTATGATGCCTGGCCAGGTGTCTGCATCTCTCCCTACTCTAGCGTTAAAATCGCCAAGAATAACGAGTCGTTCCGTTTTAGGTATTCTACAGAGGGTTTCTTCCAGCTGTTGATAGAAGCTTTCCTTGGTTTCGTGACTTGCATCCAGAGTGGGAGCGTAGGCGCTTATCAGATTTACCGCGTTGCCATCTGATAGCTCATAGCGTAGCAGCATTAGACGCTCGGATAGGCCTTGTGGTACTTGTGTTAAGTTGGATACAAGTTGATTCCGAACGGCAAATCCTACTCCATGTTGTCTTCTTGAATTGGTGGGAAGACCTTTCCAATAGAAGGTGTAGTACTTTTCTGTGAGAGAGCCTTCCTCCAAAAATCGAGTTTCGCTGAGAGCTGCAACGTCAACATTGAGTCGGTGAAGTTCTCTATCTATTAGAGCAGTTCTTCTTTCAGGCCGATCAGTGCGAGTGCTGTCGTTCAAAGTACGAACATTCCAAGCGCCGTAGATGAAAGAATTAGTTTTGTTGGATTTAACTTGTCGGTGTTTTTTCGACATTCGATGAGGTGTCCCTGTGGGCACCCTCCCCCGGAGATCCGATCGGGAGGGTATTTTACCTCCGGATGATTTTGTCCCACTTGAACGCTCCATCATTTTTTAAAAGCCTTAATCGACTGAAAACGAAGCTGCATTTGAAGTTTTAGCTGGAGCAGGTATGCAACTGACCAGCTCGGTTGCGGAAGGCGAATGGTGTGGTCCCATGGCACAGAAGGAGACTGCGACGATGGGGTAACCAAACGATTCCAAAAACAACCTTTGTGTGCGGTGGGTTATTTTTATCGCACTCTTCGTGAGAAGGTGGATGTGCTCACGGCAAAAGGTAAGGGTTATTCCGCCCTTACTCGGTCGTTAGAGCCTCGTTAGTGAAAACAGGGTGCACCAAGTTCAAATTGAACTCATCGCGAAGGTGAGGTTAACAATTGAGTAGGAGAGGCTGTAACTTGCGCTTCACTACCCCATTACATAAATACTAGTTGACAAATTAAACTTTTATGGTTTTAACAACAATAGTACCAACTTAATAATTTCCTACCTAACCAATCGTTTTCAGTATGTCTCTTCGCAAAATAGAAACTAAAGACTCCTTTCCATGAAATATGGTGTTCCTCAGGGATCAGTGTTAGGGTCGGCAGAATTTCTGATCTATGTAAATGATCTATCAAGCATTAAGCATTGCATGCAAATTTTGTTTTATTTGCTGATGACACAACAGTAACAAAATCATTTAAATATGTCAAGGACTTAATATCTTGGTACAAGATTGGTTCATAGCTAATCAGTTGGCACAGAAGGATGCTAAAACTGAAAAAGTGGTTATTAGGCTAAAAAATATGGACGACAACGATTTATCTTTTAGTAATGAGGTAAAATTCCTAGGATGCTACCTCGACAGAAAGTTAAGCTGGGAATTACACGAAAATTACATATGAAGAATAGTAAGCAAAAACATATATTTATTACGCCATCTTGGACACAATGTCTCACGGAAAATATTGCTTCCTATATATCATAATAAATAAATAAACACCACAGAAATTAAACAACCACCAATTCCAGAAACCAGGGGGCTTGTGCGGAAGGGGGTTACACATTGAAAAAACGCGGACATACGACCATTTCCTCCGACAGTGCCAGCGTCGGAGCCAAGATTCGAACCCGGTGGTGCGATGTCCGTGTGATTAATCGCGATTGCCACCTCGCGCCTTAACCCACTCGGCTATCGACCAGACATGGTTTAATACAATCAGTCATTTCTTACACTATTCTGATTTGGGGACATTCATCTGTTTTGCTATTCAAAGAAAAGCAATCAGAACAGTCAGTCACTGTTATACGTAAAAGAGAATGAAAGAAATTACACTACCCATCGGCGAATTCATAGTTACCCAACACGAAATCGGGATAAAATAAATGTAAATTTCCTAATGTTGAACAAAACTCACACTGGCACAAGTTATTATCGTATAGTGCAGTGCCGGATTAACTCTAAGGCAATGAGGCAGTGCCTCAGGGCCCCCACCAAAATGGAGCAACCCACCAAGTTGCCAATAAGGCCTCACCAAATTGCCTTCAAGAATTATTTTATTACAAATGAAAGACATGAATGAGCTGAGGATTATCATAAAAAAAGGTCCTCATAAATTTACCCTGCAAAAGTCTTCACCACAATTTTGCCTACAGGCCTCCGTCCATGTTAATCCGGCCCTGGTATAGTGTTTTGCAATGTTCTGCCAACGCATGTGAAGCAACTTTAACAAATTCAAAACCTCCGTGAGGAAATTTTTACTCAGAAATGCATTTTATTCAATTGATTAATTCCTGGAGGCTGATTTTAATAACTGGTAATTGTTATCGTAAATGTAGGTATTAGTTACTAATATCATCAATTGTTGACATAAGCTGTTTAGTATTTTTAAAACAAAACTCTTATCTATTTTAACTTGTACCTCTACGTACGTAATTATTTTGTCTATCCATTTTATTCTCTTTGTAAAAACCCTAACGTGTAAACACCGTATATAAGACACCAATTATTATTAATAATAAATAATTCATTTACAATTGTACGTACTATACACTCGTCAGCAGATATTTCCAGGTATCATATAAGCTACGCCATCTATCTAGAAACAAAGGAATAATTTTGTCGTCTCAATTTCTTATTTCGGTGGGAAATTTTGCTTCAATTGCTTCAATGTATTATTAACAGTTTATTTATTTTTTTAACCGCGTCTTTCAACCTAAAAATGTGAATAACTCGAGATATATAGGTCCGATCGGGACAACATAAAAGAAACAAAATCTTTTTAATTAAATTTTCTACAAATCTACGTTTAATGTAGGTCTTAGGAGCGCAACCATAACCTACAAAAGTGAAATAACTGGCCAAAAACCGATTAGCTTCAAACTTTCAGAAAATCTGCGTTTTGCTCTAACAATAACACCCTGAAAATTTGGTGCAAAAATATTAAACCCAGTATGCACAATTGAATTTGTTATTTAAAATTTGAATTGGGAGCTATTTTATGCCATTAAGTCCAATACAGATCTTCTTTTTTCAAAACTTAGGTCTCGACGGCAGCTTTTTGATGCCGTAAGAAAAAAAAATTAAAACTATTTTGGCCATTTTTTTGCATTTGTTTGAAAACCCAGTTAACAAAAATGAATCTTTTCGGCCATTTTGAAGAAAATGTTGATCAAAATAAACTCTTCTTTTTTTATTAAAGTAAAGATATTAAAATTTCCTTTATGATCTGATAAAAGAAAATTCAAATTTTTTTCAAAAATTTTTTATTTATTGGGTTTTACAAAATGCAAAAAAATGGCCAAAATAGGTTTAAAAAAATTTTCTTACGGCCTCAAAAACTGGCATCGAGGCCTAACTTTCTAAAAAAAATTATCCGCTTTGGACTTAATGGCATAAAATGGCGGCCAATTCAAATTTTAAATAACAAATTCAATAAGGAACACGCACAAATTTTAATATCAATAAAATTAGATTCTATTTTTATTAAAACAACAATTTTGATTATTAGTTTCATTGGAATATGTTGAATTCGACATAAAATTGAATTTGAAAAAGTGAAATTTTACCACGCGGTATAACGGGTGTGTTTACTTTTGACGGAGCCGTGAATGTTGTGATAAAGTAAAGCGTTTTGACTGTTTATTTGGTCGTAAATTTGTGTAACTTTTGATTTTTGAAATAGATAAATCTGTAATGAAATACTCAAAATATTGTTTAATACCAGAATGCGGATCAACATCTATTCGAACACCAGGAAAAATGTTTATTTCATTACCTGTTTAGCACTGGGTCCTGTTGAACCCAGACAATATAAAGTTCAAAAAATATATATTAAATCTTTTTTAAAAAATTATGTTTTACAAAACGTTCAAGAAAAATGTATTGACAAACTACAGTCTGGCCCGTGTACAACACATACTGAGGAACGGAACGACTCATAATGTACCAACTACTATCCAATGTGCGGTTTATAGCTAACCATTACACAAAAAGATTCAGTAACAAGCTCAATGTTTATAATTTTTTGGTGGGCTTTTGCTTGCCTGTCTATTGACGTATTTCCAGTTCAATATCAGTTTTGGTCGCTCCTCGGAGCTTAAAAACGACTTTGAATTATATTCTGCAATTACAAATACGTTCAGGCAAGGCGGTCCCATGCACGTTCTGAGTACATGATAACTATACTTTTTTGACACCGAATCACTGAGGAACCGGTTTAGGGCAAATCCCCCCGTTAAAATCCATCATTTTCCCGTCAAAATCGACTGCTATAAAATGATAGGACACCCTCGACGCTAAGGGCTATTTTCGCTAAAACTCTCGAAATACTTTGACTAGAGGCTGGATTAACTTGTCCTCATATTTAACACAACGCAAGAGTTGCAACAACGTGGATTCTAAATTTCTAAATTTTGTGGTCGGGGCGACATTACGACCCCGTGCCGCGAAATTTAGTATACTTTCTAAAATTACCCTCCTTGATGAGTTTCTGATATTTTTGCATAAAAAAGGCTCCGTAGAGCGAAAATGTGATTGAATGTATAAAAACCTCTTCCAACGCCATTTTTACGTGAAGTACGCTTTTCATGCGAAATGTCGGATTTTGTTACAGTTTCGAAAAGTTCATTGAAGGTTTTGGCGTATTCTTTAACACACCCAGCGGCTCTGGGCAACGAAATAAAGAAAAAACGATTTTTGGCCAGTTTTGTCACTTTTGTAGGTTATGGTTGCGCTCCTAAGACCTACACTAAACGTAGATTTGTAGAAAATTTAATTACAAAGTGTTTCTTTTGTGTTGTCCCGATCGGCCCTATGCATCTCGAGTTATTCACATTTTTAGGTTAAAAAATGCGGTTAAAAAAATTAAATTGTTTATAACAATTGAAGCACAGAATCCTTGAAGTACAAAATTTTTTTGCGTATTCCTTAGCAACTCCCCAACAGGATCCAACTATAATATTGCTTATGGAAAAAGTTCCTTTATATTGATTTTGGAAAGCATTTATCTGTATCTACATCTCCTTTTGTATTCTTGTAGTCTTATATATTATATTCTTGTTGTTTTAATCTGTATTTGACTCTAATTTTACATTTTTTGTCTTGTTTTTTAGAAACTTTTTATATATTTATCATTATCTACGATGATTGTACTATGATCTGCTACAAATGTACCTGACGTATGTAACGTAGTCAAATAAAATGAGTATGAGTATGACACGAGACAAAAATTTCAAAGTGCATACTTAAATATATTTTATTACGAAATAATATATAAACATTATACAAATGAAAATATCATAAATGTAACAAATATAACTCTAAAAAATATATAAAATATCTGTACATAGGTTATAAACGTATCCTAAGGAATGCAGATATGTTGAGTGATATTTATTTTCACGATAAATAACAAAACTATAAAATATACTCACTGCAACAAAATGCATTTTCAACAAAAAAAAACTAAACATTCTAAATGATTAGAATCGACACTCTTCCTAATCTAGGATTAGGTTAAAAAAATAATGTGCTCTATCCAAATCAGTCAAAACATGGTATAACACTAAAATTAGGGTATAATATTTACAAAATATGTATAAGATAGGTATCTTAATACCTGGTCATATATGATTTTCTTTGGTAAATTTACAAATAAGTGTTATTGAAAGTCTACACTACGTAGGTCAAGAGAACTAGAAACAAATAATTTTATAAGAGGACGCGAAATTATAATGGAATATTGTTACCCGCTGGTTATCTCGAATAGAAATTCTGAAAGATGTTTGAAGACGTTAAAAAATGATGTGCGAAATAAAAAAAAATACATTTTGTGGGGTAGCATCACACCAGGAAATTTCCTGAAAAAATATACTTCCGACAGGTGAGTATTGATTGATGGAGCAACCGCTGTTGCAAGTTGCGAAAATGCCATTTTTTCCACGCATGTAAAATAAAAATGCACCATAATCATCGATCCAAACATTTTTCAGGGTGATGTAACATTAATAAAACCTTAATAAAAACATCTTTCTACTACCGCGCGTAAAGTACTCACTTTACGTACTAGTGAGTAAAGTAAAAAAGTAAAAAAAATGCCTATCGGAGCGTCTGTAATAACCATTTTAGAACAATATTTCATTTCGTTTTTATTACAGAAATTATAAAAAATTTTCGTATAATTTTCATTAAAACAATAAATTTTGTTAAGTCCCGACGTGTTAATTTTTTTTACATAACAAGTATATCTAGTTAGAATGTAATATTATTCAACAACTAACTTGCTCTCTTATTATTATTATTTTACTTTACGCACTAGTGCGTAAAGTGAAATACTTACGCACTAGTGCGTAAAGTAGAATTGTTATATTTCAATTTCATTCATATATTTTTGATAACCACTGCGGTAGTAGAAAAAATTGAACTCGTCCGTATGTAAAGTGCCTTTTTTCGCTCATGGGATTGGCCAACATTCACATTCGTGAAAAAAGTATCACTTTACACGCTTGTTGCATTCTTTGACGCTTTTTTAAATCCAAACCGCATTTAAGATAAAAGCGAGAACAAACCACTCATTTTCAATAAAATGTAATTTTGGCTAGTATATATCTATTTGTTTTTTATTAATAGAAAACGCAACTCGTAAAAGGACTAAAATCATATTTCTTATTTACCCACCCGAGCCAATTATTGTTATATTTCTTGTATTTGGTCAACACACAAATTTTAAGAGCGGCCCTATAGTCCACTGGAGGAGTCGGACGAACTACCGAATGTTTGCGACTGGGACTAGACAATGTCCCCACCCCCGTTTTTGAGGGTGCTGAATCGATTCCCGAGGTCAAACCAATTCTTCCACCTCGGCAACTCCCTCAATTGGCCAAAAACCACCCCTAAAGTCCCCTTTCCGTGAACCCGTCTATTTCCCCCAGTTTTTCGACTAATTGTTGTTCCCCCTAGTAGACCGGAAGGTTCCTCGAGGAATTTGACCTCAGCCACCCCTACCTTAGGTTTCCACCTCTGTGGGAGGTTGGAAAATTGATATTTTTTCTGTGAGACAAAAATTGATATTTTAAAGGAAGTGTTTCTTTGTATAAAATGGTAGCTGACCAGGGGTTGTTTCCACCCTTCAAAGGGGCGGAATTATTTTTTTTGAGAAAAAATTAATATTTTGTAGGAGGCAACTCCTTGAGGAAGGTGGTAGGTGACCAGGATTGTGTAACCACCCCCAGGGGTTGTTTTCGCCCATCAAGGGAGTTGGGAGCGTCTACGATTTTGTTGATCCGCTGTCACAAATAAAAAAAATATAAGTATCTATACACATATGTATTTACACAAGTATTCATACACACATGCCGATATGCACAAAATTTACAAAGACACTTTAATAAACATGTTTTTTATACTATTTTTCAATTATAGATGGGTTGGTTACACAATCCTGGTCACCTACCACCTTCCTCAAAGAAATGCCTCCTACAAAATATTAATTTTTCTCCCAGAAAAAAAATTTCACCCCTTTGAAGGGTGAAAACAACCCCCCGGGGGTGGTTACACAACCCTAGTCACCTACCATCTTATTCAAAGAAACACCTCCTGTAATATATCAATTTGTTTCTTACAAGAAATATCAATTTTCCAACCCCGTACAGGGGTGGAAACCTGGGGTAGGGGTAGCTGAAGTCAAATCCCTCGAGAGGCCTTCCGTTCTACTCGAGGGAACAATAATTAGTCGAAAACCTGGGGAAAAAAAACGGATTCACGAAAAAGAGGACTTTGGGGAGGAAAATAAAATAATAATCAATTATGTAAAAAGTTTAATAAAAATCACTGAATTTTCGAAAAAAAATTGTATCTTATCTTCGAGAGTTTTTTTTATCCAAATATTTAAAACCTGTTCACAATCACTTTTTATTATTGATATTAAAATTTTTATAATGAATAATTATTACACGTACGCTTGTGCGCGCATACATTTAATACCGAAAATTACGGGAAATCACCGCGCGAATGTATATAACAAAAATGACAAAAAATCGACTAAATAAAAAAAAAGTTATTTTTTAGTTACATCATGGGAAAGTACATAAGAATACCTTCATTTTGGTAAAAAAAAATTCGTTCGACCATTTGGACACAAATTGGGGAACGTTTTGAAAATTTTATGGAACTAAAAATGGAATTGCGGCCAAACTATTGGATACTTTTTGCTAATTTGGTAGGCTATGTTTTGGTTATATAGGTTACTTTCGTTTAATTTTGGCCAAGTTAGCCGTAATTCAATTTTTTTAAGTTTTTTTCAGTATATTTATATACATATCGTGGGAGGCGGTGATTCTCACTCAATCTTATTCGGCTCCCCATGATGTTTACATGGTTAGCGAAATGCGCATCAATAACGGAATTCTAGTGTAGTATTTTTGGTCTTTAAACGCCAAAAAATAATTTGTGAAAACAGTCTTTAAACGTAAACCTACCGATAGGACCCCAGGATAGCATAGAGTTGTCTTGTTAAGGTGAGGACTATGAGCCATAAAAGTTGGAGGAGGTTTTCAGATGCTCATTGAAAAACTTAATAGCTCTTAGTCTAATACTTAATGTGCCTTTTGTTAACCATGTTATCATCTGCTGGAGAAGATTCAGACTGATTAAAGCCCTAGGAAAAACTTCAACTTTAAAACTGATCTAATCATCCTCAGATGATGATAACATAGCTGACGAAACTCGCGTAGAGGATCGCCAAAGCGGATTTTAAATTAAAAAATATATATATTAACAGGCAAGAACCAGCCGAATAATTTAGTTAAGGTTCAATTCAATTTATATAAAATTATGTGAAAGTATACCTTTTTTGCATTGAATAAGTATGGTTTTTTTTGGAATTTGGGAAATAAGTCGTTTCTGAGATACTTACATTTTTCAAAAAAAATAAAAACGGAAAACTTCATTGGTGTTTTTTTTTTATTTATTTAAATATTCTATCCGGGTTCATTTTAACTGTTGAAATGTCTACTTTAAGAGTTGATAGTTTATTTTTCATAAAACCGCTTAAAATTGAGAAAAACAAAAGAAAATGACTTCGAATTAAGAATTTTTCAATATTCTTTATTGCTTTCAAATTTTTTTTATCATTTAAGTAAATAATGGATTAAATTTCAATAACATAATTTACTTCAATGTAATATTACTAAAGTTAAATGGATTTAATTGAAGAAAGTGGCGAAAACCATCCTAGAACTTTTAAACACAATATATAATACATACATATATAATACAATATAAATCAATAAAAAATCTTTTAAGTTATGCATTATTGAGCAACAAACATTTATCAAGCCTAATTAGTATGTTTTTTTAAATATGCAGATCAAATAACCATTGCAAAAAATGGATCTCAGCTTATAGCTGGTATTTACAAAAGTAAAAAAATGGATATGTCATTAAATCAATTTGAGCATTACCAACTGTCAAGTACAAATATACTTGTAAATTAGAAAAACTCCCCCCAATTGAAGGAACAGCTGCACATTTTACCAATTGTAAACTTAGCTTGGTTATTTGGGCAATGAGCCCGATGACAAAAATGGTAAGCAATGGGGCTGGAACGAACATCTAGGTAGACTCATGCCCAAAGTTTTTCGTGGAAGACTTGGGTCTTTTTTCGAAAAATGTAAATATCTCGGAAAGTATTTATTTCTCAGATTTCAAAAAAGTCATGCTTATTCAATGCAGAAAAGGGCATACTTTCACATAATTTCATGTAAATTGAATTATTTTTACGAGAAAAAAATAAAAAGCCGAAAAATCGGTTTTCCGCCGTTCTCTCGGAAAACTTGAGGTTATTTTGAAAAATACTTGATTTTAATTAGGAGGTCACGTTTCGCCGAAAATCGCCAAAAACCACTTTCAACCCCTAAACAGAACCCCCATTTCACAATTTCACTTTATCTCGTGTTTAATTCTTGTTCTATCTGCTAGTTATGACCTGAACTAAACTTTCCGGCCGGTCCTTGCCTGTTAATAGTTTTATTTTTTTGAAAAAGGTATTAGCACCAGCCCACTATTGTTTTTGGCCATGCAGTCTTTACCTGACGTTTGTAAGATATTTTAAAGAAAATGTGCTGAAATCACATAAAATTTATGCAAAATCAACGCCAATGTTTCTAGGAAATTATTCAAAAAAAAAAAAAAAAAAATCAGGCAGTCTACAAATGTCTAAAGAATATACTTCTGCTTTAAAATAACAATAACTTTACATATTTATCTACGAGAAGTTGATGACTACCCTTGTGGAGGAAATATCCACCAAAAAATTTAAAATTGAAAGAATTTGATGAGATAACTAGCGGATAATTTGAATTACTTGGTGATAACTGAAACCATATTCGAGAATTCATTTGGTCCAAAAACTACTTATTTCCCTGCCTACAAATGTATTCATTCTCTTGGCCTACTCTTAATTAAACATTACAAGTATTGTTTAGTTATTTATATAAAAATAGGTTTGTACTTAACATTATTGTCACATATTTCCATCGCAAATTATTCAGAAAGGAGTAGAGAATAACTTTTAATGGTGTGAAATTTAAGTCTCAGATCTTTCCAGTATTCAAAAATATACAAAAGTATAAAAATATTGAACATTTCCATACTTATGCTTTCATCATTCATATATTATAAATTTATTTATATACCTATGCTTCTAATAAAAATAGTGATGATGAAGTGATTGACAACTGGTTATTTATTTGTCAACTAATCATCATCATTGGCCAAACCAATCAAGAGTATTTTTTTTACATAAGTCTTAATCAATGAGGGGCGGTCTCGCAATATTCCTATGTGTTTAAAAAATGTAATTGCATAAGCTTCTAAGTTGTGTGTTTGTACTAAAACTTTAAGTAAAAATCCTCCCCAGGAACATATATCATTATTAGTTAAAAACATTTGAAAAGTTGTCTCATTCTATTTAAACTGCTTATATTTTCCGTTGGTGAGAAGGGCAAGTGAAAGGAATCAAACGAAATTTTGATCCAGATGCGAGGCTTCACATTTGTCCCGGAGGGGATTGTTTGGAACATTTGGGGTGCCACTGATGATGAAGTAGTTTCCACAAACATCAAAACACTAGAACATCACACTTGAAGCGCGTTTTGTAATTACGGAAACTTCTTTACATTCTTGCTCTCATCTGAGTAAGCTGATTGCATTCATGCACAGGGCGTTACACAAAGGCTAGTAATTTAAGATAAACTACATTTTTCTCTAAATTTATACCCAATATCCAGTCACATTTTTGAAGACAATGGGCGGGTTTTACATGTCCAATTCGATATTTGTTTATTGCAGCTTTACAAAAAATTACTTTTCTTTGAAAATACATTATTTCACGAAGATGTAGGCTGTCAAAAGCCTTAACTTATCAAACTGTCACAATCTCCTAGGAAGAAACTCACACTAAGATCTCTGTATTCGAGAATATTTTAAAAAGGGACACGAGAATCAAGAGTTAGTACACTTTCAGACGTCCAGGCAATAGTTAAAACTACAAGTCATTCATTTTTAGTCTAAAATTGTCAATAAACAGCTGACAAGATACATCGCGGTTGCCTTAATAGAAATAGAAGAGAATGTGATGCAGACGGCATTGAAAGACAAATTGCTAAATTTGCTAAATTGCAAAATATTCACTCATCACACCGAAATCGTTTTGGGTGGCAAAATATCACAATAAAGTCTTGGAATCTAATTCCAAAGGCAAAAAAAGAAACGCCACAAACAACTAACTTCCGCAAACCACAATTAAGGGTAGCAAGTTTTTCTCGGACTACCGTCCATTGAGATACCATGTCATAAAATTGGGTAAAACTAAGACCGAAATGTGTCGCTTCTGTGTGGAGACAAACTGAGACCGTTCAATGTTTGCTTTGTTTAGTTACAGTTTGAATATTATCACGAGTGAGAAAACGGTCCCTAGGACTGTTTAGAAGTCTATAATGGAATGAGTTAATGTAAATTCAAGAATATTCAAAATTGCCTTCGTAGCTTGAGATGGAGTGGTGGTCAAATAAACCCGAAAAAATCGGAAAAAGAAATTGTCTTGGACCGTCTGTTTATTCTTTAGGTTCGATTCATTGGGCTAACATTATGTTTTAAACCCTGGTTTCACTGAAATCGTTTTTAGTTTATAGTAAGTAATAACTTTTGTAATTCATACGAAGCAGACCTGCTGAACTCCACTACGGGAACAGTTTTATTATTAACACATCGAATTTCGCACACAGTACTTTCAAAAAATCATAATAAAAAGCGTTATGAAACGTTACTTCGAGGCGTCACATCATAGCTCATTACTGACCACATCATCGATCAAAACTTACCTACTTGACCAATCTCACTAATATACATTTTTTCAATGTAAATTTCGAATAAATATCCATCCGTATATCAAAAATATAACATTAAACCGATATGATCAACTTATAGATACAATTAAAAAATGGCCCTAAGCAAAATAGATTATTGCAAAAAAATATGTACAATAGAGAAAGACGTAAATTGTCAATTATATACAAAAAATATAAAAATAATTTAAGAGGACAAAGAAACGACAGTGGGTCTCTCCAGAGGTTCCCCGTTTATAAGTACTTTTGTGTTGTTATTGTTGATGATGTGGGGGGAGGAGGGGCTCTCTGAAGTTGTTGAAGGGGGGCTGGGGCTGGGGTGTTGGAGGATAGAGTCGTAATATTGAGCTGTGGTAAGTTGGGGAGACTGAGACGAGTATGGGCTCAACCGCTGGTGCGACTGGTTGTTGAAGACGTAGCCGGAGGTGGAGGCATGTTGTAAGTGATTGAGCGTGTTAACTGACCTCAGGTCGCCGTAGTTATCTAGAAATAATAAAAAAACGTTATTTTGTTAAATTCGAACTAGTGAAGTATATATTTTCTAATAGAAATAAAAGTAATTATAAATTTAATGTGAGTACTGAATGATAGTTCAAAATAACTATGTTTTTAATACTCATATCATTTTTAAATTTTAAAGTAGAAAACGTAAACGTCACGGGCGCAGACGCTTTTTTCCAATAATTTTATTATTTTTTAGATTCAGTGATTTGTTTTTGAAGAGGATAATAGAAAACAGCATTTTATTTCATGATTTTTAGACTTGGAAAACAAAATAGTAAGTACTAACCCAAAGTGTGTTCCAATTTAACGCCAACATCTTCCATTTTTATTGCTGAAATTGTAGATTGAAGATTCCTAGTTAATTGGTTGTTGCCACCAGAGTTGTTTCTTTCCTTACTTCCCTTTGGTTTCCTTTTCCTCGTCTGTAAAAAGGTTAATAGACATAAGATTTTCGTAATTGCACTCAATGGCATCAATTGCATTATTGACTAATAAACAGTTAAATAGAATAATTAGGGCAAATCGCTTTCAAGTACAATTTTTTGCGTGAAAATTATGACGAGTCTATTGAAAAAATACCATCTGTGGGAATATTGTTGAATTTATGTTTCGCTATGAAAACAGTCAGAGGTAAAGGATCAAGAAAAACACATAAATAATAAATAAATAAATAAATAAATAAACACCACAGAAATTAGACAATCCCCAATTCCAAAAGCCAGGGCTTGTGCGGAAGGGGGTTATACATTGAAAAAACACGGATGTAGCGTATTTTCCCAAAAGTAAGCACGGATATACCATAATTATAAAACTAACAAAGGTTATACCTTTAAGGCAAAAAGTGCCGACAGGCTGGAGGCAGTAATGGCCGATTACAATAGCCTACCGTAAAACCGTAATTTGGAAATTACGGTCATTTACCCCTCCCTCAAGAGGTATACGAGAGACCGCCGAAATGCACGCAAAACAGGTCAGTCTTATTTCTGTTCTCAAACAATTCGCTTCGTATATTTAAACGTAAGATTCGTAACCACTTTTTGTTAAGTTTTGTTTAATAAATAACTCCTTCTGAAGAACATTTAATTAGTTATACCCACACAACAACGGACATACAACCATTTTCTCCAACAGTGCCAGTGCCGGAGCCAGGATTCGAACCCGGTGGTGCGATGTCCGTGTACTTAATCGCGATCGCCACCTCGCGCTTTAACCCACTCGGCTATCGACCAGGCAAAGTGACTATTTTCGAAACTACCACGAAATTTTGATTTTAAAGAGAAAGTGCATCGAAAATTAGCTTGACAAACAGAACTTCTGGAGAAATATTTTTCGAAACTGTAATGAAATATTAATAATGCGTTTACATTTCTTACTTCAACCGTAATATGCGGGTGAACGTTCTTTTTCTGAATAGCAGCTGATGATGAATAAATAAATTGACTCAAAATATAAAAATGATTGCTCTTCAAGCCAGCGTATAGTTATACATTCATGTTGTACTGTACAAGAGACATGACCTATTACAAAAGCTACATACCTGATATGCCCAGTGATTTTAAAAAGTTAATGGCAAATTTTTTTTTAAATTTAACCTGTCCTGAAGAAGTTAATAAATTTAACGAAACGTCGACAAGTTAAAAAAAAGGGAAATTTCGTTCATTTTCATGATCCCAAAACCCACCTAAAAATATATTATAATAAAAATTAAGCTTACCTGTATACTATCTTTCTTCATAGATAAAGGTCTGTTCACGGAATGGAGTTTGTAGTACAGTCCACACGCATTGCAAACTGGCTCTCCCAGAGAGTTCCTCCTCCATAACGAAGTGGTACTAGTATGGCAATTAGTGCAGGTAAGCCCGGCACGACGAGAGGCAGACTATAAGAGATTAAATATGTTATATTTCTTTGTTTGGGTAACGGGTAACATACTCATGCAGCGCTATATCTATTGCCACGGCACATACTAAATGTTTAACTCTGATCGGATCTATTCAATGCAAAAAAAAGTATTAAAAAACTCATGCAGATATACCATAAATCTGGCGCAGCTGATAGCGCTGCTTCTGTTGCCAAGACGATTAATTCCGCAATATTTTGAAGTTTCGTTATGATTTATGTTTCTTTACGTTTTGTAGAGTATCTGCTAAAAGTATCTCATTTTTAGCGACACCTCCTTCATTTTTCTATGAATGCAACGGGCACGAATGGAATTTCTATCTATGAAATCTATTATGAAATACTTAAATTACATATCTAAAATAGAGTGTTGCCTCAATATACTTATAAAAAATGGAAGAACCACCAAAAATGGGCTATTTTAGCCAAAACTCTAAAATTTACCAAATTCTAGAAGAAGCGTAAATTCATATTAAAACGCAAAAATGATTGTTGGATCCTAATAGAACAAACGCTCCAGATTAAAAAATATTTCTTGTTGTTTTGACAACTTTTTTTTAAATATACATCTGCCAGTAAATTTATGTACACTTCTCATAGGTTTGCCATGATCATCTTTTGAAGATGAAAATAGCAACCACAATCAAAGTAGGTATATACTTGATAGTAGTAGCGAACTTCTATTAATGCCTGTGTTGACTATGGACGATCTGCATGAGATTTCTAATCGTTTCCCTCTAACTTGAAGGCATTTTTTTAGCCCAGAATTCACAACAAAATTTTCCAGAGGGGACATTCTTAACTTCTAAAATGAACTAATTCTAGCAAACCATCAAAGTTAGTGGCCCAATAAAGTTTAACATTGAATTATGTTTAAAAAAAAACTCTTTATATTTACTCATATATACTGAAACCTAGGTAAGACTATAAACAAATAAAATGAGTACATGCACCATTGCCAGAATTAAAGCAAGCAAGAAACTATAGTAATTAATCGCCCATAAATAGGGTATTATGGGGCCACCACATCAAATAATATACAATTGCACTAAAAAGCTCCAAAACTGTGTTTACTACAGAAGCAGTAACGAAATTTATTTGTACAATTTAAACAAAGACAATCGGTCATCAACAAGTGGTTAGATGCTTACCAAGCACAATTCAAAACTAATACTTCCCCGATCACAAAAACTTTGACCATTGGCTATTCAAATCAATCCTGATCAGCCACTTGTCAAAGCAATGAAATTATCAGTATTTTTTTACTTTCTTGCCAGTACAATTGCATGGACAAATTGAGGCTCGTCTATGGTAAGCATCTTCAATTAAGAAAGAAGTCTATCTAAGCTTCCCAATTCATATTAGGATGTCATTGAGGAGCAGATATAAAAAGAAGAAAGAGAGAGACAGAAATGTTTAAAGTAATTTTTAAGTGAACCTACCAAACGTCGATTTGATTTCTCTTCAGTGGTGTGCATGGGGGTGCGTGTAGCCCCATTATACCCATAGTAGTTCTTGTAGAAGTCAGGAACACCCCCGTGGCCTGGCTCTGCCGCCACTGGAACGCAAAAGAGGGGGTTAGAGTGAGGAACTGACATTTTTTCATAAAAAAAAGAACCGGCTTAAAAAAATGTCGATTTATCTGGTAGCAGCTTTGCCTCGCACATCGGGGGTGTTTTGCTTATTACATTTTATAGTGTTACTGACCGAACGACATGGAATTTTCAGATTCAGGTATAATTGAGAAATGTAGATTCATATTTGTATAAATACTAACATTTGGAAAGATTAATATCGTATTTTAGCAGAAGTTTTTTAGTTTTCGTAAACAAAATCCTGTGAACGTAGCTGTATGCCTATAACAAATAAATATTTGATTGCTTTTTTTCTAAATGTTTTAAAGCGTTGTTGAAATAATCTCTACAAAATCCACAAAATTATCCACTAATTTTGAGTAGGTAGCGGATTATTCATTATGATATGACCCATTTAATTCCATAGCTTTTAGAGTATTAAAAAAAATAAACAGCGCGCAGGTTACCTTGTACAAAAACGAAGGTGATTTGTTTAAATGAAACATCCTCTATATTTTTACACTTTCTGTTAGATCTTTTCCCCTGATTTCAAATATAGAAGAATTGATAGGTCTAGATATAATATTTTTTGACAATCGGAAGCATTAAGTTTCATTACATTTTTAAAAAAATTGTGATAAATAGCTTTTTTAAATGAAACTGTTTAAACTATTATATTGTCATAAATTGCACTGAAACTTAACATAATCTGCTATAAAGATACAAAATAAAGTAGACATATATACTCATTTAATCTTCAAATTAATCTTAAACAACTGACTATATCCCGCTACCGAATGATGGATTAGGTGCCTGGAGGCCAAAAAAGGGGCAAATTTATAAATCATATCCAAAAAGCTGCAAAAGGTTTGAAACGAATTCGCCTTCACTTTCACTTAAGTAGAGTAACTATGAGAGTTGTGCGCCGCATGCCATCCACTTATCAGATGTTATCAGGAGAAATGTAAACTTGACTTAACAGACCTATAAAAACAGGTCTATTTTTACAAGCCTTACAGCGATCAGAGGCTGCTACAAAAAACCTTCAACTCTGATGACAATTACCAGAACCTCAAGTTTGGGTATCTCCTGATAGCATCTGAGAACTGGATGACACGCAGTGGTGGTCCGAAGGAGGGGGGGGGGTCATGGATACATGAACTTTGTAACTATAGATTACCACAGTAATTTTGATATTTCAAAAAATTTTCCACACCGATTCCCTTGCAACTGACGCTATGTGTACACAGCTGTGTTGCCCATCTTTAATCCCGCCCCATGTAGAAATTCTGGGACCGCCACTGATGGCATGTAGCGCAGAACTCTCACAACTCTTCTACTCAATTTTATATAAAAAACGGCGCCACCACAGTTTAATTTTTATATTAGTATTATTATTTTTATTTTTTCCTTTTTAGTACCAAACTTTTTCTAGTAAGGCGTCCGCCAATAAATAATGCATCAGTTTTTATAAACTGCAGTTTCGAACTTAACAACTCTCATCAGTACGCATATACTTTGTCACAGAGCTTTCTTACTATAAATCCTGATTCTACTCATACGTACAAAAATTACAAAAAACAGTAGCTCCGAAAGGCAAGATAAATATTATGAATTGGCAGCCAACCATTCTGTTAATTAGCGATCCGAAACCAAATTAAAATGTAGCAACTTTCAACTAGCATTCCGGCAGGACAATAGTTGTTTAAGATTAATTCATTTTTTTCGTAAATGTACAAGAATTCACCCGAAATTATATGAAATTGTTGTCGTATATATCTCTACTTTATATGTTAGGTAGAAACTTCTACGAAACTGCCTTGTTCTGTCTATTTTTGATATTGAAAAATTTGTAGGCCAATTCGCATTGTAACAAATGAGCATTACTATACTCTTAAAACATAATAATTTTAGTCGCAAACTCCTCTATAAAATCTTTATTTTACCATAAGGAACGTAACTAAACTACAACCAACAGCTACTCTCCGGGCTATGTGCCCGCCGAGTGCTGAATTACAAGCCTGGCGCGTTAAGTGTAATAATTGCATATTACCATCAAAACGCTAATGCTTCGATTGCAACAAACACCAGCCGAAAGACTAATCCTACTTAAAGGAGCTCTCGTGCCAATCGTCACATGCCACTTGCAGACTGCATCGAGCTGTTGGCTCTCGTCAGTGCAAGGTAAGCATGTGACGACCGACACGAGGATCACTTGACTATTTAGTACATTTCGATATCTTTGGGATAGCGACATGTAAAATAGTCAACAGGCGCCATCTAGCGGACCAGTGGCACGAGAGCTCCTTTAAGTAGGATCAGTCTTTCGGCATGTGTTTGTTGCAATCGAAGCATTAGCGTTTTGATGGTAATATGCGATTATCACACTTAACGCGCCAGGCTTGTAACTTGTAATTAAGCGCTCGGCGGGGCACAGAGCCCGGAGAGTAGCTGTTGGTTGCAGTTTGGTTACGTTCCTTATAGTAAAATAAGGATTTTATAGAGGAGTTTGCGACTAAAAATATTATGCTTTAATATTCCGCCCTCTAAAAGCACATTTGAACTATTACTATACTCTGTTTGCGAATTCCATAAAAATATCCAAAAAGGTACGTTAGTAATTTGAATTATCCGTATGGAAAAGGCTTTCTAATTTTTCTTCACAAATTGTTTTATAGCTGACTTCCAATCAAACACCTGCATCGACAATTTTCAATCTGTAGATAGTGAAGATACCATTATCGTTCGGTCACACACCGTTAAACATGACTTAGTGAAATAAAAAAAATCAAAAACTGTACCAATCTACGAGGCTGCTTGACAAGAGGCCGATTCATGCCGTTCATCTTGTGGTAGAGGCCGCATGCATTGCAAAGATAGTGGCCAGTGCCGTCCCTCCTCCACAGCGGGGTGTCAATCGCACCGCAATTGACACACTCCCTACCTTCTGTGAAGTATTCTGCTGTACGGGGGTCGACTGATGTGCAAATAGAAAACTGTATAGTGATAATTCTACAGTGATAAATATGCTACAATTATTTGCAAATATAACATTAGATATACATCTGTAATTATTGTATATGCGTCGCATTGCTGAAATTGAAAAGGTTCCTTCACCTAATTTTTGGTTGCAAGCCGTAGTGTTATAAATATTTTATGAAATGTTGTACCTGAAATAATATATAAAACTTCTGGAAAAAAATATCCTACACTTCACTCATATAAGTAGCAGATAGTTTGGAACCAGTACCAAGTAATAATTATAAACATCACAATGTTGATTTTTTTTTGGCGAATTTTAATCATAACTTACTCAACATCTATACAACTTTTCTAAAAATACTAGCGAACTATGACAATGCATAAAAATTTCATTCCATCGGCATCCCTTAGGAGTTAATGAATGATATCATACGCCCAGCAACGGTGCTGGCATCTTTTCGGTAACCGAATAGACACTAGTTATAGACACTTAACTCAATATTTGAATATTTGAGATGGCATCAGCACTTTGTAAACGCAAGTAAGTTCAAAGTCTACTGACCATATTTATATTGCTATAGTACGCGGTTATAAATATTAATATATCTCAATGCCATTGAAGAATACTTTACGAATTTACAATACTGATATCAAATTTAATCATAAATTACTTACATTTTTACAATAATACATTAAATGCACTTGAGATGCTTTCGGTAAAATAATTCATATGGCATATTTCCAAAAATAATATATTAAAAAGTAATAAACTCTTGTACTATACTATTTTGCTAAGATTGATAGATCAATGAATAAAACAGTAGAAGTACAGGCTAGAAAAGTATCAGAATTTAGATTAGGTGTATGATATAACAACAAGTCAGCCACATATAGATCTAGTTGCATCTCATGCTATGCTCATGTTGCACTCTGAACTCTCTTGCTTGGTTTGATTGTGGTGGGTCATTTAATAATACCAGGAGGATTATCAATGTAACTTTTATTACTAGGAAGTTTAGATATGATCTGGTAGAAGTCTTACCTTGCTACTACGTTTTTATATAGTCTGATTTCGCTTTTGCAAGATAGGGAAAAGTTAAACCCTTGGAACATGGCAGGTACCATATAAAGTGGTACGATGGCCCAACACTCCCAGAAAAGGACAGTGAAATAGAAGAGGAGGAAAGTGATTGTGGCAGCATTGGTAGCGGTTCTGATAAAAGTGATCAAGAAATAAATTGTTTTTTTATATTTTTCACTACTAAAAATGAAACAATCATAGAAGAGGGCATGCAATAGAAGAGAAGGAGATTGTTAGAGAGATGCCGACGAAAGTGGTAAGGGCATTCAATGATCGATTAATCCACAAAACATAGTTAACATTTTCATTTGTGACTCAATATTTTACAGTTTTAAAAAATATACAACTAATTGTCTAAGACTATTTAGTACCTACTCATTCGGCTCCAAATTTAGTAAAAACTATTTGAACTGTGACAATCACAAATAAACATGGTTAAAGTCATCTCTGTATCAAATTAAGAAATATAATAGAAATAGAAAAAGCCATGAAAATTTCATATATTACTACTGCCTTAAATATTCTCTGAAATTGTTATTCTTCAATAGTAATCACTTATCCCAAGTAGCACTCAAAGTTACAGGAACTGGCATCGGTGGTACCGGAACTTTAATATAACAAGCGTTAAATAGTTGCCACTAAATTTGACTTTAGTGCAAAATTCACCTTATAGTATGCCCGTGGAATAACAATTAAGTAGATGCTACTGAATTTTGGCACTGTATAGTTGTTGGCACTTTCAAGTAAGTGCTACAGTATGTGCAACGTTGCCAATACTACTCGAAATTACTTTGAAGCATCCTCAAACTATAAGGTGAAGATTGGTAGTAATGCCGACTGCACCACATTACCAAAGAATCACTTCATAGTAATGATAACTGCAAGCGTTTCATTTGAAGTTCCTGTGACTTTGTTGGGATATTTTCTGGAACCTTAAAGTTTTGTAACTTAATAGTGACATATTGAGTGAAAATAATGTTAATTTTGAAATGATTACAACAATTCATGAATTTCTAATAAAATCGCAAATATTTCCAAAAATTGTAACTTTAACCCCCACAATGCTAATATCAGAAAAAAAGGAATTCAATTTTACACAACTTGACGTAAAAAAATACAGGGTGTTCCATTTGACCTAAACAAGTTTTCGCGGTTTGAAATTGACAAAATGTAACGCAAAAACCGGAATACTTGGTATGATACTATTGAATTTATTTTAGTTGTAGAACGTAGTTCTCCTTGTGTTCTTTTTACGTGACAAGAAGCAAATGACGATCTTTTACACGAAGAGAGTTATAACGGTTCTTGCAAACCGTTGCACCTGTCAAATTTTCTATAAAATGTCAAATATCTCTGAAATGGCTAGGTTTAGGTATAGGATATGCTACATATTTTCGACTCAGAATTTTATGCTCTTTTCCAAAACCCTAAAATATATAGGGTGTTCCATTTGAAATAAGCAAGTTGGTATCGACTGAAGTGCCAGCTGCTTGTAATTATTTTAGTTGGATTGGCCACACCGACATTAGTAATTATCTAAATTTTCAAAATTTTCTGATGCGTACTTTTCTCTATATCGATCGATTCAGTTCCCGGTGAGACACCCTGTATAAGTATATTTATATTATATTATGTTTATAGTAAATATATCGCAAAAAAAACATTTTAGAAGAAATACCCGTCTCTGTAGCTCAGTAGTTACGCAAAAATATCCCAAAATAATTTGTACTCTTTGGGTAAACACCGGTCTGACTCTTGGACTATACAGGGTGACTCACTTAAAATTCTCGTGACCATTTTCTCGAAAACTGAAAGAGATATTTGAATTCTGTAAAACGTATTCACTAGAATATATAAATGACTTCCGGTTTGAGTAAAAACGGTATTTATACAAATTGAGGTAGAGATTGAACTAACATACAAAGTGAGACCACGTAGTGCAGTTGTTGGTACTATTTAAATTCTGGAATTGGGGTTGGAACTGACTATGGCTTAATAACCGACGTACTTCGGTTTTTATACCTCTGGATCAACAAATATAATTCCAGATCAATAAAAAAAAACGGTATCTTCCAAGACGATCTTTAACCAATATTTGTTGCCAGCTGGAGTTGTTTTTAAAATTGGGTGAAATGAACAAATTCAAAATTAATTTTATAAATCCAGAAGAGCATGCATCTTGTGGCAGTTGATTGCAGTGTTAAAGTGAGGGAATGCAGTGAGATAATCAAAGACTGAGGAAAGACCAAAATTAGAGAAGGTGGTACAAAGCCGGAAAATGTAATAAGTAAATGAAAGTCGTACTGAGAAGGTCAGGAACATGGTATGGAAAAATTAAAGATCTACTTGGCACGGGCATCGGTTAATAATTATTGTATGTTCTGTATGGCTTATATTTCGTTCGCCTGCTATATTTAATGACACTGTGTATTACAGAACTACAGCCAAACGTCTAAATAAACAAACTGAAACTGTAATACGAACACTGACTTGTCACTAATTTTAAAATAAGTAACTGTTTCCTACACTTAAGACTTAAACTATGTGAAATGTATAATTTATAATTCGTTAACGGTAATTTGCAAATAATTGTAGATATTTCCTTATTTAATTAAAATCGCACTAATAGATCGAAAGTATTTTTATGATCATTAAAGGCATAAAAACTGTTATTATATTATTTAAATTGGTTTAATAATATGTTTCCCAACTTCAGATTTATTGTTAAAAACAACAAATTCTGCATTGTTATTACACAACATGGATCCAGTTCTGTTATTTGGGAAAATTATAAAAATATCGAGCATATGTGAATCTATTCTGTACATTCAAATCCTACTTAAAATATACTTATACTTACGACACCAAGGTAATTAAATGCTCATAAATGAAACATTCTTTGTTTTATATTATTCTACCTGTTATTAAGTGAACTAACACCAGATTTTCGTGGAATTACAACACAACTTATTATTGTTTGTAGTTGAAAATTAACGCAGACATAATATGTTTATATAAATATTATAGGCGCCTATTTACCGTTTAAAATAGTAGCAGAATGCTGATTTCATCTTTGCTATTATTTATTGCCAAATCAATCGATAAAAATACAAAACGAAATGAAGCATATTTAACGTTTTTTTTTTAATTTGTAGGTTACATATTTAATAAGCGCTAATATTTACAAGAAGGTTTTTCTATTTTTAGATGGTACTGCCCATCTGACGTTTTCTTAATGACCTGGGGGACCTTACGGATACATCAGTAAAATTTACACTGAGTCCACCAGACCTTAATCCTATTGCAAACATGTTAAAGAGGCACTTAAGCGACCTTCAATGATCCCAAATAATGGTTTTTGATGTTTTATATCGTTAGAAAAAACGGAATTAATGGTATCATGGTTTACTTTCAGATTTGTTCTCTTCATTTTAGCACAAGAGCGTATGTCAAAGCCAACTGCGTTTTTCGAATTTTTTGATACACATTTTTATTCTTATTGTCTTTGCCGTCAACTTTCATTCCTTTAACTTTTTCGTATCTCCTCAAATAAGGAAGCTATAACCGTTTGTGGTTTTCCTATTTTCAAGGTTTTTGTAATATATCTCACAAAGTAAGCTAAGGATTTCAAATTTCTTTTTACTGAAATATAGCTCACAAAAAATGGAATAACTGTATACAGATAGACAGGCGGTATAATATATACTATACACATGAGTATTTACACAAAATATACAAACACACAAGTTATAGTCCAAGTAAGGACTTCCCTACACTCCAAAAACGCAACAAAAACGGCATAATTATATCGCCGCGGGCCATGGCACCATACCTGTCATCAAACGACCCCGACGCACATTAAAAACCTATAAAGGTAAGCGAGTCAATTTAAGAACAGCAGTACGAAAAGTACCGGTATTTTAATGAGGTCGTTAAAGTGTTTGTTGCGTTTTTTATTTGTCGGGAATTGATTACTTCAACTAAACGAAGATTTATTACGGTTTTACAAGTTACTGTAAGTTCCAGGTATACCACGTTCTGCCTTTAATTTTAAAGATAATCGATTGAAATTTGGAACATCCTATGTACTAAGTTGAACACTATTCTACATGTAGGCTTTCGTTGACATTACTTGATGTGGTCTAGTATATGTATGAATAATTCAAAAAGAGATTAGAAAATGCTCGTTTGGGCTTCAAATTATAACCATTGGTGTGTAATATCGGTTTTACTGCCCCAGTAATCGATTTGGAAAGTTTTACCTAACCAATCCTGTACACTCGCCTACTGCTGGTAACTTTTGAGAGTATTTATATCTCTGCAATGAACTATACCTTTGAAATGATTTTTTGACATAACACTGGAAAAAAAACAATTACATTTTGACAGACTTACTTTCCATATGCCCGACTTAAATGTCCATTATTACTAATTACAAATCTCCGACCGGATTCTTAAATAGCCGAACCACTTAGAGAACGTCCAGCGCTTTATGAATCTGTTGACTGAGATACAATATCCGATCCTCACAACACTTTTTACTTTGAAAATTTGGAAAGAATGTAAAAATACCGAAGAGGTGACTCAATTTCCCTTCCTTCAAGACGGGTTCAATAATAATAAATATTTCACGGTATTTGACGTCTCCTATTGACTTTAAGTACATAGACAGGTTATTGTATTCTGTTGCCAGTGGAGTAGAAAAGAGAATTCAGGTGAAGTGTAATTGAACGTTGGAAAAAGTCGTATTTATACTTGGTATAAGAAAATCGACTTAAGAATTGTTGTTATCAATTATATAACTTAGATTTTTACTTAATATTATTGAGTGTAGGGTCCAAGTGCTAGTGAATATTTATTGTACTTCGTGGTTTACTCCCGTAAAAGTAGTAAATGAAGCAAAAAAATCACAAAGCTCTTGATATAATTACATTAGTAATAATTACTTTATTTTCGTTTTTACAAAAGGCATTTAAACTCTCGTTCTTCTAAGATTGATTATGTAAATCAATCTTATGTTCTGATATATGATTATACTCAGTAACATGTGTTTTAATTTTTGTTTTATCGACAAGTAGGACGTCAAAATTAAAACTTGTAAATTCACCCCTTTTAAAGACCACAAATACGCCATTGATGTCTCGCCGGACGGAAACAGGTAATACTCGAGACAGAATTGAGGTACTTACAAACTTGTACTGTACATACCGGAAACGTCGAGATCAAGAGTAAATCAAGGCGATGCCACCACTTTACTAACTACAAGTTTCGTATTTTATCAATTTTATCAACCAGAAGCGTGCCAAGATGTTAAACATCCTTCTAATCTTAATTGCCGTACCTACCTTAAAATTCGAATAGAGGTTAAACAGAGGAAACTAGTGCTAATAATACTATTGACACGGGCATGGTAAGAAGGCAAATAATTTCAATTGGAAACATTTTTTAGAAAAAACATAAATAATAATTTATTTAATCACTGTGATATTTTACAATAATTGATGTGATTGTCAAGATAGGTACAGAAAATGTACAGTTTATGCTTTAAAACATAGATATTATTTACAATTTAAAAAATGTCTCATGGCTAAAATATTTAAAAGTGCACTGTAGAAGAAATGTACATATTAGAATATTAAAAGATAAGAACAGAAATGTATCTAATAATAAGAGATTAAGCAACTGATTACACTACAGGGTGTCTCACCGGGAACTGAATCGATCGATATAGAGAATAGTACGCATCAGAAAATTTTGAAAATTTAGACACTTACTAATGTCAGTGTGGCCAATCCAACTAAAGTAATTACAAGCAGCTGGCACTTCCGCTTATACCGGAAGTCGATACCAACTTGCTTATTTAAAATGGAATACCCTATATATTTTAGGGTTTTCGAAAAGAGCATACATTTCTGAGTCGAAAAATATGTAGCAGCATATCCTATACCTAAACCTAGCCGTTTCAGAGATATTTGACATTTTATAGAAAATTTGACAGGGGCAACGGTTTGCAAGAACAGTTATAACTTTCTTCGTGTAAAAGATCCTCATTTGCTTCTTGTCACATAAAAAGAACACAAGGAGAACTACGTTCAACAACTGAAATAAATTCAATAATATCATACCAAGTGTTCCCTTTTTCACGTTATTTTTGTCAACTTCAAACCGCGAAAACTTGTTTAGGTCAAATGGAACACCCTGTAGTTTTTTACGTCAAGTTGTGTAAAATTGAATTCCCTTTTTTCTGATATTAGCATTGTGGGGGTTAAAGTTACAACTCTTTGAAATATTTGCGATTTTATTAGAAATTCATGAATTGTTGTAATCATTGCATCAAAATAGCCATGATTAGAAACAATCAGTCATTATCTTATGTCAAAAAATGCCAGCACGTTTAAATTATACCAACGAAAACTTTTTAAATTTGTTTATTATTTATGGAGAATGTGATAAAGTAATATCAAGAACTTGCAGCACATTTGCTACTCGATATCCACAAAAATTTAAATTAATCGAATTGAAGATATGGCATGAACTAAAATAGCAGAGATAAGATCAATTTAAAATATGATTTCATTTTAATTTAATAATTGCTCAAAATTCCTCCCTCGAACCACGACACATTTTCGCACCTTCGGATTAGTTCCTCATGGCTAGCTCTTCTAATTGAATCCTATGATATGTTTTGAAATGCATTTCTTACTCTTTGCATACAATCTTCAATGGTTGTTAATTGGCTCTCATAAACTTTATTTTTAATAGTTCCCCAAATGAAATAATCCGAAACTGATAAATCGGGCGAGCGAGGAGGCCATAAGAAAGGTCCATTATTGGCAATCCATTGTTCATAAAAAGTTTCTTGTAAATAATTATTAATTAAATATGCGTTATGTGGGGGAGCACCGTCGTGCTGATAAAAAATGTTTCTATGTTCGGCGAGAGGTAAATTTTCTAATTAGTTTTCTATTTAATTTTCCTGATAAAATTGTAATGCCACCACTCTATCGTTTCTTATGGCACAGTAAACATTGAACTGCCAACTTTCCTGAAAGTTTCGCTCTCTGAACATATGAGGATTTGAGTCACTCCAATAATGCGAATTGTGTCTATTAAAAAGTCCATTTTTAGTAAATTTTGCTTCATCTGTCCATATAATATTTCCCAAATAAGAATCGTGACCCTCAGATCTTATTAGAATAAACTCACAAAAATTCTGTCTTCTTAGGAAATCTGTTTCTTTTAATCCTTGAACCATATGGAATGAAAACGGGTGAAACTCATGTTTTAATAAGATTCTTTGAATTGAATCCTTGCATAGTCCCGATTCCAGAGCAGCTTGTCTTAATGACATCCTTGGAAATGCATGAAAATATCCCAGAATGACTATTTCAATGTTTTCGTCATCAACAATAGGCTTTCTTCTTTGTATTTTTGCCTTGACAGAGCCATAATTTTTAAAATTTTCCAGTATGCGTTTTACAGTGTTTGGTGACGGTTTCCGTTTTTCTGGATATCGAGTAGCCTGCAAGTTCTTGATATTACTTTATCACATTCTCCATAAATAATAAACAAATTTAAAAAGTCTTCGCAGGTGTAATTTAAACGTGCTGGCATTTTTTACATAAGATAATGATTGATTGTTTCTAATCATGGCTATTTTGATGTAATGATTACAACAATTCATGAATTTCTAATAAAATCGCAAATATTTCAAAAAGTTGTAACTTTAACCCACACAATGCTAATATCAGATAAAAGGGAATTCAATTTTACACAACTTGACGTAAAAAATACAAGGTGTTCCATTTGACCTAAACAAGTTTTCGCGGTTTGAAGTTGACAAAATGTAACGCGAAAAACGGAACACTTGGTATGATATTATTGAATTTATTTCAGTTGTAGAACGTAGTTCTCCTTGTATTCTTTTTATGTGACAAGAAGCAAATGAGGATCTTTTACACGAAGAAAGTTATAACGGTTCTTGCAAACCGTTGCATCTGTCAAATTTTCCATAAAATGTCAAATATCCCTGAATCAACTAGGCTTAGGTATATGATATGCCACATATTTTCGACTCAGAATTTTATGCTCTTTTCGAAAAACCTAAAATATATAGGGTGTTCCATTTCAAATAAGCAAGTTGGTATCGACTTCCGGTATAAGCAGAAGTGCCAGCTGCTTGTAATTATTTTAGTTTGGATTGGCCACACCGACATTAGTAATTATCTAAATTTTCAAAATTTTCTTTCTCTATATCGATCGATTCAGTTCCCGGTGAGACACCTTGTATAAAAGCAATTTTCAATTAAAAAATATTTAACTTTGTCTTTATATACTTTATACGATTTGACATTTTTAATATCCGGCAATTTGTTATAGAGAACAACTCAGGTATAATGTGGCGATTTCTCGTAGAGCTATTGAATGACATGAATGCCTTAGCATGTTTAGACATCGAGTTATGATAATGGTAGCCTCCATTTAGTTCAAAACTATTTTGGTTTAATTTGACAAATTTCAATACAGAAAAAATATAAAATAAATGGTACGTCAGTAACTTGTTGTTAATAAAATATTGCTTGCAACTACCCCTCGGACTGATTTTAATAATAATTCTGAGCATTCTTTTTTGCAAAATAAACACCCTCGTCGACACTCTGGCCGCATAATATAATGATATAGGCTAGATGGCAGTAACCTAACGAAAAATAAATATTTAATAAATGACTGTTGTCCAAAGTAGATTTGAGTTGGTTCAACGCAAAATATGCCTATTCAGTTTCTTGTATAATTCATTAATATGGCTATCCCAGCACAGCTTGCTATCCAAGTAAGTTCCTAAAAATTCAGTTACTTTTGTTTGATTTAAATTTAATTCAGAAATTTTAGTCACAAAATCGTCAGGTAAGGCTTTTCTTTTGGAGAAAAATATCTGTTCGGTTTTAGCTAAATTTAATATTAACATATTTTTAATGCAACATTCATAAAATTATTTCACTAAGATATTAACCATGATTTGCAGTGTTTCAACATCAGCTGCTGTTACTACCATCGACCTATCGTCAGCAAACATCGTTACCGTTTGGGGTATATTTTTGGGAAGACCATTTATAAAGAGTAGGAATATAAGTGGACCTAAGACAGAACCTTGGGGTATACCTATATTGACCATTCCAATTACATACATACAATTACATTACATACAATACATTTTATCCATTCAACTATAGTGCCTCTGACACTTAAGGAAAACATTTTCTGGATAACAAACTGAATAGAGATGGTGTCAAACGCTAAATCAAAAAATACTCCGATCGCGTATTTGTTTTTATCCAACTCCTCATAGATAGTTTGAAGAAACTGCACTGACGCTGTCTCCACCGACTTAAAATTTCTGACACCATGCTGATTATTAGATAATAATTGATTTTTTAGTATGAAGTTCATAACTCTATTAAAGACAATTTTTTCTAAGATTTTTGACATAATGTATAATAAGGAAATTGGTCTATAATTTTCATGATTATTTGGATCGCCTTTTTTAAATATGGCAAGGTTATTTAGCTACCTTTAAGATTGATGGAAACTGTCTCTTTTCAAGAGATTTATTTATTATATGTGTTAGTGGAATTGCAATACAATTGAAAGAACTTTTTATGAATTTGGTAGATATTCCGTCCACACCGCTTGATTTTTTATTATTTAGATCTTGAATTATGTTCTGTATTTCCGAAATGGGAACAGGTTCCATCAAAAGAGATTTTTCCGACATACTACTTGTTGGGCAGTCGAGTGAGATATTATTTCCAAAATAATCTTTGATTTTGCTCTCAACTACATAAGAGAAATTGCTAAATACTTTGAGACTTCTTTTGCATTTTCTGAAATTTCTCCATTTATGCTTATAGCAATATTTTCATTATTTGCCTTGATTCTACCTAAAGTAGAATTTACTATGTGCCAAATGTCTCGTGAGGTGTTCTAGAATTATGTATTTCATTTAGATTATATTGCCTCTTAGCAGATTCAGTTGATTTATTATGCATTCTTTTTTTGATTTTATAGTATTCTAATTATTGCACATTTTGTGATTACTTTACTAATACAAATAAATTTTTGCGTTACTATACTTCCACTGGACGTGGAAGTAATTTGAACACGTCTAATGAGAAGTAAAATATTTTCATTATACACAAAACAGCAGAATATAAGAAAGAGAGAAATTAAAACGGTGTGGGCATATTCCATGCAAGAAATAGGTTTATCAAATATGGTTAGCTCACCATAGAGAAACTCATATACTCGTCTACAGAATAAAAACAGCATTTTAAGAGATGACCTTTCATGTGTGATATAGTCCAGTTTTCTCAGATTTTCTGGTATTTTGTTGTAGAGTTTGAGATCTAGTGAGTTTCTTGCAGATTTTGTAAAACGATATCTTGGTGCTTTTAATTCATTTAATGACCTAGTCTCAGTGGTGAAAGGCTGAGTGAGTAGAAAAGCTATATACTTACAAAAACTTCGCAGGTACGATTTTATAAAATTTCAAGTGTTTGAGGGGGTGTATAAAAAACTTGTTCTTTCTCATCCCACACAAAAAAAATTAAAATGCTTAGATCTGGTGAGCGGACAGACCAAGGTATAGGTCCATTTGTGGTAATTACTCGCCCATTATACCGGTTCATTAAATGGGCCTTCACTCGAGCGGCATTATGAGACCATCAATTCTAAATATCTCTCACATGTCAAAGGTACTTAAAAGAAAGTAGGTCCAATAATTCTTGTTCTAATCACTTCAGCCCACACATTTACTCCAAAAATTTCCTGAAAATTGCATTAATATTGATTTTCCTGCACTCAATATCGTTTTGCTTACTGAACATTCCTTTGTTGGTGAATCTAGACTCGTCAAAAAATAATATGAAGATAGAAAATTCGGGTTAGCGGTATCAATCTGAAGTAACCAGTCACAATAAGCTAATCTTCGGTTACGGTCATCTTCGTACAAATGCTGGCGCAATTGATAACTAAACGAGCGGTAACCATATGCTTCGAGAATCTTTCTTGATGACTAATTTGCACTTCGTGGCCAATTTCTCTAGTAGAAGCAGTAAGATCCATTTCTAAAAGAAGCCAACACGTTCATTTCTGTCGCATCATCAACGATAAAAGCTTCACGATTGTTATCAATTCCTTTCCTTATTTGGTTCTGCATAATTGGAAAATATTGAAAAAAATATGGATGGTGTCTGTTCGGATAACTTTAGGCATACAATTCTGCGGCGTTTCTGGAATTTTTATGGCATTCTCCAAAAATTAATAGCTTGTCCTCCATTTCATCCCTTGTATATATATCAAACAATAGCAGCAATTAAAAAACAACAAATTTAACGGTAAAAAACAAACACATATACAGCAATTATACACGTATTATTATTTGTCAAACTTCTTTTTTGTTTCCACAGCACACTTGTTTATTTGCAAAGTAAGGAAAACCCTCTTAAAAAAAATAACAGTTAAACACTATTCTACATAAAGACTTCCTCTAGTACACATTTTTCATTTGCCAATTATTCAGCTCATTTCCGGCAAAGCTAAACAAAATCCCACCCCGTATACATTATTATTATTACTATAAGTAAATAAAACAGAGAATACAGATGGCATGCGGCATGCTTGAAATTCTATATTTTGACTGGACGTAATTTATATTCATATGTTATAAGACCTTTCAAAAATTGGCGCATAATCATTTATTAAAATCAAGTGTCAATATCTGATCTGAAATTCATATGAAATCATATTACTTAGCTAAGTATATAAATATTTCAAAATCATTTCTGTAGACCAAACAAATGCACATAAACCATCGGACCACCCCACCGATTGATCATAAACGGCAGGAAGTAACCTCTGGTTTTATTTTTTATTATAAATGTTTTGATCAGCTTTAGTAGGTAGGTACACACTCATAATGCTCAACGTATTTTGGTATACGTTGAAGAGATGTAGAAATTTGTAATGATTAAGCCGAGATACAAATTCGATATCTAATAGTAATAAAACAATAGTTTTAAATGTCTTGGCAATCTTAATCATTTTTAATCGGGCTTATAATGCACGCTACGCCAGTTCGAAGTCCCGTGAATCATACTTTTTCACTTTGACCGAATTACCTAGTCATAACATTGTTTATACTTAAACAATCAGCATGGACAACATCAACAATAAAATAAATATTAAAACTATAAAAATTATCACACGGATTTGCAGTGTCATGCCTCCAGTTCTTGGAACTCGTAACGGAATGCAAGGCGCGGGAGACGAACCTGCATGGGAACTTATCCAGAATCCCATATTATTGCTTACGGGATAGAATACCGGCTACAATTGCGTCAATTCTTAAAAATAGAATTAATATTGTATTATAACGAATAACGACGACTTTAAATTCAGTGAAAATTTAATTCTCGGCGGCGGCAACGCTACATTTTCCATTTGTTTCATAAATAGGGGGATGGATGATAAAACTAATATCTATTTTCCTGTATTACTCTATCGACTTTTGCAAAAAATACGATTAATATTTTTTAACTTTTTACAAGAACTATCAAACTAAAATTCATTATTATACGGAACAAATAATCAATTTAAATAAATACCTATCATTTTAGCCTAAATGGAATGTACAGTAACCAAAAAACAATCAAATATGGTGTTCCCCAAGGCACTGTCTTGGGTCCATTGCTGTTTATTATATATATTAAAAATGTATTTCTTCTTGAAAGCAAAGGGGAAATAATTACTTCTGCAGACGATATGGTCGTATATTATAAAGACACAGATTGGGTTAAATTAAAACAGACGGTAGAGACAGATTTCACATGCATTAAAAAATGGTTTAATAATAAAATACTTACAATAAATTTTGAAAAACATTTTTCTTCTCTTTTCATCATACAAAAACAAATTACCACTATACAGGGTGTCTCACCGGGAACTGAATCGATCGATATAGAGAAAAGTACGCATCAGAAAATTTTTAAAATATAGATAATTACTAATGTTGGTGTGGCCAATCCAACTAAAATAATTACAAGCAGCTGGCACTTCCGCTTATACCGGAAGTTGATACCAACTTGCTTATTTCAAATGGAACAACCCTATATATTTTAGAGTTTTCGAAAAGAGCATAAAATTCTGAGTCGAAAATATGTAGTATATCCTATATCTAAACCTAGCCGTTTCAGAGATATTTGACATTTTATAGAAAATTTGACAGGTGCAACGGTTTACAAGAACCGTTATAACTTTCTTCGTGTAAAAGATCCTCATTTGCTTCTTGTCACATAAAAAGAACACAAGGAGAACTACGCTCTACAATTGAAATAAATTCCAACCCGTGTTCCGTTTTTCGCGTTACATTTTGTCAAATTCAAACCGCGAAAACTTGTTTAGGTCAAGTGGAACACCCTGTATTTTTTTATGTCAAGTTGTGTAAAATTGAATTCCCTTTTTTCTGATATTAGCATTGTGGGGGTTAAAGTTACAACTTTTTGAAATATTTGCGATTTTATTGGAAATTCATGAGTTGTTGTAATCATTTCACCAAAATAGCCATGATTAGAAACAATCAGTCATTATCTTACGTCAAAAAATGCCAACACGTTTAAATTACACCCACGAAGACTTTTTAAATTTGTTTATTATTTATGGAGAATGTGGTAAAGTAATATCAAGAACTTGCACTTTAAAAATTATGGCTCTGTCAAGGCAAAAATGCAAAGAAGAAAGCCCATTGTTGATGACGAAAACATTGAAATAGTAATTCTGGGATATTTTCATGCATTTCCAAGGATGTCATTAAGACAAGCTGCTCTGGAATCGGGACTATGCAAGGATTCAATTTACAGAATCTTATTAAAACATAAGTTTCACCCGTTTTCATTCCATATGGTTCAAGGATTAAAAGAAACAGATTTCCTAAGAAGACAGAATTTTTGTGAGTTTATTCTAATCTCACGATTCTTATTTGGGAAATATTATATGGACACATGAAGCAAAATTTACTAAAAATGGACTTTTTAATAGACACAATTCGCATTATTGGAGTGACTCAAATCCTCATATGTTCAGAGAGCGAAACTTTCAGGAAAGTTGGCAGTTCAATGTTTACTGTGCCATAAGAAACGATAGAGTGGTGGAATTACAATTTTATCAGGAAAATTTAAACGGTAAATTAAATTTTCACTTCTGCTAATATGTATAGGTAAATTTTTGTTTTTTTTTTAGGTGAAAGATATCTGAATATCTTACAAAATTTTAATAATAACTATTTAGAAAATTTACCTTTCGCCAACATAGAAACACTTTTTATCAGCACGACGGTGCTCCCCCACATAACGCATATTTAATTAATAATTATTTACAAGAAACTTTTTATGATCAATGGATTGCCAGTAATGGACCTTTCTTATGGCCTCATCGCTCGCCCGATTTATCAGTTCTGGATTATTTCATTTGGGGAACTATTAAAAATAAAGTTTATGAGAGCCCATTAACAACCATTGAAGATGGTATGCAAAGAGTAAGAAATGCATTTTCATATCACAGGATTCAATTAGAAGAGCTACCCATGAGGAACTAATCCGAAGGTGCGAAAAATGTGTCGAGATTCGAGGGCGGAATTTTGAGCAATTATTAAATTAAAATGAAATCATATTTTAAATTGATCTTATCTCTGCTATTTTAGTTCATGCCATATCTTCAATTCGATTAATACGCATGTTATAGTGTTAGTGTTATTTTACGTTTTTGTGGATATCGAGTAGTAAATGTGCTGCAAGTTCTTGACGTTACGTTATCACATTCTCCATAAATAATAAACAAATTTAAAAAGTTTTCGTTGGTACAATTTAAACGTGCTGGCATTTTTGACATAAGATAATGACTGATTGTTTCTAATCATGACTATTTTGATGAAAGGATTACAACAATTCATGAATTTCTAATAAAATCGCAAATATTTCAAAAAGTTGTAACTTTAACCCCCACTGCTAATATCACAAAAAAGGGAATTCAATTTTACACAACTTGACGTAAAATAATACAGGATGTTCCATTTTATCTAAACAAGTTATCGCAGTTTGAAGCTGACAAAATGTAACGCGAAAAACGGAACACTTGGTATGATATTATTGAATTTATTTCAATTGTAGAACGTAGCTCTCCTTGTGTTCTTTTTATTTGACAAGAAGCAAATGAGGATCTTTTACACGAAGAAAGTTATAACGATTCTTGCATACCATTGCATCTATAAAATTTTCTATAAAATGTCAAATATCTCTGAAACGGCTAGTTTTATGTATAGGATATGTTACATATTTTCGACTGAGAATTTTATGCTCTTTTCGAAAACTCTAAAATATATAGGGTGTTCCATTTGAAATAAGCGAGTTGGTATCGACTTCCGGTATAAGCGAAAGTGCCAGCTGCTTGTAATTATTTTAGTTAGTTTGGCCACACCGACATTAGTAATTATCTAAATTTTCAAAATTTTTTGATGCGTACTTTTCTCTATATCGATCGATTCAGTTCCCGGTTACCCCTTTAAATAACAGTTCTCAGACCCAAATAAATTCAAAGAGAATGTAAAAGATACATATTACTAGAAAACCGAGAAAATACCCACTCATTAAATGATTCAGAAAGCAACTAAAACAAAACGTCCTTACAAATTTCAAAGATACTATCAAAATATTTTATTTTATATATCATTATAATCTGGGGCCTCACGCCCCTTTGTTAAAGTGATATTACTAATAGGTTGAATTTTCGTGAGTGGCTTCGTTTTGACGAATCTTCCAACTTTTTCATGTGTGAAAATTCTCAGCGTGAAAATCAGTCCGTTAGTTAGTTCCTCTGGATAGTAACCTTAGGTAAAGGAATTGCACAAGATTTTTTCCATATAGCAGGGTAAAAAACAACTCCTTTCTCTATGGCATAGTTGAAGATATGATCATCATAAGACATCCCAACTCTAATATTGTCCGTTAAGCACGGAGACTTTTTTTACGAATCATGACAGTTTTAATTGGTGCATAAAAATCGAATAAGTCAAGCAGAAGGATGTTGAACTCGCATCATCAAATTATTTATAATCTCGAAAAGTATACTGGAAAGGTTCACATTTACACTTCCCACCACCCACAGTACAGGACATAAGGCAATGATCGGAAAATATAGAGAAAGTGGCTGACACATGCATATTCTCTATTGGAATACTATGTGAGCAGCAAATAATGTCAATTAACTTAGCACTAGTTTCACTATAACGCGTAGGTTCACCGATAACCTAGTTCAGATCAAAACAATCTAGTAGATCATTGAGTTTTTGGAACGAATTATCGTTTAAATCTAAAAAGCAATATTTAAATCTCCAGTGCAGAATATATAATCAAATAGTGGAGAAACAATACTAAGGGCGAGTTCAAGATCAGCTAAAAAATTATTTGACGGGAAGTCTGGTGGTCCCCATCTCTTCGATCTCTGCGATCTGGTCTAAATGAGTAATACTCGTCAAGTCCAATTCTGTCATATGATAAATCAGAATTTAACCAGGTTTCAGATACTGCAATAATATGAAATTTATTGTATACTAATTTTTTAAAGTCACCGAAGTGTCGTACTAGGGATGTTTCTTTTCACTCATTAATGTGAAGTACTTAATTTATTATTAAAAAATCATGCGGCTTATGGAATCGACACAGAATAGAATTATTTAGATATATCCATGCATGACATATATGTCCACATCTCTCGTTGTGGGAATCAAAACAGTCCCCTTCTTCCCTACCATTGCCCTCATCTATGGTCCCAGTATTATCCATGTTACACATAAACGCGATGTACTTATTAAATGGCGTTATTATCTATTACATTTCTTTCACAATCTGAAAAGATTATTCAACCGCACTTCATCAAGTGAAGTTGTTGCAATATATAGGCGTTAGAAGGCGTAAGTGATAACTACTTATTACAATCTGTCCTTAACACCTGGGTACTGCACACTACAAGAAATCATTGTCTGTGCTAAATAACTTTTCGTGCAATATTTATCATCCTCTAAATTCTGAGTATTACGAACGAATCATACGTACAATAAAGACATTTATCGCTACCGAGAAATAATCATTAATCGAAACTAAAAAATTGGCAAAGTGCAATAAGTGCAAATGGGTATTGAAAAAATGTTTCATAAAGAACACGTTCATTTAACATAGAGACAAGCACGCATCTAAATCAGCACAACTGGACAAATGAAACTGACTACATTGCAAAATAGTGAATTGATCATATTAGTTTTTAAATATAATGTTTATTTATATTATTATAGTTTATACTTTCGCATTTATACCGTATAGCCTTTGATTTGCATCTATTTAAGTGCGTCACAAAAGAATTACTAATAAGGGACCCACTTGAAAAAAATGTTCGAAATGTCTACAGTGTGGCCCACTTGGACACACTCGTATTTTGTACCTTGAAACAAAATCACACATTTTATTTACAAAAGTCGAGGCTTACTATGATTTTTTTCAGGGTCGAAATTCAAGATGTTATTAGCGATTTCTTTAATGAAAAGTCTGTTTAGAACCCTCGCAATACGTTTTTTTGCTTGCATCATTAGGTTTTGATAGGTCTTCAACACCACCAAAAAAATACTTCTTTCCATTTTTTACCTACGTTCTCCTTGTAGTCCATTTAAAGAGTCGGATTTATGATGAAATTATCGAATGACTAGGGGTTTTTGTCACCCTTCAAAGGGGTGGAAAATTGATTTCTTTTTTTTCTGGGGAAAAAATTAATATTTCGTAGGAGGCGTTTCTTTGAGGAAGATGGCAGGTGACTAGGGTTGTGTAACCGGCCCCGGGGGTTGTTTTCACTCTCCAAAGGGGTGGAAAACAATTTATAAAAACACTTTAATAAACATGTTTTTTATATTATTTTTCAATTATAGATTGTTGTTGATTGCGTCGTATTTCCTTGTAGCCGGAGATGAAGTTATAATGTCTTTTACCTCCTGCGCGATTTTATTGTCCAACTGTGATATCACATGATAGAATTTTGTCGAATCCGCCGTCACGTTAAAGTACGAATTGCCTCTCGAGTTGGCAGAACCAAAGTGTCGGTTCTTCTGGCCAAAAGGTTGGAATTTTTACTGACACACGATTCACTTCACGCACTGTTTCTGAAATGTTTTGTTGCTCCGTATCTGGCATTTTGTTAGAGTTTTTTTTTTACTTGTACTGCACTTAACATGACTAATACGAGTGCTCCTTCTGATCACGTCGGGGTCACCAATTGTTGTGTGGGTACAACTAATTAAATCAGGAGTTATTTATTAAACAAAACTTTAACAAAAAGTAGCTACAAATCTTAAGTTTAAATATACGAAGTGAATTGTTTGAGAACAGAAATATAACTGACCTCTTTTGCCTGCATTTCGGCGGTCTCTCGTATACCTCTCGAGGGATGGGTAAAGGAGCGTTATTTCCAAATTACGGTTGGCTATTGTAGTTGGCCATTACTGCCTCCAGCCTGTCGGCATTTTTGCTCTAAAGGTATGACCTTTGTTGGTTTTACAATTATGGTCTTTTCGTGATTAATTGTGGGAAAGTACGCTACATATCGTATCGCAAATTTTGCAAAAGAAAGGGTCAGGCGTAGGTGGTTTTCACGTGGAATAGCGAAAGGGTTAAATAATCTGCCTGCCAAAATGGTGTATTCTGATGCAAAATGGCACTCTAAATACTTTTTACTGTACATATTTTTCAGAAAATTCAATAGAAACGACGGTGTAAATTAGGAATTAATTCTAAAGTCCGCCATTTTGATTTTCCAACTTTAATTTTTTTAATAATAATAATAATAGAGTTTATTGAATCAAATAAATACAGACCAGGTGAAGTTTACCTAATGCTACTCTTACACTTAACCTGGCTTATAATAAAAAGATCCTAGATTTGAGTACATGGATGCGTGTATATTAGAAGAAGAAGAAAACTTAAATTTAAATTGAAATTAATTGAGAGGGGTATATTATATAAACATATCACTTAATAGGGGAAGTCGGCATTATTCAAAATACCTATTTAAATTTATTAGATGAATTTTATTTAAATTGCACTACTTAGTTTACTGTTTAGATGAGCTTTAAACGAATACTTTAGTAAGTGAGCAAAATCTTTGATAGTGGAGTTGCAAAGCTTAACAGCTAAATAAAAACATCATTTTTGAAATATGGCTGACAAGTGACGTGGGATAAGAAGATTAAACTTATATCTTAGATTTAGTCCATGCGAATCAGATCTTTTTAATAATTTCTGAAAAAGGCATTGAGGTAATTTATCATTGATAATTTTACAAATCAAATTACAATAATTACGTTTTCGCCTAGTTGCCATATTCATCATCATAATTGAAACGTGAGAGTATTAGGGAATCGGATAAGGTGTTCTTCACGTGGATCGTTAAGGCATTACTATAGGAATGGAGTGATTTAAACATACTATATGATTTTATCAATAAGCTGTTAATATCCAGACTAAATTTTAAATCGCTGTCAAATATAATACCAGGTTATTTAAAGGATATTTGGATTGTATAGTCTCAGATCCAACTTTAATGGTAATATTACTAATTTAGATTATACTTATTAGATAAAGTGCTAATTGTATGGAGATATTCATTGATAAAATTTTCGGCTTCCATAATATTTTCAACTTTAAAATTGTATTGAATTTCAAATTCAAAAAGTCATCATCATTTGTATGTCATCCACGAACGCTTGAATTTTACAGTGTCTAACTGATCTTAGTATATCACTTGTGTAAACTACAGAGACGAGTGGCCCCAATATCGAACCTTGAATTACACCGGAATTAACACTTCTTACAGAGGACGCCCTATTATTTATATGAGCTACCTGCGACCTATTGCAGACATAAGAGCTGATAAGATAAACAATCTTATCAGAGAAACCATAATAAGTCAACTTACTGCACACGAGTTTATGATTAATAGTATCGAATGCCTTGGAGAAGTTTAACAGTATTAGGGCTGTTATTTCTTTTTTATTTACAGAAGATACAATCTCGTCACATACATTCAGAAGAGCGGTTGAAGTACTGTAACACCGCCTAAAACCCGACTAACATGACACTCTGGGAATATTTAGTTTTTCTTCAAGTATTTTGTAAGTTGTATAGAAATGATAGAAATGGCTTTTTCTAAAATATCAGATAAAGCAGATAAAATACTTATTGGCCGTAAATCATTGTAATTAAAAGGGGTATTAACTTTAGGTAACGGCTTAACTACAGCTACTTTCCACGTTGAAGGATAATAACTGTGTTCTATACAACAATTTATAATATGCGTAATAAAGCTATCTACGTAAGGGTTGCAGTAGTTTAACATGGTTATTGAGATATTATCAGACCCATAGACATTCGATTTAATACTGTGTAGAATTTTGCTTATATTACCGGACCTAAAGAAAACTCACATTTTTCATCAATATCTAAAAAATGTCCACTGACATAAAAGCGAATTAAGTCATCACTGACTTTTCTTTTAACAAAGATGAAAAATATTGATTTACCTTGTCAGGTTCATCTAAATGATTAGGAACCCTTAAACGTTCTTTGTTTAAGATATAATTGTTCATGCCTTTTCATAACATTTTTGGGTCAGTTGTATTTAATAAATTGTTATAAAATACTTTTTTCTCCTGGCGAATAGCAAACAGCGTAAAATTACGCAATTCTTTATAGCGTTCCCAGGCTACAGGAGATTTTTTTTGTTTGTATTTATGTAAAGCAGTGTCCCTTTCCTTAATCATTAGTCTAATTGGATACATGAGCCAAGGCGATTTAGGTTTAGTTATCCTAACTGTTTTAACAGCATGCGTATCAAAAAAAAAATTATAATATTATTAAAATATATGACTTTGTCATCAATATCTGGAATATTTATAATATTATAAAATGGTGCATCCCTCAAATCATTACAAAATCTGTTATAGTCAAAATATTTGCAATCTTTAAAAGTACAGAACTTTGTTGCTTGATTCCCGACAGCAATTTTATGGTTTTCAATTTTTATATTAAGCCACAATTGCTCAATGTCCCCATCAAATTTAAAATTTAAGACATATTAAGAACACAAAATATTTGCACTTACATAGATAGCTACGCCCCCACCACATGCACGAGGTCGTTCGTTCATAATCAGCGACCTCAAAAACCCCCATGATATTAATTTTAGCAGACTTCGTTGAAAACTTTGCGAATTATTGAAATGGGGTAAAATGACCCAACTAGCACAATTAGTCGCGGGAATGTAGCAATAACTATTGTAGGCACTTTAAAGTGTTTTGGTACTAATCACAGGCACGTAGTAAGAACGTTTCTAATACGTATTTACGACCAAAATGGGGAATATTTTTTTGGTGACGTTAATGTTCCAGCCACGTTTCTGGAACTTGTCTGGCTACGTTCCAATGACATTGTGATTCCGGAGCGACAACGTCGTGGCCTAGATGCCGCAACTTTCAGAAAACTTTACCACTCCCCACTCTTTCAAATTGATGTTGCTCCTGCTTTGTCTTGCAACCGATTTTATTATATTTATGTCTCATTCTTACATATAATTCTTGTTCTTGTCCATTTCTCTAACTCAGAAACTTAATAGTACATCTGAAGAGTAATATTGGACACCTAGATAGCAAAACTTGTGCTATTTTCCAATGGTCTAAGGGTCACAATTAAAACAAATGCAATTTTACTGACAAATATAACGATAAAACGTCCGAATCTAACCACGCGCCTTTAAAATTTGCATTTCTTAATGAAAATATTATCTTTTAAATGCGTAATGCCATACGAGAATATGACACAATAGATGCCGAAACCTATTTTATATTGTTCTTCTGAACTTAAAACTAATTTCTATGTATTCATTTGTTATATTTAGTGCAGAAATGGCGATAAGTTAAGTGTTTTGTCAATTATAAAATTATGGTTTATGTGTTATAATAATGGCGTCGAAAGTTTTGGCCATCAAAATGGCGTATTTCATAAAATATCACTTTAAGGTCGTTTTCACCAAGAAATGCTATTTGAAAGTAGTCGCTACTTGGCGATAGTGACGAAAACTGTAAATACGTAACTTTAAAGCTAGTATTACTACAAATTTGCGACTGGGACTATGGCACCACTTTAAAGTCATAGCAAAGTTGTGACTACCACAAATTACCTCTTCAAAGTTGCCGCTGCCACTTCATGGTTACATTTTTCCTGATGTTAATTCGGAACGACTCCTTGGTACATGTTAGCCGTAATTTGAAGTCTAAACTGAAAGCGCTCTTAATTTTCACTATTTATTATTTATTTAACTCACATTGAAAAACCTGTCAGGTGTCGCAATTTGCTTGTATGGTTATATGTGGCATATGTATATTTCATTCTTTAATCTGTGTATGCGGCCATACATATTTATTACCAGTGTACCAGAAGAATCATGGTCAAATTATCTGTGTGCTGTCAAATGTACCGAAATCTCTAATTCTACCGATGCTTTGAAACTTAAGAAACGGCTAACACAGCGTATCGACACGGATTCAGAGGAAGCGTTAGCGTTTTTTTAAAATTATGTGGCCTCAATTAACATGCCTATTTTTGCGTACTAAAAGTAAACCAATTATTGAACCATTTACAGATAGAAATGATTTGTTCGCTGAATATTCTGATAATAATGATTCTCAGTTGTTGTTGCACAGAATGAATATAGCAGCATATAAAGAAGGCAAATATATATAGGTTATTTACTTCATGGTAAATTTCAGAGGTGACGTGCACTTTGTAGTAGCCATGCACAGCTCTATAAGTAGCAGTAATGTCTTTAACACCTATGAATATTACTTATAAGTTCCACTACTTCAAAGGAATAGTGAAGGTTCCCAGAACGTCGTGGCAACTATTAAAGCTACTTGAAAGTAATTGCAACTTTGAAGCCACATTTCAGTGACACGAGTTAGTCGCTGCTACCTTCAAGTTCTGAAAACCCCAAAGTCGTCCCACTGGTAACTACCACGTTCCCATGCACTACGAAAGCTATGCAGAAGTTGCATAACTATTAAAGTAATCATTAGTGGTAGAAACTACGAGACAGGGACTATAGACTTGTCAAATGAAGTTATTTTTACATCAAAGTTATAAAATTAGTCGCAATTACGTAATAATTACTCATACGAGGTTCTCATCTCAGTTACTGCCATCTCAGTTACTGTCACTTTGGTGTTAGTTGGAGGGGATGCAACAACCCCCCCCCCTCCCCGGGTGAGAACACTAATTTTCAAAGGTATATATTTTATATGTTGCCGAAACTTAACATAATGTAAAAGGTTTCAAGTATTTACATTGAAGTAGTAACGGTTAAGAACTTATACCCTTTTTTGCATTCATTAACGAAAATTTTACAACAGCATCAGCATTAGGTTCATAAATTGTAATAATGTTCAAAAGTCTTCCACTATTTAAAGTACAAAGCTCATATCTTTTTATTGTTAAATAGATTAGACCGTTTAGAACAGAGCTATTATAGTCCTGTTTTAGTTCGTTAAGTAATTGTTTCCCAAATTTTAATTTCAGTTATTTCAACATTCTGATTAAAATTATTGTTAAGTTTATCCTTTAAAAACGGCCGCAAAAAAACATCCAAAGGTGTTAAATCAGGGCTGTGTGATGGCCACGGAATTGACGAATTATGAAACTTTTCTACTTTGGTGTAACCCATTATGATAAAATAATAAACAAACTGTCACAAAATAACAATGTTAACACATTAGTAGCAGGCAGCACTCGATTGCAATTTAAACTAGGTTGCGTTTAAAAAATCATTTTTTGAATAACTCGGGTAAAATAATGACAACTACATATTTTTATGATTAAAAAAAGGTACACCACAGAATTTCCTGAGCGGTGCACTTTAAATCTAATTGAATAATGTTAAAAGTAACAAATATGTGCATCTGTTTTAAAGAGCTGAACCTCTTGGCGTGAATTATGACGGCAGTATTAATTCTAAATTGTATCTGGCTCTCTAATTTACACAATTTATTAATGAAATTAAATACTTAATACCCTGAGCTTAAAGCTTATGGTTTATCTGGCGCAAGCATTAAGTTAATGTTGTAATAAAAATAAAACCACATTTTGTAACTGAAACTGTACAATTTGTTGAAATAACTTTTTGAAGACTATTTCGATCGGCTAACGCTACACAACGGCAAGTCTGGTCGAGCTATTCCTTAAGTGGCAAACTTCAAGATTTATTGGGGTACTTAAAAGCTAGAACCATCCCTTTACAGTTTGTAAAAAAAATTGGCGCCACCAAAGCGACAGGTTCGGTGTCAAATTTCAAAATAAATCTAGCTCGGATCCAAATATACTCCACTATTTATTTGTTGTATGAATTACATATGCGCATATTGTTGACCACACACAAATAAAGGACTTGTTTGATTAGCTTTAAATTAGGACGACATTCACCTAGGTCGGGAAGTTTTTGCGTAGCACTCTTAAAAAACAATTTGATTACCTAATCTGAATTATAAATAAATATGTGAAATTGCAATAATCAACGCGTTAATTATTTGCAAGATTGACTCGGGTAGGTCAGTTATTTTTATCTTAAACTTGTTATTTGTTTTATCTTATTTTTGTAAATAATTTATTTGCTTGTAACCGCAAGTTATTTACCAATGCTTGATTAGGTAAAAGTGTAGAAACTGCTACCTGGCGTTCCTACGGAATTTTAAAGCTAATGTAATTGCACCAAGCAACGGCGTTGATAAGTAGATTGACAATGTCACTTGTTAGCCAGTTATTAATCGATCGCTACAAAATTTACGAATCTGGATTTGTACAAACTGTACAGGACAATTTGTAAATAAATAGAAATCGTCGACGATTTTGCCACTACTTCACCAAATGTGATAAATTTCTATTAGGAAAATCTTTATCAGAAATACAAAAAGGTAAAGTATGTTTAAAATGTTGTTGCTTTTAATGCATAGAGATTACTAAAGAATGTTCCTTAATAGATAGTGGTTTTTTCAGAATGCATAGACTTATTTGGTGCGTAAAGACGTGCAAGTTGATCAGGATTAATATTCTGACTTATACGACGTGGACTGTTCTCTCTAAAATAAATCTTTATTTGAAAACAAAAGCGATAAATTTGGGAAACTTTACTTAGTAAATTTTTGGGAGGATTTTGTAGTGAAAGAAATTAAATATTTTATTTTGTGTGGTGATTGATACATATCATAAAGATAGTCTTTAAAAAACTCTGGCTGACATTGTCAGTCTTCACAGTTAAATTTAACAACCCATGAACTACAAACAAGTATACATAAAATAGATTATTTAATTACAAATTAATACTTCTAAGTACCATGTATCATGCTAAAGTAACACATGCGTTTATAACTGACCTTTATGCCCAAGTTATTGACATTCCCCTGAAAAATCTAACTGGAATAACTAAAGCACATTAGGAGCATGTCCTCGGCAAATATAAATTGTTTTCTACAGTCTCAAGAAAATTTCTCTAGTGTACCTATACGGGTGACCCAAAAAGTATCTCCCCCCCCCCAACCACTTTTTTCTACAGTTTTAAAATTAAAATTCTTAAGAAATCAAATATTTTTACCACATTTTGACCATTGGGTGGTAAAAAAATACTTCCGGTATGGCCGGGAATTGCCACAACTTTCTTATTTCAAATAGCACCCCGTATATTTGTCACTTTTCTCATAAAGCTGTAATTTCTCTTTCCAACGTTTTTTTCAGATTTAAAATCGGATGAAAAATACCCTTGGAAATGGTATTATTTGCTATTTCTAGTTGGCTTTGAAATTCAGGAACAAATTTAAAAAATTTCGAAGTAGATTTTGAATTTGAACAAAAGGGTATTTCTCAACAAATTAAATGTAAAATTGACCTATTTTGTTCATTTGCTTAGATTTAGAAATATTTTTCCCATTTTTCCATTTCATGGAAATTCAATTCGTCATGACTCCAATTTTTCAGATAGTACCCTGTATGTTTTATTTTTTTATGAGATAGAGCGGAAAGCCATGAAAAACAGATGAAAAATTGCACACAGCACCTGTCAAAACGTTGTTGTTGAGTTAAACAGAGACGTATTTATTATTTGTAAATTTATAATTAGATGCTTTATTCAAAATAAGATACGATTTACGACGGAATATACACAAAATGAAATGATTTACTGTTAATTTACGGTGAATGTCAGAAAAATGCCCATGCGTCACACGTCTGTATTATGAAAGATATCCCGATCGTCAGTATTTTAAAATTCTAGAAGAGTCATTCCGAAATGCGGAAAATATTGAGGTGGCAGAGGGTAGATTTATAGTAAGCGAAGAAATTGAGACAAGAGTATTGGCTTACACACATGTGTACCTAAATGAAACAAACATTTCTAAATCCAGGCAAATGAACAAAATAGACCAATTTTACATTTAATTTGTTGTGAAATACCTAAAATTCAAAGTTTACTTCGAAATTTTTTAAATTTGTTCCTGAATTCCAAAGTCAACTAGAAATAGCAAATAAATGCCACTTCCAAGGTTATTTTTCATCCGATTTTAAATCTAAAAAAACGTTGGAAAGAGAAATTACAGCTTTATGAGAAAAGTGACTTTAACATACAGGGTGCTATTTAAAATTAGAAAGTTGTGCCAATTTCCGGCCATACCGGAAGTGATTTTTTTACCACCGAATGGTCAAAATGTGGCCATTGATACTTATACTTGATTTCCTTAATTTCAAAATTTTATTTTTAAAACTGTAGAAAAAAGTGGGGGTACGTACTTTCTGGTTCACTCGGTATTGGTACCGATATATATGTCGGATTTAACTATCTACTAGAATCTTTAACTTAGTGTTTAAACATTAAATTTCCTCCTTTAAAAACGAAAACGCGTATACAACATAACAAATAAAATTACAGAAGGAAAACAAAAGAATACACACACATATAAAACTAACAAAATTGAATTACTATATAAAAAAATTCTTCTAAGACACGAGCAAATTGGACAATAATTAATGAAAACTTACGAAACATTAAATTCTCCTGCACAGTTGATGTTGAATATGTATATTTTTCTATAGACATTTGGGACAACGTATCAACTTAGATTAGGTTGTATATGACAAATAATAGTTAGATACAACTACCGCGTTTCAGAAGCACAAATTCTAGAGATGGGAGTTTCGCAGGGGTCTATGTTGAGGCCTCTTCTATTTATGTTATATGAAAATGATCTATCACAACATATATCTATCGTCAACGTTGCTATGTTTGCGGACGATACGAAGAAGAAGAGAACTGTTTCGGACAGACTCTCGAAGAGCTATCCATACATATGTTACATGCGTGTAATGAACTTGAAGCATGATGGCAACAAAGTAGACTGTTCTATAAATAACAAAGACAACGTATAGATGTGAATTTTCGACATAAATAAGCCCCTGACACCAACAACAGCAACAGACATCAATATTGAATTATCAAATTACCAAATTTTTAAGGACTCACTTAGAGAACATTTTTAATTTCTGCAAATCTTTTATGTTTTACATAAGTTTTTTAAAGTTTACTATCAAAAATTATTTTAACTGTGGCTAACCCCACATCGAATAAATCTCTATATTGACTAAAATTATTTTGGTTAGAACTAAAATAGTACACCTTAATCGTATAATATTGAGTACCAAATTTCATAAAGTTCTCCTCTCCAACGCCAACGTAGGAAATCAGTAATATAAATATACAACTTTTTGTTAAAAAGTAAGTTATATAAAACTTCATCTACATTAGTCTTGGATTCGATCAACGATTTATCTCCGTCAAAATCAAATTCCATAGAAAACTTATTGCCTATTTATCTATAATCAAGTTTTATAGGTAACAGCGCCTGACACCAACTTTCGCAACAGACAGCAATATTGAATTATCAAATTACCAAATTTTTAAGGACTCACTTAGAGAACATTTTTAATTTCTGCAAATCTTTTATGTTTTACATAAGTTTTTTAAAGTTTACTATCAAAAATTATTTTAACTGTGGCTAACCCCACATCGAATAAATCTCTATATTGACTAAAATTATTTTGGTTAGAACTAAAATAGTACACCTTAATCGTATAATATTGAGTACCAAATTTCATAAAGTTCTCCTCTCCAACGCCAACGTAGGAAATCAGTAATAGAAATATACAACTTTCTGTTAAAAAGTAAGTTATATAAAACTTCATCTACATTAGTCTTGGATTCGATCAACGATTTATCTCCGTCAAAATCAAATTCCATAGAAAACTTATTGCCTATTTATCTATAATTAAGTTTTATAGGTAACAGCGCCATTTATTCCCTTACATCTAACTACAATACTGACGTTCAGTCTTCCGTCCGACTCGCCTTGGCTGATGTAAAATAATATGATATAATAATTAATGTTTATTAACTGCCTTCCACGTCACCTGAGTGACCCTCTTAAGTCTAGGAGATCTAGATTTGTTCGAGAAAAGGAGACTGGACCCTACAGTTTATAGTGGGATCCGAACCACTTAATAACGACACATTAATTTATTCGCCAATGAAACTAATAGATGATTATCGTATTGCCATCAAAAATACGCCAGTATGCTAAATTTCAAAGCTCTGGTTACACGGAAGTTGGTAAATAATTACACCCAAACAAACAAAAAAGCGTATAAATCAGACTAGAGTTCTTTCGGTAACACCATGTATAAAACAACCGTGTTTAAAAAATTTGTATTTATGAGGTAAACGATTGTATACTTGAAACAACACTCTTATAACGAATTTTCAGTATTTTTCGGCTCTAAAAGTCGCACTCCGCCACAAAATAAAAGTTGTGAATAAACAACAACGCAACGTGTCGAATAACATTTCTTCGCTGCAGCTATTTCAATTTTTCAACATAAATATGTTTCACATGTACCCACTTATGGCCTATCAAGTTAAAAGGAATGTTCCATAATTTGTAAGTGTAAGGGACAAAAAAACCACACACGCCTAGCTTGTAAAAGATACCGAATAAATCCCCAGAGTTTACGCCCCTTATCTGCTTTCTATCTGTTCGCATATCCAAATTGCCACACATAGTGACCATGTAAATTATTATGTAAAATATGCGCCCCAACAACCGAGCACATCTGAAGGTAAAAATTACATTTTTAATAAAAATAAGTATTTTTAAACACGCCCTTACCAAAAATGAACTAAAAATAAAAGTAGAAAATACCATTAACATTTTTTTAAGCTTATATAGCTAAAAGTTAAAGCTTTTTTTGCTTTGAATATTTTCATCCGAAATAGAATGAATTTTATTAAGAACATGTTTTATAATTTCATTTTATTACTTGACCATTGAAAGCATTAATCTGATTTATTTTTTCTGTGATTATGCCAACTTAGTGGGCGAAACTCTCTCAAATTATAGGAATCAGTGTTTTAAATGTTTACGATAACTTTGGGTATAAAGTTATAAACTAGCTAAAACTTATTTCATCATTTCCATTGAGAATAATAACATATATACTGGATGACAACGAAATTAGTCTCGTTCCAATTTCTAGATTGATTTTAGGAATACAATTTTGAAATGTTGGCATATCATTTGTGACACAAAAGCCAATTTTATACTTATTAAGTGAAAAATATCACTTCAGCCAACCGGAAATAGCAACAACTTTTGTTTTTTAAATAGCAATCTATCTATATTTTTGCATATTTAGTTTCCATATGAAATTCTCTTAACAACGACGTATCACAAGTAGGCAATTGTTTTCAAAATGGCGTCATACATTCGAAAAAGTGAAAAAGCTAAATTGACAATTGCAATATTGTATTTTCAAAAAATTTACCCAAAGGACTTGAAACTGATGTACCACCTTAATTTTTTTGTCGCATTTCGTGCCAAAATCACTATTTTGAATTCTAAAACAAATTTTCGAAAAAACATAAAAGCAAATGGAAGCTGAAATGTACAGTTTTTCTCATTTAAGCCAACTAATGATACTGAAATTTTTAAAACTATTTTATCTTTTAAATCCAAAGCTGTAGGGGATGACAAAGTTAGTCTAAGTATGTTATTTTATGCATGTCCACTTGTTCTACCTTATATTAGTCATATTTTCAACTTTGCTATAGAAAAAGGAGTTTATCCTGCTATCTGGAAGCAATCACGTGTAATTCCTCTACCGAAAGTCACTAATCCAGAAGAGTTGAAAGATTTGCGTCCTATCAGTATTCTTTGTTGCCTCTCAAAGGTTTTTGAGAAAATTATTAACAGTCAAATTAGAGAAGATCTGGATACATTTAATATTTTACCTTTCGTTCGGGATATAGTTGCGCTACTGCATTGCTAAAAGTGACTGATGATTTCTTCACTGCTATCGATCAAAATAACTTATGCTTACTTGTTTTACTAGATTGTTCTAAAGCATTCGATAGAATTAAACATCAGTTACTTTTAGCCATCTTGCACTATATTAGATTCACAGCGAATGCGATGCTTTTAATGGAAAACTACCTGATAAATCGGCTACAGTCTGTTACATTGAGAGGTCTAGAATCTGAATTTGCAATTATAGAAAACGGAGTTCCACAAGGTTCCATTTTGGGAGCTCTAATGTTCACTTTGTATACTTTTCAATTCGGTCAACATCTAAAATATTCTAATTCCCACTTTTACGCCGACGACACACAAATATATCTGACTTTTCCCGAAAATGACATACAGATGGCTTGTACTAAACTAAATGAAGATCTTGTGTCATTAGTCTCAATTTCGGAAAAATTCTGTCTTTCCATAAATCCTTCTAAATCTAAGGTTATACTAATTGGGAGAGATGCCGCGCGTAATAGATGTTCAAATAGAGTTGACATAAAAGTAAATAATGAACAACTAACACTTGCAGTAAGTGAAAAAAGCTTAGGATTAGTTCTAGACAATCGCCTCAGAAGAGCGTTCTGTAACCTTAAATTAATTTACTCTAACAAAAATATTCTTAGTAAAAAATGTAAGACACTTTTATGCGACTCATTAGTATTGTCTCATTTAAATTACGGAGATGGTGTGTATGGTCCTTGTATTACTAAATCTGACTCTCAACGTCTTCAACTAATACAAAACTTTTGTATTAGATTAATTTGTGGTATAGGGAGGCATGACCATGTTACCACTCACTTGTGAGGGATCGGTTGGCTTAATACAGAAAACAGGAGGCTATTGCACAGTTGTGTTCTTTTCCACAAAATTATTTATCTAAAAAAAACCTCATATCTCTATAATAAGCTCACATTTCGTACAGATGTCCACAATATAAATATACGTCGCAAAAGTTACCTAACAATTCCTCAGCATAGCACCGCTCTTTTTCAATCGTCATTCTCCTACAACATTGCGAACCTTTACAACATGATTCCCGATAACTTGAAAAGATTACCCGTACTGTCATTTAAAAAGAAGCTTAAAGAAATGCTTACCTTAGGGACTTTCAAATTTACTTAACCTGTATAATATTTGTGTTTCCATTTTATCTTATTCTATCTTGGTATTAATAATCTTGGTCTATTGTCTTATTGTGTAAATTAGTTAATTGCCCACCATGGCAAGTGGTCTTGTATTCAGTCAATGTTATTTACAAATTTATAAATCTATAATGTACTATTTGCTTTCGGTGGGCGTCTGCGGTTGAGTGGAAGAGCGCGGTTCTTCATACTTCGATGAACAGCGAACTCTGCCATTTAATAGATGTATAGTGTACATAATCTATTTTTTTTATTAACAATGTAATCTAATATCTATCAATAAAAGCAATTATTATTATTTTATTCAATTTTTTTAATTGTAACCTATTTTTTACTTGCACCAACAAAGCCGAAATTATTAACCTTTCATTTGATGTATAATAAGTATAGTTTTGCTGCTAATTTACTTTGAAATTATTGGATTCTGTATATGCTACATTTACCAATTATTAATATCATTAAAAAAATTCACAGAGATTAAATAACATTTACAGAATTTATTATAGTTATTTATAAGATGGGAAAAAATAAAATTATAGCAATTGTTCAAAATGCATTCCTTCAACTTCAGTATATTTTGAGCCCTACTGATGGTCTCTCTTACCACCCGTTCTAATGCCAAAATAAATTTTAGAGGCCCTGGGTTCTGGTATACATATTAAATGCCAATTCAATTTTCTACTCCTTTCATTAATAGGGTGAGGAGTGGCAATGGGGGTGGTAGAGGGGGTAGCTAACACCAAAAAAAATTTTTGAGACGTTTCGTTCTTGTACACACACTAAATCACATTTTAATTATTTTTTCTCCTTTTCAAAATAGTGTGGGGGTGGTATTGGAGGCGATGGGGGGTGGCTGTTGTCAAAAAAAAAATTTGAGACCTTAACTTTTCGTACATGCCCTAAATTGCAATTTTATGGACTCTTACTTGCTTGCTTCGCCCATTTACCCTTATTTACCCCATTTACTCCCCGAAGCCCACAACGGAATTAGATCAAAATATAATCTAATTCCAGATCTCGTTATAATACATAAGTGTACCAAATTTCAAGTCAATATCATAAACGGTTCCAGAGTAAACGTGTGTACAAAAAAAGTTACACAGACCGACCGACAGACAGGAATTTTTTTTTCAAATTTAATATCTCGACATTTTAAGCCTATTTCAACAAAAAAAAAATGCGTTACTATACTTCCACTGGACGTGGAAGTAAAATGAAGGCAAAACATCAGATTCAAGGCCTACTGGATGAATTTTTTGAAAACCTCCGATTGAACCGGAAGTGATATTTTTCACTTAATAAGTACAAAATGTGGCTTTCTGTGTCGCAAATGATATGTCAAATTTCAAAATATTATTCCTAAAAGCAACCGAGAAATTTGAACTGGAGTAATTTGCATAGGAAAGGAAAATATATCAAAAATGACAATATTTCCCCATCAAACAAACCTCTCTTTCTCGAACAGAAACTGACAGAAACCTAATACTACTTTTGTTTCTGCCTATACCATGTTGCGGCATTTTACCGATAGGTTCACATATGTCATCACAACTTAGTAAAGGGATTAAAAACCATAAAATTTCTCCAGGACCTCGGGAATGATATATTGTGGTTTTAGTTTTATTGCTGAAAGGTTATAGAATTTCTTGTAAAGTGATCTGGAGTCTAGTTTCATAAAATATTTCGCATTTTTTTATATACCAAAACACTTGAGATTTCATTTACTTATTTGACATGTAACATAGTTTTTAAAGTGAACTTAAACATAAAAGTTTAATACCTTCGATCTATTAGGTAACGGTAGTAAGTATTAAAATATTAAGAGTATAGGTAAGTATTAAATAAAAATGTGTGATTTGATGAGCTCTATATTTTCTTTATACTATGGCCGGTCATTCAGAATACTAGTTCGGATTATTTTGTAAAATAATAAGGACTGGTAATTTTTCTACGTAATTTATTTTATTAATTAAGAGATAATATATTACGAGAAGCATACACTAATATAATTAATAATTTGAACCTTTACGTCTAGGAGCGAAAGAAGATAAATGAAAAAGCTATACTAATAGGAAAAATTACAGGAAAAATTGTCTCTCAAAACAACAAAAGGTATGTTTTTAGTGTTTACTTCTGAATGATTATTGTGAAACTAAGCCAATATTAAACTGTACTTAAATTGGCTGAATATCGTAAATATACAAAAAAAAAATTAGAATACAACATTTGGAAATTTGCAAATGAATGATTTGAAAGAAAATTGTAGAAAATAGTTCTTTATTTTGTTACCTAATTTCAGATATTTTAAAAAAATGTATGGTCCTTCGAGACGGATATTTTTGAGAATTATGAAAGCCATGATATTAAGACCGCATTGCTAATTGGAAAGCTTGCTAACGAATATAGCAACAATTTATAGTAATTCTCATGACCGCCAACATCAAATCATTTTGATTTTTATTTAACCTACTTGAATCAGTATAGTTTTGACTTACTTGCAGACAATGAAGCAGCTGCCGAAATGGGCCTGTTTCTTGGTGCCGCAGGGCTCAAACCGTACTGCTCTGAGGAATATGCCCATTCGCTGTACACGGCCGAGTTAGGTATCGAATACGGCGCAGCCCTGTGATTGTGGTTTGTGTACGAAGGTAATCTGTTAAAGGCTGGTAAGGTGCTTCCTGTCGATGATGAAGTTACCTTAGGATAATCATCTGCCAAGATTCCACCAGCTGTGTTTACTCCTAAAAAAACAAAAATGTAGAGCATTGTCGTTTACTATTACAAATAAGTTTTTTTCTTCAATATTTTACTGATGATGACACGCATATTTTTAGATAAAATCTTTTTTATGTGGTTTGTGACATGCTATCTTTTGCTGGTTCTCACAAATCAATAATATGAGATTTTAGTCCCTCGAATCACCAATGTAGGGTAATAAATCACGCTTTCACCGATAGATGTCACGTCACTTGAATTACCACCTACATTAGGCTTTCCGCCAACAGATGGCTCCCGCTGGGAAAATATACCAATTTATTAAATAGATGTTTATATCATAGAAAATCTAAAAAAATAAACTATTAACATAATTAGTGTATAAAAATTGTCTACAAAATGATAGCATAAATACCTAATGATCGAAAAGTCCTTAACAATCGATTTAGTTTTTAAAATTTCTCAAGTTGGTACTGTATGACAGTCGATTGTCTAACGGTCAGTTTAAGATATGTCCTCTTATTTTTGTGAGTTACAATGGTTATAAATTTAGTTTAAAGGGCACGTGGTTGCTACTCGGTTTGGTACCGGATCATAAACTAAATTTCACATATGTTCAATTAAGATTTTGAATTATTGTAATTGAAATTTCGATTAATCTGGATTTAATTAGCGAGTATCGTCCAGAACAATATTCTGGGTAAGTTTTAATTTCTTAGATTTATTATAGACACGTGCTCACGCTAGAGGTTAATTTTGAGACTAATTTTGTAAATTTAATTATAGACGATTTTGGTACGGCTAGATTTCGATTTGGTACAATTTGATTTTGGGTACAGAACCCACCAACTGTTCTATTTTTGACATTTGAAGGAACTTAAGTGATATTTATAACCATTTTAACTCACAAAAACAAGAAAATTTGATTATATTGGATTTGGACTTTTAGATCATTCTGCTATTCTTTGCTCTGATTTACTCTTTCAGATTTAAGAAAAATCCAATTTAATTATTTGTGATGAACTTCGATTAACAAGAGAAACTTTCACGTCTGGAGCGCGGAAAATCTACAATCTTCTAAAAAGGTTGTTGTTCCTGTATATTATTTTTCTTGTAAAATTGTTTAAATTTCTAAATCTTTCTTCCCAGCGATATAGCTGAGAAAAACCCTAGACTTGATATATCTATATTTTATTGTAAGATTTTTTACCTGGAAAATATCTTTGTTTGTATTGTACTTTTCTTACTGTTTTAATAAATTGTATTTTTTTACTTGTTCTTTTATTGTAAATACCCTCACTACAAAGATTTTTAATATCTGGGACCTCGTTATCTTCATGTGACTTTAGATCGGTATAGGTTTCATATTTTTTTGAACAGGAAAAATAAATAAATCTTTTAATACGATATTATTGTCCAGATTGACAAAGGCTTTTGAAAAATATGTGTAAATGATATCTGTTTGCAGATCATCATTTATTACTTCTAAACGGTAGCCAGTAATGCAAAATAAGTTAGTAACTGTCAATCTACCTTTATAAGGAACATGTTGGTAACTAATAATTGGATGTTTAACTTGGACAGGATTCTGCCCCGACAACGCACTCACCCACGAGGGCATTATCAAACAGAGGAGTCCCAACAGCGATCTGCCGATGGATTAAAGTCAGCCTAGACAATAGGATTATAATATCCAATCTAGATGAGGCCACCATTGAGGCTGCCCCCAGGGAGGAGTACTATCTTCACTACTGTGGGCAACCCTGGTTGACGAACTCCTCCGGAAACTATCCACAGAAGGCTTCTATTGCTTAGGATATGCTCATGATCTAGCAATAGTTGTTAAGGGGCGACTCGCGAATACAATAACAGAACGTTCGCAAATAGTCCTAAATGTTGTTGACAAATGGTGTTGTAAGGAAGGACTCTCTATAAATCCCCACTGGAACTCCCACATACAAAAAGTCACAAAACAATCGCCTTGGGAAGGTGTAGGCAAATGTGTGGAAAAACTGGGGGCTAAATCCCAAAATGAATCCGTGCTTATACACCAGGGTAGTAAAACCCATGATAACCTATTGATCAGTGGTATGGTAGACTAAGACGGTGCAGTGGGGAGCAATAAGGCTGTTAGGTGACGTACAAAGGCTTGCTTGCCTGTGCGCCACGGGGGCCATAAAAACTGCTCCTACGGCTGTATTTGAGGTCAGTGGTGCACAGGTTATTGCAAGGCCAAAGGCTAATTAGCCAGCAACACGGAACGGAGTACCAGAAGTTATACTTGGAGATGAGGGCAGATCCCATCCTAGGTATGCCCACGGACATAATGGTCCCAAGGTATAACTTCAATAAGAACTTTCAGACTGTAATACTAGACAGGGAAGACTGGAAAAACGGTTCTCCCATAACAGCACAAACAGTCCGGTTCACTGACGGCTCCAAGACAAAACAAAGAGTCGGAGCCGGGATTTACGGGACAAGGTCAAAAGCCAGCATCCCGATAAGTCTACGCAACGGTGTTTCAGGCTGAAGCTATCGCCATACACTGTTGTGCAAGGGAGATAATAGGACAAGGCACTGTTAAAAAATCGATTGTTATTTTCTCTGATAGCCAAGCTGCAATAAAAGCAATCAATTCCATGCAAATCAACTCAAGATTGGTGTGGGACTGCTTGACGGTCCTTATAGAATTGGGAAGTCAGAACAGAGTGACCTTAGCACAGGGACACAGAGGAAATGAAAAGGTTGATAAACTGGCCAAGGAAGGCGCACTCAAAACCCCAATAGGACCTGAGCCGTTTTGCGGCGTGGCAAAGCCATGCATACGAACAGCTACTAAGGAATGGGTGCAAAATAAATCTCTGGGATGGTGGAGGAATCTCCCAAGACAGATACAGACCAAAGAGTTCATTAAAGAATGTTCGGCCAACTTCACGGAAGATCTATTAAGCCAGAAAAAGAAGGTCATCAGAGTAATAGTAGGCCTTCTAACTGGGTACTGCCGGTTCAATAGACACATGAGTCTAATGGGCCTGGCAGAGGACGCAATATACAGATTCCGTCAAGAGGAAGAGGAAATTTCAAGACCTGGCGAGACTGAGATTCCAAGTACTCGGAGAAGAAAAACCAAAGGCGAACAGTTATACAAGAGGGCCTTTATCAAAGCTGTGGAGTCCAGTACAAAGGACAAAGCTGGATGAGGTACTATAAGAAATGTATTCTAGGAGCACCACAATAGACCTGAAAAGGTCGCGGTGGTAAAGGCTATATATAACCAGCTCCTGTGTTTATCTATCTATCTATCTTGGCAGGATTATTGTTTATTCTGTAAGTCGGTAATTTCATTTCTTTCTCCTTTTTCATGGATTAGATTCCAAACCATGGGAAACTTTTTAAGGATAGATGAAATAAACTACCGCTTTATCAAGTACAGTACAGGATAATCCAATAGTAGTTTTTTCAGGGCCCACGGTCAAACTGTCAACGTGGTTGACTTCAGTGGAGAATGTTTCTCACATTGGCAACTTTATATCTCCCTATCTTGCGTTAGAATGGAATATTTTTGTGTGTCCTGATAAACAAACATCAACAAAGAAGCCTGTCATAAGCAGCCCGAAATGCCAAGTTATCCATTGAGGATCTACTACTATTGTATTATTATATCGGTTATTATAATAAAAGTTTTATAATTTCTAAAAACATAAATACTAATCTAAATATACTTTTTGTATTCAATATCATGCCTTGATCATTGCACTGATCGTGTACATTTTCTTGCTGTAATTAAAAAAAAAAGGGATGGACAATCTCCCAGCACCAACAAATATCAAAGTTCAAAATCCAACAAGTAATGTTTACATAAATCAATCTGGAAAAATAAGAGATGTTGGTGACACCGAGCAAAATTGTACACGATTGCCATTGAAACTGCATTTTAATTATCCAAAAATGGAGATATAAAATGCAAACATAAAAATAACACGATTATCAAATCACAGTTAAGTTTATCTAAAAATTATCGGGTAGGGTCAGCCAGGACGGTGGTGATTATTTTTTGCAGTTGATTGGAGTTACAAAATTATCATTTGATTTTAACAGAATTTCTTGGAGAGGATCATATTTAAATAAATATTTTGAAGCAGGTCAGTAACAAAAACAATTAAATAGATAAGAAATATTTGGTTGCAGAAAGGAGATTGTGGATTTGCAAATAACTAAGACAATTTTAACTGCATTTACATACAGCGAATATTAAATTCCTGCGCATATATGGGGCCAATGACATAGTATCTTATCTATTTCTTATTTTTTGTATTAGGATGGCCATATCCAAGAGAGATATATTATTTTTAGCCGCAACTTTTTTTAATGCAGGTTCCATAAGTATTTATATACAGAGCAACGTGTCAAAATTAAATATTTTCACCAAATTTGTCGCTCATAAAATAGATATATTTTAAATGTCACAATAATTAACCGTTTTCGAGATATTTGTCTTAAAATTTGAAATGAAATAAATTTAAATTATGATTTACGGATGTACAAATTTTCAAAGTAGGCTTTGATTAAAACAGAAACAGTAAAAAAACTTTCAAATTTAATTTCTATCAAACTTATTTGTTGCTTATCATCATTTTATTTGATTTTGGAAAATAATAAACAAAATTAAATTTAAAATGCAATGCATAAGTTATTTTCAACTGTAGATATTAGTCGAGTCAATGAAGAGTCAAAATCCTTAAAACTTCTAAATCCTCAGGGGCGGGCCCGATTTTGATGATTTTTTTTTAAATGTTGGTTTTTATATATATTATTTTAAATGAGAAACATTTCAATGTGCGCAATTCAAAATTTATATTGCTTAAACAATATAAACAACAGAATTTAGAGAAATTAATTTTTTTCACGGTATTAATTAACTTTTAAATAGTAAAGGGTTAAACATTTTTGTTTCTTTTTTAAAAGCTTTAAACTATATGAACATTGTCAAAAAAAGAATTTATAAATAATTATAAATAATTTTTTATTTATTTCACATATTCAGGATGTCCCAGCACAATGGGGCAATACTTCGGGAACTTAGTTTGGGTTAAAATAACACTAAATGTGTCTACAATTTTTTTTGTTATAGCGCCCCCGCCCCCCTACTGAGATACTACCCTTTAAAGGTTACATATTCAAGTTTTTTTGCCTATTACTTCCAGACCGTTCTATCGATTTTAATAAAATTTGGACTGAGTACATATTAAATGAGTATCTTTATTCCAGTAATATGGCGCCCTTCGTATCTTGTCTAGGAAGCCAGGGGTGGAACCCCTAATGATTTTTACCCCTAAATTTTGACAAGAATTATTTTTTGAAAATTAAGGACGTTTTTTAATTCCTTAAACAATTTTCTAAAAGAAGATATTCTTGTTTGGCATCGAGAAAAAATGATTTTGCTGATAAGGGACTAAGGAGTACTAGTAATATAAACTACAGCATGAAAACAGATTGAATAAATTTAAACGTCAAATTTGAGTAGCAAGTAATAAGTAAGTTGTAAGTAGTTGGTAGTAGTTTATTGACATGGCAAATTGAATATGCCGACATGCAACTTATGTACGGACTTGCCGCCGGTAATGATTCGGAAGCCAAACGTCCTTATGGGGAACACTTTCCTAACAGACTTATTCCAAACAGGAAAACTTTTGAACGGGTAAACTGTCAAGTACGAGAAACAGGTAGATATCCGTCTGAGCAATAAAAAAAATAAAAATTAAAATTAAAGAATAAATAACTATTTAAAAAATAATAATCCTATTAATTTTTAGGCAATGTGGAACCGAAACGGGGAGGTGAAGGTGGTCTAGAATTATTCGTACAGTTGTAATAGAAGAAGCTGTTTTAGATGCTGTTGCTGTAGACTCACCTAGACCACTCTAGACCCTACTTATGTAAACCAACATGTCCATAATACAATAACTAAAAATAACATTATTACTCCATATTATAAATTAAGTAAATCACAAAACGGACCAAATTATCTTGCAATTCAAATGTTTAATAAATTACCGTCAAATATAAAAAACATTGATAATCTAAAAAAAATTCGAAATTCAATGAAAAGTTTTCTCATAGGAAAGGCATTCTACCACTACAGGGAATTTCTAGAATGTAATATTTCGATATTGAATGTATACTAGTGTTTGTATTTGTTTGTAAAATTTGTTATATACACATTGTTTGTCAACATATATATGTTTATTTGTTGTTTACCTTTTATATTTATATGTGATATGTATTTTATGAAATTACCTAATCGAATTGACTTGTGTATGTACTTTTGTACATTGTGTGGTTCACAGAATTTTGAAAGAACAGTTTCTCCATCCTTTCCACATCCAGAAAGTTCATGCAATGTCCCCGGGCGACTACCCTGCTCGAGTTTGGTTACTTCAAAAACAAAAGAAAAGCCGCAAGTTTATTGGTAGTGTTTTGTTCACGGATGAAGCAGGATTTCGCAGGGATGGTGTAATAAATTCTCACAATCTACATAGTTGGAACGATGGAAATCCTCATGCAATTATTCAAACTCATCACCAACGACAATTCCAAATTAACGTCTGGGCAGGAATAATTGGAAATTATTTAATAGGGCCCTTTGTTTTGGAAAATCGGTTAAATGGGGAAAATTACTTAAGGCTTCTACAAGAAAATTCAGATGGTTTATTGGAAGATGTGCCATTTAGCAACTATAAGAAACATGACGTACATGCATGATGGAGTTCCTCCTCATTTCAACATCAGAGTCAGGGAATATCTAGATAAAAAAATTCCCACCGATGGATTGGCAAAGGAGGTCCAGTATCGTGGCCTTCACGTTCTTCTGATCTAAACTCATTAGATTTTTTCTTTTGGGGTCATTTCAAAAACTTAGTGTATAAAACGCCAGTACAAACAAGAAAAGAGATGTTACAAACAATCACTATCCAATGTGAAGCCATTCGGAACAACCCTGGTTCAGCGATCCAACTTATCTCGCTTACGAGAATGTATTCTTGTGCAGAGTGCTCACATCGAACATTTATTTTAGTTATGTAGTTATGTGTGTATTGTAGTTATGTGTTGATAAAATGTTAGTCATCAGTAAAATCATTTTTTCTCCTAAACGGATCGCTTTATCGATGTCAAACAAGAATATCTCTTTTTTAGAAAATGGTTTAAAGAATTTAAAAATGTGACCTTAATTTTCAAAAATTAATTCATGCCAAAATTTAGGGGTAAAAAATATTAGGGGTGTTCCACCCCTGGCTTCCTAGACAAGATTCGAAGGGTGTCATATTTCTGAAATAAAGATAAGTACTCATTTAGCACAGTCCAAATTTTATTAAAATCGATAGAACGGTTTGGAAGTAATAGGCAAAAAACTTTCTTGAATATGTAACTTTTAAAGGGTAATATCTCCTTAGGTGGCGCCATAAGAAAAAGTTATAGGTACTTTTAGTGTCCTTTTGACCCAAACTATACGTTCCCGAAATATTGCCCCATAGTGCTGGGGCACCCTTTATATATGATTTGTAATTTATATATTTAAGAAAATTCGAAAATTTGTTAATAGATACGAATAATTTAATAATTGGTATTTGATTTTCATTCCCATATGGAGCGTTGAAGACTTCATCCTCTTCAGGTTGTGGCGCGTTATAGCAATCCGTTCCACTGCAATTAATGCATGCAGGTGAGCAGTGCAGACCACATTTTCTGCATCCTCAAGCTGTACCGTATCCAGTTTTTCAAGAGCAAAACGTAATTTTTAAGATGTTACTTGGTACTGCTGGTTATATCATTTTTATTAGTGTTAAATAATTTTCTTTCTCCCAACCCCAATGTTCGGGAGATATTTAAGAATTATTTTTCCATTGCTGAACTTGAAGATAAACTTTTTTGATGTGCTGTTTCACTGCATCTTGTTCTTTAGGTAATGAACTAACTTGTACGCTTTTATCTTTCAACACAAGTGTTAGAAAACGTTTATATCTTAATTCATTCAAACTTTTAGATGTTTTGGCACCATACCTTGTAAGAATACGGTGAAAACCTGCGTTGTAAAGCTCTTTTTCACTTATATTTTCAATCATAAAAGTTTCAGCTGCTGCACGTAATTTGTTATCAGCATTGAAAATTTTAAAAAACTGATTTCTCCTTTATTAAAAAAAGCTGTGAAGGCATGGAGAAAGAGAATATGTTCTTTCCTTATATTTACCAACTGCTTTAATATATATTTTTTTTTCGTTGCATAAACTCGCTGTAAGACATTATGTCTTGGCGGTTTCAAAAAGAAGAATGTTTTCTGCTGCTACTTGAGAACTACATGAGAAAAGAGACAATCTAGAGCAGATTGCACAATTAAACGATCAGCATCACTAAAAACGTGCTAAAACGGCGAAAAGTTTAAATGAATTAAGATATTTATTAATATTTTATAACACTAGTGTCGAAATATAAAAGCGTACAACTCAGTTCATTACCTCCAACAGAAGATGTAGAGAAACAGCAGGTCAAAAGAGTTGATCTTCAAGTTCAGCAATGGAAAAATAATTCTAAAATATCTCGCGAACATTGGGGTTGACAGAAAGAAAATTATTTAACACTAATAAAAATGACACCCAGCAGCACCAAACAACCAACATCTTGGAAATTGAAAATATCATAGAATTTTCTTAAAATGAGTATTTGTTATTTAAAATCAGGTTTTTTACATCTACAAATAACAGCAGAACTATGAATAGATTTCAATTCATCCTCTAGAAAAACTTGTTTCAAAACTAAAAATAAAAAATAGCTTTCACACTCTATATCTTGGTTACTATTATTAACTTTTGAACTATTTTATCGATATTTAAATTATTTAAGGATAAAGGCTAAACATTATCCTATTCCTATGAGCCCAGGCGGTATCTGCTTAAAACATGTTTAGATGAATTGAGTAGTATTTTTTGCTTAATCGCTCCTAAAAATCATAAGAAATGGTAATTTCACTATGCGCTAGTTTGAAAACGTGGGCTTAATTTTTTATTAAACAAAATGTCAAAAAATTCCTAAAAATGCCTTTCTATTTTTCCATATATCTCAGTAATTATCGCTTTTAGAGAAAAATTATATAAAGGAAAAAGTTTTGTAATTAAATTTTCAATAAGATGCAGTTGGTTGCTAATCCAAAAATTCATTTTTACTATTGCAAAAATTGTAAAAATCGCAAAAAAAAATTGAAATAGCAAGTTATTTGTGGAATTTTTTTCAAATACTTATATTATACGTAGGACCTTCATACTTGGCTAAAGAAAACTTTTTAATATAATAAATCTTCCCACCAAATGTCATCAAGATCAGTTTTTGTATAATAATTTTGCAATCTAAACTTCGTTTGGAAAATTTGCAAATTTTCAAAATGTTGCTGAGGCTAAACTAAAGCATTTAGAACATTTTTGGACATATAAAAGAGCCCTTAAATTCTAAAATTCAATTTGAGATATTAAAATCCGTTAATTAGGAGAGCCTAAGGAATTGTTTAAAAATTTGGCAAATTTTTTTGCTTATAAACAAATGCAATAATTTAGAAAATTTTCAACGGATTTTTATTTTTAATATATATTTTGAAACCAAACCCAAAACAAATACCGCCTGGGCTATATAAAATCCTTAATTTTACAATTGAATATGTCAATTCAATATTACAGGGCAGAAAGTTAAAATTAGAACACATTACATGCAGGGGAGAGTGTTTGAGTAAATTTATTCAAGGCGTGCTTAAGTAAAATAAATTATATGATCAAGTCAGGAATGAAATCTAATCATTTCTAAAATTTGGGGCGAATTAAATTTGAAATGAATCAGTTTGCGTAAAAATACCGAGGAACTAAACATTCTACTGGTATTTAATTCAGGTACATGAAATTCGGAGAGCAATTCCTCATAAGGAAAACCTTAGGTGGATATATACCTTCTTCTCGAAAATACAATTTTTAGAAAGCGCCTTTGAGTACTTTCAATGTTGTTTTTGTGTATAAGGTAAGCTGGATTCCAAATGATCGACGTGTATTCAAATTTAGATTTTACAAAGGCATGAAAGAGGAGAAATAAGGTGTTGGAGTTCTCAAAGTCTTTAGACTTCCTCGTAATGAAACCTAATTTTTTATATGCACTAGCTGTTGTTTCAGAAATATGATCAATATGATCATTAAATGTGAGTTTAGCGTCAAAAATAACGTCAAGGTCTTTCAGTTTGTCGTACCTCTGTATTTTTGTATTATTGATAACATATTCATTTAATGAAGGAATATATTTCCTGCTAAAAGTCATAGTGTAACTCGTTTTTGTAACACCATGCGTGAAGGTTAGCTAAATAATCTTGATATCTCGTGGTGTCGTCCGCGCTATTCACACTAGTAAAAATGTTCATGTCTTCAGCGTATAACAATGAATTGCAATAATTATAAGTTGGGAGACGATATTGTTTACAAATATGAGATAGTAAACAGCCAATCATTACACTAGTTGTCTCTTTAGTGAACTTCAAATTAGCAAAAAACCCAATTTATTAGAAACCGTGTAAATCATCATTTTTTGTTGCAGCATATTGCCCAAGATTTAGTAATGGAGATTTGTGAAAAAATTTACCATAGTCAAATAGAATGTTAATTTACATGGACGATATATTTTCGCTCGCACTTTCTGACTGCCCCGGGGGCTATTAGATCGTTTATTATAAGACTAAATATCGAAACTAATATGTTCCTACATGAAAACTAAGAAGCATTTTACTGTATACACAGAAATTAAATGCATTTATTTGTAAGTATTGAAATAAATTTCTTGATAATTACAATATACAATGCATGTCAACTAGTAGTGTTAGGAGCTATTATACAATAAATAAAGGAGAAAAAGTTGTTTATCGTGTTCAACATCGATTTATAATAAATAACACATTTTTTGTTATAATTTTTATAATGACAAAGTAGTGTCCATATTTGTTTGATTCCAAGGATTGACGACTTTAAATGATAATAGGAAACAGAAATATTAATCCTTCATCGTTACCTTACGATACACCAACATTTTAAAAGTAGATGATTTGTTTTATTTATAAAACTGAAATGTCATTGCGTTGATAATTATTATCCTGCTATCTGATCAATGGATTTGACCCCTTACTGAACTCAACTATCACATGGTGAAAACGGAAAAACGGATAAGGCGAAAAATGGATTTTACCATAATGTGATAGAGAGCACGTTGTATTTTAAAGCTTTTAGATTTAATGACAGCAAATTTTGAAGACTCTAAAAAAACACAAAAAACGAGAACAAAAATGTTTAAATCAGATGGAAATATTGCAATACTTAGATATTGTCCATATTATATTGAAATGAAGCCTTAAGCGTATATGGATTCAACGTTGGATATTTCCTTTTGAATTTTTATCATCAACGAATCTTACCAAAAAAGAATTGTATTAAATTATAGAGGATGAACCAGCCAGTAGGGTGACAGAGGACCTCAATACGTATAATTTTGCAAACCCCCCCCCCCCCCCCCATATATAGTGTGTCTCAAAATAAATGCAAAGATCATAACTTTTCTTCTGCATTGCGTTCGCAAAAATACAAAAATACGTCGCGCGTCGGTCAGTAGTAGCAGATTGCTCTATTCAATAACATTATATTCATTATTATTATCATTAGAAGCAACAAGAGAAAAATGACGTGTGACGTCATAGATATTTTTACTTCCACGTCCAGTGGAAGTATAGTAGGTAACACAAAAAATTTTGTTGTTGAAATGGGCTAAAATGTCATGAAAAATAGATTTAAATTTGAGCAAAAAAATTTTTCTGTCTGTCGGTCTGTAACTTTTTGTGAACACGTTACTTTGGAATTTTGATCTAATTCCGTTGAAGGGTTTGGGGGTAAATAAGGGTAAATAGACAAAGCAAGCAGGTAAGGGTTCATAAAATTGCAATTTTGGGTATGTACGAAAAGTCAAGGTCTCAAAATTTTTTTTGGCATCAGTCGCCCGCCAATACCACCCCCACATTATTATTAAAGGGAGTAAAAAAAAATAAAACGTGATTTGGTGTGTATACAAGAACGAAACGTCTCAAAAAATTTTTTTGGCGTTAGCTACCCCCTCTTCCACCCCCACCCAATTATTAAAGGAAGTAAAAAATTAAATTGGGATTTAGTGTGTGTACGAGAACCAAGGGCCTCTAAAATTTATTTTGGCATTAGCTACCACCCTCTACCACCCCCACCCTATTATTAAAGAGAGTAAAATATTACCTTGGGATTTAATATGTATAAAATTTGGCTGTGGAAGTAGTGATTCCTTGGGCAGAGGTTTTTAGACGGGATACTATATTTAATTCTAAAAATTAATAGCCCGTTTACAAAGGAATTTTTTTTTTTTTTACATTTATTTAACGTCGGCCTATTTCCGCTACTGAGGCCTAACACCGACGCCTGTAGACGAGCTACCCCCAACCAGGAATTTTGCCGAACCTCTTCCCTTAAGAAGAGTAGGGATCTTTTACTTGCCTAACATTTAATAGACAAGGGACCGACGGCTTTACATCCCCTCCGAAGGATGGTATATCTCCTATACAACCCTCGCCTAAGGTTGTACAGCTTCCGCGCATACACTGATATACAAGCCGCTGGAAGATGTGTGAGGCGAGAACGCGGTTTCCGTTGGAATGGTCACCAATCCAAGTACTAACCGCGCCTGTCGTTGCTTTACATCGCATACCGAAGTATGTACATAGTAAAGACGCACCTACGCTCGCCCCCTACAAAGGAATTAAGTGATACATTTTTGTTTGTAGACAACCTAACAAAAATAAGAATTGAATAGCGGACCTTTATATATGTTCTCGACGGTAATTTGACGGCAATTTTATTTAGGTACATTTTTATGTGAAGAAGTTGTTCCAGAGATCGTAAATTATTTTCCTAATTATAACGATCCGACTTTAAATGCTAGTAATATTGGGTTTCAACAAGATGGCGCTTCACCATTATGGACTTGCTGTAAGACATTATCTCAATGAAATATTTCCAGAAATTAATAGGCAGAAGAAGGTCCGTGGAGTGGCCGCCACGTTCGCCCGATTTAACTCCATTGGATTTTTCTTGTAAGGTTATCTTAAAATCAGAGTGTACGTAAATAGACCAGATACAATAATTGAGTTAAAACAAGGAGTCTGAGACAACATTTTTAGAATGAAAATAGACTGTCCCATTTAAGAAATTATCGATGACGTTACAGATATGTGAAAAGTGTCAAAAAAATTACTTTGTTACGCATATTTATTACAAGTCAAAACAGAAGACAAGTTATGAATTATATGGGTATTATAATTTTTAAACTCCCTTCACTTTAATTGATAGGTATGCATGTGATGAAAAAAATTAGTTGCTCTTGATAATATTTTATTTGATTTGTTACAATTTAAAAGCTACTCATACAGGGTGTCCCAATAGTGCGTCAAAGTCCAATATCGGCCTTTGGAAAATTATTTTTTTTATGGAAGTGGTATAGTATCAAAAGGTGCACATTTTAAAAATATTTTGAAATATACAGGGTGATTCCAACGCCCTCCAGATTGTTGGTTTTTGATAAGGCCGATATTGGACTTTGATGTACTATTGAAACACCCTGTATAAAAAAATGAATTGTCCCTGTCATCGCCCTGTAGATTAAATATTTTAAGTTAATAATGTTTTTCCAACAATTCCCTAAATAAAAAAAATGCAGACATATTTTATTAAAAACAAACAAAATACTTAACAAACTATAACAAAGGTCCATGGTATTCAGAAAAAAAAAGAAGCGTTATCGCGACTACCCACGCGCACGTCCCTGGTGACACTGTCATTTGTCAAAATCACTGTCTGAAGATGATGAAAATCTAACAAAAATTCAACTAATTTCTGACTTGGTTAAATAAAAATTGAACAGTCAGTACAATAGATATACGATATAACTCTGTATAAGACAATTTCTTTATAAAATCACTTGAGGAATTACATCCTATTTTAGTTTATTTAGAAAACACCCTGTATACAGAGTATCTACCAAATTATGACGCTAAAGTTAGCGGCTTCTTGCCGGTTTCTCCAGGCCTATTTTCCCGATTGTTCCTATGGTGTAATATGAAGCAATAAATAAAATAATAAACACAATAAAAAATCGTACGTTACCATTTTTGTAAATACTTTTCGAAATTTTGTGTACACAAAAATTGTATTTTGTCAGAAAAACTAAATAATAATAATGATAATCCCATTAAAAAACTCATCACATACTAGGTTTTCACGCAGTGAAATCATACTCGCCAAAAAGGGGTTTCCTTGGCCCTTTTCACTACCTATCCTATACCATTTGCGATTTCCGGTTACTTTGCAAAATTCCCGTCTTTCTCCAGGCTAGATTATAATCTCCATCTATTTCCCGGTTTTCCCAGTCGGTAGATACTCTGTGTGTGTATCTATCCTGAACTGCTACACATTCGGGAAAACTGAAAGTACTGTGTACGCTTGGATGTGTATCAAAATTAAGAATAATTATTTGGTAAGGAGATAAACAAAACAATAAACCCTGAATTTATTTTCTCTTTTTATGTATTGTGTAAGTTATGAACACTGAAATTCAAAAAGTAATAAAACGATGCAAAGTAAAGGTATATTAATGAGACTTATATTAACATATACTTTTGCAAAAGAATGAATACTTGAAAGGGCGGAACCCATAGCGGTATGGGATATCTGAACATTTTGTTTTTCAGGCAATTAGTTTTTTGGAGAAAAGTATGTTAATAACACTCGTTAATAAACTTCTCTATGTATAAACTCTTTAAATTTCGGTATTTATAACTTGAATAAAAAATTTAAAATATATGAAAAAAACAAACGTTGATTACTGTTTTGCTTATTTCGATACTAAATTACCAATCATTACCAAATTATCAATTATCATAAACACCCAAGTGAGAGTGGATATGGTAACGTCAGCGTCGTCTGGACTTAATAACTTACAAAAAATGACTATTTCGAAGACCAAATTTCTAATATGTATAATGCTTTATTATTACCATTAGTCGTCTATTACATTTAACGTTACAAAAACATGAAATATATTTTCAAAAACAAAAATAATTTTTTCTATTTAGGAGGAGATATTTGGGAAGGGGATTCCAAATGTACTAATAGCACTACTAGTTCATTTTGAAAATATTAGAACCATCAAATATATGTTAATAATAAATAATAACAAATTGAAACAGACTGAGAACTATTACAGCCGCCCCAAAATTATGGCCAGCAGAAAGTTCAGACTTAAGTCCTCTGGATGAAAATGTAGGGACACGCGAAAAAATAAATATAAAGAGAGTAAACAGTGGAAAAATAGTTGTGAGAAAATTATTTCCTTTTTTCAGTGTACTTTTTCTAAGAAACCAGTAACTGTCATACTTCTTTAGAATTAAGCTGAAAAATTATGCGTAACTGTAGAGATTTATACAAAATTTTTTCATATGCAGCGCGATTTAAGACTGATAGTAGGCCTCTTATATTCACAAAGATTTTTTAAAACTATAGTGTAAAGAAACGTCTTTCCTTATTTTTTTAATCTATGGAACTAGAGGAATATTTTTATGAATTAAAAATTAAAACAAAATTATACACTACTTGGTTAAATTTTAGATTACATAATAGTTCTTGTTGAAAATTTTCCTTTTTTTCAAATTCATATACAATTCGCTTGTATTTCAATTGCTTAATGAAGAAATAAACTTACCTGAATTTGTCCATAATTGAGATGATTGTGTGGTTAATTCCGGTGATCCCGTATTGTAGTACGGCATTGCTCCAGTGGTATAATTTCCAGGACCTCTCGAGTACAACGGACTAAAAAAACAAACATTATTAACACAAAATTGTCAATTTTTACCTATCATATAATTAGAAACTAAGTTAATAAGTGGGATAAGTTCCGAATAATTAATTTCTTTTTTAAATGCATCACTATGTATTTTAAAAACTTATTGAAAACAAAGCCACTCGAAGCTCCACCCACTTGATTGATAACAGGTGCTCCAAAATCGTGGACATTTTCGGAAATTCGATAACGATCTTATCGGCCCATCAAGATAAAATTTTATCATAATTGCAATGCACTGCTATCGTGATAAGACCGAATCGGTCACATATGAGAATAAAAACAGTCCAAAAAAACTACAAATAACGTAAAAACTATAGGTAAAAATTGAAAACACAAAAACTAACTTGTGTTGCAAAAAATTTAAATCCATAGATTTAAACTGAACACGTACTTTGCACTACTTTTATAAAACAGGGCTTCAACGTTGTTGAGACGGACGCGCACCGAATTTTTTAAATAGCCACCTTCGACCTGCTTGTCTCAACGAAATGTGTGTGACAACTGACAATCGTCGAATCGTCTGACAATCAGCGGACTAATTGTTGGCTTTGGTCCGACCCATCTTAACTAAAACACTGCTTAGCCTGTGAGGCGTCACGTGACGGCTGACGTCAGCCAACTGGAAGCTCTCTCACTAATTACTTACCGGGGACCGCAATATAGCAAAACGCTGAAAATTTTTGAAATCATCCACATCGCGCGTTTGTCGATAATTTATATATTGTTATCTAAGTATAAATTAACTAAATTTGATATTTAATATAGAGCGTTTTTATTGTTTTCTACAGGTCATGAGTCAATACAAATGGGTTTAAATTGTTTTTCTACTCCCTTATGTAAATTTGCTGTTTTCCGTACAGTCTGTAGAATGGATAAGTGGGCCATTCCAGTTAACTGAACGGATATATTTCATATACGTTCTAGGATGGATATGAAATCGACCAATCACAGTTCATGTATTAAGTACAGGCAACTATTCGTTTTAAAAAATTCAAGTTGGTGCGTAAGCTGTCAAAGTAATTGTCAGTAGTTGTCAGTGTGTATATTCGTGCAGTTTGGGCTAGAAAATAATTTAAAATGAGTGATTCCAGTGAAGAATCGATAAACGGTATACCACCTAAAATTTTATTGAAATTATTATATACAGAAAAAAATTTTAGAGGTATATTATGACAAAAAAAAAGTAGCTATATGGGGGGGATTGAACCAATTATCTCTTGCTTTTCAAAGCATAGATAAAACCACTAGGCTACTGCCGCTTTTATAAAATGTCTTCACCTAGAGCATAAGATTAAGCAGTAGCTAAGTTTGTATATTAAAATTTGATTAAAACTATTATTTGTAGTTTTTTCTTAATCCGGTCGTAGAAAAAGTATACTGTACAACTCGAGTGGATTATCCATATCCACTCTTGTTGCACAAACTACTATTATCGGTAGATAGAGAGGGTCCTAAATGGTACGTTATATTGCAAGGATATTTCCATAATTTCAGGTTAAATCTTTTGGAAATTATGTAAACATTTTTTTCTACAGGAGATTAGGAAGCTAATATCGAAAGGTTTCGAAAAACTAACTTCTCAATGGCCAATTTAGTTACTAGATATGTTACCTACACTTTACATGTTAATGACTGATATTGTTTCTTCTTTTTTCTGGGTTGTGTACCACATGTATCTTCCAAATTCATTTCCTTTTATGCTATGTCGTGACAGGGATATAAATATGTCATATACAATTTTTATTCAAAAAATTATTTTTTGCACTATTAACCTCCCGTTCTTGCAGACTTCGTGCCTATAGCTAACAACATTATTTTCTCTACCGAAAGATTGCCGTGATACAAATATCTATGTCTATAATAATTTATGATATTAATTCAATATTATTCTAATTCAATATTATACAATAACGTTTGACATAATGTTCATTTTCTTATCAAAAACCGCAATAATAAACTTTATAATAATTATAATTCAGTTATTTATTACAATTTAATACAAACACACAAATATCATAAACATACAAGTATAGTTGAAGTAAGTAGTTCCCGAGACATAAAAATCCCAACAAAAACTTTACTGCCTCATTAAAATACCGCTAAACTAGTTGTAAAAGTAATTGCGCAAAGAGTTGCACAGGTACGCACTTGAAATATCTGAAATAACTTGTTCAATTTTAACAGCGCGTTACGGTTGTCTTGTTTACATTTTATTTCATTCAGTGAAATTGTATACAGTACTTTTACAGGTACGTGAAATTTTCCTGTGTTTAAACGTATTTTATACAGCTGTGTTTTTATAAATATTTTGGCGGGTAGTGAATATTCGGAGATTTTTTGTTTACAAATGTGTGTGGTAGTAATATTGTGAAAATATTTAGGCCTTGGGAAGATCCACAACCAAGCACCAGCAGAGAATGTCAGGAAGATGTGGGGGACGGTAATGGTTAACAAATTACGAAGAAAGTTCCTGTACAATATTTACACCCACAGACTCAAGAAATAGTTTTAAAAGTGTATAAAAATACAAAAGAAAGTGAAGGAGAAAAAGGAGCCATGGAAAAAACGGTCTACTTAACAGAAAATCCAACACCAAGTGTTTATAAATTAATTAAGAAAGGGGTACAGAAACGAAAAGTTAAATTGAGCAAAGGAACATCACGAACATTTGATTCGTCTATGGTGAAATTGTTAAGAGATGCAATTTATAGCAAGTATAAGGAAAATGAGATACCAACCGTACAATCACTACATATGGAACTGAGAAGAAAAGATCTAGTGTCGGTTAGTGAAAAAACACTTCAGCTATGGCTATTGAAGATATGATTTATTCAAAATGATTGATAAAAGAGCAAGTCTTATGGAAAGCAGAATAATTGTACGGTGGCGTATGGAATATTTGGAAGTTATTAAAATATTTCGAAATGAACAACGACTAATATACTATTTAGACGAAACTTGGTATGATACTCATGATACAGTGAGAAAAGGCTGGACAGATGGCTCAAAGAAATGTAAAGTTGATATGCCTGCAAATAAAGGAACCAGATTAATAATTCTAGATTGTGCATCAGAAACTGGATGGGTGTCTCAAATTAAGCGGAAAATTCAAACGTTGACTATCACCAAAACATGACTGAGGATATTTGTGACGAATGGTTTCAGACTTCATTGCTACCAAATATAGAAAAAACAGCGTAATTGTTTTAGACAATGCTACGTATCATTCGCGACAAATCAAAAAAATACCAGATATTAGAAAAAGAAAAAAAAAGACTTCGAGAACACAATGTGCCATTTCAAGAAAAATTTAAAAAGAAAGATCTTTTGGATATTATTAAGGAGCAAAATTTCTCAAAACAATATGTAATTGATAAAACAGCCGAAACTCAAGGACACACAAGGTTGCCCCCATATTTCTGTATTTTCAACCCGATCGAACTAATATGGAGTCAGCTGAAAAGAAGCATTAGAAAAAATAACACCTTTTCCAAATTTTATGCCAAAGTAATCGATCTCATTAAAGCTGAAGTGAGAGAAATAACAGTAGGTTATTGGAAAAAATTTATTCAGCATGTGATTAAAACTGAAGATGAATACATTGACTTAGAAAAAAGCATCCGCTCTAATCAAAAGCGTTTATTAATTTATGTAGATACAGATACCGATTCAGAAAGTGGTAGTGAAGTGTTTTGTGAGTAGAAGTTAATACTTTGCATAAAAAGTTATGTGATTTTGTGTAGTGTGAATTTATCGTGTTACCAGTGTTTTACATATATGCGCAATGACATATAATACCATTATTTTTATATATAAGTGTATATTATTTGGTTATTATTATCATCATTATTATTGTACATATTTTATTTGTTAATTATTTATGTTTTCCAGAATTGAATTTATTTAGTTAACTTGGGTCGATTAGATCGATCGATCGATCGATATAAATATAACACTTTATTTATTTAAAGATTTTAGAGATCTGCTTTATTTAATTTAACTATTTTAATATCGAAAATCTTGACTCTGTACCCACATTTTTGACAAGGAATTTCTCGTACCTCCTCGCGGTCATTGCTGGGCAACAACAATAATATAATATATATTCGAGGATATATTATATTATTATTGGCAGATCTGAGCAACAAGAGAATATTAATTTTAATTTAGAGTACCAAAATTAATCAACGTTTCACCAATATATAAGATATTTCTATCTTCACACTTCAAGCAAAATAGGGTAAGATTGTTAAGTTCACTAGATACATACGAATTTTAAGTACGGCTCTGCATTATTTCGTTTATATTAAGTTTATTGGTAGTGTTTTGTTCACGGATGAAGTAGGATTTCGCAGGGATGGGCTTACCTTTATAGGTTTTTATTGTGCGTCTGGTGTCAAGTCGTCTGTCATCAAATACACCGCATAGCCCCCGGCGATCATAATTATGTCGTAAATTTTTTGTTGTGTTTTTTATGTATCGAGAAGTCCTTACTTGGACTATACAAAATGAACATTCAAAAAAACGAAAACTATGTACAACAGTACTACCTACTACCATACTAGAAAGAAAATGTGCTCAAATTGTACACAGTGCATTCTAATACACAAACGTGATCTACGAGACACTTCACGCATTACATTTTGAAGCATTTCAGGAGTAATTGCTTCACCTACGTTTCCAATTCTGATTTTGATGTCCTCAATAGTTTCAGGGGCAGTTTGCAATACCTTGTCTTTAATATAACCCTGAAAAAATCGAAGGGAGTAATATCTGGTGATCGACCTTGCCATAGAATGGGTCCATAGGATAGGCAGGTGCCTATCCAGCTATCTGGCATAATTTAATTTAAATAATTTGCACATATTACAGCAGTGTGAGGTGGAGCCCCATCTTGTTGAAAATATGAATAATTTAATCTTTCTGCCACTGTTAATCTATGAACAAAAATCTTGAAATTCGTACCTACGAGCGGTTAATTATTTGCCACTATAAAAATTTTTGAAAATTTTGACTTGTCCGACCAAAGAATTTTGCTACATATCAGCGGGCCATTCCTTTTCTTATTTAACAACCATCTACAAAATCTTACTCTCCTCGGCTTATCTCCCTTAATCAAATGTTGAACTTTCCTCATTTTGTAGCATCGAAATCCGTTTTTTTAATGTCTCTTGCGCTATCCTTTTCTATGCGACAGTTTCTCTGAATTTGCCTCAAAGAGGTTTCTTCATTTTGGTTAACATAATTCAATACTCTATTCACTTGTCTTATATTATCTGCAACCTGCCCTCGCCTTACTATTTTTTTTTAACATGAACCGTGCGTTTTTAGATTTTGAACTAACTTCCTAAACATAGTTTGATTTGGCTGCGGAGCATCTGGAAATCTATCTCCGTAAACCGCGACTGCCATCCTCAGCGTCAAAATTGCACTGACAATAAATGCTAATCATATCGAATTTGTTATTATTGGTGTACACCATAATTACTGATATAAAACTTGTCTTAGAACTCGACAACGCAACATACAACAGTGAGAATCTGCCAAATTTATTAATAACTGTATACATCGTTTTTCATTAATCATGGCATAGCTGATTTTTAAGATTCAATGATATGAATTGTGGTTTTCGTAAAATATTAATTGTTGGCACTCAGTTAAAATTTTTGTGAGATGTTTTATATCGTTGGAGAGAGAAAAAATTAACTGAATTAATGGTGTCATGGCCTAACTTTGAGATTTGTTCTTTTCATTTTTGCACAAAAACGTATGTCAAAGCCAAAGGCGTTTTTTGAATTTTTTTATACACATTATTATTCTTTTTGTTGGTTTTTTCCTATTTTTCAGGTTTTTGTAATATATCTCACAAAGTAGACTATGGATTTCAAATTTCTTTTTACTGAAATATAGCTCATAAAAAATGGGATAACTGTTTCTAGAACTTTATTGTTCTACAATAGATATTAAGTGAGATATTCAGTGTGGCTCTCGTAAAATAGACAGACGGTATATTTTTACTGGGTAAATTCTTTGGGAACAGTCTTGCAGTTGCCAACTTAGCTTTTTCACTTTGTCGAATATGACGCCATTTTGAAAATAATTACCTACTTGTGATACATCGTTGCAACGAGAATTTGATGTGGCATCTAAATATGTAAAAATATATAGGGTGTAACAGGATCACGGTATACCCTCTTTTCTCCTTTAGTTTTCAAGACAATTGATTGAAATTTAGGATATACTACATATATAATAAGCGGCACTTTTTGATATATAATCGATTGTTTCACTTCCGGCGAGACCTAAATGAACAATTTTCTGGTGAGGAAATTAATGAGGTTTCGTTTTGCTGCTAAATTACCTCATTAAGTTCTCTACCCCACACAGTGTTTTGTAGGTTAGGGATCAATTTAACATTTGGATTGGTAATAGCAGACCAATTCCATGGCCACAAAACAGCCCCGATTTAACACCTTTGGATGCATTTTTGTGAGCGTTTTCAGGGGACAAAGCTAATTATAATTTTAATCAGAAAGTAGAAGTAATTAATACTAAAATTAAGGAAACAACAATTTAAACCAGGACAATAATTCATGTTTACTGTCTAAATGATTTAAGAAAAAGATATGAGCTTTGTGTTTTAAATAATGGAGAACGTAAAAGATGAGCATCTTATCGAATGGTTTAGATGTTTTTAAGATACAAGTCAATGGTTATTTGCAAACAGTGAACAAATTGAAGAATAATGGACCTAATACAGCACTTTGAGGTGCACCCGAAGAATAATGCAAATTGATAGAGCATTGACCAAAATTTTCAATATGATTGTGTCAGCTGCTTCTATAATACACGGATAAGTAAGCTCTGAGATTGGGGGTTAAAAATAGAAGTAAAAACTAAAATTAAATACATAAAGCAAATTATAGGTTATGTTTTGGAAAAGAGGTTTTTTCTTTATTTTACAAATAAACTTGGCATTAAGCTTTTCTCCATAATTGAAAAAACTTTTTTAAATAAAATTTTCATTAAAAATGTAAAAAAGGTAGTTTGCTTGAAGTCGATTTCATTTTTTCTAGTTTTTAGAATACCCTGCAAGACTGTTTATGACTTCCTAAGACAAGCAGAACTTAATTATAAAGAATGATTTTCTCTCGGCAAATCAAAAAAAACCCTAATGGCAGGGACCAGTCGGAGAGGTAGATTTTGCCTATATTGTTTTACGCTGCTTTAGGTCCATGCTTTTTTTAAAAAAATTCTGTATTTTAGCAAAAAGTGTTTTAGACAAAAGTTGTAGGTCTAGATGAGTACTATCTAACGATCTATCGCATGTATATATTTGATTCGAAATAAAATTTTGAGAATTTTTTAAAGACTTTGAACCGCCGCACAGTGGGGCAAGAATTCGAAAACGTGGAAATAATTATATTTTTTTTGTAACAATTCTTTAAAATCGTGTATCAGGGTTTTTGAGGGTGTAAATTTAAAAAATGGCGGTTTCAATATGGCGACACAAAACGTTTACTTCGGAATTAATTTAAACGCTTTTAATAAACACAGGTTTGTGGTGTTACTGAAAACAAAAAAGCTTGTGCGTTATGAACGAAAAATTTGAAAATGACGTATTCCACTATGGCGGTTGAAGTGGGATTTTTGAACTACTATTTGTATTTCTATTTTTTTCCTATGATTTCCAGCTAATTTTACAACCTGCTGTCTCCTACAAAATAATACTCCTAATCTTAATTTTATTAACATATTATACAGGATGTCCCAAATTTCATAGCCCAAATTTCATCAGATGAACTGGATGGTTTCAGTTTTAGTTATTATTTTGTCTTATAATCTATGAACATTGAAACACCAATGTAAATTTTCATCTTGTCAAGTTTAGCATGTGCAATTAGGGGCACCCTGTACACTTTTATTCATATATACAAGAATGTAACCTTTTAATACTTTTGGGCAATGGTACCTAATCTTTAATATCTGCTGTTAATTCGATGCCTCATTTCATAAATCACCTGATGTTGCTAATGAGGAAACACCATCTTCTTTCGTATTTGAAATGTCTGAAATTGAAATATTTTGAACAATTAGTAACCCAAGAACTTCTGTAGGAAAACGCTCTAATGGTTTTTTTAGAAGTTGTCTGTAACTAGTGACCACTGGGTCAGAACTAATTAACACTACCAACTCAGGGGCAAGAGAGTCGATATTGGAACCGATAAGATGGGAAGGAGAAGCAAGAAATAATATAGAATAATGAACCAATATCAATAAAATATTTAATATCAATTTAATAAAATCTAAAAGCAATAATACTTATTTGTCTTATTTTTGTGTTGCATTTTCCTAACGTGACCTTCAGTGAAGTTAGATAGTGGTGCAAATAATACACTTATATGCCCTCTTGCCATATGTCAACAACATATAGTCCTTTAATTCGTTTCATTTTACGATTAAATGCCACGTTTTCGAATTCCTGCCCCACTGTGCGCCATCATTTTTAAAATTTTTCCTATGCGTTTTAGTCAAAAGTTACAGGGCTAGGTGAGCACTATCCAACGATGTATCGCATGTACATATTTGATTCGAAATGAAATTTTGTGATTTTTTTTTTATTTTGAACCGCCGCCATTTTGAAACGAAGAAGACGATTTGGCCTACTTTGTTTTGATCTGTCGTTGAAAAATGCGCTATATAGAGTGTTTCCAAATTTTGTTATATAGCATATACACTATACAGTGTATATCACTTAAGAGTGTTACAGTGTGATAGTTCTTTTGTTTTTTGTTCGATCTAAATTAAACTGACCTCAAAAGATAGAGGTCACCAAGGTCTATTTGGGACCACAAAATCACTTTCCATATTTAAATGCAAGGCGATCTACAATGCTAAATTATATGAAAAAAATTAAGAAATCATAGTGGGTATTTTTTAATCAAAACATTTTATTAACAAAACTTGTTCGGAATCATTCAAAAACCCTAAATCCTCACAAAAAGTGAGGTCTTGATGAAAAAAATTCCAGTCCCAAATTTCTCGTTTTGATAAGCATTCTCTGACTCCTTTGTTTCTACTGAGACAATTTTGTAAATGTCAGATTAGTTGTCAAGTAAATCTGTTGGCATTCTGTCTGATTTTTTGTAATAATAACCTAATTTTTTTAAAATCTAACTAAACTTCGGATTGAGAGTTTTGTTAATACAATTTTTTTATTAAAAACTGCCTACTATGATTTTTTTCATATAATTTAGCATCGTAGATGCATTTAAAAATGGAAAGTGATTTTGTGGTCTTAAATGGTCCTTGGTGACCTTTATCTTTTGAGATTAGTTTTATTTGAATCGGACAAAGAACAAAAGAATTATTAGGCTGTTACATTATTAAGTGAGACACACTGTATATATATTCCTGAAGTCGTGACATGCTGCACTCTGCAATAGGTAGATTAGAAATCTACCTAATACGAAAGTATAAGTACAGATTTAACCTATTTCCAATTATTGTTCTTTTTTAAATCAGCATATATGGTAGAAAAATAAAAAAATGCCAGAATTTCAGTATTTTTAAACTTTCTGCCCCACACACACGAACTTTTTTTCGTGTGTGCAATATAAAAACATGTCTTTGTGTTATATACCGCGTTTAGCTGAGCAGGAACATACTTATCCGTGCCATCACTATCTAATATTTACAAACGTATCATAGTTTTTATATCGGTAAATGTTATATTAACAATTTGAAATTACCACATACATCTAATTGTTATGTTTATAAACGCAAACCGGTACGTGATAATTAGAAGGAAGTGAATCCATCGACTAAAACATATATAACTCAGACGCAACCCGTTTTGTAATATTAAATTTTAATTTTTCCACGCGGAAATAAGTTGTGGTAGTTATTCATGTTAATGTTGCTGATGTGTGTCACAATTAGTAGCGTGACGAGAGAGGGGCTTAATCTGTCTTCGTGAAAACTTCCATGAGGACTAAAAGTGATTCAAGAAGAGTCAATAAACCCATTCATGCAACTTTTTAAACATATAAAATGTCATCATTTCTAATATTTCCACACTCTCCACCCCCTTATTAACCTTTTATGTATCCTGAATCATTAATTGACTTATCGGCGCACAATCTAAATTCCTTAACTTACAAGTTTTTCGTAAATTTGTGTCAGCCTTCTGTCTGTCAATAATTACGATTTAGAGATCAAACATCTAAGAATATCCAGAGGGCATATGGAGCTCTAAGATTATTGTATCCGCATAGAACAAGTCTAAATAAATACACAAGGAAAATGCTTTGTGAAACGCTGGTTCTGTGCCAGTGTTCATTTTGTACACCTGCCTATGGCCCTTGTCTTGATAGAGACTCAATAAATAGAATACAAAGAGTACAAAATTCGTGTATTAGATTCAAATTTGGCTGACTGACTGGATCCGAGTTATGCTGGAAAACAGAATCATAATGACAACCTTACAAGGAAAACGGTCAGCTCCAGGGCCGCGAGAGGGTGCCCACAAGGTGCGGTTCTGTCCCCCTTCTATGGTCACTACTTCTGGATGATCTGCTGGCCATTTTATCTCTATGGGAAGCCGAAATTCTAGCATATGCAGACGATCTAGTCATCATGGTTAAAGGAAAATCTGAAGAGGTACTCTCTCATACCCTTCAAGAGGTACTAGATACAGTGCACATCTGGTGTGAGAGGGAACAGATGTCTGTCAACCCCCGCAAAACTGTAATAGTACCCTTCACCAGAAAAAGGAAGCCGCCTTCCTTACTAGGTGGAACCATTCCATTTTCGGAGGAGGTGAAATATCTAGGCATCACGCTAGATAGATAACTCAACTGGAATTCCCACCTAGATAAGGTAATTCACAAAGCAAGGCTGTCCCTGTGGACATGCTGTAGAATTTGTGGAAAATCCTGGGGTATGGGTCCCCAACAAATATATTGGATATACGTTACGGTCATTAGACCAATGATAGCGTATGGCTCTATAGTTTGGTCGTCGAAAGGGCTACAACAGTCGGCCAAAGCCAAACTCTCTGGCTTACAAAGACAAGCATGCCTGGCAATAACTGGTGCTATAGGCACCATATCGTCAGCTGCTTTGGAAATCCTCCTAGACTTACCACCTCCCCATATTTACTTGGAGAGAGAAGCTAGGTGGGCAACATATAGCAGGCTATCATCATGGAACGCAATGGATTCATTGATGACCTAAACAGTCACAGCATCCTAGGTATGTCGTCTGATGTGATGCCTACCAGAATCAACCATGAGCTGCCTTTTAGCATCCTATTTCCCGAAGGAGTTGAGTGGGATCGGAATAAAACCGACCTGCAGAAGGTAGACAGCTATTGGTATACAGATGGTTCCAAAATTCCTGAAGGAAAAGGAGCTGGAGTTTATAGTCGCTGTCCAAAGGTAAGAATCTCGAGCCTGGGTGATACCGCGACAATTTTTCAGGCTGAAATATATGCCATTGAACTATGTGTACGGAGGCTGGAATCAACGCACCCTAGACACAGATCAATAAAGATTTTCTCAGGCTGCCAAACAGCCCTTAAAGCTCTTCGTTGCTAGCGCTTAATTCTAAAACAGTGTGGAACTGTCAAAAACCTCTAATCCAATTGGGTAGGAACAACAAACTGACTCTGGTCTGGGTACCTGGCCACTTTGGGCTGGAGGGCAGTGCAATTGCCGATTGGGTAGCGAGAGAGGGTGCGGCATCAAAATTTATAGGACCAGAACCAGTTCTTGGCATATCTTCAAGCACTGCCAAAGCAAATATCCTAGACTGGGCCGAGAGCAAGACCCTCTACCACTGGCAGGAACTACCATGATTAGCTCATTCGAAGGAATTCATTACACATTCTTTGAAATCAAGAGCTAAAAAACTGCTAGAGTTGAATAGGTTACACCTAAGCACTCTAATCGGCCTATACACTGGGTACTGCAGATTAAATCATCACCTACACAGACTTGGACTGGTGGAAAACACCAAATGCCGTCTGTGTCTAGAGATAGAGATAACACGGCAAGGCATGTCCTGTGCACTTCTACCGCTGCAGAAAGAACCCGGTTCTCATTATTTGGCAAAGGTCAGCTTTTGCCTGAGGACTTGGACAAACTCTCACCCAACAAAGTTATCAGCTTTATTAAAAAGCTGAACCTATTGGGTGAAATACAAATTAGAAGTGAGCCACGATAGACCGATTGGTCGCAGTGGAGGGTCTGTTATAGACCCACTTACATTTAAACCTAACCTAACCATATTTGGCAGAAAATATGAGCACGTGTCACGTAAATTAAAAGAGCTACGAAGGTTTAATATGAAAGGCCGTCCCGAAGTATATGCTCTCTCTCTGTATCATAAAATAATCGTAACTAGGCAACCGTCATATCTGTATGGTAAAATCGCTTTTCGGACTGATGTTCATAACATTAACATTAGACGATGAGAGTCTATGATAGTTGAAGTAAACAGTTCCCGGCAAATAAAAAACGCAACAAAAACTTTACGACCATTATTACTCTTTATTTTACCTCGACCGCAAATCATCTCCCTTACCTTTATAGATTTTTAATGTGCGTCAGGGAGTCCTTACTTGGGACTATACTTCCCTTCCTCATGCTACTGCTTTATTTGAGCGAAGTTTTAAATTCAATATTTACAAATTTTATAATGCTGTGCCGGGCGAGTATAAGAATTATAATTTAACTAAATTTAAAAAACATATTTCAGCGTGTACTCTAAGAAATTATGTATGAATATTTGAATGTACTTCATTTCTTTAACTATTTTTTTATTGTTTTATTCTTATTTTATGTTTATCAATTATGCTTATCATTACACTTAATTTAGGTTATTTAGATATATATTATACATTCTCATTGTGCTAGATATCTCACAAAGACAAGGGTTGAGTGGAAGGGCACTTGTAAGTGAACTCCCCATTGAGAATTGTGGTTTTTAGTCTTACCATATACAATAACGATTGTTGTTATTGTTATAATCTGAAATAAAGATATTTATTATTATTATTATTTTAAGGGAGTAGGAAGATATTGCACAAAAACTGAAATTTATCATCCCCCTTTCAATGGGCATATCTCCCTTATTATTCATTTTCGTAAATAAGTTTATATAACATAGTACCATTATTTTTGGATGTACTATCAGCCACAGAAATATTTGGACAAATTTCGGACCACCTTGTATAAAAGGAATTTTATATAAAGACATACGTACTATATACCTAATTGATATTTTTCTAATAAGGGATGAGTCTAAACGGAAATAAAAGTCCGCTCTAATGCATCTGCACGTGCCAAGCTGGGTTAAATGCGCAAGAAAGCCTGTTAGTTCTTCGGGGACATTTAACATTACCGGTACAAGAGGTTTTACTTTACCTGAACCGGTGTTCGAGACTTGTGGCCAAGCACGCGACAAATTTGTTCCATTACATCAAATTCCTCTTTTGTTACAACCGTTTCCGGCCATAAATAGATAATGATTGATTTCTTCTGGCCCAAATTTGCAAAGCTATTTCCCTCAAGTCCTAGACTTAAATTAAATCATTAAGGATACGTGCTAATAAATGTATCGTAACTTAATATATTTTAAATTTAATATAACTAGATGATTTTCTTTGTCTTATTTTTGTTACGTTAATAAAGTCATTAAAAATATAAAATATTGTTAACAATCTAACTAAAAAAACTAAAAATGATATCTACAAAAATAAAATATATTCTGCACAAAAGAATTATAAAAAATGTGGCAAGTAACCTCCCACAATTTTATTGTAGTGAGGTTAAAAAGTATTTAATGAAATAGCAAACGTTAACAAAACTAAACAAAACATTAAAGATGCTAATATAGTTGATAAAAATAACATTCAAATTTAAGATGATAAAGAAAAAGCAAATTATTTTAAAATAACTTTTTTATTAACACCGGAAGTGAGATGGCACCACAATCAATTACGAAACCTATTAGGGAGCCTGTCCAAGAAAATGAAACATCAACACGATAGCCTGCTGCTTAAAAAACCGCTGCCCAAGGAGTCACTACTTCTACATCCAGATTTTGTATCCAAGTCTTATACACACTAAATCCCAATGTAATATTTTGTACTCCCTTTAATGACAGGGTGGGGGCGGCAATGGGGGTGGTAGAGGGGGTGGCTAATGCCAAAATAAATTTTAAAGGCCCTTGGTTCTCGTACACACACTAAGTCCCAATTTACTTTTTTTACTCCCTTTAATAATAGGGTGTGGGTGGCAATGGAGGATGGTAGAGGGGGTAGCTAACGCCAAAAAATTTTTTTGAGACGTTTCGTTGTTGAATGCTCACTAAATCACATTTTTTATTCCCTTTCAAAATAGTGTGGGGGTGGTATTGGGGGTGATAATGGGGGTGGCTGATGCCAAAAAAAAATTTTGAGACCTTGACTTTTCGTACAAGCTCTAATTTAGAGCAATTTTATGGCTCTTACCTGCTTGCTTTGCTTATTTACCTTTATTTACCCCCGAACCCATCAACCGAATTAGATCAAAATATAATCTAGTTCCAGATCTCGTTATAATACATAAGTGTACCAAATTAAAGTCAATATCATTAACGGTTCCAGAGTAAACGTGCGCATAAAAAAATACAGACCGAGCGACAGACAGGCAGAACTTCTTTTTTTTTGCTTAAATATAAAATCTCGACGTTTCATGACATTTTAAAACTATTTTAAAAAATTTTTAAAAAATGCGTTACTATACTTCTACTGGACGTGGAAGTAAAATAACGCATCTCCAGGACCTGATGGTATATCACCAATTACAATACAAAATATAATGAATATATAATTATTCCTTCAGTACATATAATAAATTTATGTTTTGTTAAAGGCGATATTCCTAAAATGCAGAAAGAATTCATAACCACACCAATATATAAAACAAGCGATAAAAAATTGACTACAAATTATAAATCTATATCTGCAATTAATAATTTTGCGAAAATCTTCGAGAAACACTATAAAAAAAGACTTTTAACTTTTCTAGAGCAAAACAATTTATTAGCAAAAAGTCAATATGGATTCCAGGAGCATATGCCAACAGAAGATACTGTGGTTGATGTAATCAATAACATTACTAATGCTGTTAACAACAATAAAAAATGTCTGGCAGTATTTTTAGATTTAGCTAAGGCCTTCGACATCGTCAATCATGATATTCTGTTGAAGAGGCTGGAAAAATAGAAGTGAGGGGCTCTGCATTATCAGTACTTCAGGATTACCTAACAAACAGAGTATAAAAATTAAGGATAAAAGAATGTCTTCGCAATCCGTGTATTGTTACCATGGGCGTCCCTCAAGGAACTGTTTTGGGCCGTATTTTGTTCCTAATTTATATTAATAATATATCATTATTAAAAGATACAAAAGATCATATAATTTCTCATGTTGATGACACAGCAATAGTATTTGACAGTAATTCCTGGAGCGAGGTATATGATAGTGCAGAAACTGAACTTTATGTTATAAACAGCTGGTTAAAAACTAGTTATATCACAAATAAACTCAGACAATTAATTTTTCAGTTTTATTAACTAAGGGATATCCTTAACAAAAAAAAATATGATCATGGTGGGTACGACGCTTTAACTGAATCCGTAATGAGATATGGCATTATTATTTGGGGGATTATCTAATAATGCAATGAGTAATTTAGATATAATACAAAAAACATTAATTGAAACAATGCTTAAGAAAATCTATTCTACTGAACTTCTTTATAAAGAATCCGGTTTGTTTACTACAAGAAAATTATACATTTACCACTGCTTAATAAGGATGCAAAAAACATCCAGGTCTTTTGTATCCCACCCTCATAGTACAAGAACAGTAGCAAGTAGCTGTACCTTTTTGTACGAAATCTATATACAAAGATTATCCCTCTACGTCGGTGTTAAGCCTTATAACATGTTGCTTGTAAGCAAAAAAAAATATATAAAATATTACCGTATTCAAAAATAAATTAAGAACCTTTATAACTAATAATTTCGATATACTAAGTAGATATCTTAAATATTAGAGACTATACTTACTCTAAACGTATACTCAATTCTTTTAAATTACCTGTTTATCATGACTTATTTTATTTCAATTTTTTTTATCTTTAGTGCCATAGTCAATGCATCGGTGACGAAGTGTTTCTCTTCTCTTCATTCTTTATTCTGTAATTAATATTTTCTCTCAAAATTCTTATAAAATTTAGTTTTGATATTTTGATAAGTACTTACATCCTTGTGGATATTTATTTTGTTCCCTCACTTCATTTATATATTTAATTTTTATAAAATTATATTTTTATATAGAATGAGTTACAACACAGGTACCTAGGTTTCTAGATGACTCATTCTAAAACAATAATAATAACGTTATATGTATATAAAATCAAAAATTATACTTCCTTATGTAATTTTCTGAATAAATTAAATTGGATTGAACTGAATTGAATTAAATTGTGGTTGAATGGGCTCAACTTAAAGTCAGTTAAATAGAAACACATATATTCTTCATGTGTTGACATGATTTTTTACTACTTAAGGTGGACATTTATATCCAAGAGAGAAAGAGAGAGAGATATCTGATAAGGATATATTTATTAATTTTTTTAAATACATTTATTGGTAAAAAAAATATAAGACTACCTAAGTATTACTATGACAGGTGTAGTGATATGAATTGTCATACAATAATTTCAGTTGTTTGCAAAATAGTTAGATTTGATTTTAAAAATTATGTCAATCTTCATATTTCCTAAATTTAAATCTAACTATTTCGCATAAGTTTGAAATTATTGAGTGACAATTTATAACACTACTCTTGTTATAGTTCTACTTAGGTAGTCTTATAGTTTGTTTGTGTGTTTTAGAATAAGAAGTTATGGTCAAAAACAGTAAATATTTCCCTATCGGATCTCTCTCTCTCTCTTAGATATGGTGACCTTAATAAGTAAACAGTTTTGTTAGTCTCTTTTGTAAAATTAATAAACAGTTCGGGTTTAAAAAACTTATAATTATTACTTTTTAAATATTTTTATTATTTTTCTAAATATTATTATATGTTTGGCCATCTTATTTATATTCGTAATATCCACGAATATAGCGGAAGTTACATATTCAGTTAAAATAAAAATATAATAAATAACACATATGTATAATATGTATACAAGAATGGAACATGCCTGTGTGTGTTGTAGGATCTATATTGCAGGGCAACTACGGTCTACGGTATACAATTATAGTTTTTGCAAATATTCATTTAATATAATGTCAATATTTGTCTTTAGATATAGATATTGCATAATATACAAGCTGTCCATTTTATCAGGGCCCTCAAGAATATCTCACTTAATATCGGTCGTACAAAAAAAATATTTTTATGAAAATTGTGCCGATTTATATAACCTACAAAATGGTTTAAAGGCATTTGAAATCCATGGCCTACTTTAAGAGTTATGGCGGAAAATGCGGAAAAGGTCTAGGCCAAATATCTCCGTTATTTGAAGAGATACGAGAAAAATTCTAAGGCGAAAATTTTTTGCGAACCAGAGTGTTTCAACGAGGTTTTATCTAATTTTTTTCAAAACTGCTGCATTTTGAGATTTACTCTTCAGGCTGTTAAAAAAATTATTTTGAAACGGGCGGGAAATGATGCCATTAAATAGAGTATTTTCCTCCTTTTTCAACGATATATCACATGCCATATTTATTCATTTATACTACGTTAGTAATTATAAAAATATTTTTTTAAACCAATAAATTATTTTTAACAAGCATTATACTTGCCGTGGAGAAGTATGATTAAATAAAACGATAAAATAATTCAGTAAGATGTTCAAATCTTTGCTATAATAAAACATTAACACAATTAAGAAGAATTAAGTAAATTCAGGTAACAAAACCAAATTAATAATAAAAAGAATATAGCACACAGAACATTAATATTTATCTAATCCTCAAAATAATTTTTAAGATATCATATCAAGTGTTCAAAGTGTCCACCGCGATTTCTTATGCACAATCGAACGCGGCGAGGCACTGCATTAAAACATTACTCAGCATTTCGGGGGTAACTGTAATACATGCCTGTTGAATTCGAGGAAGGTCCTCTACATTTTGCGGTGTCGTCGAAAACACCTTATCTTTAATATACTCCCATAGAAAAAATCCATTGGGGTTATATCTGGAGAACGAGGGAGCCATCGAATAAATCCATTGGTACCTATCCAATGTTGAGGCAAAATTTCGTCTAAATAATCTAGGCAAATCTGGGAATTGTGGGGAGGAGCTCCATCTTGTTGAAAATATTGAAAGTTGTGTGGATTCTCTAAAGGTAGGTCATCTAAGAATTCTTTAAATTCATTTCTCAAAAAGTTTAGGTACCTTTGACCATTGAGGTGACCATCATAAAAATAAGGACCTATTAATTTGGTGCCTAAAATACCTATCCACACATTTATTGAAAAACGATTTTAAAACCTAGTCGGTCTATGCCAGTGTGTATTTTCAGAAGTCCATTTGTAATGAATGTTGCGATTAAAAAATCCATTATTGGAAAAATTTGCCTCGTCGAACCAAAGTATTTTACTACGTATTAATGGATCGTCACGCTTCTTTTCCAACAGCCACCTACAAAAAGTCGTCTTCCTTGGTTTGTCTCCCGCTTGTAAATTGTGAACTTTTTTGGCGTTATAACACCGGTAACCATTTTTCTTTAAAATTTTTCTAGTACTTGTTTTATTTATATGATAAGCAATTTGAATTTCTCTTAATGATTTTCCAAATTTTCTGTATTTTTATTTCTTACATAATTAATAACTCGGTTTACCTTATTTACATTATCAGTAACACTGTTCAACCTTGTCTTCTTCTTTAAAAATGAACCATTATTTTTCAGTTTCGTAGCTAATTTTCTTAACAGAGTTTTATTCGGCTGTAGTGCTTGTGGAAATCTGTTTCTATGTTCTACTTGAGCTAATCCAGAGTTAAAATTGCATTGGCAATATGTAACGAACATATTATAACGATTAATGTGAGTGAAAACCATTTTTGAAAATTCTAAATTCTTAAACGAGTGTGATTGAGTGAGAGTTTAAGTATTAACTGAGATGATCTGTCAAAAAATTAAATTCTCAAGTTTGTTCATAGCCAACTATTTTAAAATAATTGAAATAATAGTGAAATCATGAAATACAAACAAATTGATATTATACTTAAATTAATTGGTAAAGACGTTTTAACTTTCTGAGCAAGGAGTGACGCTTTTATGGAGGACCTCTATACATTGGCATAAACTGCGAATACTCTTTCCATAATTGCTCCATGTTGCTTTCTTGAATATTATTTTGTTTTTGTTACCTGAATTTACTTTATTCTTCTTAATTGTGCTAATGTTTTATTATAGCAAAGATTTGAACAACTTATTGAATTATTTTATCTTTTTATTTAATCATCTTTCTCCACGGCAAGTATAATGTTTGTTAAAAAAAAATTATTGGTTTTAAAATAACGTTTTTATAATTACTAACGTAGTACCAATGAATAAATATGGTATGTGATATATTGTTGAAAAGGGAGAAAAAAACTCTATTTAAAACAGCCTGAAGTGTAAATCTCAAAATACGGCGGTTTTGAAAAAAATTAGATAAAACCCCGTTGAAACACTTTGTTTTGCAAAAAAATTTCGCCTTAGAATTTTTCTCGTATCTCTTCAAATAACGGAGATATTTGGCCTAGACGTTTTCCGCATTTTCGATATTTTCCGCCATAACTCTTAAAGTAGGCCATTGATTTCAAATGTCTTTAAACCATTTTGTAGGTTAATAATTTGTTTTTGTACGACCGATATTAAGTGAGATATTCTCGAGTGCTCTGATAAAATGAACAGCCTCTATATATAATAATTAGGCAAAGCATGATTCCTGGAGCTGTCCACCACAATCAGGATTAAAAGGAAAAAATAAATACAAATTTAGAATTAAAGTAGCTTATTTATTTGATAGCAAATTTGAGACAGTAGTCCTAATTGATTGAATAAATTTGGTAATTTTTTTCTTGAATAAATTTATATTGTTTTATTTGATGTGGTAAATAATTGTAGAATTTAGGAGCAAAATAATGTATAAACCTTTGTGTTTTGGTAATTACAGGGATGTTCGTTTAAATTTACTTTAGGTCGAGTATCGATCATAGGTGTGACATATTTACTTATTAAAAATCGATTTATATTTGTAAGAAAACATGAGAACTGATTTTTGCATATTTGAACTTTAGACTCAAGACATTACAGGAGATCTGTAAGATATTGCTTATTTTTTGATAAAATTACTTTTAATAAGATATTTTTGTGTAATTTCTAATCCTCCTATGTTTGTTAAATACACACCTCTTCATATTATTATTCCATAGCGAGTATTGGTTCAGCCAAGGCATGGTACATTTTTAATATGTAACTTGGTAATATATCTTTTAGTTGGTAAAACTTTAAACTTATCAAACGAAGCTTCCTATTTAAGTTGCTGATATGCTCAATCCATTTGTGGTTCTGATCAATACTTAATCCAAGATATCTTATGTTTGTTACAGCCGTTATTCTTCAATGGTAATTTTTTTTACTTCAGTCCAACTATCAACTTCCACTAAAAGGACAGTATCTTCAGCATAAAATACAATTTTACATTTCGTACTTAGGAGTAATAGCTCGTTAATCTAAATTAAAAATAGTGTTGGTCCCAGAACGGTGCCTTGAGGTATGCCATATTCCAATTGTTGATGGCAGATTTTAACACACTGTTTTCTGCTCTGTATGTTACTACGAAATAAGTTATTAGCTATTTCTCGGACATAATCATATAGTTTGTCAATAAGCATATATACGCTATATCAAACTATATCAAATGCCTTGGCTAAATCAAGAAATACTGCAATTTGTTTTTTGTTGTCAATGTTATTATATAATATATTTGTAACCATATACATCGCATCCTCAGTACCTGCTCATATTTTCCTCAAATCCGAACTGATAATTAGACAATATTTTATTATGATCTAAACGATTCATTAGCCTTGATTTTAGACATATTTCTAATAATTTGCTATTGTTGTTTATCATAGGTATTGGCCTGTAATTGCAAATCAAAGATTTTTTGCCTTTTTTAAAGATCGATGTCACAACAGATCATTTTAATGCATCAGGAAATATACCGTTTTCTAGAAATAAATTAAAAATGTAAGTTAAAGGCGATGCTATATCCTCTTTTATAAGTTTAAGCATTTTAGAGCAAATTTTGTCAAATAAAAGACTACATTCTTTGATTAACTTGCAATTATCCATGTTTCGATAATATATCTTAATAATGTTCCCATTATCTTCCCATGACAGTGTAGGTGAGTTTCAATTTAAATAAAATACCATACCAGTATATGGTGCCGTTTTAATAACTAATACAGACAAAGTTTTGTTAAAATACGTGTCATCTGGAAATTGAGTAGGTATTGCTTCCTGTTTTACTATTGTAAATAAATTGTTTAAGTAAATAAATGGTCAATACTAAGTACTCTTGTACCTGTCTACACTCTACCTGTTTTAACATAATTCATGTTTTCACCTGTCATAATTTACCGATTATGTTCTGCAAGAACTCCTTTCCTTTCTGAACCCACACTATGCAACGAATAGGGCAGGTCGTGATTTACAGTGTCAAAAATAAAAACATTCTTCAAGACCTCCCTATTTCTGAATGTACAATGAGCAAGATGTATGATTTTTAAAAATGGTTAAATTTGTTATTTTTCACGTTATTATTCGCATTTTTAGGTAAACAAAACCACGTCGCCGAAAACGCTATAATATTGACTTCTTTGACGTCACTAATTTACGTTATTGATTATCGGTTAATATGTCAGATAGTAATTTAATACATGCTTAGTGTATTCATCGATAGCCACGGCATTCCTTTTAGATTTTTCGACATTTGAATATTAATGAGGTGACGTCACTGGGCACGACTGACGTCACTCTGCAGGGATAGAGCGTTTCAATAGTTTTAAATTCTCAGCCAAAATACATAGTTTTTTATCTTCAATTTTAACGAATAAACAAACAATCCAACATATATCAATTAAAAATGGAGGTGTGGACCTCAATTACTTAACACTACTAGAGTGCATATTAATTTGAAAATGTAGACTGAGTTTGAGGTAAACTACTCTTCACAGCTTTTCGAAAATAAGCTAGTAACACAGTCTTTTCCCTACGAGCAATAAATACAATATAAAATCTTTCGCGAAAAGTACAATTATTTGCTAAACTCCATACCAAATGTTTAACCTTGGTATACGTGGTACTATTCTAGAATGGATTCACTCTCAGCTATTAAACTGTAAAATAATTATAAGAATTGGTACCCACGCGTCTAATGAGTATAATGTATGCTTAGGAGTACCTCAAGGCTCAGTGCTTGGGCCTCTACTTTTCATCTTGTATGTTAATAATCTGCTAAATCTCATAAAAAGTTATAAAGTAGTCATGTTTGTGGACGATAACGCCATAACAATGACATAGCCCAATATCCAAACTTTAAATAATAAAATTACAGATAGCCGGCTACGTCTACACTGAGTTATAGTCATGCTTATTGTCAGCACCGAGGGCTACATGGAACATAATATACTAATATAGAATGGTAAGCACACAAATGTGTTTGGTATGTGTCGTGAGTGTTTTCCTTGTCTTTTTGTCTTTTCCTTCTGGAGCGTTTTTGTATTCTGAGTTATTCCTATTCCTGTCTCTCAATTGTTGTTAACTATATGTAGCACGGTCTCCTTTTTAGTTTATTACTGTTCAATATTAGCGCTTTCTTCAACATACGCATTGGGCCTCTTCTTTAAGTACTCCACTACGTACTTTTCTATCTTTTTTATAATTATTTTGATTCACATTAATGTTGGTGTTTTCGTTGTGCTCTTGTCCTATTGTTTTGTAAACAGTTGGAAGATGTCCCTTTCCGTACTTCTCTGAGTTCCTCTCTGTTGCCTTTTTCCATTAACCGTATAGTAGTCTCTTGCCCTGATGTATATTTAGTCACCCATTTTGTATTCCTCATCGCTGAGCAGGCCCTTCTTGTTGACAGGCCTCATAGCATTATCGGACGTTTGAAAGTTATTTTAAGTCCAGAAGTAGCTTCGTGTGTTCTAGAATGTTGAGAGTGTGGTAGCATTTTTCTAAACTAAAGATTTACTGAAAAATGTAACGCTCCATTAAAAAAAAATGCGGCTCGACCATCTATGATGTCAGAAATAAGTGAATGCCACAGAGAAAGCGCAATTTAAAAAAATTGTTTACGTGACCGACCGTAGTGACAAAATATCCGCGATTTTCAAATCATTCAACTTAATCAGTAAGTAGTTTAGATCGATTTGATTTAATTTATTGTGTACTATATTAATATCGACTTTTTAAGATATACGTCTCGTGGTTAAATAGCAATCTACCACAGTAGCTCTGTTATATATTTTGTGGTTGCAATGATAAAAAATATTAGTAAAAATAATATGTCTACACGCAAGATAAAGCATTGACATTTGATTTTTCCGCATTAATATTGTAAACAATATATTCTTTGTTATCAAGAATACGTTAAATAATGTAGAGTTATTAATTGTAGCTCTCACACGATGCCTATTACAAGTACTAGTTATTTAAATTTCTTCTCCTTTATTGAAATTTCTAGCATATTTATCTTTTAATGCAAGCCTACCTGCCTTTAAAAAATTGTGGAAAATCAATATCCAGGTATAACACAATTAATTTATGTTGAGTGTTTACGGATTTAATACATAAAGAGTCCTCATCTTTACATCTTGTAAAAGTTTACTAAAACTCTTTAAAAAAAATGTATTTTTTCCGCTGTGGCAATGTTATATTTTTTAAATAACATTGAGATTTATAATTATGACCTAAGAAGCTTTAGCAAAGAATTGCATTCGTTTATACCATAAAAATGCATGAATTTTTATCATTTTTGTTATTCACGAATCCAAGTTGATTAGGGACATTATTCAGATAAGACTAAAAGATAAAGAGATAATCGTATTGTTCTATTTTTGAAAGTATGCCGTCATGTTGAAAATTTCTCAACCTCTCGAAATAAAGACACGAATTCTTAAAGAAACTACCACAATGGGCAGCAGTCAAGAAATTTTGAATATAGTAATTACAGTGTATAATGGTTACATAACTTTGATTTTTCGATGCCGGTCCGAAACTTGTAATACTTGATAAAGTTACCAGGAGGATTTGGTTATTGTGTGATGGTTTGTACCGAAGAAAAAAACGGCCATTGTGAGCTATTAGTGTATCGATAATTGAATGGCGAAATATTTGAAATGAGAATATACATAGTGTTCTTTTTCCTGGCATAAGTGCTCAGTATTTAAAAATTACAAAATATGATTTTAAACGAAATAAGACTAAAGAGAATTTCCGAAATTTTCTCGGATTTTATAAATGCATATTTCCTAACGGCCATAGCTTTTAAACAATTTAATATAGATAGTTAACTTTTGTTTACAATTTTGTACTGATAACTGTCAACGATCTGCCACCAAGAATATGGTCCAATACACTAATTCCGAAGCACTTATGGATATAGTTATTATTTACGATAAGTGTGATAGAAATTGAAGAATGCCTGAAAAATTGTACAAACTACGGTACCCAAACGCCAAACCGAAAACATCCAGATTTATAGACACTAACTCACAAGTCGATGTCATATACACAAAATTTCACTGAAGCATTTAACAGACTTGATCACAGTATTCTTTGCTCAAAATTTCAAAAATTTAGCTTCTCAAGAAATTTGTTATTATTTTTCAAATCATATTTTGAAAATAGGTACCAGTATATTGAATATGAACTATGATCAGTGATTTGCAAAATTTGTATCTACTTCGGGGGCCGCCCAGGGTTCTGTATACTGGGCCCATTACTCCTCATCTTCATTAATGACAGTTGAATTGACATTAATTGTATTTTTATATGGTGACGATACTAATATGTATAATATATAATAAATGAGAACATTTAATATACCGAATTTAATTATTATTGTTAATAAGATTCAGTGCTTATCAACATTTCGTAAACTCGTTGTAAGTTTATAGCAAACTATCCTTTACTTGCTACATACACAGATTACCAATGAAGATCACTCGGATTTATAGATAGATAGATAGATATTTATTGGCGCTATATACATTGAGTTATTCACACAAGTCCGTAATAAGATAAAATTAAAAAACAATGACAAATATGTAGACAGTTAAATAAAAATTTTTAGAAACACCGGGAATATGCGGAAAATATACGGGAATTTCTAGGTTAGATTTTGCTAGACACCCTGAGTATAGACTATAGACTATATTCCTGAAGAGGGGGCGAGCGTGGGTGCGTCTTACTATGTACATACTTCGATATGCGATGTAAAGCAGCGTAAGGCGCAGTTGGTGGTTGGATGGGTGGCCGTTCCAACGAAGACCGCGTACTCGCCTCACACATCTTCCAGCGGCTTGAATATCAGTGTATGCGCGGAAGCTATACAAGCTTAGGCGAGGGTTGTATAGGGGATATACCATCCTTCGAAGGGGATGTAAAGCCGTCGGTCACTTGTCTATTAAATGTTAGGCAAGTAAAAGATCCCTACTCTTCTTAAGGGAAGAGGTTCGGCAAAATTCCCTGTTGGGGATAGCTCGTCTACAAGCGTCGGTGTTAGGCCTCGTAGCGGAAATAGGCTGACGTTAAATAAATGTATAAAAAAAAATAACAAACAAATGTAGATAACGATGTCACATAGTTAATAGTTATACAAAACAAGTCAGATAATAACTGTTCATTAAGATCATAAAAAGCGTTTTCGACTAGAAATTTTCTTAGTATACTTTTAAAAAGCAGCAAGTCTGACATAGTATCTGAGCCAGTTCTTGTCTTCGACAAACGCAGAGAGTTATGGTTTATTTTCTTATTATTTCACGCTGAATAGGAATGTAACAGGTCACGTCTTACGTGTTTATCCTGATTTTCATTTTCTTTAATATATAGGGGGCAATGTAAGACGTAGGTGCCAGGTAATGTAAGGTAAAACATCCTTACAGTCGTCTCTAAAGCCTAAGCCTGGCATAACTCTTATCGCTTTTCTCCGCATAGAGAAGACATGCTTAGCTTGAGGGGAATGCCCCCCCAAAAAAAATTGCATATAAAAGAGCAGAATGAATAAGACCGTGATAGGCTGTTAATAAAGTCGACTGTGATACAATGTTTATCAGACTGCGTAAAAAGATGTTGCTGGACACTTTTTTGTAAACATAAGACTACATAACTTTCAAAAGACAAATTATGGTCTAAGTAGACTCCTAAGAACTTTACATTTTCGGGCATATTCATATCAACAGTATGTTACCTTAGACTAAGAACCATAGATTGTCTTTTCCCTATTTAAGACTAACTGATTACTTAGAAATCAGTTATGAATTATCGGTTCATTTACAAGAACAGTAGATAATACAGTGTTAAAGTCATGGTATTTGCAAAACAATCATGTAAACAACGAACAGTATCGGACCCAAAACTGACCCTTGGGGCACACCAATGTTTGATTCGATTATATTTGATTTCTTGTTTACTGTTTTACTGTACATATTGGGATCTATCTTCAAGATATGATTTTATCAGATTACTACTACTTGACGAAAATTTGTAAAAGGATAATTACCTGTTAAGATATTATGGGATACGCCGTCGAAGGCTTTCCTCAAGTCTAGAAATTGCACATACGAAAATTCGCTATCCTCAAAACCCTTGTTTATTAAATCTTTTATAGTGTTTATTGCCAACGTTGTGCTTTTCTTTGCTCTAAAGCCAAACTGACAGTTACTATATATATTATAAAAGTGTTCACACGATTTTAACGACATTAATACACTCAAATTGTTAAACAATCTATTGTTCGATTCAAATTGGGAATTTGGTCTCGCCACTACAAAATGTACAGCCAGTGTAAAAATCATTAATACATGACCCTAAGTTTTAAAAATATTGATTGTATTAAAAACCCTTGGACAGGTCGATTCCTAACCTTTCTTTTAAGGTACCACAGAGGGTAGGTTGCTGTTTGAAAAAAAAAGTTGGGGTGGCTGGGGATGGAGGTGTGTAAAACTAAAAATTATAAATTGCACCAGTCGCGTAATTAATAATAAAAATCGACCTGTCCATGAGTTTTTTATACAATCACTATTTTAAAACACACGATGTATATACAAAACAAAGAAAACATTCAGAAGTGATTCTTAATGACTTTGTACTATAAGGAAGATGGTGTCTATGCTGCTATTGTTTTTGTACTGTACATTATAAAAATCAGTGGCATTTGATTATGAATATGAAAATGAGGGTAGCACTGGAATTGGTATTATTTTGAAACTTTTAAAGCGTCGCGACGTTCATATAATAGTCAACAGCATCCTTGCGTTTACAGGAATTGAATACTGCTTTCAGTTTCATAATAATCGATCTGGAATCTATTAGTTTAATCGCCTTGTATATAAACAAGATTTTCATTCGTTCATTCGGACTTATATACCCGTGCAAATTTATGATAAATGTTGTAATAGATTTTATAATAGCACCCGATAAATTCTATCCAAATGCAAATAAAGCAACCACATGGCCACGTGGATATATATGTATAACACAGGTAATTAATAAATATTTTTGTTAAACCCAAAACATCAGTGTTCTTGACTTTGCTTGTTGACACTTCCTCTATTACGCCTAAAGGTGAACGAACCTCTTTTAAAAATAATAATAAAGCTAGTTAATATATAATTAACGAAGTGACTTTACGTTTCACGTAGGTATGGCAATTACAGGAAAATTAAATTAAAATATTTTATTGTTCACGATGCTAATTGGGCATTTCCATTGCATTTTCTTCTTAACTCGATGTTATTGGAAACAACAAATAACGAGATTTTTTTAATACCACAAAAAATGTTTTTTTGTCTCGAGGCAGATGTAGACTTATGACGTAGGTGGCTCAAGGTCATGGGAAAGTGTCAATAGAGGCCGAGTCTAGGTAATCATCCTTAAGAAACGTACTTTTCTTGATATTGGGTGTAAATCCTGGGACAGTGAAAACTATCAACAAAATATAAAGATTAGAATTAGTATTTTGATGGACAATCATTTTAGACAAATTATAAATTGCTAAATCTTCTACTTTAACTAGAGATGAGTATCTACAACAATCAACTTGCCAACTTTTTGACAGCGACTGAAGATTTGTCAAATTGGTGGTTACATAATAGTTACTCGTTCGAAATTCGTATCTCAGTTACTAGTACAATCAATGAACCGATTGACCTCCGAAATCTGATCAACTCAACCGATTTGTTTGAAATTTTGACAGTAGCTCAAAAATGATGCAAATAACAAACCTGACTTGGTGCCGATATGTGCTTCCACCCCGGGGGTGAATGCCAGCCTTTCTCGGGGGTGGAAATTTAAAAATTCAAAATGATACCGGGAATCGATAGAGGAGCAAATTTTAAGAAGAAAATGTAGTGTAAAGTTTCTTCTACAACCTAATAATTTCTGAGTTATTCGCGATTGAAAATTCCAATAAAAAACACGTTTTTCAACAGTTTTCGTGAATAACTCGAAAATTAAACGTTTTCTTGAAAAAACTATTCTTATCAAAATTGAAGCTTATAAAGAAACAAAGCGACTCGTTTGTTTTTCTTTAATGTTTTAGGTCATATTAAGCGACTTATGAGTCGTTGAAGATGAATTTTTGTTTGTCGTAAATTTATCTAAAGATTTAAACTCAAATAACGGAAAAATGAGTAATTTTTCAGAGAAAATGTTCGTAACCTTTTTTAAAGTGATTTATTAGACCTTTAAAATAAGCTTTTACAAAAGCCTCTAGCATGAAAATTAAGGAAGTTATGACGAAAATAAGTTAAGCCTCTGGAATTATTGAAAAAAAATTGACAATAAAATTGGCGCCATGAGCGGCAAAATTAACATTAATCATAGCCCATGAAATATTAACTTTATTTATGTCCCAATAATACGTTCCAAAAGTTTGAATGGTTTAGGGAATGTACATTTTGAAAAAAGTAGTTTTAAGTATTTTTTTTTCAATTTTTCAAAAAATACGTTGTTCTTTCACTATAACTCAAAAAATAATGGTTTTACGAAAAAAGTATTCTTAATAAAAATTTTGCATTCTTTTTACTAAAAATTTTGCTTTTTTTTTTTATTTAAAGCTTAGATTTCTATGCGAAGGAAACCTCTTTTTAGCGCTTCAACCTTAAAATTCTCTAAACGAAAGGGTGTAGAAATATTGCAATCATCATGACTTTATAGCTTATGAAATTCCCTACAAAATGATGTGTGGGTGAATGCAAAAAGCTTAAAAGGAAGCCGAGTTATCGTTAAAAAACTAAATACATTTTTTTCTAGAGATACCGTAGGAAAATTACGGAGCGCCTAAATTTTGAAGGTTTTGGAGCATTTATTCTTTTGTACATACTGTGTCTTCTTGATACATACATATCTGGATTCCCACATGTATAAACACATGCATAGAAAGATGTTATATAGATAATATGAGTAAAAGATAGAAAAGGAAAGGTGCGCTTCAATTATTTAGCAATTTATTTTCATTTTTTTACGCATTCCATTACTTGGAGCTTTCAAAAGGATTTTTTCCCTAATTTTTATTGTAAGAGGTGGTTTTTAGGGATTGAATCATATTGAAAAATGATGTATCAGGTCGTTTACACTTAAAGAATATATTTTTTCTATTCAAGATCCAAAATAAAAACATTTTATGCTTTTTAAACCGTTTTTTTAATAATTGTGTAAGGGGTAGATTTTAAGGGTAGTTACATAGTAAAATATCGAAGTTACATTATAAAAAACAACAAATATTTAACATATTTGAACATAATGATAACCTATCACTGCTTTCATCTATTAGTTTTCAATTTTTCCTAAGTTTTATTATTAGGGGTGGTTTTTGGGGGTTGCATCATTAAAAAAATGAAGTATCAGATTTCTTATACTTCTACTATATTCTCCTATTACGATCCTAAATAAAAAGGTTTCATGCTTTTTAAACACATTTTTTTATTAATTTTCGTGTGAGGGGTTGTTTTTAAGTGTAGTTAAATAGTAAAATATCGAAATATTAGATCCATGATTAAATAGAATTGATATTCAACATATTTGAACATAATTATAGCCCATCACTGCGTTAATTTATTAGTTTTCAATTTATTGGAATAAGGGGTAGTTTTCACCCCTTAAAAACGAAAAGCACACTTTGCGACCAAGTCAGGTTTGAAGAGGAGGGTAAGATGAACTTAATTATAAATTTTCAAGAAGGAGCACTACTTCAGATTTCGGAGATTTGGCCCCTTTTTAACGTTGAATGACTGTACTATACTGGTACTTTCTTATTAGTTGGGTTCTTTTTTACATCCCAAGAAATTGCCAATGGAAATGAATACATTTGTTTGCTAGACTTTTAATACAATAAGTAAATTATTATCATTATTCAAACCATCGACGTTATTTGGCCTGTTGAAGTAAACTTTCGATTTTAAGTAACTCCACAAAAAAATAATCAAGCGGGGTCAGATCGGGTGAACGGGCCGACCACTCAATTTTACCACGTCTACCGATCCATCTATGTGGTGTAACTCCGTCCTGCTGATACCAAACATTCCTATCAGTTTCATTATTGTTGTCATTATCTGGGAAAAGTATTATTAACTCCGGAACTAAGAAATTTTGCAAGAAATCCAAGTAACGCGCACCAGTTTAGTTTAGGATACATAAATATAATTTTCTTGATGAAGAATATACAAAATTAAAAAACTTTATATTGCTAAATAGAGAATTAAAAACCCTTCCAAATGAGCTATCACAGGCATTCTCGTTCCGTTTAATTTTTTTTTATTTCTTAAGGTATAAGTAAGTTGACCAACAGGACAATTAAAAATATCCAAACTATGCTGAACATAGTTATAAGCTCGACACGTAGATAGAAGTGGAAAAAGCGCTGATTGGTGTCAGGCACTTTATAAGTAAACATAAGATAATTTTTAGCAAAGAATCTTGGCACACGGAACTGTTCCTGAGAAAGGAAATTTATGCCATCTATCTGACCATGTACTATTTTGTAAAGATTATTTTAAAATCATTTATTTAACGTCGGCCTATTTCCGCTACCAAGTCCAATCACCGACGCCACGGGATAAGCTCATCAGTGTCTGTGTAGGCACTGAGACCCCTAGCCTGAAAATTTTACCGAACTCCCACAGTTTGTCGTGGGGTGGGGATCTTTAACGTGCTCACATCGTAGATACCCGGAACCTACAGTTTTACATCCCTTTCGAAAAATGGTGACGGCAGATTCGCTCATCCACCATATTTCATCGACTTGCTGTGACCCGGTTTTGAACCCGGGCCCTCAGCGTGAGAGGACGCGCCACTGTCCATCACACAACTAAGCCGACTACTTTGTAAAGCTAAGTGGCCTGACAATGTCTCCATCTCATTTACATACTAATGAAGACAAATGAACTAAGCATTTCGCAGTATGAGACGTCTCTACCAGGGTATAAACTAATTTGTCATAATATCTACAAAATTTGCGCTATAAACGTTCGAGAGACTGAATGTGAACAGTGTAATATGATGCTTATACAACACAACCATACTTTACTTTACTATACGCACATAACCACAAAGTAATGCTTTCAAAGTTTACAAAACATAACACCTTCAATGCCTGACTGGAAATTTATTCTATATGTGAGAAACAAAAGATAATATTTGGTCAAATATAATAACAAACAAATTCTTAACTGCAGTTCATTAAGAGTTCATTTGCTGACAAAAGTCATTTCTGCACACTATCTTGTGCTGAATTTCAGGTAATTATTGGCGCTTTACTTAACTGTTTCATTAAGATCATTCTGCAGTGACAGACAAGTCTCGAAATTATCTATAACGGTAAACATTTTTAGGTCATCTGCATTTAATAATTTTGATGAGTAAGGTAGTTCGAGCCCACAGAAAATGTCAGCTTTTGGATAATTCAGATCTTTGTTACTTCATGCGTCTTGTAGGAACTGTAGACTTATTCGCTCTCAGCGATAGTGTATACCCGATCCTATCTTAACTCATTTGTAAAAACACTGTCAGCCAATGAGCCCAATGGATGTGATTCGGTGATCCTCCGTGATCTACTAAGCTGTCTACAATATAACGACTGTGCGTTGTAGTGTACTGTATCGTGCACGAAATCTAGAAATTCTACATTATTATAGGCACTTAAATAAAAGTCAATTATCACAATTTTACTATTTTTCAGGTAACTAGAATATAACACAAGACTATGATCCTCACATTTCATCCTCACATAGGTTACTTAGTACTCTACTATCCACCTGCTCTGATGTGATCTATTCATTCAGTTGTATGACAGGTCATGCAAGGGACGACGGCAAAATGGATAAAAGCCAGTCTAAATGTCAACCCCAACTGCATGAGTGGTGGTTGTCATCCAACCATCCGGCGCACCCTGCTAGACAACAGACGAGGCTCTGGCGACCGAGTATAGGCGGTATAACCGGGATTTAAGGAAATATAGTTCATATATCCCTCTACCAACCCGCATAGGTCACATAAGCTGGGATGTCTTGGGAATTAGTGAAGTACGGAGAAAATGAGAAAATCAACTAACCCTTAAGTCAGGCCACGTGTTTCATTGCAACGGGAGAAGACGATGTGACACATGGGGGCGTAATTCTCTTAGTACACGAAAGACATAAAAACGCTATATTAAAAATCTAAAGCATTAGTTTAAGAGTCATATATTTGATATTGAAACTAAATGGCCGATACAGTATTAAAATTATCCAGATATATGCTCCAACAACCGATTATAAAGCTATAGAGGAAGACACAACACACTATACAATTTTAATGGGCGATATTAATGCCAAGCTAGGCCACAAAAATGAGAACTATGAAGCAGCCATGGGACATCATGGATATAGAGAAAGAAATCATGGGGGTAACATGCTATTCAATTTTTTACTTCACCATAGGTTGTATGCTAGAAACTCCTTCTTTAAGAAGAACAATAAACGAAAGACATAAAAACGCTATATTAAGAATCTAAAGCATTAGTTTAAGAGTCATATATTTGATATTGAAACTAAATGGCCGATACAATATTAAAATTATCCAGATATATGCTCCAACAACCGATTATAAAGCTATAGAGGAAGAACACTACACAATTTTAATGGGCGATTTTAATGCCAAGCTAAGCCACAAAAATGAGAACTATGAAGCAGCCATGGGACATCATGGATATATGCTAGAAACTCCTTTTTTAAGAAGAACAATAACCGAAAATGGACTTGGAAAAGTCCTGACGGTGAAACGGGACGGGAAAAAAATAGTTTGAGATATACGGTACTAAATTGCTGCTCAGTGGGTAGTGACCAGAGGATGGTAAGAATTAAAATCCAAATAAATTTAAAAAAAAACAGAGATCGAAGATGATGACAAAACCAAAGTTAATGAAATGGACATCCACCACAGAAAGAGAAACCTATAACGAAGTATTGGGTCAAAGCTCGAAACAATAGAAAACTTGAACGAGGAAGAACTAAACATAGATAAACTAAATGATCAAATTGTTACCTCTATCAAAGAAGTCGAAAAGTACATCAAGACAGAAAATGATAATGAAGAAAAACTGAGTACTAACACAAAAAACTTGATGAAGAAAAGAAGAAACATATTAAGCAAATCCTCCTCTGATAATAACACAGATCTCAAGAGACTGAACAAGAAAATTTTTAAAGCCATAAGGAACAATATACGAAAAATAATACAGACAAAATAACTAGAGTGGTAGAAGAAAACAAAAGTTTGAACTTTACAAACAACATATAGTTAACAAAAACCACCGTATACCAAAAGATCAAAATGAAGGATCTGAGGACATTCCAGATGTGTCTGTGGGTGAGATAGAGTCAGTTATCTCAGAAGCAGAAGGAAAACAACTAATACTCATAATGAAGAAACTATTTAATGCATATTTGCTTAAAGGAACAACACCATCTCAATGGCATATAATATATAATATAATGCATAAAAAAAGAGACATAATGTACTTGAGAAACTATCGACCTATTAGCCTGTTGTCTCATATACAAACTCTTTATGAAAATCATATCATGAAGGCTTTCTCATAAACTTGACTACTATCAAGCTCGAGAACAATCAGGATTCAGAGCAGGTTTTGGGATAAGCTATAAAATCTTTAATAGAAAAATGTATTGAATATAACAAGCAACTTGTATTAATCTTCGTTGACTATGAGAAGGCGTTCGACACAATAGACCAACATAAAATGTTAAAAGCCTTAGAGGATTGTAGAATCGATCACAGATATATAGCTTTATTTAAGAACATTTACGACACTGCCACGGCATGCGTGAGACTCCATGATGACACTGACAGATTTGAGATTCAAAGAGGAGTTAGCCAGGGTGACACTATATCGCCAAAGTTATTTACTAGTCTGCTAAAATATATGTTTAAACGAGTCGAACGGGACGACTGGGTGTCAATGTCAACGGCGAATACTTAAAGCATCTGAGATTCGCCGACGATATAGTACTAATAGCAGACCATGTAGACCATACTGTAAAAATGCTACAACGTCTCCATCAAAAGTCAAAGAAAGTAGGACTTCAAATCAATATATCCAAAACGTAGGTCATGATCAACTTAGTTCTGAGTAAAAATATCTACATAGGGACAAATGCAATAGAATAAGTCGCTTCATACAAATACTTACAAATAAACAGGGATAATCAGACACGCGAAGTATTTAGAAGAATAGGCTCAACATTGGCTGCATTCGGCAATCTGCGACATGTATTCAAGTCTGATATTCCTATATATCTAAAACGAAGGGTATACGAAACCTTGACAAAAAAATCCATAAATAAGATCAGAGTTGCTCAGCGCGCTATGGAAAGGTCAATGTTAAAATTTGCCCTAAGAGATAAGATATCAAACAAATAACTGCGAAGAACAGGTCTAACAGACGCAGTAACAAACCGATCTTGGAGCAGAATTGGGCTGGTTATGTTGCCAGACTAACGGACGGCAGATGGACGAAAAAAATCCTGGAATGGAGACCAAGACACGATAAGAAGTAGAGGCCGACCAACAACAAGATGGACGGACGACCTAAAACGTACCGAAACCAACTGGATGCAAGTGGCTCAAGATAGAAAGAAGTGGCAAAATTTACGGGAGATCCATTGTTCAGCAGTGGATGATAATGGGTTGATTGATGATGATCATGACAGATGAGGTCTCTTATCGATTTAATTGACTAGCAAGCTTAAAGTAAAACACGTACTCTATATAGTATCATTTATGTACTCCATTTCACCAGAAACATGTATGTGAACGTCCAAATAGTTGTCTATGCTTTGACCACATTGATGCCGTTTTATTTAGAAAATTTAGAAGCACAAGGGCTGAGCATTTTTAATTTGATTAATAGAGATTGGTTTTCTGTTTCTATATTATTTATTGATTGAAGGACATCAAAGATGATTATTAATAATTGGCAAGGTTGAGAAAAAAGGAAAAGTGGATCCATACTAAAGTTCAATACAAAACCCACCAAATCAACAAATGCGTTTCTCTACGAATTAGTCGCAATTCTAGCCAAATGAGAAGTGTAATTTAAAGTTAATATCCACAAACGTGTTAAACCAAATTTTTACCTCTAATGTAAAATTAATAACTACATTAAATGGCCTTCCCAGTTTAAAGACTTCGTATAAATGGTTTTATTTTCACTGGAAATGGTAATAAAATAAAATATTGTAGCTAAACGGTACAGCTGCATATTCGTTGTACACGTATTTCTCAACGAACATGATACTTTTCGTAAACATTTACCTAGGAGTTAAAATATTTTTTTCATAAATAATTTTTTATTACAAATCGTTACAAAATCTCATTAACTATTACCGCTCATGTATAGTGTACCAATTAATGGAGAAAAATCGCCAAGTTTGCTAGCAATTTTTTACTTTTACTCATTTCACAGTGTGCTTTGAAATCACCGACAAACCAAAGTAAATAACTCACTTTTCTATAAAATTATAACATGTCAAATTTGAAAAAAATATTTTAATCTGAAAACAAAACAGTGATGCAGTGGCGTAGAAAATTAGAGTACGTACTAATTCCGCGAGAAGAAATGTTCACTTTACAAAAGATCTGTTTTTTTTTTAACATAATCTCTAACTAAAAATTTGGAAGTTTCACTACATGTACTAAATGTGAGATATTTTGAAAACTAAACCAACCGGCTTTCCCTGTGGATAAAATTTTATTCATATAAGTAAATTAACGTAAATGCTTTTGTAATTTTTTACTATGATTTATAATATAAAGCGTAATAATTCAATGCGTTACACTATTCACGAAAAATGAAAAACCATGCTTAGTACAACTTTAGTAGAGTATTTGAAATTGTACTTAATAATCCTCTTTATTATCATATGTCCTAAATTTGACAAAATCAGTATGGATCCATGTCAGGTCGATTCTCTACTAGTAACCTTGTTTGCACAACATTTAACGCTGAAGGTCAGGTTGATGTTATCAATACAGATTGTTCAAAGGCGTTCGACACGCTGAATCGCGGAATATTGATAAAATGCACAAATTATCTAAATTGAGAATGGCCGAAAGCTTTGTAAGCTCCACGAAGACTAATATCGATTCTGCTGCTATTGACCTATGTGAGAATTAAGAATGGATTATTCTATTTTGTTTTCGCTGATGACATTCCAAAAATTTTAGCTACAGCTAATAAATACCCACCTTGGTTTAATGACAACATCACGTGTAATATAAAAAAGATAAAGCATTGGAATGATTTTAAAAAGAATGTCAGCAAATGAACTGAATCTATTTAAAATCCTATAAGCAAACATAAGTAATTGATATTGATAATGCACACAAAGAAAAAACCCTATAAGTTGCCTATAATGCGGCGTTATAAAAATAAATAGAAAATAATTATTTATTAGTTCTTTAAACTCTGCCTCTCACAGCCTTTCCCTACATTTTTTGCAGGGGAAAGCTTCATTTGTTAAAACAGACTCCTGCAACATCCCTACCTTAGTTTTATAGAAGCAGCTTCTAGCTCTCTATCTATCTTATGCGGGTTCTAAGGAAGTGTCCATGTGTAAAATTTGGTTAAAAACGTTAAAACCGTTTCAGGGAAAAAATAAAATTAATTCTTTTATAGTCGACTTCAGTTTTACTGGGCAATCAAAAAACGTAACAAAAACTTTACTAATTTTTAACGTCGGTGAACCATTCTGCATGGCCACATCAAACAAGGCGACATACTTTAAAAACCTATAAAGATAAGTGATTCAATTTGCAGGCGAGATAGTACAGAGAGCAACAGTATTTTAACGAGGTCGTAAAGTTTCTGCTGCGTTTTTTGATTGTCCAACAAAACTGTACCCGATTATAACCTTATCCCCACAGCCTCCATCCCTGCATTTTTATAGATAACGGGCTATGTCATCTCATACTAGTACAAAAAAAATTCGTGTCAAATTTGATCCAAATCGTTAGAGCCATTTTTGAGAAAAAAATTATTGTACATTTTCTTTATCACTTTGTAGGGGTTAACTCCCACATTTGAACTAGGGCCGATTTTACGGTTTTGCCTCGAGGTGTGGACATTCTGAAGACGCATACAAAATTTGAACAAAATCGGTCCATTAACTTGAGTTCTAGGTGCGACCACAGACAGCAGACCGACATTTCTTTAAAACTACTTTTTGGCTTCAAGGGACTTGAAAACGTGTAAATTTACCAAAAACTCAAAATTGATTTTTGCAGGATTACAATTAATACCTCCCTATCCGCAGGTACTACGTATATGATAAGGCAAAAGTAAAATGGTGTTCAACAAAGAATAATGCAAAACTAAATCACCAGGGACATACTTGACAAACCAACTGAAAAGGAAAGAATAAACCAACAAGTCCGGTCAAATAGATGTATGCAGCTCTCATGTTACTACAGGACTAAATGAGATAATGTTCGACTAGTCCCCAGAAAAAAATACTAAGAATAACAGAAAACGTCAACATTAATAGAGGGAAATACAATAATTTATTTATTTAGATACATAATCCAACAGTCGTAAGATCAGTTACAGAATGATACATATTTACAATAGACAAAAGAGAAAGACTAGAAGGAGATGGAAAAAAAGAAAAAAAATGTAAGATAATAGGGACTATACTAATAATAATAATAATAGAATAGTACACAGCATAGGTAAAAACTACAGAGCGTATACAAACTGATTACAATTACAAATTCAAGTGGACAAAACAGAACTATGGAAGATATCGACTTCATCTTGCAGGTGGTTATAGGTGTTACACATAAGGGAGGGAAATTCAGTATATTCGTTCGGGGTCTAGCAAGATAAAATGTTGTATGATGTCGTGCATTAGCACGTGATACATGGAATAACAGTTTTCAGTTATTTCAGAGCAATTGATTTTATTATTTATTAACTTATGTCAAATATGACTGTCTGCTTTTTCCTCCGAGTGTTCAGACTGTCGGTTGAGATTCTACCTAAAAGCATATCATGGGGATATCTAATAGGGGGAACTACACCATCCACTTTGTAGGACAGAAAATCCAAAATGCATCTCTTGATACTTTTGAGCATATTGATATATGTGACATATCCCGGGTGCCATATTCTAATTTGGACTTAACAAACGAGTTAAGTAATGTGATTAACAAGTGAGTGGCCGTAAACCCTGACGAGTTTCTGATAACGAAACCGAAACTTTTATTTGCAGACAAAACTGTGCCTTCAACGCGTCTATTAAATGTCAGTTTGCTGCCAAACAGAACACCCAGGCCTTTGAAGACTTGGACTCTTTTTAGTGATGTGAAGTCAAGTATATAGTCAGAGAGAAACGTTTCTTTTTTCCTAGAAAAAGATATCACGTTGTGTTAGTCGACGTTGAGAGGCAGATCATTATCAAGTATGTGTTTTCAGAAGATTATCTTGAAGTTTTTTACAGCCAGCTGGAGTATTTATAGCAGAAAAAAGTTTGACATCATCGGAATATAGTAAATCATCGGCAATTAAAAAGATAGGAAGATTGACTGAAAAAGATAGGAAGAACTGGGGCCTTATCGAAAGAACACATCTACTATAGGGAGTCGTAATAATACTAAACAGCAACAAATTAAAAATAAGGAGATTAGGTACACGTAGATAACAATAATTGAGTGGCTTATCAATAAACGAAAGGTCAAATACACTGAGAACGACAGTAAGAAAGAGAGATATCATATAAAAATCACAATTAAATAGAAGGCCTGCAACAAGAACAACTCTAGAACCAAAATACAAAAAGAGAAGCATAAATACTATTTACACCTACACTTCCCATCTCACATTTCTGTACCATGCACCATGCATCTCTCGTTAAGACGTAACCAGCCGGAGGTGTCTTCCTGGAGTGACAGCAATGCGTACCGTACGCTGGTACATCAAATCTTTCAAAATGAAATTCTATGACAAACTCTAGTGTACAACACAGAATCCAATAAGATTTTTCTTTACAATTAATAAGGAAGAGATTGAAGAGCTTTAGTCACAAAATTTTTTGGAGTTCTATTCCACCCAAAGGTCTCTTTTGTCGGCCATATGAATAAAAAAATTGTAAATAACTTCGAATACAATAACACGAAGATATGGAGTCCTGGTTATGAAAATCATAATTATCCATCCTAAACCTTTAATAGTATTTGGATGAGGAAGGATTACAGTATCAAAATATTATAATTGTATAATATTACGTTATGTTCCTTATGATGATACATTACATTGCATTTGATTGCATTAAGCAATAGTTTATTTTCTTTACACCATGAGTTTAACGTGTTTAATTTATTTTTAAGTAAGATACAATCGACGATTTGTATCTACAGCAATGGACGTATTGGATACGACGATGTAAATATGACTGGAACAATATTAACATATTGTAGCTTAGACCCATCTTATTTAACTTCATAAGAAATAAACCATGATCCAGACTATCAAAAGCCAGTGTACATGACGTCTACCTGTCCTCTTTCACAAATGAACTGAGATTTACAAACCAGATTTGAAATTTTTGATCGCCCTTCAATGAAGCCATGTTGCTCGGGAATTATATTACTTCTGAGATGAAACTAAGGATAATTAAATACAATAATTTCGAAAGCTTTGCTGAAATTACATAATATTATTATTGTTCTATAGTTTTTTAGAGATTTTACAAACATTTGAAAATATCCGTGTTTTAAAAATTAAATTAAATATGATTTGCAATGATTTGGAAAGTAGAATGGCACAATCTTTTAATAAGAACACCGTAATTAGGTCCGGACCTGCTATCATTTTGGGTTTGATTTGTCTTTCGTGGCTTCATCCTCACTTACTGTACTCTCATTGTGAGTCATGATGGATGGAACCGATGAGTGTCCTTTTTTATTGGATATATGCGACGACGACCAAAATTTTTTTGGATTTGACTTTATGTTGGGTCCACTTTCAGCAATATATCGTTGGTAAGCTCGGGTAATTTTATTTTTTAAGTCACTTCTTATGATTTTATAGTAATTGTAGTTTATTTCAGTGCGGTCACTACAATATTGCTTCCATGCTTTATTTTTTTGTCTAAGTGTATGGATAAGGTCTTTGTTAAACCAACTATTGCTAAATGTATTGTGGACTTTTTCCCTTGAGTAATTTTCTCTAATCCTATGAGGTCAAAATAAATAGGTCTGTCTACCGTTGTCATTTGTGAAAGACCGTTATTGATTTTTCTTAATTATGGGTTTTTGATAACAATCGCATCACAAGCATCCTCACTGTTAATTTATATGGAGCATAGAACATCGAATCACCACTCGATAGTATTCGTTCACAGATAGACAGTAATAATCGATAAAGAAACCATAAACAAAAGGGGACAGGTATATGGATTTTGACACTTAAAATAACAATAACAGTAATTAGTAATATTTATGACCTCATATCTCAGACTGTCGAGTTTGCATTTATAACCAAAAAAATATAAAAAATAATAAATTAAATGATTCATATGAAACTCATTCATTCAAGGGAACAAATAAAAATTATATCACAATATAATCTGATAATTTCGAGAAGTGCAACACGATACGGTTTTAATAAGGTGCAAGCGTCAGCAAAAGCGAATAATTATTATTGTGATCCTGTATGCTATTTCATAGCCTGCTTTTATATTATATAACACCGTGTGACGGCGCCGGCCGCCTACATGTTTTAAAGTGTTTTATTTCATTTCTTGGATATTTTCAACGGTTGTACTTTTTGTTCACCTATCAACGGACAAAATCATTAATATATTTACTTCTAATTGATTTAATAAGAAATATTGGTCCACGATGCAACGCTTTCCAATTTAATTTATACACAACGGCCCAATAAAAGAGAGTTTTCATATGATATCTTAAAAAGGGACTAGTTCTCAAGAGGCCATTTTGGAAAAATGTCTTCAAAAGTTGTTTTTCTACAAATATTCCAGATTGAAATCATCGCCAAGAATAGAGCATAAAAAATTATTGACAATTTTCTAGAGTAGAGTAGAATAATATACAGGCTGTCCATTTTATCAGGGCACTCGAGAATATCTCACTTAATATCGGTCGTACAAAAAAAATTAGTTTTACGAAAATTGTGCCGATTTATATAACCTACAAAATGGTTTAACGGAATTTGAAATCCATGGCCTACTTTAAGAGTTATGGCGGAAAATATCGAAAATGCGGAAAACGTCTAGGCCAAATATCTCCGTTATTTGAAGAGATACGAGAAAAATTCTAAGGAGAAAATTTTTTGCAAAACAGAGTGTTTCAATGAGGTTTTATCTATTTTTTTTCAAAACCGCTGTATTTTGAGATTTACTCTTCAGGCTGTTAAAAAAATTATTTTGAAACGGGCGGGAAATGGCGCCATTAAATAGAGCATTTTCCTCCCTTTTCAACGATACATCACATGCCATATTTACTCATTGGTACTACGTTAGTTGTAATAAGTTGTTCAAATATTTGCTATAATAAAACATTAACACAATTAAGAAGAATAAAGTAAATTCAGGTAACAAAAACAAAATAATAATCAAGAAAGCAACATGGAGCAATTATGGAAAGAGTATTCGCAGTTATGCCAATGTCTAGAGGTCCTCCATAAAAGCGTCACTCCTTACTCAGAAAGTTAAAACGTCTTTACCAATTAATTTAAGTATAATATCAATTTGTTTGTATTTCATGATTTCACTATTATTTCAATTATTTTAAAATAGTTGGCTATGAACAAACTTGACAATTTAATTTTTTGACAGATCGTCTCAGTTAATACTTAAACTCTCACTCAATCACACTCGTTTAAGAATTTAGAATTTTCAAAAATGGTTTTCACTCACATTAATCGTTGTAATACGTTCGTTACATATTGCCAATGCAATTTTAACTCTGGATTAGCTCAAGTAGAATATAGAAACAGATTTCCACAAGCACTACAACCGAATAAAACTGTTCAGAAAATTAGCTACGAAACAGAAAAATAATGGTTCATTTTTAAAGAAGAAGACAAGGTTGAACAGTGTTACTGATAACGTAAATAAGGTAAACCGAGTTATTAATTATGTAAGAAATAAAAAGACAGAAAATTTGGAAACATCATTAAGAGAAATTCAAATTGCTTGTCATATAAATAAAACAAGTGCTAGAAAAATTTTAAAGAAAAATGGTTACCGGTATTATAAAGCCAAAAAAGTTCACAATTTACAAGCGGGGGACAAACCAAGGCTGTTGGAAAAGAGGCGTGTAGTAAAATACTTTGGTCCGACGAGGCAAATTTTTCCAATAATGGATTTTTTAATCGCAATATTCACTACAAATGGACTTCTGAAAATACACACTGGCATAGACCGACTGGGTTTCAAAATCGGTTTTCAATAAATGTGTGGATAGGTATTTTGGGCACAAATTTAATAGGTCCTTATTTTTATGATGGTCACCTCAGTGGTCAGAGGTACCTAAACTTTTTGAGAAATGAATTTAATGAATTCTTAGGTGACCTACCTTTAGAGAATCGACACAACTTTCAATATTTTCAACAAGATGGAGCTCCTCCCCACAATTCTTAGATTTGCCTAGATTATTTAGACGAAATTTTGCCTCAACATTGGATAGGTACCAATGGTTTTATTCGATGGCCCCCTCGTTCTCCAGATATAACCCCAATGGATTTTTCCTATGGGGGTATATTAAAGATAAGGTGTTTTCGACGACACCGCAAAATGTAGAGAACCTAAAAGCTCGAATTCAACAGGCATGTATTACAGTTACCCCCGAAATGCTGAGTAATATTTTAAATGCAGTGCCTCGCCGCGCTCGATTTTGCATAAGAAATCGCGGTGGACACTTTGAACACTTGATATGATATCTTAAAAATTATTATGAGGATTAGATAAATATTAATGTTCTGTGTGCTATATTCTGTTTATTATTAATTTGTTTTTGTTACCTGAATTTACTTTATTCTTCTTAATTGTGTTAATGTTTTATTATAGCAAAGATTTGAACAACTTATTGAATTATTTTATCGTTTTATTTAATCATACTTCTCCACGGCAAGTATAATGCTTGTTAAAAAAATTATTGGTTTTAAAAAAATGTTTTTATAATTGCTAACGTAGCACTAATGAATAAATATGGCATGTGATATATAGTTGAAAAGGGAAGAAAATATTCTATTTAATGGCGCCATTTCCCGCCCGTTTCAAAATAATTTTTTTAACAACCTGAAGAGTAAAACTCAAAATACAGCGGTTTTGAAAAAAATTAGATAAAACCTCGTTGAAACACTCTGTTTTGCAAAAAATTTTCACCTTAAAATTTTTCTCGTATCTCTTCAAATACCGGAGATATTTGGCCTAGACGTTTTCCGTATTTTCGATATTTTCCGCCATAACTCTGAAAGTAGGCCATGGACTTCAAATGTCTTTAAACCATTTTGTAGGTTATATAAATCGGCACAATTTTCATAAAAATAATTTTTTTTGTACGACCGATATTAAGTGAGATATTCTCGAGGGCCCTGATAAAATGGACAGGCTGTATATATATATATATATATATATATATATATATATATATATGTTTTCAGGAAAAGAAACATCTCATTTGCTTGGCCATCCACAGACTTCAAGTTTCTATAATCGCTCTTCCTCATAATGCGCAAAAAATAGCTTGGATGCTTTATATTGAATAACACATAATCTTATGAAAATAAAATATGTAGTAAATTAAATAACTACGATAGACCAAAAATACCACTAATTACTATAAAAGGAACTTAATTCATTGCCACCCATCAAGGTGCACAATGTGCGTTTCCAAAGCGATTGAAAATAATGTCCTCAAAATTGCGACATACTACGTCTTCAATCGGAAAATGCAAACAAAAATCTGATTGCAATAAGCCCCAAGCAGACATATTAATCCTATAGAAAGGACCTCAGTGCAGAGCTGTCGTGTATCATCAGCCGCAGACTGGTTTCGAGCTTATTAGCTCTCATCAGTACGGCATAGGATAAGTTCCTTTTATAAGAAATAGTAGTATTTTTGGTCTATCGTAGTATTTAATTTTTTACATATTTATTTTCATAATAATTAATCCACTGCGTTGGCTTTACATTTTGTTAAACGTAATCTTTATTTTATTTAACACACCCTTCCCGGTTTCTCAGACCACCGCAGAACAAACGAATTTGAGAATTACCCTGTACACGTTCGGTCATAGTCTGCTTAACATGAGTTTTTCAGTAAGTATCCTTTTCTTTTTCCGCCTGCATTTTAAATTATTTATGCGGGTTTCCTTATCGGAGAAACGGGGTAATGTGCTCGTTACGCTACTGATAGCAAGCAAACATTCACGTGAACTTAACATAATAGCCGCACTCATACCTTCCTATAATAAACAACACTAACACAATGTATACAATAGGTATACCTTTTAAAAAGGATTCACATTAGTAACATATTCAAATGTGTTTGATGCAAATAAGGAAATATAATTTTGCTGTAATTAAATATTAAGAAGTGGCTTTGACAACGATAAAATATTTAGTTTATCAAACCGGTGTTTTTATTGTGTGTTTAAAAATTGTTTAAACTGTTGTTAATTTTGTTCAAAATGCCGCAAATTTATGCAATAGATGAAAGAGTGAATAAGATAATTAGGCTATTGATTAAAATGAGAAAGCCGTGGAGTGCTTTTAAATTAGAGGGTGCAAATTGGATATAAGGGTGAAAATGCAACCCTTTCAGTTTTTTAAATATAACTCGAAAACGAAGCAAAATTCAGGTATAGTTCTTGTAGAGAATCCATATTTTCTTATTTGAAAAAAAATAAAATAAAAAAAAATTTTTTGTGCGAAAAGTATCCAAAAAACAATTTAAAAAAAGCAAAAAATTCAATTTTTTTGTTTTTTTTTTTACTTATTTGCCTATAACTTTTTTTGAGCAGAGGTAGGTATAGGCATTGCTGCCAGAACAAAAAGTTGATGAAATTTCCTTTAAAATGGTGCTCTCAAAAAGTTTTTTCGATGAAAATTGACTATATAGCCGCTCAAACTTAGCCATTTTTCTCGATTTTTATCGCGTTTACCTTGATATTATTAATTCTAAATCGTATTTCTTATAACAAAATTGATTTTTACTCAATAAAACAATATATTTCAAGTCAATAATGAATAATTATTTTCACAAATGTATTAAACTGTGATGGTGTTTTAAACAATGTGACAATTAGTGTAGGAAAATTAGCTTTTTTAGAAGAAAAAAATTATAAAGTTTTTAAATTTTGGTTATGAACTCTCAATAGCAACCCAAATACAGATCCGAAGAGTTCCCACCTCTCCAGTGGGAGCTTCATCCCCTTTTGCCCAAAAAACCACCCCCAATCATGACCTCGCGATCTTTTTCTGCGTTTTGATCGTAAACCGCAACTTCTACGAAAAAATGTTATAGGACTTTTTATATTCTCCATGAAATTCTCTATAAAAATGTTTCTTACTGTTTTTTGCGTATCTCCCACCCAACGCTCGTAAATGACCTTGAAAAGTAAGCATAGTTCTCAGCGCGAAGAGAAAAATGAGCCCAGCGCCGTTTTTTGAGGCGATTATTTTGAAAAGTGTTACAGTCTGAGCAAAAAAATGTATAGAATCGAAATTAAAGGGCAGTTTTTTCTCTACAAGGTGCATATAAAATAAGATATTTATGGACAAGTATTAGTGTTCATGTGATGATTTTTTTTATATTTGTGCATTCTGTACTTTGAGCCCATTTCCACACCACCTTTGAGAGCTATCGGCGCGTTTTTTTTACGTGGTTTCCCCCTTAGGCCTATTCCACTACTAAAATATATCTATCTTTAATTTTTTTCTGCAAAGTCGCCCTCCTCGTCCGAATTGAAACAACTTTGCCCATGACAACTAGAGCACATTGGGGAGCAGCGCAAACCAACTTTTACACAGCTACATCGCTTTCCACACCCCTTTTTACAGCCGCAGGATATAAGCTGAAGAATTGAAATTCGAGCTGGCGCTTCAGTCATAATCACTGGCATTAGAATGTTTTTAGTTTTTCTCCAGCCCCATTCAGTTGTAGTTAAAGTTTTTCCTCGCCACGTATGAATTTGATGAAAAACCCGATATGAATGTTGTGCTAATGCAGCAAATGTAGATGGTAGTCTGGGCAAAATTACTGCGTGACTGGATTGGCCAACTAACTTATTAAATGAAACAGGTAATGATTCAAAGATGTCTCATTTCGGGGTGCCTTGTATAAGGCAAGCGTAAATTTCTCACCAGCTCTTGCTATGTCATCTTTCGCCGATGAAGGATTATTGAATATTTCAACCACTTCTTGTAAATCCTTTCTCGAATTTATTAAGTTTATAGTCTGCGATTTTCCTTTCCCAAAAAAGGCAGAAGTGGTGTCGCAGCCACTAAACGCATGGGCAAATACAATATTATCTTTGCAACCCTTTAAAACTTCCGAAATTTGTAAGTCATGGGAACTATACGCCCTTTTCTTAATATTTCCTTGAGCATCTCTAAAAAAGCGAATGTCTTTTGTCCGATGGAGAAAGAGCGATGAGGAGTGTTAACAAATCAATATCTTGCACAACAACAACAGGTTTTTCATAATTGTTGGCTGCGTATAGTTCCCATGACTTACAAATTTCGGAAGTTTTAAAGGATTGCAAAGATAATATTTTATTTGCCCATGCTGCGGCACCACTTCTACCTTTTTTGGGAAAGGAAAATCGCAGACTATAAACTTAATAAATTCAAGAAAGGATTTACAAGAAGTGATTGAAATATTCAATAATCCTTCATCGGCAAAAGATGACATAGCAAGAGCTGGTGAGAAATTAACACTTGCCTTATACAAGGCACCCCGAAATGAGACATCTTTGAATCATTACCTGTTCATTTCATTTAATAAGTTGGTTGGCCAATCCAGTCACGCAGTAATTTTGCCCAGACTACCACCTACATCTGCTGCATTAGCACAACATTCATATCGGGTTTTTCATCAAATTCATACGTGGCGAGGAAAAACTTTAACTACAACTGAATGGGGCTGGAGAAAAACTAAAAACATTCTAATGCCAGTGATTATGACTGAAGCGCCAGCTCGAACTTCAATTCTTCAGCTTATATCCTGCGGTTGTGTCGGGGTGTAATGGGGTAGTGAAGCGCAAGTTATAGCCTCTCCTACTCAATTGTTAACCTCACCTTCGCGATGAGTTCAATTTGAACTTGGTGCGCCCTGTTTTCACTAACGAGGCTCTAACGACCGAGTAAGGGCGGAATAACCCTTACCTTTTGCCGTGAGCACATCCACCTTCTCACGAAGAGTGCGGTAAAAATAACCGACCGCACACAAAGGTTGCTTTTGGAATCGTTTGGTTACCCCATCGTCGCAGTCTCCTTCTGTTCCATGGGACCACACAACTCGCCTTCCGCAACCGAGCTGGTCAGTTGCATACCTGCTCCAGCTAAAACTTCAAATGCAGCTTCGTTTTCAGTCGATTAAGGCTTTAAAAAATGATGGAGCGTTCAAGTGGGACAAAATCATCCGGAGGTAAAATACCCTCCCGATCGGATCTCCGGGGGAGGGTGCCCACAGGGACACCTCATCGAATGTCGAAAAAACACCGACAAGTTAAATCCAACAAAACTAATTCTTTCATCTACGGCGCTTGGAATGTTCGTACTTTGAACGACAGCACTCGCACCGATCGGCCTGAAAGAAGAACTGCTCTAATAGATAGAGAACTTCACCGACTCAATGTTGACGTTGCAGCTCTCAGCGAAACTCGATTTTTGGAGGAAGGTTCTCTCACAGAAAAGTACTACACCTTCTATTGGAAGGGTCTTCCCACCAATTCAAGAAGACAACATGGAGTAGGATTTGCCGTTCGGAATCAACTTGTATCCAACTTAACACAAGTACCACAAGGCATATCCGAGCGACTAATGCTGCTACGCTATGAGCTATCAGATGGCAACGCGGTAAATCTAATAAGCGCCTACGCTCCCACTCTGGATGCAAGTCACGAAACCAAGGAAAGCTTCTATCAACAGCTGGAAGAAACCCTCTGTAGAATATCTAAAACGGAACGACTCGTTATTCTTGGCGATTTTAACGCTAGAGTAGGGAGAGATGCAGACACCTGGCCAGGCATCATAGGCAAGAACGGTTTGGGCAACATGAACGCTAACGGTCAACTACTCCTAACTAAATGCGCCGAACATGATCTAGTTATAACAAACACCATTTTCCGACAAAAGGATAAATTTAAAGGCACCTGGCGTCACCCCAGATCAGGTCACTGGCATCTACTGGACTATGTTATCGTACGTAGGAAGCATCTCAAGGACGTCCAAATTACAAAGGCGCGCATTGATAGCGAATGTTGGACCGATCATCGTCCTGTTGTCTCTAAAATGAAAATTGTTATGAGACCCAAACACCGAAGAACTCAAGTAAAACGTAGACTCCGTCTCTGTATTAGTAAATTGCGTGACCAACAAACCGCCGAACAGCTAAAGCAAAAAGTTCAAGAGAATTTGAGTGCACTAGAAGAAACCAATTCTGTAGATGTCGCTGCTACCTGGACACAAATTAAAGACAGTTTAAAAAGTGCGAGTGAGGAAATTCTTGGCACTGCAGCAAGTAAAAAACAGGAGGACTGGTTCAATGATAATGAAGCGTTTATACAAGAACTTCTTGACCGCAAACATATTGCCTTCCAAAACGCTATCAACCACCCCAACGACTCATCAAAAGCAGAAGCTTTTACCCAATCTAAGTATGAAACGCAACGCGAAATCAGAAGAATAAAGAACGAGTGGTGGGCAAGCAAGGCCAGAGAAATTCAAAGGTACGCCGATTCACACGACTACAGGAATTTCTTTCAAGGAGTAAAAGCAGTGTACGGCCCCAGTCGGAAAAATATGTGCCCTATTAAAGATTTAAATGGAAATCTCCTCAAAGAAGACCAGGAAATAAGAGCCCGATGGAAAGAACACTACTCTAGCATTCTTAACCAGCAAAGTCAAGCCGATCACGATATTATAAATCTTATCCCTCAGTATGACACCTTCCAAGACTTAGATAAACCACTAACAACGGAAGAGATCTTAACCGCCATTGGGCAGCTAAAAAATAACAAATCTCCCGGCGCCGACTCACTCCCAGCTGAGATCTTTAAAGCTGTGTCGTCAGAGGTCATACCCTACCTCAAAAAACTGTTTGATGTCGTGTGGGAAAGTGGTCAAGCTCCGCAGGAGTTTCGTGATACACTTTTAATCAACCTCTTCAAAAACAAAGGGAGCGCTGCAGACTGTGGAAATTACAGGGGTATAGCTCTCCTGGCTGTTGGAGGGAAGATACTCACTAAAGCGATGGCAAATAGGCTAACACCTGTTATGGAAAAGTTACTTCCTGAAACACAGAGTGGCTTTAGACCAAACCGAGGCACATCGGATTTAATCTTCACACTTAAACAGCTTCAAGAAAAAGCACTCGAACATCAAGGAGAAATTCACATGGCCTTCATTGATTTAACCAAGGCGTTTGACTCGGTGGACAGGGAAGTGCTCTGGAAAATTATGTTCCGCTTAGGTATCCCTAGAAAATTTGTGGAAGTATGTCGCAGTCTACATACAAACAACAACGCCCAGGTTATGTATAATAATGAGGCAACCGAACCTTTCCAAACCCTCACTGGAGTTAGGCAGGGATGTGTCCTGGCACCCCTACTTTTTAATTTGTTTACCACTGCTCTAACAATTATTGTTGACAACAAACTGACAGTCAGAGGAATAGGTCTCAGATACCGTTTTGATGGCGGTCTCTTTAACATAGGGCGCTTTAGAGCTTTCACGAAGACACGCACACGATTCATTTGTGATCTCCAGTATGCGGATGACTGTGCACTTTTAGCCTCTACGCCGGAAGAGCTTCAAGAACTTTTAGATGTGTATGCCCAGAGCTATGATTCCTTGGGACTTAAAATCAACATTGGAAAGACTAAGATTATGTCAACTCCTCATCAAGTGAACCAAATAGACATTACACTTAACGGAAATCCTCTTGAAGTGGTGGATCAGTTCAATTACTTAGGCAACGTTGTTAATGACAAAGCAAACATGGACAGCGAGATTCGCAATAGAATTAACGCTGCATCTAGAGCACTCTGGGGACTTAGAGAGAGAGTATTTGACAACCACGACCTTGCTTTGTCAACGAAAATGGCTGTCTACAGAGCAGTTGTCATTCCAACACTGCTATATGGATGTGAAAGCTGGGTCACTTACCGTCGTCATGTGAAAGAATTAGAACGTTTTCAGCAAAGACACCTCAGAAGTATGATGAAAATCCGTTGGTTCCATCACATATCAAACGTGGAAGTACTCAGGAGGGCAAACAGCCTTCCAATTGAGGTGCTTATTTCAAGAGCACGCCTAAGATGGGCAGGTCACGTTCATCGTATGCATGATAACCGCCTTCCTAAATGTACACTTTATGGTGAATTGCTAAGCGGTAGAAGAAGGCGTGGCGGTCAACGAAAGAGGTTCAAAGACGCTCTCCATGAAAATCTAAAATCCTGCGGTGTTGCAGACGAGCAATGGGAACAACTTGCAGCGGACAGAACCGAATGGCGAGGGGTTGTGGCCAGCTATCAAGGAAATGTTGCTGCAAGAAGGCCAGATCCAAGACCTAACCAGATCTATGTTTGTCCTGACTGCGGTCGACATGTGCTCTCCCGAATTGGCCTCTATAGCCATAGTCGTGTGCACCGTAGATGAATGGGAATTACAATAGACTACACCTTTTACTTGTTTTTTATTGCACAATTTATCGACTGTAACATTTTTATACTCGGACTCGAGTAACGGCTAATAATAATAATAATCCTGCGGTTGTAAAAAGGGGTGTGGAAAGCGATGTAGCTGTGTAAAAGTTGGTTTGCGCTGCTCCCCAATGTGCTCTAGTTGGGCAAAGTTGTTTCAATTCGGACGAGGAGGGCGACTTTGCAGAGGAAAATTAATGATAGATATATTTTATTAGTGGAATAGGTCTAAGGGGGAAACCACGTAAAAAATAACGCGCCGAGAGCTCTACTTCAAAGGTGGTGTGGAAATGGGCTCAAAGTACAGAATGCACAAATATAAAAAAATCATCATATGAACACTAACACTTGTTCATAAATATCATATTTTATATGCACCTTGTAGAGAAAAACTGCTCTTTAATTTCGATTCTATAGATTTTTTTGCTCAGACTAACACTTTTCAAAATAATCGCCTCAAAAAATGGCGCTGGGCTCATTTTTCTCTTCGCACTGAGAACTATGCTTATTTTCCAAGGTCATTTACGAGCGTTGGGTGGGAGATACGCAAAAAACAGTAAGAGACATTTTTATAGAGAATTTCATGGAGAATATAAAAAGTCCTATAACATTTTTTCGCAGAAGTTGCGGTTTACGATCAAAACGCCGAAAAAGATCGCGAGGTCACGATTGGGGGTGGTTTTTTGGGCAAAAGGGGATGAAACTCCCACCGGAGAGGTGGGAACTCTTCCGATCTGTATTTGGTTCCCTACTGATAGTTCATAACCAAAATTTAAAAATTTTATAAATTTTTTCTTCTATTCCTTGTTTTTCGAACTAACTTGCTTACACTAAATTAATTATACTGGAATATTGATTTTTTATCTATCTAATATACAGGGTGGACCGTTAATAATAGGCCATAGTTCAGGGGTAGATTCTTTGTGTCAAAATATGAGGATATAACCAAATATGCTTTGGTAAAATGTTATTGTGGAAAAAATACAGGGCGTCAAAGTTCAAATTATTTTTTCGTTTTTTTACAACTTTTTGCAACTCAACAGCCTCTTGAGTGATCTTCGCCAAATTTGCTAGATTAACTTTTTTTATTCTAAGAAACAATAATTTATGTATTACATCACGTTAGGCCATAGAGAGCGCCGCAGGACCTGCATCTGATGATGAATTTTACAAGACAGAACAATTGTTTAGGGAGGTTGGAGTATCGGATCTGCGACAGTTATTTTTTCTAAAAGCAAACATAAGCCAGAACCTAAATAAAAATAAATTACAATTAGCCAAACATTCCTACAATACCCGAAAACAAAAAACTGCCTATTTAACACCTAAAGCTAACAAAACTATAGGCCGGAGATGCTACAACTATTTAGGTCCAAGATTGTATAATAGCCTTCCTCAACATCTGCGATGCGCAAATTCACACAAAGCATTTAAAAAAAACTAAAAGAATATATACTAAAAACCCCTAGACTTGACATACATAGGACAATAGATATAAAGAATAATTAAAATACTTTTCATTGGTTGCCTGGATTAGTGTCATAGCAATGAAAGTTGAAATCTGTTTTACTACTTATAAGTTGTTTTTTTTTCTTCTGAACAATGTCATCACTAAACTGAATTCAATTCCGTCTATGAATGTAAAAATCTAGCGATATTCACACAAATCATCACAATCGTTTTATTAATGTATAGTTACAGGGATTATACAGGGTTACTGGTAATTCGATACATTCCTTTGGAGATGTGATGGGGGGCGTGAGCTAAGGAGTAAATCTAGCCCTAACATACATTATGCAAAACTCAATAGTTTTTGAGATACTTCAATTTTTTTGTTTTTCTCAAAAAAGTAGATCTTAATGTCTTAAAAGTTAATTTCCGAAAAATCTACTTGACATTTTAAATTTTTTTTTACTGGATTACTTGTCCAATATTATAGATATCCGTTTGGAATGAAAAATATCCGGAAACATTTCGATCATGTGAACATTTAAAATAGAAACTAAAATCAGTTATGAAATTTACCTATTAGGTTTTTTCAAAAAAATATTAATGTAGCACGCGTACAAATTATTATAAATACTTCCTTATTTCAATAGCTATCTAACTAGGTAGAAATGTTTAATGTACCCTTGATAGTTCTAATAAAAAATTAGTAAAGATAATGCTGATGGCGGAATTTATTAAACGACTAATCATTCATTTTCATTTAGGTCAGTCAGTCCTTGACTTTGACGTTTGTTCATATATGTCATTAACTGACATTCTTATCTCCGTGTCCCTTAAGTTTGTTGGTCTTGTTAAATTAGTTATCGAAGATTTTGATTTTGCTCGTAGTTGTTGTTATTAGTTGTTGCAATTGTATTTTCTGTGCCATGGCCGCGTATGCCAACGCAGAATACGCTGATATCTTGTTTGTTTATCGATACTGTGGCGGCAACGCTGCTGAAGCTCGCCGAGAATATGGTCTTTGGTACCCTAACCGCCGCTTACCAAATGCACGTGTATTCAGTACGGCATATAGAAATATCGCTGAAACTGGCTCCGTGAAATGTAGAAGAAGTGACGCTGGTGCTCCTCCCGTTTATGAACCAGATGATGAGGAAGAAATATTGAGGTATTTTGAGGAAGACCCAACTATTTCAACTAATAAAGTCGCAAGACTAACCGGAGCGTCACAATGGAAAGTTTGGTCTACAATACGTAGAGTTGGATGTCATCCTTACCACTATACCCCTGTCCAAGGCTTGGAGGAAGGTGATCCTGGAAGGAGAATGGAATTCTGCCACTTTATGTTAAATTCAGATGCAGAAAGTGCAAATTTTTTAACAAGTATTTTATGGACGGACGAGTCGAAATTTAATCGCGAGGGTATAACAAATTTCCACAACCTACATTATTGGGCAGAGGAAAATCCCAAGTTAACACGTGAAACTAGTTTCCAACTGAAGTTTTCTATTAATGTGTGGATGGGAGTCATTGGCCACTATTTAATAGGGCCACACACACTTTCTTCCTCAAAATTTAAACGGGGAAATCTATGAACATTTTTTAAGAAATGATCTGGCGGTGATTTTAGAAGATGTTCCTCTCGCCGTCAGACAGCGAATGATGTTTCAGAACGACGGTTATCCAGCACATTATCGGCTGACAGTACGACAGTTATTTGATCAACGTTTCCCTAACCGTTGGATTGGAAGAGCGGGCCCAATACCTTGGCCAGCGCGAAGCCCTGACTTAACACACCTTGATTATTACGTATGGGGTCATATGAAGGAGATGGTCTATGCCACACCAGTCAATACTATAGAAAACCTTAGACAAAGGATAGTCGATGCTGCCCAACACATAAGGCATAATCTGACAACCAGAGTAACAAGGACGGAAATAAGAAGACGCTGCCATGTCTGTATACGGAATAGGGGCTCCTATTTTGAGCAAGACATATAAAAAATAAAGTACAACTTTGAAATAAATGAAGAATTAATCTCTACTTTTAAAATGTTTTTTACTGTTTATCTAAAAATAAAATTCGTACTACTTGTGTTATTTTTACTCGTATTTTCTTAGAACTATTAAGGGTACATTGAACATTTGTACCTTGTTAGATAGCTATTGAAATAAGGCAGTTTTTATAATAATTTATACGCGTGTTACGTTAATATTTTTTTGAAAAACCTAATAGGTAAATTTCATAACTGATTTAAAAAAAAAATTAAAGTTTTTATTTCAGATATTCACATGATCGAAATGTTTCCAGATATTTTTAATTCCAAACGGATATCTATAATATTGGACAAGTAATCCAGTAAAAAAAAATTTTTAAATGTCAAATAGATTTTTCGAAAATTAACTTTTATGACATTAAGATCTACTTTTTGAGAAAAACAAAAAAAATTAAATATCTCAAAAACTATTGAGTTTTGCATAATATATGTTAGGGCTAAATTTACTTCTTAGATCATGCCCCATCACATCTCCAAAGGAATGTATCGAATTACCAGTAACCCTGTATAGTTATGTGTGCTTACTATTATTATATTTGAATTTATTAATATTAAAAACTAAAATTTTCAAGAATCATATTATAAGTTGATATTATAGCATTAAAAATAAAGCTTCTTCTGTACATGGCCGTCTGACGATGAGACATTGTAAACTTGTTTTTCAACCTTACATTTTTTGTATGCACAGAGGATCGTATATTAAATATATTTTTTAGAAAAAAGGAATTGGGAGATATCAATGTTCTATGTACAAAATTACTTAAATAATGAACTCTCTGGTTATTCATTAAACCATTTACATTATTATGAGAGATATAATCAGGTTTTCTTAATCCACATATAGTGCGACAACATGAATTTTGAACTTTTTGAATGCGATTCTCATCAGATTGATCAAAACAAAAACCAAATACAAAATCACAATAGTTAAAATGAGACACAACGAGTGACTCATATAACATTTTTCTTAGATCTAAATTTTAAATGTGACGATATGAAAATATTAGCTTCAGAGAAGAATATGCCTTTTGCATATTTTTTTTACATGGCCCTTAAATCTCAAGATAGAATCAAAAACAATCCCAAGACAGTTCGCTTCGTCAACAATCGGTAAAGTCGTACCATCAATTTTAATATCAAGGCTAGTGTGTAGAACATTAATTTTATTCTTACTACCAAATAACATTAGTTTAGATTTAGCGGAGTTTAACTTTAAATCATGCTCGACCGATAAATTCATAATTATTGAGCTCATGATTTATGATATCACACGCATCAACCATATTTTCAATACGAAAATGCGAGTAAAGCACAGTGTCATCTGCATAGGCTTGTATCCGACAATTTGAAACAGAGCAAAGAATATCAGACGTGGACCCAAGATTGACCCTTGAGGCACACCTTATAATATATCTAAACTTGGGGAAGAAGCATAGTTCACTAACATTTTTTGTGAGCGTCAATTGAAATAAGATAAAACAAGTTCAATAGCGGGTTCATCAAAATCATAATATTTCATTTTAGCACATACAAGTTCGTGATTGATTGTGTCAAATGCTTTAGAAAAATCTAGTAATACCAACACACTTACCAACCCTTTTTATCCAACGCAACGCCTCAAACATGTCATTGGTAACAACAGCTAACGCAGTGGTTCTAAAGCCACATTGCAAATCAGGTAGAAATTTATTAAGTAAGAAATAATCATATATTTGGTCAAACTAAACTTTCTAAAAAAATTTGGGCATGGCCGGTAAAATACTAATTACTGTTAAATTGGAAAATATAACCATCAAATCTTTCAAATACCATTGCGTCAACCTTTGTGCAAGAATGATCACGAACGTAGGAAGGACTATTAATTGCAATTGAATTTTTTAGAATAACATGCGACAATGATTTTTTGGGAAGGATTTTATTTTCGGATGAGTCTAGATTCACAAGTTTGGGATTATTTAACTGATAAAATACGGCCAACCAAGACAATCGAAATTTATTAAGGCAGGGTAATTATCAAGATCGATTCGGTTTCAACGCTTGGCTTGGAATAATCGATAGTACAATCATTAGTCGAATAACATTTAACATTTGAGGGACCCATGACTGATGCCAGATCCTGCAAAATGAGATTGAAGACATTTTAGACGAGTTACCTCTGGATTTAGAACAGGTAATGCATCGTCAACAAGATGGCGCTCCTCTCTATATTGTAAGAATTACCTGATTACCTTTAACGGAGATTCTGAGAAAACGTCATTGCGACTGATGGTCCTGTCAAGTGGCCTCAAAGATCACCTGATTTGACTCCCCAAGATTTTTAGAAGTGATTTAAAAAAATATTGTCTACGCAACCGCACCGAGCTACGAATAAGACTCGCAATTAATATAATAGCATAACAGTACAACAATTGGTGAATGTTCTTCGAAATACATATATGCGAGTTCAGAATGCATTATTGTTAATGGACAGCATTTTGAACAACTGTTGTGTTCCTTTTCTGTATGCCAAAGGAAGTAAGTAAGTGCGATAAATAAATTGTTAGCTGCAATTTTGATGGCATTTATCGCACATTTTAATAAGGCATAAAAATAAATTCCTTATTAATCTAATATCTAATAAATGGCAACACGATACACTTGATTTTTAAAAAAAGTAGTACAACTCTTAGATAAGAAAATGGCCTTATTTTAGTTGTCAAAATTGTTCTATTGACGTCAGTGAATTTAATTGAAACTAAAGGAAGAAAGGGATGATGTATATTATTGTTGTCAACTCTCACAAATTGTAACATAGATTTCGAATTTATATTACTGAAGTAAAGCTGACAAAAAATTCTAACTGAACTTTTTCCTTGGATGGGTGACCGCTTTATGGAAGACCGTATCCTCGCCTCACACCTTCCAGCGACTTGTACATCAGTATATGCAAGGAAGCTATGGAATCTTAGGCGAAGATTGTGTAGTGGATATACCGTCCTTCGGTTCATTTTCTATTAAATGTTAGGCAAGTAAAAGATCTCTACTCTTCGAAAGAGAAGAGGTTCGCCAAAATTCCTGGTTGGAGGTAGCTTGTCTACAGGCGTCGATGGTAGGTCTCAGTAGCAGAAATAGGCCGAAGTTAAATAAATGTCAAAAACAAATTTTTCTTTTGCAGTAAATATTAAGCAGATATTTCGTGTAGCCCTCGTAAATTAGACATCCTGTGTTTATAACTTTAATCTGCTAACAGACGTCTTTAAAATTGTTGTACCCTTTTCTGTTTAAATATGAAACATTCTTATGCGGCCAGAAGCGAGGTAAAAAAATACACTAGATAATAATCGTACAGAGTTGAAAAACTAGTAAGTTCCTAATAGTCCTGATAACCGTCTAGTCTATTTTAAAACACAGACGAACAATTAAGGAGTATTGTTAAAAACATTAAGAAAGGAATCTCTCAGCTAAATGTTTTAAAATGACTCCAAAAAGTTCGAAAACACACACACTCTGGCAGGATTGACCTTCACTTGACGTGATAAAATGTTACACATTTGTCTCATTCTTTGTCTTAAGATTCATAATTTCTATTGAAAATTGCAAATTTATTAGTCAGATGGAGCACAGATAAAATAAGCGTTGATAATAATTCCTATGTCATGATTTTTAGAATTTACAGAAAAATTATTCCAAGAATTTACAAGATTTTAAATTTATATCACGAAGTTTATCTGTTTTGAATATTATTTCAGGTAAGTACCTACAAGTTATTATTCGCCGCTTGCTCCAAATCGAAGCATATTTAGCATAGGCCAAATACCAGTATTCAGTACTAGTCAACTTAGGAACTTAAAATCCTACCTGGTTAATTAATCTAAAGAACCACCCCAACAAAAATAAAGATATATTTCCCCCCACTAGATGCAACATATGTTTCATATAATGAAAATATTGATATACGACAAATATTCTATTGAATATTAATCCAACAATTTATTAGAAAAATGATAATTAGTAATATCATTAATCATAAAAGTAAAAATAAAGAAAACGGCAATTCAGAAATTGCACAAGGTATAATTGGTCGTAAAAAATATTTACTACCTTACGAAAGTGATAGTGAAATTACTTGAAAAGCATATTTATAATTCAAATGTGCTTTTAGAGGGCAGAATATGAAAACATAATATTTTAGTCGCAAAACTCTATAAAATCCTTATTTTACTATAAGGAAAGTAACCAACAGCTACTCCCCGGGCTATGTGCCCCCCCGAACGCTGAATTACAAGTTACAAGCCTGGCGCGTTAAGTGTAATAATCGCATATTACCATCAAAACGCTAATGCTTCGATTGCAACAAACACCAGCCGAAAGTCTGATCCTACTTATGTCCATTTAACAATTTTATATAATACATTTAGTGCGATCTGTATAGCATTTTGATTTAGTTTTTGTAAGTGAGACAGTTTCAACTATCAGAAATTTTCTTTGTATAACTGCTAAATTGTTTCATATTGTTTTATGTACCTATTTTTGTATCTTAGGAACTCAGTCGTGTTTTTTAACACTAAATTATGTATCCCTGTTACAGCTTTAGAACTCATTGTCGATGCCAAGCTTACAAAAACATTTACATTCATTTTTACTTCATTTTTATACTTTGTTAGTATGTACATGTAGTTAATTTCCTTATATGTGAAGCTTTCTAAGTCGCACGTTATATAGTGTATCCTGTGTGATGTAATGTATTTACTGAATTCTCACAAATCATTTGTATTTACTATTTATTAGGGCACTTCGCTTTTAGGTTATGTGCAATAAATGCCATTTATTAAACATAGTCAAGTTTTGGTGTAGAAATTATAGATTCCCTTTATCGATTCTATCAATCGGTTTTGTAACTTGCTAGTAAGGAAACGACTAGAAAAGAACCAGCTTGAGCGTTTAAGTCACCCATCAACAGATGGCAACACCCGTACTATTTTAAAGCTTTCAATTCAATTTAGTTAAACTATACTTTTCAAGTTCGTCTACTATATTGTAGATTGTAATATAAAAAAGTGTACCTTATTAGTTAAAATCTCCAAGAGATCATTTGCCTGCCGATTTTGATCCGATTTACACTTTCAAATGTTCACTGTGAGATCCCCAGTAATTTATATTACAATTATATCCACATTCTGGTCGGTAGCCGAGTGGGTTAAGGCACGAGGTGGCAATCGGCAATCACATTTACTGTATATTAATTTTAATAAAGTTGTTTTGAATTGAATTGAATTGAGGTGGCAATCGGGACTAATCACACGGACATCGCACCACCGGGTTCGAATCCTGGCTCCGGCACTGTCGGAGGAAATGGTTGTATGTCCGCGTTTTTTCAATGTGTAACCCCCTTCCGCATTAGCTCTGGCTTCTGAAATTGGGGGTTTACTAAATTCTGTGTGGTGTTTATTATTATTATTATTATTATTTCGTGTGTTTAACACAACCAGGTAAATTTTATTTATTAGTAACTTAAATTTCAATAATTTTCAATTTTGTCATTAAAATTTCATTTTTTTTTTAATTATTTTTTTTAATTAAATAAATAATTAAAAGGCTACATGTTACCACATAGTAATAAAATACCAATGGACCAATTTAACGATTTATCAATATATATTCCTATAAATTTAGTATCAGTTACTGATATTATTTATCCTAGATTTATATCTAAGGTTGGTGGGTGGAAATGTTATGTTCATTGTTTTTCAACATTTAAGAGCAGTTTATTAGCACGAAACCAGTTTGTAATGCCTTTCATTGCCTCTTTACTTTTAACTTTAAGATCGTCCAAACTATCATCACTCACTATGATATTGGTATCATCAGCGAACAATAAGAATTGTAACAAAGGAAAATTACCAACAAGATTATATATGTATATTAAAAATAATACTGGACTTAATATGGACCCCTGTGGCACTTTTTTGCTTCAATGATAATAGTTTTTCCAATTTCCTGAGATTCGTCATAAAGTCTGACATGTGCAGATTTATGTTTTAAAAACGAAGTAAACCACAGAAGTGTTGTACCGCATAGTAATTGAGTTTCATCAGTAAAATATTAAGGTGTACACCGTACACAGTCAACAGCCTTAGACAAATCGCAGAAGACACCCTTAGGAATATGTTTATTTTCTAGGATATCATTAATATAATTTATTAGTTTAAATGCAGCGTCAGATGTGCTACAATCTTTTTTGAATCCAAACTGAAATGGTGTTAAAATTTAAAATTTTTCTAAATAGTTTACTAACTAGTTTTTTAGTGCTGCTTCTGTATTTTAGAAATTGTTGGCAAAAGTGAAATAGGTCTATAATTTGAAATATGTTTGTCGCATTTTTTAAAAAGTGACTTAATGGTTGCTATTTTAAATTTCTATGGAAATATCCCCTGGGAAAGTGATAAGTTTACGATATGTGTTAAGGGTTTCTTTAAAACTGAAATGTTTTCTTTTATTAATAATTGGAATTTCGTTATCCGATTACCAACTAAAGACCTACTTAATATTTCATACAATTTTTATAATTGATAATCATACTTTTATATGTTTAATTTAATTGTTGTATGTAGTTAATATCTCACAGTATTCTTGGGGTTCTTACTCCAAAATGGGAAAATGCGCGAATTGTTTCAGAGCATTTGTTTCATTCATTACAGGGAGATTAACAGCTGTAACTTACCAAGGGTGCTGATAATCACGCGATAATGAACCGAAAGCTTGTTGCTTAGTAATTACCCAACGCCGTAAGGCTTAAAGCAACAAGCTTGAGGGTCATTCTTAGAGAGAATCATAAGAATTCATCAGTGCAGGCGGTAAATTCGGTGAAATAATTTTTTGATATTCTAATAATATGTCAAATCCTGAATGTGACATTTTAAATAAATTATAAAACTGTCAATAATTTTTGAAAGCACTTATTTCATTCATTACAGGGAGATTATCAGCTGTAATTTACCAAGGGCGCTGACAATCACGAGATAATTTTCTCTAATAATGAACCGAAAGCTTGTTGCTTAGTAATTACCCGACGCCGTAAGGCTTAAAGTAACAAGCTTGAGGGTCGTTATTAGAGAGAATTATAAGGATTTATCGGTGCACGCGGTAAATTCGGTGAAATAATTTTTTGAAATTCTAATAATATGACAAATCGTGAATGTGACATTTTAAATAAATTATAAAACTGTCAATAATTTTTCAAAGCACTTATTTCATTCATTACAGGGAGATTATCAGCTGTAATTTACCAAGGGCGCTGACAATCACGAGATAATTTTCTCTAATAATGAACCGAAAGCTTGTTGCTTAGTAATTACCCGACGCCGTAAGGCTTAAAGCAACAAGCTTGAGAGTCGTTATTAGAGAGAATTATAAGGATTTATCAGTGCACGCGGTAAATTCGGTGAAATGATTTTTTGAAATTCTAATAATATGTCAAATCGTGAATGTGACTTTTTAAATAAATTATAAAACTATCAATAATTTTTCGTTGCATAGCAACATAAGTGATAATCTACCTCGGGAGATTATCAGTGTAATCATTTAATAATTGGATGAATTTTGACATGTGACTAGAAATGAGCGGATTTTATTGGATTTCTATTTCGTCAAAAAATTATCGTCTTAGATAACAATACATAATTTAATTTTAAAAGTGCTCAATATAAAAACGATAGCTCTGAATAGATAATATTAAAACTGCAAAATAAATCAAATAGGTGGTCATCATTGCATATCTGACATTCTAGGAAGCAAAAACACTTAGTCTATTAAAGAAATGCAAATCGTCGGGGTTTATTGCAAGTTAGAATTAAATCAAAAATAAACAAAGTTTTTACATAACACAAATACCAATAAAGCTAAAGCATTGTTCAAATGACCACTTAATCACCTAAGCATATAATAAAAACTACACTCACCAATAATTTGTTGTTAAACTCATTAAAAAGGTTATAATAATGATATATCATTTGTATTAACTGATTTGAAATGATTATATTATACAAATGTACAATATAAAGTAGGAATTATAGTTGTAAAAATACAAAACAGGAAGTACCGTTATCAAAGTTTACTTTCCTGTTGAAACATTTTTTATGTTAACTGAATTATTCATTTAAGCATGCGGCAATTTGCCGACCCTAGCAAGGGTTAATGTGGGGTCAAGTGCTAATTGGTACGATTTTTTTCATTTCTTATTACCTGTATCATTCACAATTCAAAAATAGTAAGAGTGACACTGAGTAGTACGACACTGAAGAAGAAAAGCATATCTGCATTTGAATTGAAAGTTAAAATTGGAGGGAAAACTATTTTCACTCTAAGCTCAAAAATAAGTTACTCTCATAATAGATACCATCCCTACTTAGCTACTATCGATACACACATGGAACGGATTAATAGTATATTGCAGTACAAGTGAAGAAACTAAGAGTTTCGCTCACGCGTGTGCAAAAAGCACATGAGTGAGCGAATTCGTTCCTTCACGGATGCTGTATAGAGTTTTGTTTAATCCTGCGATTGAAATGTTAAAAGAATATACGATAAATAAAAAAAAAAATTACGATATTCTATGAAAAATGAAGCTAATGCCGTTTCATATGTTGCCGGAAAAATCTAAAGGACGGTATTTAAATGAACGAAAAAATTCCCTCAATGGATGCGATCAAAAATCGTAAATGTTGTGACGGTGGTTATGGTAGCATATTTTAATAGATTGATAAAGAAGTACGCACTACCTTCTTTGTGGTCTACATACTCTAGCAAGTAAGTTTCATAGTGCCATATTTTTTTAATTATTAGATGTAACCGTGTTATTAATTTGTAGGCTTAAGACCTTGTTTGGGGTTTTTAAAAGTAAATCTACAGGGTACCAACCTAAGAAGACGAAGACATTTGATCATAAAGACGTTGAAGTTTATAAATTAAGCTCGCGATAAGGTTTTCTTACTTATGAAATTGGTTATTGTAATGGGAATTGGCGCTTGTCGGTGCGATGAGCTAGAGAATCTAAAAACAACTGACATTGAAGATAATGGATTTATTTGTATTCTTTTGTTGTGTCTGGTGCTGAAGGAAAGGGTTTTATTGGTTTAGAGATCTATCGAAAATATGCAGCGCTGCGGCCTGCACATCTTGGGAAGATTTGTGTCATCGTTGGGGCAAATGCATAGTGCAACCTGTAGGTATGTGATGGAAACCTATAATCGAGAAGGGAGGTGCGAGGTGAAACGTTAAGAAGGCAGACACCTCGAACACGAGGATGATCTTCTCTCTCATTTTAATGTACGCAACATAAAAGACGTAAGACGTGATGATGCATCACTACTACCCACGACTATTCCCCACTACGTCTGTGATTGTTTTCCACTACAATATAAACACACTGTCCAAGATACCCACATTGGTGGCTGACTATTTGAAGCTGAAGGATGCCCATTTATATACCGGACATTGCTTTCTGCAAACGTCAGCCATATTTTTGGCTAATGCTTCTACAGATATTTTGACGCTTAAACGACGTGGAGGTTGGCGTTCGTCGTATGTAACAGAAAGTGATGTGGAAGAGTCAGTGGCTAATAAGATTAAGATAGCAAGAAAAATAATTCATGGTGAAGAGAGCACAAGTAAAAAAATTCGCGTACAAGTTGAGGCAGCAGAAGGTCTTGTGGGAGCCACTGAGGCAGGTTCAAGTTTCAGGCATGTTAACGATAAGGTAATCCCACTTTTATCAAGACATTAACGATGGTTTAAAAAAGGACTAGAGTAATAAACGATTCGAAACCAATAATTATTTTATTAGGTATTTAATCTGATTTCCATTGACCTCCATGCAGTGATACAGTCGTGTTTCAAAACGTCTGCGTCTGTCTAAAATACTAAAAACTTTAGGCTGTTAATATTGTTGAACTATCCTTTGTCGTAAATCATTTAACGGCTCTGGCTGAGTTACATAGACTTTTGTCTTCAAATACTCCCACAAGAAAGTCTAAGGGAGTCAAATCTGGAAATCGAAGTGGCCACTTCATCATCGAACCTCTTCTACCTATCCAGCGGTTGAGGAATATATCATTAAGACGAACAAAATGTGGGGGTGTTCCGTCTTGTTGAAATGTAAGGAGATTTTCAGAAGAAATCTCATAATTTTCTAATATTTCAGTAATTTGTGGATCAACTGTATCTCTGAGTAATTTCAGATAAGATTCACCAATAAAATATAATCCAACAATGTAATCTTCTAGAATACCACACCAAGCATTTTATTTTTGAGGCCTTTAAGTATGAAACTCTCACATACACGTAGATCGCTCTCAGCTCAATATCTGCAATTGTGTTTATCGACTAATCCATTGAGAAGCAAATGTACACTGATCGGAGAAACAAACGATGCACAGAAGATTTGGAGTACCTACGGTCAGGATCATCCTCATGCGATTCCTGTATTAATTTTAGTTTGTATGAATGAAATTTGGGCTTGTGTAAAATTATAAAAGCATTGCTGCGCTTCCCTCTCTCTTGAGAGAAAGCAGCCAGTTACTTCAGGGGAAGGAGACAGTAAGCAAAGTTTCAAAGTCCCTAGATGCCCAAATTGACATAAATGGATCAGCTGATCGCATTGGTCTTTAAAAATTCAAAAAAGTTTGCGCTCCTTGAGGATTAAGCGAGCGTAGGTGCATCTTTACCATATACATACTTTGATATGCGATGTAAAGCAACGTCAGGCGCGGTTAGTAGTTGGATGGGTGACCGTTCCAACTGTTATAGGGTATTCCCCCTATAAGTCAAAAAACAAAAAATAAAAAATGCAAAATTAGTAAAAAATTCAGATCAATCCAAGCATCATGGCAGACCATGATAAAAAAGTCAACCAGACCTAAGTAACATTGAAAAACCACATTCAAGGTCAAATAAATCCGAAAAAATTCACGAACCATCCATAATTCTTAAATAACATAAATTCACCGAAAACACACTTCCCACATTCATCCCAGACATTCTGCGAAAGAAACTTCAAAAAAACCACCCCTTAAAAATACAACCCCCTCACAATCATCAAACTAGTCAGAATCACCATCTAACCTCAAATTCTCAACCTCGTACTTCAATCCCCCCATTTTCTATAAATACTTTCATTTTCAAAATCTTAAACTTTTCGATCAACCCCGGTATACTTCAAATCACTTTCCATGCCTCGAGTCTCAAACGTTCAAATACCCTTTCATCGAACTCCCACAATCTCATTGCTATTATAAATCGTTCCCCATTTCAATCACCCCTGTATAATAGCAGACACACATTCTATATCTACGTTCAGCTCGATTCATACCCGTATTGTACCTTGTTATTATCTTATCTTAATATCTTACGCACTAACTGGAAACCTGTTAACGGAGTTACAGTTTGTTAACAGCGGACCTTCGTGATACCTTACGGGATCGAGCCAAATTTCTCCCACAAAACCTCAAATAACTTCAAAACCAAAATAGATCCGACTCTCATCGTAATTTTGGTAAATTCCCCTTTGCATCGCCGATCTTTCTATATAAGTTTTATTTCCAAATTCCAAAATTTTCAAGTATTGCGCAAGATGATGTAATCGATGACTCATCCGTGCCCGCACTGAGCGATTTCACGCCTTTCCAGCTTTCCGCGAGACTCCATGGGGCGAGAAAAACGAAACATTTCTAATTTAGTATAAATACCGGTGCATCGCAAGCCGTAGCCAAGTTCAGTTTTGGCAGTGAATCTAGTGTAAAGTTCTCGCGTAGTGTTCTTGGGAAGAAATAAGTTTCAAAGTTAGCTTTGTGTAATAACTGCTGACGCTATTGAACGGGTTCGGTTACTATTTAACTTATGTTGTAGATACTCCCGTCTAGCTAGGTTTTCTTAATCCCAGATCCAGTGCTTTCGCTGTGACAATCTGTCCGATTCTAGCTTCCCAGGCCGCAACCTGGTTAAAAAGAGTTAGTTTGTAAGTTCTCGCCTTAAGTGGCCCCCTTTTTTGTATTTCTTTATTAAAACTCTTCGCCTTAAGTGGCCCCCTTTTCAATATTCCCTGAATATACGAGGTTCAATTACAAAGTGAATTTTTTCGATTTAAATATTTTTGTTGCATTTTTTCACACACGTTCAAATTAATCTAAGACAGAATTTCTGTTGTCGATTAGTTATTATTACAAAAGAAATTTGTAAAATTAAAATATAATCTTTCTTCAACTCTGTTCAAGACGATTAAAACAAATAAAAGAAAATTGTAAATCCCTTTAAGCTTCAGTGTTTAATTCAAATCAAATCACAACATACAGGGTATAACCGTTAACCCGAAAATAGCTGTAAAAGTCAAATCAGTGAATATTTTAAACAAAAGTGATAAAAGTAGTGCAAGCTACGACATACAGGGTGTAGCATTCGACCCGAAACAGCACTTACTAAAACCAACCCTGAGACTCAACCCATCGAAAATAAGTGCACGGACGCCTCTGGGGTCTCAGCTCTAAACTCCCACCACTACCAATTTTTTATTTAAACGATAGTGAGGCTTAATCCGTGTTCACAACGAAGACCGCGTCATCGCCTCACACATCTTCCAGCGGCTTGTATATATCAGTCTATGCGCGGAAGCTATACAACCTTAGGCGAGGATTGTATAGGGGATTAAATAAATGTATAAAAAAAACATTTTTCCTGTGCCCCTCTTCATTTCGGTTTGTATCCTTTTTGTCGCGTTAGTTTTTTCTTGATGTCTTTTTCTACATATTTGTCTCAAAATTAATTTCGCTTCATACATTTTTAGAAAGTCAAAACATTATACAATCAAAATTATTAAAATCAAAGTTTAGGCCAGTCATACGCAGCCCAGCATTGACGTATCTCACGGAAGGCGCTTCGTTCAAATGCTAGCGTCAGATACGAAATTCAAAAGTGATTAGTGACCGAGTTTTTAATTTACTATGTAATTTTTGGTACTGTTAAGTCCGTTTTTTAGATATAATTTAATGACACCACCTTTTTTAATCTGTTTTTAGCAGAAAGTGTTTAGGCTTAAGATTTTAATTGTTGTTTCAGCCGAACCAGGTCTACTCCGCCCGGTTCTACAACCGGCCATCGCGATCAACGCGATGGTTGCATGATCGGTTCCGGGATAGGTCCTGAGGAGATAATTTTGTATTGTTAATTTTAATAAAGAAGTTTTGGATTTGGAGCTTATGCAGAGGGATTAAACTTGAAGTAACTCTTCTAGATTGAAGAGAATAGAAATTAAATTCGGTTAATAACATTTTCTGACTACACCCTTGCTGAGGGTAAATACCAGTTTTTTTAATACAAATTTAAAAACTATATCACATATGCGTATTCAAGCTGAGATCCAACGTATGCAAAATACAATACTTTTAGACACTTTAAGGTAGTAAAAATCTTTACAAGTCATTGTAAATCCTAATGAACTTATAGCAGACGAGTAAATGTTATATATATGCTTTTCAAATTAAAGTTTATGATCATGTATTTATTACTCCTACATCTAAGACATTGCAGTGCATTTGAGTCAAGTGAGTATTCATGTATTATTGTATTGACTACCTTGAAAACATAATAGTTTAGTAACTTGTTACGTTAAGATCCCGTTTGTAGCTTAACAGTAAGACCGTTAACCAAATCGTTAATAAATATAATGAAAAGTAAGGGCCCTAGGATAGACCGTTGTGGGATAAAAGATGCAGCAACAAATTTGGTAGATTTAAAGCCCATATATTCTACATATCATTACACAGATAAGATTTAAGAAATGACAACATTGTTTCACTAAATCCCATAATATTCATCTTGTGCAAAATAATTCCACAGAATCACACCATCCTATCAAAAGCCTTCGAGAAGTATGTATATATTGCATCTACTTGTTGAGTATCTATAATTTTTGAGATAAACTAAGGAAAACATATTAAATTTGTAACAGTGCAACGCTTACTGACCAAGTCGTGCTATGCAGTAGAAATTGAGGACTTTATATACTATTAAATATTATACAGAGTGGAGAAATTTAGGTAAATTATATGAAGAAGCCTGTAACTGAAAATTACAGGGTGAACCAGAACGATTGTACAGGACTAATTGTCGTCTTCTTAAATGTAATGCTATAAATATCAGTACATTTTTTAGAAGCCTCTTTCTAGATTCCTAATTCTATATGATTATTCACTATCTCCCAACCCAACCCCTCCCAAAAAAAAAATGTAATGATTTTGAATCATTTTCACTTTCTAAAAATATACATGGTGGCTAGAAATGATTTTTCAATTTGTAACTTTTTGAATTTTCTCATTTTTTTAAATGGAACACTGTATATTTCTTGACTGTATGATGTAGGAATGAGAAACAAAAATTTTTTTGTATGTACATCATTCAAGAATAAACTTAAAAAATTAGAGGTTTTTTCAAATAATTGAACAGAAAAAATTATAATAAGTGCTCCACATGTGGCTTGACACACAGCTCTATGCGCCTTTGTAATGCAGTTTCTACTGGTTTAAAAATTGTCGGTGTGATGGATTGAAAAGCAATTATTATTGTTATGTGCCGCCCTCTTACGGAGAGAGGTTTAATCCTTGGTAGCAGAGTGAAAGGAGGCCTGCCTAATTAGCTACCAGTAAAATGGTAGTTCATCAGTTGGCCAGAGATGGCGCTATTATCACCGATAAGTTATAATGATTCCGAATGACAGTCTGGAATAACCTGGAGTGAAATGGAATAAATCGAGAATAAGCGCCACGGATATATAAGTAGCAAAGTCAATGCGCTGGGGTCAGTTCAGTACAGTTCTAAGAGGAGTCAAATGTTCAGATAAGATAAAGAGCAGTAATAAGTTATGAATTATAGTAGTGAGTCTATAGTAGAAGATATAACTAGTGTGCTACTTTAAGGACTAATTTTTGTAATTTAGTGGTTAATAAATCAGTGGTTAGTGACAATTTGTGTCTCAATTATTGGACCTGCGCTTGGAGGTGTGCACTGGAGAGTATAAAGACGTAACATTATTCTTTCTTTCATATTTTTGTAGAACGTTAGAAACTTCATTTGAAGTTGAGGGTGATTTCTTAGGGGCTGAAAAAAGCATGGCGGTTTTAAATATACAATCAGCAAGATTTTGCGAATGATACATAATTTTTGATTGATTTTTCATTTTCTTTGCGAAATTTAGAAGACTTTTGCGGTAGTTGACAACTTGACCGAAAAGGTTCACCCCACGTTTACTTCATTTAAAATTGGCAGAAACTAATTACACCCATTCCGGCTACGGCACTGCGTCCTGAACAAGAAACTCATAACAATTTCACTTGCTTCTGTGTTGAAACAAATAACTATTACATAACTAAATGGATAGTCCAATTTTTAGGAAATAAAATTCAAAATAAGTTTCAAATTCTCTTACCTGGACACGTTTCCACCCGTTGGTGAGTTCATCCCCACGCCTGTGTAACTTATATGTGTTGTGAGTTGGGTAAGTTGTGAGCCTTCTATGGCGGAGTGATGATCCTCTGCGGTTTGTATCGTATGCAGATTATATACCCTGCTTGGAGATCCCGGACTTGGAGTCCCACTACCTTGGGGGGAACCATTTGTAATACCAGTTGGACCTAGTTGTAGGTACTCAGCGCTGGACGCCTCCTCCAGTGGCACCTTAAATTTTTTCACTTTTAGTTATTATTAAACGTTAGACCAAAAGGATGGGTTATACTAACATCAAAGTTATTTTGCAATTTGTGGTCTACACTCTAGAACTCTAAGATAAATGAAGATGACAAAAACCTCAGTTTCAATCAACCCCCGATTAATGAAGTGTTGTTAGATGTTTGCGAGAACTAGGAGATAATTTTTATAGGACGGAATGCAAACTTTATTCTTAACATGTCTCAGCTCCCTGCTATAAATTTTATTTCATCTTTGTATCTTATGAAGTTAGATTTGCCTGTTTTGGAAATATTTAAAATGAATCCTACTACGTGGAACTGTTGGCAAGTTCCCATAACAATATTCTGACTTTTGTTAGTATTGAATACAAGAATACTTTGGAGTGTTCATTGGTATATAAGACTTTAGTATTATTGACGTAAAATTTTGCCATTTGAAATTTGGAAGGAAAAAACTTATACAATATATTAGTTGAATACACGTATAGTTTTGCATATAGCGGACATCTGCAATAAATATATTAAAATGAAGTGGTCTAGGAATAGATCCTTGCAGAACACCCGATCTATTTTGCGATATAAGTCTCCTTTATTAATACTAGTTGTGTATGCCATTGAGATAATTTCTAAAACAGGAAAAGTACTTCCAGATATGCCGTAATTTTCCAATTAGGCAATTAATATCCAACGAGTTAAAAACTTTAATCATATCATGCAATGTGTTTGGGGCGGGTAACCACTGTACTGCAAGTTGTAACATTTTTTGGTGATAATCCACCAGAGCCTATAGTGTAAGATTTTTGTTTATTTAAAATATCTGCAATTTTTTAACAGTAATCAATTTGAAAGTAAATAAAGCGTCGCCCATAAACTTAGTTTCTAAAAATATATCGTTATGTTGCTCATTAGATCCTCAGGAAGATTTGATCCTTTACTGCACCCCATGACTCATGTTTTTCAAAAATTAATACAAAGGAGGAATTCTAATAACTACTGATAGATGACTCCAGATCCAAGCTGGGATCATCAACAGTAAAAAAAAGTTGGGGACAAAAATTGTTCTGCTGGAAAAATCCTAGTCTTTATGGTTAAAATCTTCTCCAACCAAGGTTGGGTATTAGCACAAAAAATTTGGGGCAGTAAGCATTCAAAAAGAGCGATGGCTGTCTCAAATTTGGTGAAAAACTAATAAAGGTTACAGGTCACTGCTAGTCAATTAAGCTTTATTTGCAAATGGTCTTTGACCAAAAAACTTATTCAAGCTAAGAGGTATTCCTAGTAGCAGTCGCGGTAACCTTCCTGATTTAGGAAATATAAGAAAAAAAAAACAGTTGTTGCAGGTCAACCAAGGATGGTATATAATAACTACACAAGTAGATGATGAATATTAATCTAAGCTATTAGTTGCAATTGAATTTGGAAGTTTGACCAGCTGACGGAGAAATTGAGGTTACTATTATATGCGTTATGATTCTTCCATCTTTAGTTCACATCGCAATTTTTCATAGACAATGAATAAGTGTATAAAGTGCATTTCCACCTTTTAAAACATATTTATTTTCCTTTTCTTGTATTAATTTTTGTCCACCTGTTGTTATTTTTACTATCAGAATAGCAAGTACAGCTATATTTATTTATTTTAAAATGATGAAATATTTTTACCAATGAACACACCCACGAGAGAATTTGAATATCAAATAACAAGAGAGTTAATCATTACTATCGGTTAGTATACTGAATAGTTTAATATTAAAGTTATCAAAAATCTTGTAAAAAAATGTAGTATTGATTTTAAAGAAGCGCAAAAATTATGTAATCTAGACAAAATCTGTTTCTCTCTTATATATTTTTTCAATTAGAAATATTTATTCAAATTTTAACATTACGCTTACGAATTAAGTAATGATTGACACCCCCGAGGCACTTGCCATATTTCTGGCGCCTATGGTGGGGCTAGAGCGTATAGCTGTGATATTGATAAATTTTTTATTAACAGTTCAGTATGTCATTGTGTTAATGCCTGTTCGGAGGAGCTGGTATTTTAAACATCCAGGGCGAAACATAAGAAAACACCATTGTTAGTTAATACCTATTAATTGTGATTTTTGTTTGATATCTTATTGAGAGAAAATAATCTCTAGACATTCCATTTAATTCACATTAAAGGTAGAAAGCTGAAAATAGATTTAAAAGTTAAAACAACTTATCACCAAAAAAAATAATGAATAGATTTTTGTAGTTGTTACATATTGCTCTTCATTTCAAAATAGGGGAACCTGAGGTAACATACAAATTTTTAGAATCAACCAATCCAACGTTGGAATTTTGTCTCTGATTGTTCAGCTTCAAATGTCAAAGTTTATTTGCATAAACTACAATAACTCTCCACCGCAGAAACGAAAAATTCCAAGTCAGACATGGTTACACCTAGTAGTGGTGAGAGATAAGTGAAACCTCTCAAATGGTCAATTGCTACTATACACCATAGATGTCTCTATGGGCGTATAGCGACTTGCGATTCTGCAAGTACCTGAGAGCGGCGACCTTTCAGTCCTAGGTGGACTTAACCTACTGTTATATTATATGATTTGCAGGAAACAACTACTCAGCGGGCAAATACCCCGACCTGCATTGAATTACACCTTACAAATCATTAAAGAGTGGTAACCAATATCATTTGTCAACTCCCTGACCAGACATAGACCGGTTTCGAACTTATTAGTTCTCATCAGTATGCCATAGGTCATGGAGCAGACAAATGATAGTGGCCAACCTGCTAGTTTTATTCAAACTATAGTAAATTGAGTAGTGGTGAGAGATAAGTTGACCATTTGAGAGGTTTCATTTATCTCTCACCACTACTCAATTTACTATAGTTTGTATAAAACTAGCAGTTTGGCCACTATCATTTGTCTGCTCCATGACCTATGGCATACTGATGAGAACTAATAAGTTCGAAGCCGGTCTATGTCTGGTCAGGGAGTTGACAAATGATATTGGTTACCACTCTTTAATGATTTGTAAGGTGTAATTCAATGCAGGTCGGGGTATTTGCCCGCTGAGTAGTTGTTTCCTGCAAATCATATATTATATGGTTACACCTATTTGAGTTTATCTTTTGATATTTACGGCTTGGAAACATGCTATGGAAACTCGCAACAAGTAGAGCATTTTTTATTTTTGTTACTACAAAGATGAGTTACTTGTTAGAACTTACTATAGATGATAAATTTAAGACGGTATTCCTACGTTATGTGGGCGAGTCGTTCAGACCTTTTAGAGCAAAATTTGAGGAACACAAGCTATATTAGGCAGAATAAAATTCGGAGACCTAAAATTTGCGAATGCATTTGGGAAAACAGACATGAGTAAACTAAAATTCTGTAAAACTTTAAATAAAAGAAGAACACAATAAAATCGGTAATAATATTATTGATTGAAGATAAATGTACATCGAACTGTTCTGTATAGGTTTTTGTAGAACCTGGTTGCTGATATTCAATGTAGTATTTAACAAAATCGATGTTACCTATTTAAAATAGAAATATCAACAGGTCTGTGTATTTGGTAAGATTCAAATCATAAGAACGTACAAGTTATTTCCTTTTCCAGCAATATCCTGAATAATTTGTTATTTTGTAGATTTTTTGAATATATTTTCTGGAAAAAATTCGTGTAATGCAGAAATTACTTAAATACTACAATTAACATTTAAACAGTAATGTACATCGCCTTGGGGTTGAAGAAACCAGCTCATTCGTATAGGCATAGGCATACATAATAACAAACCATGAATAAAATTATATCAATATCACCACATTTTAGCCCCACCATTGGCGCCAGAACGGTGCAAATTTGGAGGTGACAGCCATACTTTCATTTGTAACATAATTTCAAAATTTAAGAAATACTTTTAATTATTGGAAAATAAAGAAAGACAGACAGTATGCCTACAAATATGTTCAAATCATATATCCTTGCATTTTGTTAAAATCATTAACCAACACTAGTATTACATATTGCTGTCTCTACGAAATTTAGAATCCTTAATAATTGTTCAATGATTCGAAATATTTTGTAAGTATTGCACTATGCTTACATTTATCGATTATTTAAGACTAATTCTACCTCTGTTCTTATTTGAAGTAATTTAGAAGTTAATCATCATAGACTTAAAACTGTACCTCTTCCAAGGGAAAGTTATGCATAAATCTTCCATCTGCCCTTATAAGAGTTGGATAACTGTCCTGGTCAGCCTCAGTGGTGTATGTCAGGCATTCGAGAGGCGTGGCTGCCCTCGAGTGGGGAGACGGCTCGGCCCCGTCATTTTGTGAGGCGGGACTGTATTGTTGTTGAGGATCGTCTCCATAGGTACCTGAAACGAATACAATTTTAATTAGTATACAACCAGTAATACAACGAGGCGCTTTGTTGGTTATATAACCATAAGGGACACAGTAATTTTAATCACTTTTACATGAATAGTTAGGACATGCGGCCAAAGAATATACAAACAATTTACGGAACAGGTAATTAGCAAGTCATTAAATATATGTATAAATAAATAAATAAATAGATATAAACAGTTGTAAGTTAAACTTTCGAAGTTTAAATAGTCGATTGTGATTACGATAAATACTCTATATATAAATAAACTATATAAAAACAACATCTAACGAACGCTGTTCTAAATGATGATATATACCTAATAGATAAACGTATTTTATTTTTATTATCGTGGATAAGTTGACACGTGTTACATCACGTGCGTAGTTTTTATATCTTATATAAATATTCGTAGGAGTCATTATACATATCAAACGCAAATAATGAAGTTACATTCGGGCGTCGCTAACATCATAGGAATATAGATTTATATCTGAAGAATATACGCCTTAGTAGTCTCTTACACGCTTCTAAGGATACTACTGTTTTAGTAAAAATTTTCAAGATTTTCATAAAATTTACATATTTGTGAAGGCTCGTTTGTTTTTTGGGACTATCGTATATATCTTCACTGCATAATGATGCAGAACATGAAAGTTTATCAATCATGGGAATATATGGTGAAATTTACTTCATGATGAACTTAGAAGTGACACCCACTTTATAGCATAGCCGTACACTGTGACGTTCAGTTGTGTAAGTAGCAAAAATATTATTATCACTTACAAGCATTGCTCCCAACTTTTATAATTTTAAAAAATAATAACGCTCCCCAGATTGCCACAGCAACTATCAAAGCTACTTGAAAGTGGTTACAACTTTGAAGTCGTCTTTTAGTAACATAACAATTGTAATCGTATAATTCAAAAGTATTTTTTTGCAAGCCGATTGCGATATAGCTCTCAAGCTTTCTGCTATGAAAATATTTATACACGACCGGGCGTTAAAGTGTACTTTATCAACAAGTTTTTGGGGTGTTAAGTGCAAGTTTATAGCCAGCGGGTTCTATTAGGGCCCGCGGGCGATAAAGTAATTTATAGCCTTCTATTCTTAAATTGGCTGCTATACTAACAGCTTTATTTGACTGTTGCTAGGTAACGGCAACGAATTGTTTGATTTAAAACATTAAACCACAATTTTGCGTTAATAATTTTTATTATACCTACAGAGTAAGTTATCACAATAGTGTATAATAGTCATAAACGCCTGCTTTACGCCCTCGATACATAAATAACTATTATATCTGTTTTATAAGTGTTTTAAAATTAGCAACTTACAAACAAACTAGGTTTATCCACAGCTTTAAGTAAACAACTTAATAACTGTTGCTATATCTCATCCGATTATAATATTTAAGAAGCAGCTATAAGGCTAGCTTGCTTCGAATAACACCAAAATGTAGTGAGACTAATTTTATAACGCACTATGATTTTCGGCCGGGCCGTGAAGACATAATATTTTTAGTCGCAAACTCCACTATAAAATCCTTATTTTACCATAAGGAACGTAACCAGACCGCAACCAACAGCTACTCTCCGGGCTATGTGCCATGTGTTAAGTGTAATAATTGCATATTACCTTCAAAACGATAATGCTTCGAGAGAGCTCCTTTAAGTAGGATCAGTCTTTCGGCTGGTGTTTGTTGCAATCGAAGCATTAGCGTTTTGATGGTAATATGCAATTATTACACTTAATGCGCCAGACTTGTAACTTGTAATTCAGCGCTCGGCGGGGCACATAGCCCGGAGAGTAGCTGCTGGTTGCAGTCTGGTTACGTACCTTATAGTAAAATAAGGATTTTATAGAGGAGTTTGCGACTAAAAATATTATATTTAAAATTCCGCCCTCTAAAAGCACATTTGAACTAAGCTAAGCCCAGTCAGGCTATTTATTTTTCAATTGCAACAGACACTGGACCGCTAGATGGCGCCTGCTGACTGTTTTATATGTCGCTATTGTAAAAATACCGGGATGTACCAAATAGTCAAAGGATCCTCGTGTCGGTCGTCACATGCCTACCTTGCACTGACGAGAGCCAACAGCTCGAAACTGCAGTCTGCAAGTGGTGTGTGACGGCTGGCAAGCGAGCTCCTTTAACTAGGATCAGTCTTTCGGCTGGTGTTTGTTGCAATCGAAGCATTAACGTTTTGATGGTAATATGCAATTATTACACTTAACGCGCCAGACTTGTAACTTGTAATTCAGCGCTCGGCGGGACACATAGCCCGGAGAGTAGCTGTTGGTTGCAGTCTGGTTACGTACCTTATAGTAAAATAAAGATTTCATAGAGGAGTTTGCGACTAAAAATATTATGTTTAATATTCCGCCCTCTAAAAGCACATTTGAACTAAATATATACAGCGTGTTTCACTTTTCACCACTACACCCAAATATCTCGGCCATTTGGTGATCGATTTAGATCAAATTTGGTATACTTCTTGTGTTTCAGATCGTGATTAAAAAGTTATTCAAAAAATTTACTATTCGAGTTATTTATTGTCGGATATTTACATAACTTGGTAGTCGTGTAATAATGACGCCAATTAAGCATTAGGACACATTTTTCATCCAAAACATTATTATGAAATGAATATTCGAATATGAATGAATATTTTTTAACGAAATTTGCTATACAGGGGTTTTAAATCATGCCGTACAAGATTCTGTAAAAACAAAAACCCTATCTCAATTTCTAATATAAATTCCTAACTTTTGCCAATTTCTTTTGATCATAGTAAGCGTATTTAATTTTTTAATAAAGTATTGACACGTCAAATTTAGTGGCGCTACTTAATAGTTGTCCATATCAGGCTCGCAGTTAATGTTACTTTGATGTTACTGGACATTGTCATACCGAAAACCTGCTGATAGGAACTATATCCCAATTGCAAATGGGTTGATTTTATAGACAATAGTAAAAATTTCATTGTGCTTTTACACTTGGTTTAGTCATAGTCCAAATACTATCTTTCAGTAATTTATCCTTAATTATCCTTAAGGAATATTGGCAAAGAATTAATGGGTGATTCTTGAATATTATTTTTATAAATTCTCCCTATAAAGTCACAGGAATTGAGGTTAACTGCCAATAAATACACTGGTTAATTCTATTGTTTTGTAGATTACTTAGTTATTTTTTAGAAGAAGGTATGTGTGGTAGAAAATCTCAAAAAGGAAATAAAATATAAATAATATTAGAATTAAAACCATTGCTAAGAAATTAACGAACTACGGAGCATTTTACATAAAAATCATAAATTAAAATAATTTAAATTATCTCTGCAGAGTTTATAGGTCAACTTTTCTTGTACAGATTTCGTCAAGTTTTGATACAATGAAGTGATCGTGTCAAAATTGATAACACGGAATTCATCAAGGTCACATATAGTAAAATAACAATAATTCTTCCATTAAAACTTAAGATTATTTTATTTTCATTTCAAAAATTTAAATAATCAGTAAACGTGAATTCACTTTTTGATATTACATTTTTACGGTTAGGGTAGGTCAATAAAAGATTAAGGTATATCAACCATTTCCCATATCTTGAATGTTTTGTAACATAAAATAAATGTATTGACTCGCACTTATCGAAGAAAACACTGTACATGCAATAATTAACAACATAAAAATTGTTAATTGCGCAGATAACAACAAAGCAAAATATTTAGTTCTCTTTAATTAAACCAGCACACAACAGCGAGAAACTTCAAATGGGCAAAATGGTAATAGAAGCGCGATGGAAGTGTAACCGAATAAAGCAGCATGATATCACTCACTTTGGCAGGCAGTAGCTCCTCTAAGAATCAATGTTCGAATAAATATTTCACTAAACATTGTTTTTCAAACATTGCTGAAGTTCTTAAATCGACAAATATAACATTATGAAGCATTTGTGAGATGTGACAGGACTACTGGTAAAGGGGTTGATGATACTTGAAGTTACGAAGTAGCTTAAAATTAACTATGGGCCCAGACTTAGTACCAGACTTTATTGTAAAGGAAACGAAAATTAAATGGTTTTAGATCATTTATAAGAATCAAATTGAGTACTTTTAAAGTCTGAATATTCATAAGATCAATGTATCTATGTTTTGTAAAGTCTACAAACGCAGTTAGTACTTGGATTGGTGACCATTCCAACGGAAACCGCGTTCTCGCCTCACACATCTTCCAGCGGCTTGTATATCAGTGTATGCGCGGAAGCTATACAACCTTAGGCTAGGGTTGTATAGGAGATATACCATCCTTCGGAGGGGATGTAAAGCCGTCGGTCCCTTGTCTATTAAATGTTAGGCAAGTAAAAGATCCCTACTCTTCTTAAGGGAAGAGGTTCGGCAAAATTCCTGGTTGGGGGTAGCTCGTCTACAGGCGTCGGTGTTAGGCCTCAGTAGCGGAAATAGGCCGACGTTAAATAAATGTATAAAAAAAAGTCTACAAATCAACAAATGTCTAGCATGAACAGTTTCTTTATTTTAAAATAATGCGATATGGTAATATACTAATATGGGAAAGGTAGCTCAGTAGTTATCGCCTCTAGCTTGCTATCTGAGCATCCCTAACGAAGTGGGTCCAAGTCCCACCTACCACGAAGAAATTTTCAATTCCCCAAACGGTAAGAGGAGTTTAATCATTTCATCATTTCCTGAGTTCATCATTCGCTACAGTGAATCAGTTAAGACCCTACTGAAGACGTTTTATTCAGAAAATTTAAAAGACATAGCAGACAGTATCGAAAATGACGAAAATGAGTATATGAATGATATGATATGAATAATATTACAAAATGATAGAGGGTTGCTGGAAATTACATCAATTTCTTTGAACACACTTCGAGACTTATCATGGGTTTCAAAAATAAGTAGAGTTCTGATGAAGATATAACAATAAAACCACTGAAGGTGTCTTTGAGATGATTGATCACCAAAGACTTTTGACGAAATTTAGCTTATACGGAATTAAAGCTACGGTACTGAAGTAGAAAAGCAGCTACTTAGTTAACAGGTATCATAGGACTAAAGTGAACGGAGATTAAATCCGAAAAAAATTAGGGGCGATATTGGGGTCCCACAGGGTAGCGTCATTGGACCCTTGCTGTTCATTATTTATATAAATGACTTAAGCAGAATGTTAAATAAGAATATTTTTATAAATTTATTCGCTGACGATACCTCATTATCGGTCTCAGGAACTGATAATGTAGAAATAAACAATACAATGATCAACGAGCTTAACACGTTATATAAAAGGTTATGTAATAATAAATTAAAGTTAAATGTACATAACACCAAATGTGTGATTCTGGGATCAAACAAAAATTGTCATAAATACTAAACAGTAAGTAACCTTGACACTTATATTAAAGATACAAAAATCAACATTGTCTCAGAAATCAATTATTTAGGTGTAATTTTAAATCAACAATTAACTCCCTATAAATACTTTGTGTGGAAAAAATTGGAAATAAAACGGAATTTTTCTATCAAACATCAGATAACCTGTCACAGGGGTGTAAACTATTAGTATACAGGGTGTCCCACGACGAACTTCGGCGATGATATCTCGAAAATTTAGTAGTAAACTAATGTCAATGGGGACAACTCGACTAAAGTATTTTCAAGATGTGACACTTCCGGTTATACCAGAAGTAGATGTCAACAAAAATTATTAATACAGAGTGTTCAATTTTTTCGAATGGAAACCCCCAATTTGTATAATCTTATCTTATTTAGCATGAAAAATAAGGTTAAGTGTATGAATGTGAAATTATTTATTTTGGCTCAATATAAAACCATTGAAACGCTCTGTCCGTGCTGAGTGACATCATATGTGCCAGGTGACGTCACGTAATTATTGTTGAAATGTTGAAACATTTAAAAGGAATGCTGTGGCTATAGATTAATACGCTAGAAATCTAATGAAATCATTTCCCGTCATATTAACCTATAGTTTATAACAAGATTAAGGATAACAACGTGAATTAGCAAATTCAGGGCAAATCAGTGACGTCAAAATGACGTCAAGGCATTATTATGGCGTTTTAAGTCACGTGGTTTTGTTTATGTAAAAGCTCACATTTTAATGTCGAATATTTACGAATGAAATTTTTCTATGAGTTTCTTTTATTATATTATCAACTTATATAGTACATATTATGGAAAATAATAAATTCAAGCATTTTTAAAAACTGTGCATCTTCCTCATTCAATATTTTTATATGGGAATTTTACTATGGATTTTAAGTTCAATAATTACTCTTAGTTGGCTACGACTGTGTTGAGTGCTAAACAAATGTATGTCAGTTACCATTTGACAAGTATTAATTATCATGCCAGGGCGCTTAAATTATACGAACGGATTTTTAAATTTATTTATATATTTTAAATTTATTTATAATCTATGGATAGTGTAACAAAGTTTTATCAAGAACATGTGAAATATTTGCTAATAGATATCCAGAGAAACGCCATGTTGGGTATGATCTCCACCCACCTACTTCTATGCCTTTTCTAAATCTATTCATAAAAGGTTTTCTTACATTGAAAAATACATTTTCCTGTCCTCTAATAAAATTCGCTGCATTTTGTCCCACAGTTCTTCTCTTGAATTGATAAGATTTGCATAGACTAAGGACTTCATATGTCTCCACACATAATAATCCAAAGGACTATAATCACGACTCGTTGGTAGCCAAGCAAACTCACTTCCTCGACCGATCCACCTGCGTGGGAAAGTCTCATCAAAATAATTCCTGGCTTCAATGGAGAAATGAGGGGAGCTCCATCTTGCATGAACCACAGTCTCTTCCGTATGTCTAGCATGAAAGCATGTAATATATCAGCAAGAGTATTTCGAAGAAAAAAGAGGTAAGACTGATCCATTTAAATTTGGAAGAAAGACAAATGGTCCCAATAATTGATTGCCGATGGTGCCACACCAAACGTTAATCTTAAATTCTTGCTGAAAATGATTTTCTTTAACGGCATGATAATTTTCTACTTCTCAGTAATGGGTATTTATCCAGTTAAAAACGCCTCGGCGAGTAAAAGTTGCTTCATCGGTAAATAAACTGTTCTTAACAAAATTTCGATCCCTGTTGTGTTTATTTAGAACAAATTGACAAAATTGTAGCCTTTGTGGAAGATCCCTTCGAAGTAAGTTTTGTACAGGAGTGAGATGATGTGGGTAGAAGCGTTCTTTACGTAAGATAGATTGTTTACTCACCCCTATTGCCGTTGCTAAACGACTTGAGCTGACTTGAGAATCTTCATCCACATGAACTAAAATTTGTAGTTCTTGATCTGGAGTAATTCGTTTCGGTTGTCCTACATCGTTTTTATTTCGAAAAGAACCCCATTCTCCCAAACGACGAAACAGATCTTTGAAAATTTTATGGTCTGGCTGTATTCTATTTGGATATTGCAATGAGTATCTCCTCGCTGCAGCACGCCCGCTAACATTATTTTGTGCGTAAACACATATCATATTCCTCATTTCCCTATTTGAAAAATTATTATGTCTAGGCATTGTAAATAAAGAAGTTAAAGAAATTAGCTCGAGGAACACAAGAACAAAATAAACTGATTAAGTTTAATTAAATTTGAATTTGTCTTTCAAAAAATTATTGAAATGTTTAACAGCACATTCCTCGAAAACGGTTGGCATTATTAAGTTCTATCAAGTGCACTTTTTATACGTGGAAATGACGCCCTCATCACATTTTCTGGTCAGAAGTACCACAACGTTTCGTAAAAAAATATGAAAAAAATTCATCATCAGATACAGGTCCTGCGGCGCCCTCTATGCTCTAACGTGATGTAATACATAAATTATTGTTTCTTAGAATAATAAAAGTTTCTTTAGCAAATTTGTCAGATCAGATCAGTCAAGTCAAGAGGCTGTTGAGTTATTGCAAAAAAACTAAATCTCCCCTGAACTATCGCCTATTATTAATGATCCACCCTGTATGTAGTGTGCCTTATGTTTATATCAAAACCTTTAATCAATAAATTTATATATAAGCACATTAATTATTGGATATACTAACTGCAATCTTTAACGTCAAATATTTAATATAATAGGCCACTTGTTTAATTAAAATATTAATGAAAAAAGCATATTTATAGCTAGAAAAAGCCGATCCATAGCGGTTTCACTTCATTACTTTAATGTTACAAGGAGGCCGAGTATAGGGTTAAAAACTCGAAAGCGTGTGAACTCCATCTAACCTTTCTTCTGGAGACATTAGACTACCGATTTGTTTATGTAACTAATCTGTTTGACTGATTTATACCTTTTCCGGACTATTAATCATTTGTATATTTCATATTTTTTTAAAGAAACCCTTTAAGTACCATTAAGTCAAAATATATTAATTAAAGATTTCAAATTATTTTTTCCTGTGCTTATTTATGCACAATCCACAATAGATTATAAAGTATTCTGTTACAGAGAAAGTAATTATTTAAATTAGTACTCCAGACTGGATATAATTAATAAATAAACATATTTATATCTTTTTATTGACCATTAGATTACAAAAAGAATCCAAATATACGACAAAATAAAAAAAAAATTAGCAATAAGATTAATTTTATATTCAACTACATTGTATTAAAACAGCATCTCAATTAAACTGAATTAAATTACATATTTCGATACGATTTTCAAGTAGTCTTTGAAAACAGAATGCGTTGTCACAGTGGCGTAAATAAATATAAAAAAATTAAAAAATAGATTTTTTTAATGTTTTTAACGTCACAGAAATACTACATCGTATCATTCATATTAAATAAAACAATGATTAGTTAGGGATTATTAAACCATTCTCAATTCATAGAGTGCCTAGAAAATGTAGAATTTTGGGGTACCTCATTAACACTAATGAAGAGCTACTTAAGTGATAGGAAACAGTTCGTCCAAATAAATACAGCTCACAGTAAAGAATTAATTATTCAATACGGTGTTCCACAAGGGACCGTGTTGGAGCCAATCCTATTCACCATGTATGTAAATGAGTTAGTCTCTCTAAATTCCAGGGGAAAAGTCATTAGATACGGCTCTATTTTACACAGCTAATTGTTGGGCAGAGTTAAAAACTGAAGCAGCAATCATAAAAAACTTTTTCGACAAATAGAAATTTTTCAAAAACCAAATTTTTGTCATTTTCCTCGTATACAAATACCCTGCCGACTTTTAACTGTCTACAGATTACGCAAGGTCTAAACAAATTGGAAATGGAACTATCAGTTCAGTTCAGTTCGAGCAACGAGGAGCAGCAGTAGGCAGCTTTCAGTGAGAACCTGAAGATGGCAGATGAGATTCTGCCGAAACGTCGTTTAGACAACCGTGACTCCTGGAGGAGTCGACCATCGACGCGGGAGAGCACCCGGAAGTACAACAACACTTCACATATATATATATATATATATATAAATAATCGTCATATTTTTAATATCCACATAATAATATTATTTATCCAAAAAATAAATAAGAAAATAAATTTTGGATATTGCAAATAATTCTCGATTTTTATCGAGTTACGACACTGATCAGTTTCCATAATGATACTTGACAGTGAACTTGTTGCTTATTTTCAGTGCGCCCATCCCCAAGTAGCAGTTAGTAGTGATCCGTCGATAGTTTGTGACAGAACTCTACGTGTTAATGGCGAATTACTGCATTTAAAAATTTTTAATAATGGAGGGTTTTACAAACATTGTGTGGAAAAATATTGTACTTTATTATGGTACGACAGGCGAAAATACCCATAAAGCTCGCATGTTTACACGGAATGGTATGACGGTATCTGCGTTCCCTATGAAGGAACGCTTATGTCAGCTGCGCAACACGCTGGATGCGGAATCACTAATTTTAGATACTGTCGAACAAAATCCTGGAGTACCTAAGTACTCTTTCTGCATAAATTGGAGTGTCCGAATTTGTAGTGTAGCGCACTTTGAACTAAATATCAACTTTGTGTCTGAGAGTGTGTGTGTGTTCGTTTTCAATTTCAACTGTTTATAATCTGATCATTTTGCGCAGATTTGGCAACACTGTAAGCTCGGTTGTATAAATAAATAAATAATAAATAAATATACCACAGGTAATGACGACCCCCTTTATCCCGGAAGGCTCTAGAAGAGCCTTGTGTGGGAGGGGGCTACACATTTAGAGACAAGGGACACACACCCAATATCCGTGTATAGTGGAAAAATCCCTCTCACAATATTTTCCACTGCCACGACCGGGGATCGAACCCGGAACTTTTTGGTGAGAGGCAAGTGCGCTCATCTCTCGACCATCAGTCATACATAAGAATGAATAATTTACGTTGGACGTGTCGGAATTGGGGTGGATAAAGGTGAGTCTGGAAATTATTTATTTTTCTTTGAACTTTTAAATTTAAAAATGATATTAATCTTCGCATTCTATCGGGAGTCACAGAAAAAAATATAAGCAATATTTCAAAAACACCCTGCATACTTATTGGGCCATATTTTCTTCGAAATGACTTAATGCTATGGTTCAGCAGGATGGGGCAAATATTCCTAACACTGCTTTAGTAAAAGATGTCCTAAATAATTTTTTTCGAGGCCAATGGATTGGTATTTTCACTGGCCAGGTAGGTCCCCGGACCTTGCTCCTATGGATTATTGTTTATCGCTATATCTTAAATATAAAATATATGCAATAAGACAAAAATTACAGCACATGTATTTCTAGAATTTAGATCAAAAGGCATTGGATTTTTTGACTTTATGATACATCCTGTATTATTAAGTGTAGATTAAACTCGTGTTATGTTATGTAGTAGCTATACATTATAACTATGGCCATACTCTAGTTTCTCCATTTATGAATCTCGTGACCGTATCTAATTTTATAGCTTTACCTCTAGCATGTTTAACTTTCCCAGATGTTAAATAAATCCCAGAGAAATTCAAAATACCGTTGAGTCATTTCACATACAATCTAATTTGCAACTTTAGATTGGCTTACTTATATTTAAGTGTAATCACAAAAAATAACAAATCAGATTAGGATATACAGGGTGATCACTATCCAACCATTTAAGAACTAACCACTCCAATTCTTTTCAAAACAAAATTAAGTACACACACGGCTTCTGGGGTCTTAACTCAAGCTCTCCACACCAAACTTTTTTATTTTTCAAACACAGAAGGCGTGTGTTCACAAAAAGACCGCGTCCTCGCCTCACATCCTCCAGCGGCTTGTATATCAGTATATGCGCGGAAGCTATGCAATCTTAGGCAAGGATTGTGTAGGAGATATACCATCCTTCGGAGGGGATGTATAAATATTAAACTTAGAGGTACAAGTTTGGATAAAATAGAATATACAAAGTATTTAAGTATAGTTATTGATACAGCATTAACATTTTTAAAATGCCGATTATATTTGCAAAAAAAATTCAAAAAAGATTTGTTTTACTCGTCAGTAAGAAAAAACTTACATTACATGCTAGAGAGGTCATATTTAACTGAATTATTAAGCACTTAGATTACTGTCCTCCAATTTTATATGTGCTATGTCACTGTTTTACACAAACTTCAGCTTTTACAAAACGGATGCAACGCCCTCTTACGAAGAGAGGATTAACCCCTAGTAGCAGAGTAAAAGGTAGCACCATAGGATAATAGTTCACCAGTCGGTCCAGAGGTGGAGCTTCCTCATAGAAATATACTAGAAGGGAGGAGAAATCGTCTGAAACGCTCAGTCAGTTCAGTACAGTTCTGAGATCACCCAAGAGATTAAATAAGAAAAAGAACAGTAACAAGTTGTGAATTATAGTAGTAAGTCTATAGTAGATAAAAGTTAAAATTAGTGTGTTATTATAAGAACTAATTATTGTAGATGGACTGTTAAATAACTCAGTGGTTAGTGACAATTCGTGTTGCAAATATTGAACCTACGTTTGGGGTATTTACTGGTGGGTGTAAACACGTAACAATAGTTATAACACAAGACAAAAAGTTCATGTATTACTATATCCTACCTCGTTAATGAAAATTTAAAAAATATATACGATAGAGGTAGGACCAGAGTACAACAACAAGCTTGTTAAAGGGCTATAATTCAAAAAGGTTAAAATTACATATACTAACATAAAATAAATAATTGTACCGGTTTTAATTATTATGTGATATGATTGTTATTTGTTCGATTTTACTTACTGATGCTGGCTTATTTTAGTGTTTGACTTAATGTTTAGTCTTCATCGCAACTTCTAAAGTGCTTTTTATTATTTTTACAAATCATATTGATACCTTTGCTAAATAATCAATTACTTAAAAAAACCTAAAAATGAGAAGGAGGCTGTCCTTTTTTAAGCCCCTGTATGTCGTCGTTTCAATGTAATGGAAAGAAAGTAAGATTTTTTCATTGATATGACCTGTACCAAATTTGGTGCGATAATCTTCAAGTGTTGCTGAAATATTATCTAAAAGTCGCGTTTTGGACGCTACCGTTATAGATCTGTAGCCTTCTTTTATTACGAAGCATTTTACCTTCACCTAATGAATTTTCTGAACGTACTTAGGAAATACCCCGTATATTTTGGCTTATATTGTCCCATGGATTTGATAGACCTCAATTTCCGCTAAATGTTCTATTTTTGGATATAAATATGAATATTTTAATTAATAAAATTATGATTCAAGAAAATCATTACGGTTTGGAATCCTTTTGTTTGTAGGTTATTTGTGCATAAATGTGTCATTAATGAAGTACGTTTTACGCGACTGCTCTATACGGAAAGCACTTTAAAAATCCTGTATTTCAAAGTTGTCGTATGTGAAGCTTTATGAGCTAAAATAATAATTTTTTATATAAAACATGAACGTTTGGTCCAGCCAAGTCAATACCAACCATCGAGGTCCGTTATCAGAAGTCCAGGAAGTCCGCTGCCTGCGAGGCAGGATAATATGGGTTTATGTTTGTCGTTTATCTTGATTACAATCATAACAAACAGAATAACTTTGACTTTATCAACGTACTATTTACACAAATGCCAAAACTTATCACTGTAAAACATGCAGCAAAGTTTATTTAGTAATGTGTCTGTCATACAAATACACATTGTGAATGTGACACCAGAAATAAACATGTAAAATATTCATCTTAGAAATTATACTTCAGAATTACAATTATATATTTTCACTTCTCCTTTCATAATGCGAACCATATACACTGCTATGGATAATTTAATATTCTTTATAATGAAATTAAAGAAAATTGAGAGTAAAATAAAATAAATGAGTTATGAAAGTTATAATATTTAGAAAGAACTACTTTTTATAAATTTGTCCTGTAATAGGATTGATTTTTGTTGGGTATTTTTTGGGACTTACAAAAGTGGTTCTTTAATACAAAAAGTTAAATGACTTGTAAATAAGGATCTACTGGTTACTTTTAATTAATTAGAACTTTATTTATACTGCACATCATACATAATACAATATTCCACTTACATGGTGTACAGGGTTTTAGTAGTGTGTATACTACAGGCTAAAACTAAGAAACAGTAGTATGGAGGAAAAATATACATTTGACATGTAAAGCTAATATTACATATAATTATATACAAAGCTAATATAATATATAATTTATCATGTTATGCTAATATTACATACAATTTAACAGTTTACTTCTACTTATGTTAAAAAAGTCAATGTCATGATTTTTTATAAATTCATTTGTAGTAATCAAACATTGGCTAACGGGCGAAATTGTGTTTGTTATTTTAAAAGTATTATCTCTCCTTCTTAATCTAATATCAGGAACATTAATAGCAATTTCTGCTAAGATATCAGGATCATTAATCTTATTAAAAACGTTAAATATAAACAATATCTCAGAGTTATTTCTTCTATTCTGAAGTGAGTTAATATTAAAATCTAGTAGTTGCGTTGTGTAAGATATAAATAATGGCCATGAATTATGTTTTCTAAAGAATAGGGTTCTCAGTAGTCTTTTTTGGATTTTTTCTAGCATATCAGAATATAAAATAGTTTTTGGATTCCATATTATAGCCCCATACTCTAGTTTAGAACGGACATATGAATTGAATAATAATATACAGGTATCATAGTTAAACTCTTTACTAGATCTAGTAATAAAACTAAGCTTTCTGTAACCCTCGGATATTAATTCTAATACATGACTGTTGAAGCTAAAGTTACTAGTAAACTTGACACCTAGATCTTTTATCTCACAGACACGATCTAACGTCGTGTTATTGATCTTGTAGTCATTTATAATAGGATTATTTTTTCTTGTGAAACTGACTGTTTTACATTTGGACTCATTGAGAGTAAGGTCACTTTTGCTGCAGTAGACAACAAGATCATCTAGGTCATTCTGTAATAAATTACAGTCTTCCAAAGTATCTACTCTAAGGAACAATTTTAGATCATCTGCATACAGTAAAAATTTAGAGTGTTTAATATAAAGGTTTATGTCATTAACAAATAATACAAAAAGCAAAGGTCCCAGAATGGACCCCTGTGGGACTCCTGATGTGGGATTAAAGTTATATGATTTATCACTATTAAATTTTACAAACTGTGTCCTTCCTGTTAGGTATGAGTAAAGAAAGTCCAAAGTGTTTCTGCTAAATGAAAATGATTCTAATTTTAGGATAAGTACTTGGTGATTGACCCTATCAAATGCCTTCGCTAAGTCTGTATAAATGACATCAAGTTGTGATTCATGTTTAATCTCGTTGGCAACTGAGTCACTAAATATAAACAAATTGGTAACTGTTGATTTACTATGTACAAAGCCGTGCTGTTGGTTGATTATGACTGGGCTAACATGCAAGTACATTCTGTTATATATTACCCTTTCAAATATTTTTGATGGGCATGGTAGAACTGTTATGGGTCTATAATTGTTTATAAAGCTAGTGTTTCCGCTCTTGTGAATAGGAGTTATACGTCCTATTTTAAATTTATTGGGAAATACTTTTTCTTTGAGACACAAATTAAATAACATGGCAAGTGGTTTCGCGATCAGTTCACCATATGCTTTGAAAAAATAAGCAGGTATGCCATCTACACCAATGGCTGCCTTAGGCTTTAGTGATTTAATTGCTATTAATATTTCATTTTCAGTTATATTGTTTATGTCACAGTTATTTAGATTATAGCTAGGAAAATTCGAGTCAAAGTTGTTAGGCAAATTACTTGGACTGTGCACAGATTTGAAAAAGTCTGCATAGCCATTCGCTATTGCTTCATCATTATCAAGATCAATATCGTTATAATTAAATCGGTATGATATGTTACAGTTCTTTCTTTGTTCTTTTATATATGTCCAGAAATTGGTCGGGTTATCATGTATGTTATTCTCAATATTTTTTACATAATTATTGTGACAAGTTTTATAAAGACGTTTTACTTGTGTTCTCAAACAATGAAACTTTTGTGTATAATAGTGCTCATGTAATTGTGACCTTTTCTTTGACATTCTAAAGTAATGCTCTTTTTCTTTTATTTTAGAGATAAGTTCTTTGCTAAACCATACTGGGAATCTGTTTTTGTGAAAACTTTTCTTTTTTGGTAAGCATTGCTCGAAAATGTTATTTAGTGTACTATAAAACTATCTACACAACTGTCGGCATTATCTATACGTAATTTTTCGAACCAATTACATTGTGAGAGCAACTGATATAGCCGGATATAATCACCTTTTCTAAAGTCGAAGGGATTATTATCGTTTACAATGTTTGTTTTATTTTCAGGTATTGCATTATTTAAATTAAAGGTAATATTTAAACATGGATGAAAGGTATCAATGCTTACCATAGGCGTATCACATTCATTTACCCTTGCTTCAGTTACATTTGTTAAAACCAGGTCTAGAGTACTTGTTCCGTTATTAATATTATTGATAGAGTACAGGTCGTATTCACTTATTAGCTGATTAATTATTTTTGCTTTGGACGTACCGTTGCCGAGGTTAAATTCCGCCCCAGTAATTTCCGTAATATTAAAGTCTCCTATTATAAATAACTTACTAGCAAAATTAAAATCTTCCGAAGTTTGTAAGGATTCCAGAAAGCTTTCATAAATATATAATGGTGATCCTGATGTTATATATACACAACAAATGAGTGTTTCGAGGTTTTTTATAGTAGTTCTAACAATAATCCACTGAAAGTTAATATTTGCACTTTTCGATACTAAAACAGGTTTATATTTTCGTTTTACACAACACAAGACACCGCCACCACGGCTGACTTCAGCTTCGTTATAGTTTTTATCATTCCTAAACACTATGTAACGCGAATCACATATTTCGTTGTCATAGAAATTGTTATTTAACCATGTTTCGGTTATACAGAGTATATCCCAGTTATTTTGATGTACATTGTCATAAAACTCTTTGACTTTTGTTCGAAGACCTCTTACATTTTGGTAGAAAATATTTATACTTTTTCTAACTTTTATCTTCTTGTTCTAGAAGAATCTAACGCAATAGGGGCTGACGGATTAGGTTTTAAAATGATTATGTTTATTATTTTTCACCTAAGCACTCATCTTACGCTTGTTATCCTAAATTATCTAAAATTCTTGAAAAAATAGTTCACGAGTAGCTAAGTCAATTTCATTATTCAACGAGATCCTTCCACCCACATAATCTGGTTTTCGACCACACTTTAATGCAACTACTGCGCTGTTAAGTATGACTGATGATTTATTAAGAGCATTTGGATGACAACAAAAGTACTTCTCCTCAACCAAACGTCCTTAACTAATTAGGTAATTAAATTAATTCATTTTCTTTTCTCTCTTTCTTTTTTTCTCTTATTCTTCTCTTCTTGTGATACTGTACACAAGCTGTTATAGCTTAGACAGATCGCGGGAGGGATGGGGGATGGAAGGAGCTGGGGAGAAATAAGCAAATTCAGAGGCATGATATACGTAAATGTGTAAATAAATTTCATAGCTTTAAAAGTAACTGTACTTAAGTAATGCAATGTAAATCAATTCAAGAACAATAAAAATGAATTTGAATTCTCTTAGGCTTTAGTAAAGCCTTTAATACTTTCAATCATATGCCATACTATGTACAAAGTTATGTTATTTTGGGCTTAGCGAAACAGCCGTGATATTTTTTCAAAATTATTTAACTGAAAGAAAATAAATAGTGATAAACAATTGATTTTCGGAGTCTAGCGATATTGTGCAAGGAGTAACGCAAGGTAGTATTTTGGGACCGTTGTTATTTTCTATTTATACTACCGATTTTTATACACATTTGAACTTCTGCAAATTCCAACAATATGTTGATGACACTCAGATATACTACTCCTTTTATTTAACAGATATAAATCTTGCTGTAGAGCGAATCAACTTTGATCTTGACGCAATTTCTGGTGTGTCTAAATCCCATGGAATGAAAATAAAACGCAATTGTTACTTTTAAGTAAAAATAAGAACTCAATTCTGGAAGACGATAACTTAATTTCACAGCCTAATGATAATTGCAAAAACTTGGGTATATTCATCGATGCTGATTTAAGGTTTTCACAACATGTTTCGCATTTAATTCAAAACTCCTTTGCTGAACTAAATGTAGTTTACGTTGACAAAGATTTCTTAAGTACTGACATTAAATTAAGATTATGCGATTCGCTGATTTTATCATATTAGGCTTACTGTGATATTGTCTTTTGGCCAGCTCTATTATAGAGTGATAAAGCAAATCTCCTTTACACGGGAAAATCTTGCGACAAGCTTTTACATCATAAAAAAATGATGTAATGTAACAAAATGATGGGTCTGATTTACTTCAAAGTTTATTTTATACTTTTTAGAGCATTTAAATAAAAGTTTTTTTAAAAATATTTTTTTATTGAGATGGTTGTCTGGAAGAGCAACTCACTCAAGCACTCTTTTGTATTTCTATCTTATATAGAAAATAATAATTATTATAATTTTTATTACATTTTGTGCAGATTTTGAAACAAAATAATATTGAAAATCTCAAAAAATTTGCGGTTTTTACTGTCATTTTTTACATTAAAAAGTTTAAAAAGTGGGTATTATGGATATTTCTGCATATTTTGCAACCGAAATAAGTGGCCCTTCCGGATATTTTCTTATTCGCCTTTGAATTTGAATTTTACACCTAAAAAGGTTACCAACAATTAAATATTGCGGTTCAATTTACCCTCGCTTCAAACCTCTTGGATTAACCTATTAGTTTAATAACGGAAATTGTCATTTGAAAGAAACAAATATAAAGCCTGGTAGTTCTAATATAAAAACAGAATATCAAATATGTTTATGTTAATTTGAAATATAGGCACACTCGCCGACCCATACATCACTCCTTATCATCAGACCTTAAAGTATATAATTACTTTAATTTCTTATCTCGAACGACCGAATCTTATCTCAAAGACTAATCATAAATTCTTAGATGTTGGATTTTATTGATATCGATATTTTCATGAACTATTGAACTTACAGTTTTTTATTACCCAACCACTTTTTAACAGATACTTCAGATAACGTTCGTTTATTAGTATAAAAATGGACGTTGAGACGGGTTTATGAAATGATGTGTTGAAATATGGAACCCTCATAATCCCAAAGCATGCGCCAAAAACGATTTAAGTGTCCTTTCAAAACATTTCGGTCCTTTTATGGGTGACATGATACTTTTATTTTGGGGTGACTTTAAAACCTTTAAAAAATAAATACTAAGCATTAACCTGTCAGTGGTTTTATTTTTGTCGGCAAGGGGAAAACTTAGTGCTAAGAGAAATACACTTCCATCGAAGAATCGAATAAAAATATGAGTTTATTTCAATTAAAACATCGATGTAGTCTGGATTATCACTTATTATTTTGCAGAAATTTTATACGAAGAATTCGTCTTAATTTTCGACCGGGAATCTACAGTTAAATTTTTTGCACGTTATTACGGGACACCCTGTATGTAAAGAATTTAAGCGTAAATTGTATTACAGAGCACAGAAGAATTTACCAGAAATGAAAGACAATTTATTTACAGAACACGTTTCGGTTCAGAAGAATGTAAGCATCTTTAATTAATTACTATCGATTGATACTAATACAATTTTAATCTTAGTAGCGTTCCAAATGATAAAAATCAATCAGGTATTTCCTTTATAAACAATTTTGTAGGATGTAGGTAGGCAGGCTATAATAATAGCAATAACCACTTAGAACTAGCGACAATAAGGAAGCACAATGGTACTCACATTCTACACTGGAACTGACCTGAACGACGAAGTTTTTTTTTAAATGCGATACCTTATACAGTTATTGTGATTTTACTATGCTGCTACTGAACGACATATTGTTCTACCGTATTTATGTTTATATAATTTATGAACAATCACAGCGAACGCTAAATTGATTCAGGTAATATAAAACATTAATTTATACGTGTACAATTTCAAATAAATTCTGCAAATGTGAACTTTACCAAAGAATCGAAGCAATTAATTGTTCAAGGTTAATCGTAATTTGTTCAACAGCTTGTTGAATTAAGTAACATTTCCAAAAATAGCAGTTGAGGAATTGTATAATACTTTAAATAGTTCCAAAGACAATTCCATCAAATAACCTCTTCACTGCTCAATTCAAAAAGAATTAACGATAGGACGAAAGAATCTCTACTACCAAGATACAAAAAATTGAAAATTTAAATATCCGTGACCACTATCACTTTAAATATCTGTATTCCCCTATAGTGGAGTAAAGATAGATTTTGAGAGAAAATTTTGCATAGAGCAACGCGACATAGCAAAATAAGTTTATTGTGGTGAAACTAAGAATAACCTGGGTTTTCTACATCGAGTAGTAGTTTTTTTTCGCGAAAAAGGAGTAAATTGGTCATTTTTAAGGGGTGGTTTTTCAGTTTTAATTTATTTTGGACCATTTAAAATGCTAGTTAAGAAACGAGAATGGTAACCTTATATTATAGATATTCAAGGAACCCTCAGTTCAAATTTAATGAAAATTAGTTCACCGCCTCCCACGATGTGTATGTATACAGGGTGTCTCACCGGGAACTGAATCGATCGATATAGAGAAAAGTACGCATCAGAATATTTTGAAAATTTAGATAATTACTAATGTCAGTGTGGCCAATCCAAATGAAATAACTACAAACAGCTGGCACTTCCGCTTATACCGGAAGTCGATACCAACTTGCTTATTTCAAATTGAGCACCCTATATATTTTAGGGTTTTCGAAAAGAGCATAAAATTCTGAATCGAAAATATGTAGCATATCCTATCCTAAACCTAGCAGTTTCAGAGATATTTATCATTTGCTTCTTGTCACGTAAAAAGAACACAAGGAGAACTACATTCTACAACTGAAATAAATTCAATAATATCATACCACGCGTTCCGTTTTTCGCGTTACATTTTGTCAACTTCAAACCGCGAAAACTTGTTTAGGTCAAACGGAACACCCTGTAATTTTTTACGTCAAGTTGTGTAAAATTGAATTCCCTTTTTTCTGATATTAGCATTATGGGGGTTAAAGTTACAACTTTTTGAAATATTTGCGATATTATTAGAAATTCATGAATTGTAATCATTTCATCAAAATAGCCATGATTAGAAACAATCAGTCATTATCTTATGTCAAAAAATGCCAGCACGTTTAAATTACACCCACGAAGACTTTTTAAATATGTTTATTTATGGAGAATGTGATAATGTAATATCAAGAACTTGCAGCACATTTGCTATTCGATATCCAGAAAAACGGAAACCGTCACCAAACACTGTAAAACGCATACTGGAAAATTTTAAAAATTATGGCTCTGTCAAGGCAAAAATGCAAAGAAGAAAGCCTATTGTTGATGACGAAAACATTGAAATAGTCATTCTGGGATATTTTCATGCATTTCCAAGGTTGTCATTAACACAAGCTGCTCTGGAATCGTTACTATGCAAAGATTCAATTCACAGAATCTTATTAAAACATAAGTTTCACCCGTTTTCATTCCATATGGTTCAAGGATTAAAAGAAACATTTCCTAAGAAGACAGGATTTTTCTGAGTTTATTCTAATAAGGTCTGAGGGTCACGATTCTTATTTGGGAAATATTATACGGACAGATGAAGCAAAATTTACTAAAAATGGACTTTTTAATAGACACAATTCGCATTATTGGAGTGACTCAAATCCTCATATGTTCAGAGAGCGAAACTTTCAGGAAAGTTGACAGTTCAATGTTTACTGTGCCATAAGAAACGATAGAGTGGTGGTATTACAATTTTATCAGGAAAATTTAAACGGTAAATTAAATTTTCTCTTCTGCTAATATGTATAGGTAAATTTTTGTTCTTTTTTTAGGTGAAAAATATCTGAATATCTTACAAAATTTGAATAATAACTATTTACAAAATTTACCTCTCGCCGAATATAGAAACATTTTTTAATCAGCACGACGATGCTCCCCCACATAACGCATATTTAATTAATAATTATTTACAAGAAACTTTTTATGATCAATGGATTGCCAATAATGGACCTTTCTTATGTCCTCCTCGCTCGCCCGATTTATCAGTTGTGGACTATTTCAATTGGGGAACTATTAAAAATAAAGTTTATCAGAGCCCATTAACAACCATTGAATATTGTATGCAAAAGAGTAAAAAATGCATTTCAAAACATATCACAGGATTCAATTAGAGGAGCTACCCATGAGGAACTAATCCGAAGGTGCGAAAAATGTGTCGAGGTTCGAGGGCGGAATTTTGAGCAATTATTAAATTAAAATGAAATCATATTTTAAATTGATCTTATCTCTGCTATTTTAGTTCATGCCATATCTTCAATTCGATTAAGAGTTGGTCGGAGTGTATTAGTCATCCATGCTTCCAATTTTAATTGTAAATGACTTCACGTCAATAAAATGACACAGCTGAATGTACGGTGTACTTGGAAGGCGAGAGATAGAGATGTAGTATAATATGACATTGGACAAATTTATTATACCTAATCTTTAAATTTCTCTGTGCATTTGAGGACATTAGGGCTAATTTTATTTTAGTACTACAAAAGGGAAAAATGTTTATTTTAATGATACCTATGCGGGACGATAAAAATTATTTTTTCAAATCGATAATAGAAGAAAAAAAATATTTTTTTTTCTCTCATCGTCCCACATTGTAACATGTTTTTAATGTCTTTTAGTGAAAACCGTTTTTTAAAATAATGATTTATATGAGAGTAATTTGCACCGTCTTTCCGGCTTATATCCGGAGCGCTCTTAATACGCATGTTACAGTGTTAGTGTTATTTTGCGTTTTTGTGAATATCGAGTAGCAAATGTGCTGCAAGTTCTTGATATTACTTTATCACATTCTCCGTAAATAATAAACAAATTTAAAAAGTTTTCGTTGATATAATTTAAACGTGCTGGCACGTTTTGACATAAGAGAATGACTGATTGTTTCTAATCATGGCTATTTTGATGAAATGATTACAACAATTCATGAATTTCTAATGAAATCGCAAATATTTCAAAAAGTTGTAACTTTAACCGCCACAATGCTAATATCAGAAAAATGGAATTCAATTTTACACAACTTGACGTAAAAAAATACAGGGTGTTCCATATGACCTAAACAAGTTTTCGCTGTTTGAAGTTGACAAAATGTAACGCGAAAAACAGAACACTTGGTATGATATTATTGAATTTATTTCAGTTGTAGAACGTAGTTCTCCTTGTGTTCTTTTTACGTGACAAGAAGCAAATGAGGATCTTTTACACGAAGAAAGTTATAACGGTTCTTGCAAACCGTTGCACCTGTCAAATTTTCTATAAAATGTCAAATATCTCTGATATGGCTAGGTTTAGGTATAGGATATGCTACATATTTTCGACTCAGAATTTTATGCTCTTTTCGAAAACCCTAAAATATATAGAATGTTCCATTTGAAATAAGCAAGTTGGTATCGACTTCCGGTATAAGCGGAAGTGCCAGCTGCTTGTAATTATTTTAGTTGGATTGGTCACACCGACGTTAGTAATTATTTAAATTTTCAAAATTTTCTGATGCGTACTTTTCTCCATATCGATCGATTCAGTTCCCGGTGAGACACCCTGTATAGTGCTTTAATAAAGAGTATATAATATTGTCTTAATTTTTTTTATTTTAAATTCCGAATTCGTGTGTACTTTGAAGAAATATACTTGTATCTACGAGCTCGCGTTGCTTTAAACAAATGTAAGTGACAGCCAGGTAAGACTTATAGGTGATCTAATCGAAATATGCCAGGTAAAATCTGTCCGAAGGTTCCAAGTGCAAAATTTATCCTAAATACACATTGAAAGAGCGCCGTAACTGAGATGCAAACTACACGTCCACGCGACCCATGGAAAAATAAACAAAAGGTTATTTCTTTATTTGACAAATAAGTATATAGGATAAAACCGATGGTTTGCGGTCCGATAAAAATTGTTTACCAATAAAAAGGAAACATTCTATTTTTACCTAAGGATATTATTCGTAGTGCTTTGTTTTCGAATCCAAGTAATTTTCTTGTTCTTTTCGTGTTCGTATATTCATTCAGGTGTGTAAGTATTTTTGTTTCGGTCACAGTCTGGGCGACTATTTAAATAAATCGCAAATAAATATATCAGACAGTTTTTGCACGTGTTTTGTAACGGGGTTCCAAAACATCACGTAGCTATGTAAGAATATTAACAAACGATGTAATCTTTTGGAAAATTTGAGCGATAATTTGGTGACAAGATCAATCCAAGATCATCCCGTCCTGTATCACTAAGAGTTTAAAACTGTCTGATACACAAATTTATTTTTCCGAACATCTACCGACACGTACAAATTAGTTTATACAGTAAGGTATAAATTTATCATCTACGTAATTAACAATTTATGAGAATCCTAAAACATGTCGATTTTTCAACCCCCTTGGAGTAAGAACTACCCCTTTAAAATTTTTAAATGGAACGAGGGTGCGTGTGATAGCTCATTTGAAAGGGTTTTTAATTCTCTATACAGCAATATAAAAATTTTTGAATTTCTCTAGTTTTTTAATCAAATAATATTACATATTTAATGTTACTAATTAAACAAAAGAACATAAAACAGTTTAACTCAAATGTTCAAACTGGGCATCGGTACCTTCTTGACAATAATAGAGGCATTGCTGAAATTATTCTAAAACGTTTTGTATCGTTTCCGGGGCGATTTGATTAATTTCTTGCCTTATTCTGTCTTTCACATCATTGACATTACTTTCGGTTTTAAGTAACCCCGTAAAAAATAGTCAAATGGGGTCAAGTCGGGAGAATGGGCAGGCCACTCAATTTCATCGCGTCTACCGATCCACCTATTGGTAAAAATTTGATTGAGATAGTCTCTTACTTCCAATGCCAAATGTAGTGTAGCGCCGTTCTGTTGATATTAAATATTTCTATCAATTTCATTAGGGTTTCATCATCTAGGAAAAGTATTCTTAGCTCTGGAACTAAGAAATTTTGAAAGAAATCCAAGTAACGCGCACCAGTTAATGTGCTATCAAAGAAATATGGTCCGATAATTTGAGAATTTATAATTCCGTCCCAAGCGTTCACCTTTCAGGATATTGAATATTGGCCTCCATCATCCAATGTGGATTTTCTATACTGTTTATTGATTGTTCCATTTAAGACGAATGTTGCTTCATCAGAAAAAAGAATGTTTTTTCGGATCTTCTTGGCATCTGTTTATCATGATTTCGCAAAATTCCAATGGGCGGCGATCAGGGTCATCGTCGTTAGGTTCTTGAATCAAATGAATTTTATATGGGTGAAATTTTTCATTTTTTAGAAGACGCAGTATGGACGTTTTACTAACATCATTATCGGCGGCAATTTGTCTTATAGGTTTATGTGGATTATCTTGAATATTTAGCAATATATCCAATTTCTATTCATCGTCCAAAATGCGTTTCCTACCAGATTTAGGAATATCTGTGACATTTTCATATTCACGAAATTTGTTTTCTACTCTACTAAGACTGAGAAATGCGGCGGTCAGGATACTTAGTCTTGAAGATTTCGCATACCTGCCTCTGTGTCCTTGTTCTATCACCACACCCTAATATCGAAATTTCAATTCTTTGGGTAATAATTAGCCGAGTCGATGAAGGAGGGAAAAGGCCTGAATAAAAAAAAAATTAAAGTACAGTTAACTCCAAATATTTTTTATGGTAACATGTTAATTATACCTTCAAGATCATTCAGCCAACTGAAGTAATGGCTGCTGTCCATTCCCTTTTTTTTACATACCCGTTTTTGGCCAGTCCGGGTAGCATATTATTTTATTTATTATTATTATAGATTATTTGGGTTGCTGGTTACGAATTTGGGGTCAGTTTTCCGAAAAATTAACATGAATAGCGGAAAATCGTGAAAAATTGATCATATCTCGACCCTTTCGCAATTTAAAGGTATTACTTCAAGTTTTATATCGTTTTTCATGTTTTATTAATACACCTATTGCGAATTTTAACATAAATAAGTGAAAATCTTGAAATATCTCGGGAAAATTGTGGAACATTTTTGGAAAATGCGGAAAAATGTCTTACAAGACCGTGTAATATGTCGTTTTCCAGGTTTTTTTAGTCACTGATGACGAATAAGATATTCAAAACGATGAAAAATTACTATTTACGTACCGTTTTACAGGACGTGATATAACCTCGGCGTTTTTCAAAAAGAGAAAAATATTTTTCGAAAATTTAAATAAATATAATTCCGAAGGACAATAGTTGCGCGATTTTGCAGAGATATTTAAGCAGCGCATAACAGGTATTGAAGATATCGTAGATCTAGGAGTGTTTATTACATTTATATAAATATAAACTTTCACCAGTCGATAAAGATTTAAGCCCAAGCCAGCAGCTTCATAAATTCAGATTCAATCTTTTCTGCAAAAAAAAACATCTGCAAATCTTAAAAGCTCCAAAAAAGTATGGGTCAGTCTTGCTGGTGACCTGTGTCTTACTAGAATGTTATCTCCACCGGCCCCTGAAGGTATTCTAAACCTCATTACGTGCTCCTGTAAAATTGGCTGCCGCCGAGCGTGTGGGTGTCGAAAGAGTGGCATGTTTTGCACATTAAGTTGCTTAATTTGTAAAGGAAATGATTGTACGAATGTTCAGTCAAGAGACACACCTCTTGATGAAGATTTAGAAATAATAGCAGAAGGTATTGAGAATTATGCAATTGACAACAATGATGAATATACAATGGACAAGAAATTCCAATTCTTGAAGCTGAATCCGATGATGAAGATGTTTAAAATTGTCAATTTTTTTTTTTTATATTGGTATACAAAATTAATTAATAGAATATTATTAATAATTTTTTTGAAAAAAATTGCTTAATTACGTTTTGTTTATTTACATCTTCATTTTTCCCAGCTTAAATTTGTAATCGTTCAACATTTAATATGTTACACGTTCAAATCTTGGAATGAAATTAAATTTTTCGTGATTTTTCTAAAAGTTTAAATTTTCTTTTCATTTATATGTCCAATATGTCATCAGCGACTAAAAAAACATAACATTTGATATGCTATACAGTCAATTTAGATTTTTATATTTGCATTTTCTTAATATTTTCCGAATATATTCAGAGATTTTCTTTCATTTTAACTTCATATGCGGGGGCGAGCGTAGATGCGTCTTTACTACGTACATACTTCGATATGCGATATAAAGCAACGTTAGGTGCGGTTATTACTTGGATGGGAGACCGTTCCAAATGTTGTAGTATATTTCCCATACTACCAAAATGGCCGACCAAAAAATAACTAAAATTTGCCAAATAAATCGTTTGTCAAGGTCAACCTGGCAAACACCATAAAAAAGTCCTTAAGACACCTACCATACCGAAAAACTACAGTTTATAACAAAAAAATGTGAGAAATTTCAAGTATCCTCGATAATTCACCGACATTCATATTCTATCATTAAATTAGCCATAACACCCCATTGCGTCAAATTAACAACAAAATTTTACAAACGACACCCCTCAAAAATACAGCCCCTTCAACATTTCAAATCATTTTCAATTTACTCCCCAAACTTCAATCTATCAAAATTTATTTCACTTCCCAAATCATTCTACGAGCCCCCTTCTCTTAATTTTCGCGTCAAATTCAATTTCCATAAAATATCTTTAAACGTCTTTTAATTATCTCCCCGAGCCGCCCATAAAGCCACCTTTTCAAAATCAAGACCAGTTTACGTGTTCCCCATGAGTTGCTGGCCACTCGTTACTACCTTCATTTAGTTATCCCACATTCAGCTTCTTTTCTTAATTAAAATCTATTAAGTCCAATTTACTAGTTCCCTTTTGCATGCTGGCAACTCGTCGCCAACTTCACTCCATTACCCTAAATAGGATTTAGCATGACCTATATAAATTTATCATGACCAACCATAGCATCACATGTAACATTAAATGTAACATTAATATGGATTAAATTCTGACCCTCAACGTTACTTTACGGGACCATTTCCAGACATCAGTCATATCCGCAGTTATCGTAAATATTTCCAAAACTAAATTAGATTCCGCTGACATTTTCATATCAGAATATTTTCATTTTCATAGCCGATTTAGTAGTATAATTTTCAATTAGAAATTCAAAAATTTAAGCAACTATTGCCCAACTTTGCACCATAATAGCCCAAATGAATGTCCGGTACCCTTTTAATTCTCATCCAGCTCTCGGTTACGTCGTGCCCCGTCGTTTGTATAAAAGAAGAAGCGTGCCAAGCCCCCGACAAGTTGTGTTCCCGTTATATCTACGAATAAGTTATTACTGTCCGCATTACCCTTTGGTCGCCACAGAGCCTAAACCCAAAGTTGTGTTTTCCGGAGTAGCTAACGAAACCGAAAGTGTACCCGCGTCCTCTTCCTAGGCCGCCCCTAGTAAAAAATCGGTGTTTTATATTTTTGTTCAGCCAAAGAGCTACATTTTATTCGCCCGCGCGGCCCTAGTTTTTAGTAAAAATAAATCGTCTTCGTGACTCTAGTTTGTAAGTGAATTATCTCAGATCTGATTAAATTATAACGAAACCCGCACCGTCTAAGGCAAAATTCTAAGTGTCGATACGTTACCTGAAAAGAAATTTGTTAATTTTAAAAAACATAAATATTCAACTCTGTGCTTTTCGCATAAATAAAAAGATTATAATTTCGTGTTTTAAATACAGTGTTATTATTGAAAGAAAAATATCTACAGGGTACTCAAGTAGGCCCTACCCAAGAAACCAAAAGTGAATAAATCACGTCCAGCTTATACAGGGTGAAGCTTTAGGCTCTTGCAAATAAATAAAAAGCAGTTTTACGCTCTGAACTTATACAGGGTGTAGTGTAACGAAACTTTTTCGTTACGGAAATCTGCATAAAATTTATATTTAATTGTACTCTATATAATTATGTTTCTTGTTTTCTGTACCGCCTTAAGCGACTTACTGTATATTATCCGAAAATATTCACTATTTGAATACCTGAGTATTTATTTAAAGCAGCAAATATTTGTAAACGGAATTATTGTTTATTGTTTGAAGTAATTAATTCAATAATTAGTTATCGGTGGCCGATTAAATCCGTTTCTTTTTCGTAGTTGGTTAGAATAAATATTTGAAACCGATTTCATACATTACAAAAGTCAGAATACTTTATTTATACTAACCAATGCACGTAATAATAATATACCGGTAGTTTAATAACTTAATATAGCCGTCCTCGCTGGCTTGTATTCAATACAGTGGGCCATGCGCGATACTAGAGCACGTGGGACTCCTCGCGATGCCCCGAGTGGGAATCTGGCTATAAAACTGACCGAAAACTCCTGTAAAATCAGAATGTGTTCCAATGCTCGAAACAACCAGACGTCTACCAGTGCCCAGGGTCCACCGCTGATACTGTAAAGAGTAAGAAAACTTAGATATATATTTGGCTAGTGCATTTATTATTCCGTATTTATTCTGATTGAAAATTTTATCCTGTTTGAATATTCGTGGTATTTATTTCATATTTACTGACTGATAATTTTTAACTTAGTCACTGGGATTTTATTGCCTATATTCTGATTGAAATTTTTACGCTGCTTAAATAATCTACTATTTATTTCATATTTACTGATTGCCATTTTGACACTTAGCTTATTAAATTTCACCGTTTATTTTCTGATTGAAAATTTTATACTGTGCATCCAGAAGTCTGTTACATATAATTCGGTTTCAATTCATATTTAATTATTTTAATATTTTACTTTAATATTTTCACCTTGTGACTACCTTCTTACCCTAACTTGTATTCAGGACCTGCGTCCCTACAAGTTCCTATTTTCCCCCTGTATTTTAGGACTTGCATCCCTACAGGGTTCTCTCACCTATTTTTAGTCACATTATTGTTTGCTTCGAACTAAATCTTAGTAAAAGGATAGTTTTAATTAAGCTTTACAATACACTGTATTGAGTTCATGACAGGAAGATTTGCTCACTCTGCCGATACTTAATCTCCGGTACTATTACTATTGATAAGCACTAGCCAAATTTTCGGTCTGTTTTATAAACTGTTTTTATTACTATAAATAATTCTGCTTGCTTCGCATTTTCTGGTATCCGTACACTGTCTGCTTAACGATCGTTTTATCATAAACTCGCCAATTCCCTCGTTTGCACGCTTTCACTGCTCGATTAACCGCTTCTACGCTTTTGCCGCTAACGTTACCACATTCCTTGCTACTCTCCCTCTTCTATTATTGTTTATATATATATATATATATATATATATGTATATATATATATATTGTTATTATACATGATTTGCAGGAAACAACTACTCAGCGGGCAAATACCCCGACCTGCATTGAATTACACCTTACAAATCATGAAAAATTGGCATACTGAGGAGAACTAATAAGTTCGAAACCGGTCTATGTCTGGTCAGGGAGTTGACAAATGACATTGGCTACCAATTTTTCATGATTTGTAAGGTGTAATTCAATGCAGGTCGGGGTATTTGCCCGCTGAGTAGTTGTTTCCTGCAAATCATGTATAACAGTATATAGGTTAAGTCCACCAAGGGCTGAAGGTCGCCGCTCTCGGTACTTGCAAAATGGCAAGTCGCTATGCACCACGGAGACATCTATGATGTCTGGTGTATAGTAGCATTAGACCACATGAGAGGATTGAATTACCTCTCACCACTATACCATTTACATTAGTCTGTATAAGACTAGCAGGTTCGCCACTGTCATTTGTCTGCTCCATGACCTATGGCATACTGAGGAGAACTAATAAGTTCGAAACCGGTCTATGTCTGGTCAGGGAGTTGACAAATGACATTGGCTACCAATTTTTCATGATTTGTAAGCTGTAATTCAATGCAGGTCGGGGTATTTGCCCGCTGAGTAGTTGTTTCCTGCAAATCATGTATAATAACAGTATATAGGTTAAGTCCACCAAGGGCTGAAGGTCGCCGCTCTCGGTACTTGCAAAATGGCAAGTCGCTATGCACCACGGAGACATCTATGATGTCTGGTGTATAGTAGCATTAGACCACATGAGAGGATTGAATTACCTCTCACCACTATACCATATATATATATATATATATATATCTGTACATGAATTTGTGTTAATTGTGATTTTTCTGTTTATTTAGGACTGTAACCACAGGTTTACTGCAATATACTTAAATATTATTGGAACTTCTGTGTCTTACTGTTGTCTTTGTGAAAGTCTATTTTCCCTTATTGGCCCCCTGGAATTAACTGATTCTTCACTGCTTAGTCTCGCTCATTCGGCTTGTGGGTAGTGTTGTTCAACCACTTTAAACTTGAACTGGCGCCCGAGTACTGAATAAAGCTCGAGTGTCAAAGTGACAGCCTTAGTTCTCGCACTGTACGAGGAAAAGAGCGTCACAGTAGCTATTGGCCGAATCCTTCCGTTTAAGGACATACCACCCCGACCTAACTTTTAAAGAAATTAAGTGCGCCAGCGGCCTCTGGGAGTCTCAGACGAAGCTAGCCAGCCCAAACTTTTTATTTTTCCAACAACCAGAGCACCGTTCGTGTTCACAAAGAAGACCGTGTCCTCGCCTTACATATCTTCCAGCGGCTTGTATATCAGTGTATGCGCGGAAGCTATGCAACCTTAGGCGAGGGTTGTGTAGGTGATATAACCATCCTTCGGAGGGGATGTAAAGCCGTTGGTTCCTCGTCTATTAAATGTTAGGCAAGTAAAAGATCCCTACTCTTCTTAAGAGAAGAGGTTCGGAAAAATTCCTGGTTGGAGGTAGCTCGCCTACAGGCGTCGGTGACAGGCCTCAGTAGAGGAAATATCCCGAAGTTGAATAAATGTTAAAAAAAAGCTTTATATACTTATATAGAAAAAATTTCCATAATTTTCCGGGAAGATTAAAAATTTTTCATCGTTTTGAATATCTCATTTGTCATCAGTGACCAAAAAACCTTGAAAACGACATATTACACGGTCTTGTAATGACAGTTTTCCGCATATTCCAAGAATGTTCCATAATTTTCCAGGGATATTTCAAAATGTTCACTTATTTATGTTAAAATTAGCAATCGGCGTATTAAAAAACATAAAAAACTTGAACTAATAACTTTAAATTGCGAAAGGGTCTAAATACAATCAATTTTTCACGATTTTCCTCTTTTCACGTTAATTTTTCGAAAACTGACCTCAAATTCGTAATCAGCGACCCAAAAAAACTTACAGGAACCTATTTTTGGACCAGAATATTTATTTTCTTATGAATTAGAAGTAAAAAACCATATACTACCTGAACTGGCCAATAACGGCTGGTTAAAAAAAGGGTATGGCCAGCAGCTATTATTTCAGTTGGCTGAATGATCCTGAGGATATATCGAACATGTTACCATAGAAAAATATTTGGGGCTAACTGTACTTTCATTTTTTTTTATTCTCCCCCTCATTGACTCGACTAATAATCAACTTGACAATCAGCGATAATCAATAATCAACTAGAATCATAAGTTTGCACAGCTGTAGCAAATAAAGAAATTATAATTTTTTTTTTATATGCAAAAAGAAATTCTTCACTTCTTTCTTTTTGTTGGGTATTTTGTCATCTGCTTATCAGAAAAAACGATACATTTAAATTGAACGTTATGACACAACATTACAGATTTGACGGATATTTGGTATTGTTGAAGTAAATAGTTCCCGAGACATAAAAAACCCAACAAAAACTTTATGACCTCATTAAAATACAATTAAACTAGTTGTAAAAGTAGTTGCCCAAAAGGTTGCACAGGTACGCACTTGAAATATCTGAAATAAGTTCAGTGAAATTATATAAAGTACTTTTACAGGTAGGTGAAATTTTACTGCGTTTAAACGTATTTTACACAGCTGTGTTTTTATAAATATTTTGGCGGGTAGTGAATATTCGGAGATTTTTTGTTTACAAGTGTGTGTGGTAAAGTAATATTGTGAAAATGTTTAGGCCTTGGGAAGATCCACAACCAAGCACCAGAAGAGAATGTTAGGAAGATGTGGGGGATGGTAATGGTAAACAAATTACGGAGAAAGTTTCTGCATAATATTTACACCCACAGACTCAAGAAATGGTTTTTGTTCGCGCTGCATATGTATAATATAAAAAATCTATAATTTTTATGCAATTTGTGAGGTACTGATCTGAGTACTAATTAACAATACCTGCAAATGTTTGTGAATGTTAAACCTTTTAAATAATTTTTATTAGGGTCTTCGTACCCTCATCTAACAATATTTGTTCATGTTACTTTCATTTCTATTTATTATTCACAAGTATTTATATTATTTACAGCCCTCTATTTATTTTTATAACAATTTAGGAGAAATTTGTAATATAGCTATTATCCCATTGCAATTAGGGAAAACCAATATACCTACTGCTACCCCATGTCTAAGTAGGGGTATTAGAAACGACTTATTATTCCACTTTACATTTTGAAAGTCCAATTTTAGATTCCGAACGAGAAACACTTTCAACATCATCTAGATACACACTTAAACTTGTAAATTACCAGTATCTGTATATATTGTAAATATACGTGTAAATATTAAACACAAATTTAGAATAAACTATCGTGTTTATTTCAATTACTACCAAAGAAATAACAAATCTCAGATGTGGTGCAGCAGCACAACCAGAGTGATTTAACCAACAATCACCACAAATAAACAGTTTTAAAAGTGAAATATATAAAAGAAATTGAAGGAGAAAAAGGAGCCGTGGAAAAAACGGCACTTAAAGGAAATTCCAACACCAAGTGTTTATAAATTAGTTAAGAAAGGGGTACAGAAACGAAAAGTTAGATCGGACAAAGGAACATCACGAACATTAGATTCGTCTATGGTGAAATTGTTAAGAGATGCAATTTATAACAAGTATAAGGAAAATGAGATACCAACCGTACAATTACTACATATGGAACTGAGAAGAAACGATCTAGTGTCAGTTAGTGAAAAAACACTTCAGCTATGGCTATTGAAGATAGGATTTAAGTTGATGAATGAAGTAGATTCTTCCGGGTCTTGCCGTGGTCGTCGAACTTGACTTGACGTTTCGCTGATCATTCTGTCAGCTTCTTCAGAAGGATTCTAAAGACTGAATCTGTTGTGTTACACTTCTCGTTATATACCTAGGCGCCGCTTCGCTTCGCTGGTCATTGGTCGCGCTTGGTTCGCTTCGTTGCTCATTCGTCGTGTTTGGTTGACCGTGACTTACTACGGCGCTGGTACTTGGCAATACCAGTCTCCACGTGTTACTAAGTCGATACCCATCCTCTCTGTTAAAGTTGTTCACGTTTTTGATAATTTCCAGTGATTCCCTAATAATTCGCGGATAACAGCGCGTATTCCTGTCTAATATATTGACGTCCTCGTAGTCGATTTTATGGTTCTCGTTATTATGGACATGTTCTGCTATCGCCGACCTATCCGTGTATCCAAATCTGGTATTTCTCTGATGTTCTTTGATTCTGCACTGAATACTCCGTCCTGTTTGTCCGATGTAGCTCTTACCACATGTGCACTTCAACTGGTAAACACCTTTTGATAACAGTTTGGGGACAGGGTCTTTGACTGAGGGAAGCATCTGCTGTATTTTCTTCACTGTTCGAAACCGCACAACTACTTTAAAATTATGAAAAACGTGAACAACTTTAACAGAGAGGATGGGTATCGACTTAGTAACACGTGGAGACTGGTATTGCCAAGTACCAGCACCGTAGTAAGTCACGGTCTACCAAACACGACGAATGAGCAACGAAGCGAACCAAGCGCGACCAATGACCAGCGAAGCGAAACAGCGCCTAGGTATAAAACGAGGAGTGTAACACAACAGATTCAGTCTTTAGAATCTTTCTGAAGAAGCTGACAGGATGATCAGCGAAACGTCAAGTCAAGTTCGACGACCACGGCAAGACCCGGAGATTTAAGTTCAAAATGATTGACAAACGAGCAAGTCTTATGGAAAGCAGCAGAATTGGACGGTGGCGTATGGAATATTTGGAAGCTATTAAAATATTTCGAAATGAACAACGATCAATATATTATTTAGACGAAACGTATGATACTCATGATACAGTGAGAAAAGGCTGGACAGATGGCTCAAAGAAATGTAAAGTTGATATGCCTGCAAATAAAACAACCAGATTAATAATTCTAGATTGTGGATCAGAAACTGGATGAATGTATAACGGCCTACGTTGACTATCACCAAAACATGACTGCGGATATTCTTGAAGAATGGTTTCAGACTTCATTGCTACCAAATATAAAAAAACGGCGTAATTTTTTTAGAAATGCTACATATCATTCGCGAGAAATCGAAAAAATACCAAGTACTGGAACAGGAAAAAAAAGACTTCGAAAACACAATGTGCCCTTTCAAGAAAATTTTAAAAAGAAAGATCTTTTGGATATTGTTAAGAGGCAAAATTTCTCAAAACAATATGTAATTGATAAAACGGCCTAAACTCAAGGACACGCAGTATTACGGTTGCCCCCATATTTCTGTATTTTCAATCCGATCGAACTAATATGGAGTCAGCTGAAAAGAAGCATTCGAAAAAATAACACCTTTCCCAAACTTGATGCCAAAGTAATCGATCTCATTAAAGCTGAAGTGAGAGAAATAACAGCAGGTTATCGGAAAAATGTATTCAGCATGTGTTTAAAACTGAAGATGAATACATTGACTTAGGAAAAAGCATCAGCCCTAATCAAGAGAGTTTAGTAATATACAGGCTGTCCATTTTATCGAGGCCCTCGAGAATATCTCACTTAATATCGGTTGTACAAAAAGAATATTTCTAAGAAAATTGTGCCGATTTATATAACCTAGAAAATGGTTTAAACACATTTGAAATCGATGGCCTACTTTAAGAGTTATGGCGGAAGATATCGAAAGTGCAGAAAACGTCTAGGTCAAATATCTCCGTTATTTAAAGAGATAAGGGAAAATTCTAAGGCGAAAACAGAGTGTTTCAACGAGGTTTTATCTAATTTTTTTCAAAACCGCTGTATTTTGAGATTTACTCTTCAGGCTGTTAAAAAAATTACTTTGAAACGGGCGGGAAATGGCGCCATTAAATAGAGTATTTTCCTCCCTTTTCAACGATATATCACACGCCATATTTATTCATTGGTACTATGTTAGTAATTATAAAAACATTTTTTTTAAAACCAATAATTTTTTTTTAACAAGCATATACTTGCCATGGAAAAATATGATTGAATAAAACGATAAAATAATTCAATAAGTTGTTCAAATCTTTGCTATAATAAAGCATTAACACAATTAAGAAGAATAAAGTAAATTCAGGTAACAAAAACAAATCAATAATAAAAAGAATATGGCTTCAAGCTTTTAGGTCCTCTACATTTTGCGGTGTCGTCGAAAACACCTTATCATTAATATACCCCCATAGACAAAAACCTATTCCATTGGGGTTATAGCTGGAGAACGAGGGGGCCATCGAATAAATCCATTGGTAGCTATCCAATGTTGAAGCAAAATTTCGTCTAAATAATCTAGGCAAATCTGGGAATTGTGGGGAGGAGCTCCGTCTTGTTGAAAGTATTGAAAATTGTGTCGATTCTCTAAAGGTAGGTCATCTTATAATTCATTAAATTCATTTCTCAAAAAGTTTAGGTACCTTTGACCATTGAGGTGACCATCATAAAAACAAGGACCTATTAAATTGGTGCCTAAAATACCTATCCACATATTTATTGAAAAACGATTTTGAAACCCAGTCGGTCTATGCCAGTGTGTATTTACAGAAGTCCATTTGTAATGAATATTGCCATTAAAAAATCCATTATTGGAACAATTTGCCTCGTCGGACCAAAGTACTGTGCACTGTACTTTCCGACCTTTGTTGGCTTTGCTCGATTTGAGATATATTCGTTAAGCTACGCTACGCTGATGAGGGGCAATAACTCCGAAATACGTGTCCGTAGCTGCATTGTTGTTTCTCTTGAAGTATAAGGCAATAACTTCTTTCTTTATTTAATTATTTAGCCTCATAAACCCCCATCATATTTTACTTAGTGTTTGCCAGGTGGAAATAGAGCAGTACATATAGAGCTCGTCGTACTGATTGCTCTCATTTGAGGCCCTAAATGTGGCACATGAAGTATGAAAGTACAAATCGAGTACTGTGCACTGTACTTTCAGACCTTTGTTGGTTTTGCTCGATTTAAGATATATTCGTTAAGCTACGCTACGCTGATGAGGAGCAATAACTCCGAAACACGTGTCCGTAGCTGCATTGTTGTTTCTTTTGAGGTATAAGGCAATAACTTCTTTCTTTGTATAAAATTATATTAAAAAAATGTCATTTTAGAATTAAAAATTGACGTGTTTTAGGATTTTACTCTTAAATTGTTAATTACGTAGATAATGAATTTATCCGTTACTTATGGACCTCACTGTATAAGAACACTGACAATTAAAAAAGTTAACCCATACTATTACTAACAGAGATAAGATCCAAGAATTTTAAATAAATAAAGACGTTTTCAATTAATATGTGAATTAAAACTAAATTATCTAAATTAAATTGCACTAAATTAAATCGAATTATACAGAGTGGGACGATTCTACGATAGCTAGAAATTTTTAAAAAATACAGGTAAACTACATAAAAAAGTGTATAACGGAAATTATTTTCGAATGTACAGGGTGAACCAAGACAATTACACAGGACCAAGTGCCACTTGCATAAATCGTCACGTCAATCCAGTTGGAGATTTTGAAGTACCTAAGGATCGTTTTGAACATATCGATATTGGTCTTGTTGGACCCTTCTCTTACATCCTCACTGTGATCGAACGTTTCATTCGCTGGCCAGAAGTTTACCCGTTACCGAACATTTCTGTCGAAACTGTCGCTAAAACTCTATTTCACAATTATGTATGTCGTTTTGGTATTCAGAAGCCTTGTTTCGCGAATTTTCAAAATTTTTAGGATTTCATAGATTCCATACTACTACTTATCAACCCCAAAGTAATGGTACGGTTGAAAGGTTTCACAGAACCTTGAAGACTGCGTTACTAGCTAGGATGGATTGCCAATCATACTATTAGGTTTGCGGGTCATGCCCAAAGAGGACTTGTCTTCGGGCAAGTCTTATGCCTTTCTGGCATTTTTTGTATTAAATCGACCGTTGACACAGACGTACCGTTTTTTATTAGTGAACTACGGAACTATTTTAATCATTTATAATTTATGAGTAAAAAACGTAGTTTTTTAACCAGCATACTTTTGTCAGCTCTGATGTTAGATACTGCAAATTTGTTTTCGTACGAAAGGACAGGCTTAGGCCAAATTTGACTCCTTGGTACGAAGGTCCTTTCTTGATTATTTCGCGTCCTGATAAGCTTATTACGGTACGGTGTATTTATTAGCCTATTTTATTGGTCCACCTGCTGTAACGGTAAGACGGTAAATTTCGCTATTGATTGTTTGGTGGTTTGATTTGTTTTATTTTTGTGGGGGGGATATGTAGTGTATTAGGTAGAGCACTCTAATACCACCCCATAGCCATCTTATGTGACTGCGATTTTGGGATGGTTGCCGGGAGAATAAAAGGTTGAAGGATAATTTTAATTTTTAACTTTCACAAAAATTTTAACATGAATATTTTACTGCTTGACTAAATATTTCGCAAATAAGTTTCTTTTTTTATTTACGTAAAATGCTCATAACCTCCTTCATCTTATATGATGTCGACTGTGTAAGGACACAACCCTCCACAAAGTCCCAAAATGCTTTCATTAACATGATTAAAAACCTTTTTATAGCAACACAAATATCATCAACTTGAGTTGGTAATACTTAAAGCAGTCAGTTAACAGGCTGATATAAGCACCCGATATAGATTCTAAATGAGTACTTATTTGGTTTGCAACAATATTGATTCCAAATAAAAATATTTGGGAGAAAGTGTTCTGCTAATTACGATATACTGATGATATGATGGTATTTCATAGTAAGGCATACTAGGTCAACAATTGCCATATTTTTGTTTGCACAACTCATAATATGTAATCGACCTCGAATACTACCGCCTCGAATAATACTGATCTAACAAGTATTTTGTACTACATTAGTTGTTGTAGCACTGCTGTAAAATTAGGCATTGCATTAAGCAAAATTGCTTCCGGTTTAGTAACATCTCTACAAACAACGTAAAGGGAGTGTCAAGGTAATCAAAGATGAAGTAGTTACTATAAACATCAAAATACTTGAACGGTACAATGAAAACACCATACTCGGCACATGTTTCGCCAATCATGTTAGCATATTTATGATCTTCAATCCGTTGAAGAAATAATGTAATCTAAATATAAATGCACTTTTTGAATTTCCTGCACCAGAAAAAACAGTAAGAATATCGAAGTCGCCAGCTCTTTGGTTAACTCAAAATCTAAAATTCATGATGAAGCTCAGAGACAAAGCCCATACTAAATACAAAAAAGTTGATACAATGGCATCATGGAACTACTACAAGGAACTGCGAAATATTGTAAATACTACGGTGAAGTTAGAGAAAAAGCGTTTTTACAATAAAAATCAAAAAGTAATCCTAAAGAATTTTGAAGTACATTAAACTATTTAAATATAAACAAAAAACATAAAAAAAAATTGTGGATTTCAGCGACGTTAATGATCTGAATAATGTTTTTATTAATAGTTCACTACAAGTACCAGATCTGGATAAAAATAATGCAATATTAGAAAAATATGATGAAGAATATTCAGATATCATCACGGAAATAAATTTTACTCAAGTTACAGTTGAAAACGTCTATCTGTTGTACGAACCATTAAATCAAATGCAAAAGGAACTGATAGCATAGATTTGAAAATGATAACATTAGTGCTAAACTATAAACGAATTTAATTGAAACTGTATAAAAACTAAAAGCCGGCAAAAACAGTCGGCATCTCTTTATTGTACATGGGCGGAGGTAAATAGAAATGCTTGTCATAAGAAAATGATAAGATTTTCGGGCGTTTTATATTATCCTCTTTTTGAAATGGTCTCCAGAAAGCCATGATAAATTAGTAAATAATTAAAATATTTTACCTTTTATATAGTAGTAAATATTTATAAATATGAACAATAACTAACTGAACTCCTATGCTTGATATTATAACAGGTATTTACGCACTGCACTGTCACAGACAGCACACCTCTAAGTCCGACGTTGAAACGATTTACGAGTTTTTTTATGCTAGTAGGCCTGTCCGTTTTATTATCTTTAAACCAATGCAGTCGTAGATGGTTCATTCAGGCTGATTACATTGCCAGTCTCGGACTCGCCTGCACAGTTTCAACTACCATTCGAATCTCGATACCATTACTAAATATATAGGACAAAATATCAAGTTCAGTGCGCACGGACCTGTGCTTTAACACTGACCAGTTTCAATTATCCTCGTTTAAAGTATACAATACTTAAGTAAATATTTAACTTTTATTCTTAATAAATGCATATCATTAAACGTTCTTCTTCGTACATGGAAACATTCGAAAATAATTCCAATTCCCAAAAATGCTAATCCAGTCGAGTTCTCTCACATCAGGCCATTAAATATTATGCCAACATTATCAAAAATTGCCGAACAAATAAATTTATTTCTTGATACACATACAATTTTACCAAATACGCAATCTGGTTTCCGTATTGACCATAGAACAACTGCGTTATTATATGCAACGGATGATATATTTAGAGCAAATGATCAAAGTACAAATACAATTTTAATTTTGTTGGTCTATAACAATGCTTGTGATACTCTTACTCATGAGATTTTATGTAAAAATCTTAAATATTTTGGTTTAGTTATTCTGCTCTATTGTTTCTAAAAAACTATCTATCAAATAGGCGACGAAGGGTGCTCCTAAATGGAATTTTTTTCAAATTTTACATTTAACACAATAGCTGTTCCACAAGGAAGTGTCCTAGGTCCATTATTATATTCGATATATACCTCTGATTTTTATAGCTACCTTAAATTTAGTTCTATGCACCAATATGCAGGTGACACATAGATTTGCTTAAACTTTTTACAACGTGAATATAAAGTAGCTGCTGAAAATGTTAACAAAGATTTAGCATAGGTTGTATGAGTATCAAGTGCGCACAGTCTTATTTTAAACAGGAAACAAACCGAGGTATTTTTGTTTGGAAAAAACAATAAAGAACTCTGTGAAATACCTGATATTAAAATTCTAATTTATAATGAAATTTTAACTTTTAGTGAACATAGGTAGATCGTCTAATTCAAGAATTCCCTACGGACGTACTGTCTAGAATTTCCCATTTGGATAGTCAATGCTGGGACCATTCGATGGCCACCAAATAGCCCTGATTTGACGCCATTAGAGAACTTTTTATGAGGGTTTTTAAAAGACAAAGTCAATTTAATCATACCCACAATCTTCAGGCCATTAAAGTAAAAATTCAAGAAGAAATTAACAACTTAAACAGAAACCATAATAACGTTATTTGCAATATTTTCCTAAACTTTAGAAGACGCTATGGGCTTAGCATTGAAAATAATGGTGGCCACTTTGAACAATTTTTCTAATTTTATTTATTTTTTATTTTATTTTATTTTTACACCATCCAACAGTACTTAAACCAATTAACGGATAGGAACATACAACAATAATTATTATAAATATACAGATAGAGAATAAATAATCACGAAATGTCCAAACAGCATTGGCAACAAGTAAATAAAAATAAACACGATTCACAATACGATTAATTCGATAAATACACTTTTTTTAAAGACCTGTAATTACAATTGAATATATCCAGACTGCCCTGTAGGTTATTGCAGTTTTCACACATAAAGAAAAGGGGGGAAAATTTTAACATGTTTGACCGCGGAGTACTCAGATAAAATTTACACCAGCGACGAGTCTCGACTCTAGGAATATGGAAGTTAAGTTGCTCTAAAAGTTGGGGACAATCAATTTTGTTATTTATTAATTTATTTAGAAAAATCAAGGACTGCGTTTTTCTACGGTCTTGCAAACTCAATACAGAAAATCTGTTTAATAAGTTCTGCTGAGGTATTCCAACATGAGGGTACTGGCCATCCATTTAAACATAAAAACTTTAAAAAACGCCGTTGAATATTCTCCAAGCTTTCAGCGTGAACGTTATAACCTGGTTGCCATATTATAGCAGCATACTCAAGTTTAGATTTCACAAATGCATTAAAAAGTAGCATTAATACCTGTATGTCGGTGAAACCTTGAGAGTTCCTTATAACAAAACCTAGATTTCTGTAGCCAATCTTAGTAATTTCATTTACATGCAGGGTGAATGATAATTTGTTATCAAACGTAACCCCTAGATCTTTAATCGAGTCCAACCGATTTAAGGTGACATTGTCCAAGATATAATTGAAACAAATAGGTGAAATTTTTCGAGAGAAAGTTACAATATTGCACTTTGCAGCATTCAGGGGGGGATTATTTGATACACACCATTCATCTAATTTACTAAGATTATTTTGCAATTTTAGGCAATCAGAAATATTAATTATTGAACAGAATATTTTTATGTCGTCAGCGTACAATAAAAAGTGTACATCAAGATTCTCCACAATATTATTGATGAATATTACGAAGAGAAGTCGACCAAGAATGGAGCCTTGAGGCACTCCTGAAGATACAGAAAACTCCTTTGACATAACTCCGCGACATTCAACGAATTGAGCTCTTTTTTTTTAATATACATTTATTTAACGTCGGCCTATTTCCGCTACTGAGGCCTAACACCGACGCCTGTAAACGAGCTACCCCCAACCAGGAATTTTGCCGAACCTCTTCCCTTAAGAAGAGTAGGGATCTTTTACTTGCCTAAGATTTAACAGACAAGGGACCGACGGCTTTGCATCCCCTCCGAAGGATGGTATATCTCCTATACAACCCTCGCCTAAGGTTGTATAGCTTCCGCGCATACACTGATATACAAGCCGAAGTATGTGCATAGTAAAGACGCACCTACGCTCGCCCCGAACTGAGTTCTATTAGATAAATATGATTTAAATAGGTCAATTAGTGGTAGAGACAATCCAACTTTTTCAAGCTTTTGAAGTAAGATACCATGATCTAACCGATCAAAAGCTTTGGAAAAATCTGTATAAATTACATCCACTTGAACATTCATATCAAGATTCTGAGCAATAAATTGAGTGATGCAAAATAAATTTGTTGTCGTTGATCGATTACGCATGAAGCCATGTTGATGAATGGAAATCTGACCCTGAACGTGCGGGTACAATATGTCATGTAACGCAATTTCTAAAACTTTGGCAAAATTACATATTATTGTTATAGCCCTGTAGTTTTCAACATTATTCCTATCACCCTTTTTAAATACGGCACAGACTCGAGCAGTTTTCCAAACATTAGGAATAACACAAGTACGCAACGTTAGATTAAACAATATAGTGAGAGGTTCCGCTAGAGCATAGGCACAGTCACGAACAATAAATGCTGGAATGTCATTGATGGAATGGAATTGGTTACTTATGTAGTATTATTTTCTTATGAATAGTTTTTTCTTGCTTTGTTAAATCTGTTCTGTTTAAAAAACCATATATTTATTTTCAATAATAACAGAAATAAATGAGAGTCAATATATAGTGAACAACCCTGTACATATCTATTAGGAAAGTCAGTTTCTTACTCTCAATTTAAAATTTACTGTATTAATAAGCTGCAAAACATCACCCGCATTTAATTCCGTAGGTGTCAAGAGCGTTGGGTTTCCTGAAGCGTGATGCGAGTGAAGTCATTAAGGAAACCTCGATAAAAGAACCAGATGCATAACGAAATTTGCTGACACGTGTTCCGGCACGTGTTGCGCCGTAGACAGAAAAGATACGTTACATACAGTAGAAAACAAACGGACCACCTCCAATGTCATCTTACACATGAATGGATGTTATCAGCTCCTTGATAACTAGAAAATGCACCAAAATAACTAAGGTGATAACTTATCGCCACCGGCAAGATTACATTATTATGACGAAGTGTATACATTTTTATCAAACACTTGATAATCATAATTCGCTATTCGTCTAGGAAGGGGCTACGATAATGCAATCTCTACCCGGTATCTCCCAGTCGGTATTTAGGTCTGTAGGTGTTCGTTTAGAACCAGAAGACGCTCAACCCTTTGAAATGAGGAGGATAATGTGCGCTTCCTAGCTATGGTTCGGTTCGTGGAAAGTGTGTGAATCTCCATCACAGTGTGTCCGATATTGTGTAAAATTGTAATGCAGCTTTAACAATGGTAGCAAAAGTGTAAGGAAATTCTCTTAATATTCAGAAGAGTAGTGAAAGTTGGTATAGGTGTTATCGTTCGTCTAAACCAAAAGTGTTCAGCAGTGTGTGAAACAATTAAATTTAAAATTAATCAAAAGGTCTCAAGAGAACGAGTATTGGCTGTTCAATACAGGACAAGACGATTGATGTCGTTTAAATTAATTTACAAAAATTAAGTGGAACAGGTTGAGTCGAAAATAAAGCTCACGATGGAATTCAATTGTATTGAAGGTTTTGTGAATTGTGCTCTGAGTTTATAGAATAAACGTCGCTGATATATAATAATGTGTGTGTGTGTGTGTGTGCAGAATGACGTCACTGCACTTATTGCAGTATGTGGCAAAAAATAAACGTTTATACGTAGTGCTATTGTTATTTAATGGCTTTGCAGTGTATGGTCTTATTAATAGTTACCTATGCCGTGCATTTACGTGGCAACTTGTTCAGATGGGGATAAGAAATTGATGTAATCATTTGTGTATTAAATAGAATACAAGTTGTCGTAAAAGTTGACTTCGTGTAGAATAAATCAAAATATGATTAATTAATGTAATTTGCGTCTATATAAATTGCACCCCTGGAGAGATAGGCCCCTTTAAATTTCGAAAAAAATTAATATTCTGGAAACGAATAGTTTTACAAGGTTCTAGTTTGGCACATAATTTAGGCTCAATTGCTTCTGGCAAAGTTAGAAAGAGATATATTCAGAAAATTGTTCAAAGTATAAAGGGTATCCCTCAAGAAGATGGTGGGATTTACACCTTTATGGATTATTAAAGTTACTTGGTGCATGCATACAAAGTGTTTTGAAAAGATTGAGACAACGCTTAGCCGTAGATTCTTGACATCAAAGCAAGTCGATTTAACCCAAAAAGTAGCGATCTAACTATTTTCGTTTTCAAGATGCAAGTTGGCAAATTAAAAAAATTGTGCGTATTTTGTCTCTATCCTGGAAACTATTGTCCGAATCTACTTCAAAGTTAGTAACGACATGTCTTTCAAGTTTCTAATTACAATGGTGATACTGCCAATGTTACATTTTATGGAGGGCGCTAGTTACAGTACTTTTATATGACACTTTAATGTGTAATTTAATTTCCTAAATAAAAGGTGTACTTGTTTAAACGCTATAAAATGCACCCTTCAGAGAAATTTATTTGTATCTACGAAATGAAAATAAAATGAAACAAACAACGAAACCTTCTATTTTATTAGTAGTAGTAAATTAATAACAGCAAATCAAAACCTTCACATAATCTCAAATTTTCAATGTAACTCCCATTAACTTCAATACATTTTCTACATCGTTTTATGATATTTTGACGTAAACGGAATGGTATTTCTTCCTGATTTTTAATAACATTTCCTGCTTCTTGGATTTTTCGGAATAACTCGTCGCGATTTTCTATCACTTGGGATCCATAGACCAACTCTTCATGTAGCCCCATGTGAAGAAGTCCAAGGGATTTGAATCCGGGCTGCAAGCTGACCATGCAAACTCGCTTCCCCGTCCAATCCAACAATGTGGAAAACATTAATTTAAATGGTTACGTACTGCTATTGCATAAACCACATATGTCTTCTGTTATTGTTATTAGCATTATTTAATGTCCAAATTGATGATGACCCGTTCAACCTATTAGGAAGCTCAACGGGCCCTAATACATTGTCAACGATAATCCCACACCAGACATTAATTGAAAATTCATCCTGAAAATGATGAACACGCGCTTTATGAGAATTTTCTACGGCCCAAATATGACCATTGCGCCAATTAAAAGCACCTCTTCGTGTAAATGTGTCGAAGTTTTAAATGTTGAACGGGTGTAAAATGGTACGGGTGAAGTTGATTTCTATGAATCACTTTGTAAATAATTGTTGAACTAATTTCTGTTCTAACAGATAGCTTTCGTATACTTATTTCCTGAATCTGTTCAATACGCATTAAAATAGTTTCTTCCTGCTGCGATGTGTAACTAATTGGACGGCCTGATCCTCCTCTTCCGGATTTCCTAAATCTTTGGAATATTACTTATGATTTGGTACCGTTCAATTAAAATACAACAATAATTGATATCTTCTCGCAGCCGCATGACGATTATGGTTTTCTTGAGTATAAACTGCGACTATGTCACACATTTCTAGATTTGAATACTAGCAGTGGGGCATTCTCAAATAGCAAACTTAAATAAATTAACGAACAACGTAGTCCAAAATATAAATTTTGGACTACTACATAACAAATGCAAATTTTACAAGCAGAAAGAAAACAGTATAATTATTAATATTTTATAATATATACAATGTTTGACACAACAAGTACTATTGACGATTTCAAGAAATCATACTTGAAGTGCACCTACTAGATAAAAAACCGCTTTTATGTACAATTGAATTTCTACCAACTGGTGTGTGGTGTATGACAAAGTTGTAAGTCGTGTATTTCTGTAAAAGGGTGCATTTTATCGCGTTTAAACAAGTACACCTTTTATTTAAGAAATTAAATTGCGTTTCGATTATAATAGCAGAAAGTGTCCAAAACTTAACATCAAAAAGTGTTAAACATAATATTTTTAGTCGCAAACTCCTCTATAAATCCTTATTTTACTATAAGGAACCTAACCAGACTGCAACCAACAGCTACTCTCCGGGCTATGTGCCCCGCCGAGCGCTGAATTACAAGTTACAAGCCTGGCGCGTTAAGTGTAATAATTGCATATTACCATCAAAACGCTAATGCTTCGATTGCAACAAACACCAGCCGAAAGACTGATCCTACTTAAAGGAGCTCCCTTGCCAGTCGTCACACACCACTTGCAGACTGCAGTTTCGAGCTGTTGGCTCTCGTCAGTGCAAGGTAGGTATGCGACGACCGACATGAGAATCCTTTGACTATAGTACATCCCGGTATTTTTACAATAGCGACATGTAAAACAGCCAGCAGGCGCCATCCAGCGGTCCAGTGTCTGTTGCAATCGAAAAATAAATAGCCTGACTTGGCTTAGCATAGTTCAAATGTGCTTTTAGAGGGCGGAATATTAAACATAATATTTTTAGTCGCAAACTCCTCTATAAATCCTTATTTTACTATAAGGAACCTAACCAGACTTCAACCAACAGCTACTCTCCGGGCTATGTGCCCCGCCGAGCGCTGAATTACAAGTTACAAGCCTGGCGCGTTAAGTGTAATAATTGCATATTACCATCAAAACGCTAATGCTTCGATTGCAACAAACACCAGCCGAAAGACTGATCCTACTTAAAGGAGCTCCCTTGCCAGTCGTCACACACCACTTGCAGACTGCAGTTTCGAGCTGTTGGCTCTCGTCAGTGCAAGGTAGGTATGCGACGACCGACATGAGAATCCTTTGACTATAGTACATCCCGGTATTTTTACAATAGCGACATGTAAAACAGCCAGCAGGCGCCATCCAGCGGTCCAGTGTCTGTTGCAATCGAAAAATAAATAGCCTGACTTGGCTTAGCATAGTTCAAATGTGCTTTTAGAGGGCGGAATATTAAACATAATATTTTTAGTCGCAAACTCCTCTATAAATCCTTATTTTACTATAAGGAACCTAACCAGACTGCAACCAACAGCTACTCTCCGGGCTATGTGCCCCGCCGAGCGCTGAATTACAGACACTGACACTGGACCGCTGGATGGCGCCTGCTGGCTGTTTTACATGTCGCTATTGTAAAAATACCGGGATGTACTATAGTCAAAGGATTCTCATGTCGGTCGTCGCATACCTACCTTGCACTGACGAGAGCCAACAGCTCGAAACTGCAGTCTGCAAGTGGTGTGTGACGACTGGCAAGGGAGCTCCTTTAAGTAGGATCAGTCTTTCGGCTGGTGTTTGTTCCAATCGAAGCATTAGCGTTTTGATGGTAATATGCAATTATTACACTTAACGCGCCAGGCTTGTAACTTGTAAATCAGCGCTCGGCGGGGCACATAGCCCGGAGAGTAGCTGTTGGTTGCAGTCTGGTTAGGTTCCTTATAGTAAAATAAGGATTTATAGAGGAGTTTGCGACTAAAAATATTATGTTTAATATTCCGCCCTCTAAAAGCACATTTGAACTATCAAAAAGTGTTGTCCCAATCTTTTCAAAACACCCTGTAAAGATTTTTCAATTATATTTATGCCGTATCTTTGGTTTTTGATTGTTTTTTGGCCAAATAAACACAGTAAATTCTGCAGAAATTTAGCAATTAAAAATTTTTCTTTGATTCGAAAACCATGAGTAGTTAGTAAAAAAATCCATGAATGAGATATTTGATGACCTATAAACTCTGCAGTTTCAATTTCATAGTATATGATGTATTTCATCGAAAATTATATGTTCGGTTTCTTCAGATTTTCCGAGACTCCATTTTTAAGTCACTTTAAGGGTTTGTAACTTGCGGTCTCTTTGTTTAATTTTATAATATTTCATAACTATCCAATATAGGCTAGGAAAAATTACAACCTAGATACAATTCTCTTGCATTAGCCCCCAAAAAACTGTTATCAAAGTCTGTAATTAACTTAATGCGATGCGTAATTTTTTTCTTATATTATTGGTTCTGAATTTGGTTTTAAGTTATAGAATAATGCATACGTTTGTTATTTTCTTAGTAGAATTGTGACTAAATCTTAAATAATATTTGAATAATTTCGGGGTTTATTGTACACAAATAGTCAGTTGTTTTCTTTATTCTTTTTTTTTTGTGGCTTAGCGAATCGAACTACTAAGGTTACAGCGGCTCTAACAGCATTATGTATAATAAAGGCAGTCCCAAATCATATATACAGTACGGGAATCGCTATTAGACGTATAGGGAAATCCTAGACACAACGGAGTGTGATTGGGGTGGGAAAATTCAATGCGCTGTACGCTGGCGCTGCTGTCGATGTTACTAGAGTTCTAACCGCAGGGATCCACCAGCTGTCATTTCTATGCACCACCATCCATTTCATAACAGCTCGTGATTCTAATCCATACCGCTCATGTACATAAGTGTATAAAGTATTTTAAAAATGATCCTACTGAAACTAACAATTTATTCTAAACTAATAAAACATATAACATCCAGTTACCCACTTAAATAAGTTCATAAGACTTAATTTGTAAATTATGTTATTCTTTAAAAGGCTCATCCATGAAGAAGGTAAAAAAGTTCTCATTTTTTGTTGCTAATATAATATCGTTCAAAGCTTTCCTGCAGGTAAAAAACGCAACAAAAACTTTACGTCCTCATTATTAACACCGGTGAACCTGTCGGTATGGTGTCATCAAACAAGCCAAAACAATAAAAATCTATAAAGGTAAGTGATTCAATTTGCCGGCGTAATAGTACGGAGAGTAATGGTATTTTAATGAGGTCGTAAAGTTTTTGTTGCGTTTTTTATTTGCAGGGAAGCTTTGAACGAAATTATACCAGTTTTATATAAGGCAAATTTTGAAAACATGTTTATCTTTTTTTTGAAAAGTTTAGTCTTGGGAAATCGTATATACAGGGCTACTTTTTTACATTGAACAGTATAGTTATCTCGCAAACCATAACAATTACAAATAAAAGTTGGTTGAATGAGACAAAAGTTTCGTATTTTGAAGACAAATAAAATGAATTATAGAATTGAAATTATTCCGATTGGCTCTGGACATATACGGTAAAATCCGAAAGAGCTAGTTTTTTTTACATAGTTTGCACATATATGAACAAATTTTTTCAGCAGTAACTATTAACAACATAATAGATGGATTAATGATTACGTTCAGTTACATACGGACTCTAAAATGACGAAAAATGCAGGTTCTTAACATTTCTTTGAGAGCTAATATAAAAAAATCGTATCTAAGTTGTAATTTTTGCCAGTTAATGTAGGCTAGATGGAAAATACTATAAAATTAAACATTTATATTAAAAAAATAGAAAAAGAACTGTAACTATAATTTAAAAAATCCCTATGCCGGCTCAGCGGCTCAATGCTTACGAGCCAGGCTTGAGACCAAGAAGTACCGGGTTCGAATCCTGGCTAAAGTATGGATGTTGAGTGGCGCTTTTAATGTGTTCTCGAGTTGGTAGCAGTGAACTACAACACGGTTAGTAACCATACCACTCCTGAGTTCGAATCTCAACTGCAGCAGATGGTAATGCGACGGGTCGCAGCTGAGCGATGGGAATGGTCCTTGTATATAGTCGAGCTCAGATTTACGGTGCACTCAAGAAAAGCAATAAAAACTTTACGGTCTCATTAAAATACCGTTAAACTTGTCGCAAAATTTATTGCACCCAGATACGTACTTGAAATATTTAGATCAGCAACTCAGTCGTTCAATTTTAACAGCGCGTTACGGACTAGTATTATCAATACAGGGTGTCCCAACCAAAAGTAGGCACCCTGAATAACTATGGAGATAAAAATTTTTTTAATGGAATACTTGTATGCCTATCATCATTTCTCTACCCTACACGGCCACCCCCTCAAAAAATTCAAATGTCAAAGGGGGTCGAGTGATACATGATCTCTACATAATTGTGTATTTTTTTAAACTTTTATCGATCCGTTATTGAGAAATAAATTGTTTCATTATTTTAGGTTCGGGAAATCAAAATAAAAGAAGCAGTTTAAATTATCGTATGTATTGTTCAAAATGACCCCCACCGATTTCCATACGTTAGTATAATCTGTTTTGAAATTCTGTACGAACATTTCTGAACACATCTGGAGTCAATAAACGGCATTCTCGAACAATTCTATCACGTAACTCTTCCAGAGATGCGGGTTTTGTTGCAAATACCTTCGATTCTAAATGTCCCCACAGAAAGAAATCCAAGGGAGTTAAATCGGGTGACCTAGCGGGCCACTCCACAGTACCTCTTCTTCCAATCCATCACTCAGGAAAGCGATTATCCAAAAATTCACTGATCGCTATAGCAAAATGTGGGGGTGCCTCATCCTGTTGAAAAAAACAGTTCCCCCTCTAAAAGATTATCGTTTTCTTCGAGGATTTGGGTAATCATTGGGCCGATGTTATTTTCTAACAGATCGAGGTACCTTTCGCCATTTATATTGTCAAGAATAGAAAACTGCCCGACAATGTGATCCCCTAAGATGCCAGCCCAAACATTTAACTTCTGAGACCTTTGGATATGAGTTTCCATGAACAAATGTGGACTGATTTCACTCCAATATCTACAATTGTGCTTGTTTACCTCCCCATTTAAGTAAAATGTCAATTCATCAAAAAAACACATATTGTACAATAGACTGGGATTACCATTTAATTGTCCACTAAAAGTCTCACAGAATTCAAGTCGACGATCGGGATCATCTTCGTTTAATTCGTGTACCAATTTAAATGTATATGGATGAAATTTGTGTGCCTTTAGAATTCGATGAACACTGCTTCGTGGTACTCCGGAAGCCTCAGCTACTTTCCTGATCGATTGAGTATTATCAATCTTCAAATGACCCAGAACTGACACTTCGACTGCTTCATTCCTAATCGGTCGCTGATGTTCATGCTTTTTGTTTCCTTCAGAACCTGTTTCCATAAATTCTTTCAATAATTGTAAAACATACTGAGAACCAAGCTTTCTGTCTGATCTGGGTGATTTCTATTAAATATGAGCTCCGTAGCTCTAGCACAATTATCGTTTTAAAATTAAATGCTGACAATTTCTATTCCCTCCTGAAGGGTATAAACCATTTTGAGAACTCACTCTGGTAAAATGTACCTCGATTTAAAATTGGTTGTGAACAAATTAATATTCAAGGACTATCAAATACTTATGAGTCTTTTATTATTCCAAAATTAAACGGACAAGAAAAGTGTTTCTTGTGGAAAAAACTCATGTTGATTTGAGAGTACTAAAAAATGTATTTTTTTTATAAATTCCAATACCCAGTGGCGTGTAGTTTAGATTTTTTAAACGATTTCGATTGTGTGTAATCATCAAAAATAAAATTTATTTTCCTTAAGAACGAATCGATAAAATTTTTAAAAAATACACAGTTATGTAGGGAATTGAAAGGCCTTTCAAAAGATGTATCACTCGACCCCTCTGAAATTTGAATTTTTTGAGGGAGTGGCCATGTAGGATACATGGATGATGATAAGTATACAAGTAGTACATTAAAATATGTCCCCCTTGGAAACAAGGGTGACATGTTTCACCAATTTTTCAAAAACATTTTATCTCCAAAGTTATATAGCTCAGAGTATGAGTCCCAGTTGAATGGTGGAATAACTAACGATAAACTCTGCCAGGACGTTAATCTAAATAAGACGGAATGGCCTTATACTGTTTTTTTTCGGGATTTTGAAACTGTAAACTGTATATGTCAAAGTATCTACTTTTTTATTAACTGTGGAGCATTCCTGAACTCGTTTATGCATTCTGTTGTTTTTAAATGCTCGATTTTTAAGAAAAAAATTAAAAGTCAAAAATAGGGCATTTCTTTATATCTGGGTGGAGGGATGGGTCATAAATATCGTTTAAAACTTATTTTTTTAGCATATCTATACATCCGTAAAAATACTTTGACTGTTTTGTGAGGGGAGGTACCCCTTTAAAATTCTTTAATATTTCTTCAAATTGACCGACATCTTTGTCTGGAATAATCACTAACACTGATTTCGTGAAGGTAATTAATCTGTGGACTTTACTCAATTTCAATTTTTTATTGGCCCAGTCGCACTCGGCATCGCCCGACCGCAGCTTTCCCGGTTTTAAGCCGTACCTAAACAAAGGAAAGAACATAACGCAAGATCTTTGTGATTATATTATGAAAGAAATCCCTTCGATGGTGTAAAACTCAGTATATAAACACGCTTTATAAAATAAAATAATTTCTTTGTTGACTAAGTCAACGGAAACTACATGAGAATGCAAACTGTTGTAAATAACCATAAATGCGCTAGCTAAACCACGAAACATTGTTCATAAAGGCCACAGCTTACAACTAGGAACGTAAATAACTTTATGGAATTCATTATTGATAAACGCATTCAACACATTTCATTTGTTCCACTGCAAATTTGATTACAAAACATTGTTTCACCTATTACAACTGAATTGCCTATTTGGCAAACCCCATAAATTGTAAACTTCCGCAAGTGTTAATAATAATAATAATATTAATAATAATTTTATTATCCAGATGACCAAATTACATGGTATAGGATTAGTCAGAAAAATGGGCACTATAACACATGTCCCTAATTCTCACATACTGACGTCTATAATATTAGTTACAAAATAAAAATCACATCTAAAAACTCAGTTACATTTAAAAAATTACAATTCCGCTAACAAAATAAAAGTAGTACATAGGTTGTATGTTAAATTTTAAACTAAAATAAACTTACAGCATTCATTCCTCTAAATATTTTTAATTGAGTAGAAACAGTCATGAATTAAATAGACTTTACTTCCCTTTTAAAATTTTTATTGTTTTTAAGATGGTAGCTTATTGTACACGATTATTATATACTTTGGATTTTCCTCATACTTTGACAGATTATGTTATATATAGGAATCATCAAATTATCACCTTCCCTAGCGTTGTAATTATGATTATAATTATTTGGTGTAAATGATTTAAAATAATTTTTGACATACGTAAGTACTTCATAAAAATGGTATACATGATAAGGTTATTGTCTATTTTACAAGGGCCGCACCAAATATCTCGCTTAATATCTATTGTAGAAGAATAAGGTTTAGAAACAGTTATTCCATTTTTTTGTAAGCTATATTTCATTAAAAAGAAATTTGGAATCCATAGCCTACTTTGTGAGACATATTACAAAAACCTGGAAAATAGGAAAACCACAAACGGTTATAGCTTCCTTATAGGAGATACGAAAAACGTTAAAGGAATAAAAGTTGACGGCAAAGACAATAAGACTAATAATGTATATAAAAAAATTCGAAAAATGCAGTTGGCTTTGACATACGCTCTTGCGCAAAATTGAAAAGAACAAATCTCAAAGTAGGCCATGACACCATTAATTTCGCTTATTTTTTTTTCCAACGATATAAACATGTCACAAAAATTTTAACTGATGGTGTCAATATTTAATATTTTACAAAAACCACAATTCATATCATTGAATCGTAAGTCAGCTATGCCATGATTAGTGAAAAACAATGTATACAGTTATTAACAAATTTGACAGATTGTCACTATTGTATGTCGTATGTTGCGTTGTCGCGTTCAGAGACAAGTTTTATATCAGTAATTATGGTGTACATCAATAATAACAAATTCTATATGATTATCATTTATTATCAGTGCAATTTTGACGGTGATATGTCAGTCACGGTTTACGGAGATAGATTTCCAGATGCTCCGCAGCCAAATCGAACTAAGTTTAGGAAGTTAGTTCAAAATCTAAAAACGCATGGTTCATTTTCAAACAAAGTAGTAAGGCGAGAGCATGTTGCTAATAATGTAAGAAAAGTGAATACAGTATTGAATTATGTTAACCAAAATGAAGAAACCTCTTTGAGACAAATTCAGAGAAACTGTCGCATAAAAAAAATAGTGCAAGAAAAACATTTAAAAAAAACTGATTTTGATGCTACAAAATGAGGGAATTTCAACATTTAAATGAGGGAGATAAGCCGAGGAGAGTAAGAGTTTGTAGATGGTTGTTAAATAAAAAAAGAAATGACCCGCTGATATGTAGCAAAATTCTTTGGTCGGACGAATAAAATGTTTCTAATAATGGATTTTTCAATAAAATATGGATTATAAGTGGACACGAAAAATACACATTGGTGCAAAGAGACTGCTTTCCAAGAAAGATTTTCTACGAATGGGTGGGTCTTTTAGGGATTGAAATAACTCGACCTTATTTTTATGATGGCAAATTAACCGCTCGTAGATACCTTAATTTCCCTGCAAAACTAATTTCAAGATTTTCTTTATGATTTATCAGTGGCAGAAAGATTAAATCGTTCATATTTTCAACAAGATGGAACTCCACCTCACACTGCTGTAATATGTACAAATTATTTAAATCAAGTTATGCCAGATAGCTGGATAGGCACCTATGGACCCATTCTATGGCCAGCTCGATCACCAGTTATTACTCCCTTGGATGTTTTCGTCTGGGGTTACATTAAAGACAAGGTATTTCAAACTGCCCCTGAAAATATTGATGACATCAAAATCAGAATTAGAAACGCATTAAGACAATTACTCCTGAAATGCTCCATAATGCCGATTTTTTCTGTAAATCATTTTTACCATCATCTAAGTCTACTAACCAATCCCTGAATGAGCAAATCGTAGACTCGACTATTCACCTACAAGAATTTGATGAGAGTGAAATTGCGGCTGCCTTAAAAAGACTCAAAACCAAATTGACTGCTGGTCCTGACGGAATACCGGCTTTTTTGCTGAAGGACTGTGCTCACTTTCTGGCGTTCCCTCTAAAAGTCATATTCAATACGTGCATTCGTAATTGTGAGTTGCCTGTATTATGGAAACGGTCGAAGGTATGTCCTATATATAAAAAAGATGATAAGTTTAATATTAGCAATTTTAGACCTATATCCATTATCTGCAATTGTTGTAAAGTTTTGGAAATCTTGTTACATGATTTTTTATACCATCATGTGTCCAACAAAATCTCAGTCTATCAACACGGCTTTATGAAGGGCCGATCTACTGCAACTAATCTGATCTGTGTTACTCAATTTATAGCTGAATCTATAGACTCGCAGACACAAACTGATGCTATTTACACAGATTTTTCGAAAGCATTCGATAGACTCGATTTTAGCATGCTACTTCACAAACTGCATTTATTCGGCTTGTCTGATTCCCTATTAAACTTTTTTAGATCATACCTATATGACAGGACTCAATATGTTGTATCCAATGGTTCTAAGTCTGCTGAATATACCGTAACATCTGGAGTTCCACAGGGGTCCATCCTTGGCCCCCTGTTGTTTATTATTTTTATAAACGATATTGTGTTGGATGTAAATTGTCTTAATTATGCGGATGATTTAAAGATTTATGATAACGTTAACAGCCTCAATGATTGTCTGCGTCTTCAAAGGAACTTAGACAGTGTTAAAGTTTGGTGTCAGGAAAACAAGTTGTCATTAAATGTCAGCAAATGCAATGTCATGTCTTTTTCTACAAAATCCACGCATATAAGTTTTGATTACAACCTGAATAATGTCAATCTGAACCGCCCCTCCACCTTTCGCGATCTTGGCGTAATTTTTGATACCAAGCTTTCTTTTGCCGCTCACGTTGACACCATTACCTTAGAAGTCAGTAAGACGTATGGGTTTTTGGTGCGAAATTGTCGTGATTTTACTCAGTTAGACGCAATTAAACCTGTCTATTTTACCTTTATTAGATCTAAGCTCGAGTACGCTTCTCTTGTATGGTCCCCATATTACATCACTTATATCAATAATTTGGAATCAGTCCAACGTCGATTTTTAAAATTCCTTAGTTTTAAATCGGACGGTGTTTACCCACCCTTAGGTGTTCCGCAAGAGGAGCTGCTTCATAAACATGGCATGACAAGTCTTGAGAGTAGGCGTAAATATTTTTCTCAGGCATTCCTTTTTAAAATAATACATAATATTATTGATTGCCAAGAATTATTGGCTAAATTAAATTTTATGGTACCCAGGGTAAACTCAAGGAATAGCCTAACTTTTTATCTGTCAACATCTCGTACTAATGTTCTTAAACACTCCCCGCTTTATACAGTGTGCAATATCTGTAATGCTAATGGTAGCCGTCTTGATATATTTAGTTGCAGTCTCAATGATATTAGAATGTATTATTTAAAATGAGCTTTGTTCTTTTACTTTGTTTTTTCTTACTATTTTATTGAGTCCTGTATAGTTTTTGTATTTATTTTAACCGTCTTTATGTTGTATATAATCGTACTTAATCTATGTTCTTGTTCTATTAATGCATAGTTGATATTTTGACATGTTTAATATTTTATCTTTTATCTTTCTTATTGTATAGAGCTTATTTATTAGTGTTTTTGTTTTTTTTCTTATCTTCCTGTTCTGTAATTGGGTTCTTTACCTGTAGAACAGTGTACTATTATAAATAAATAAATAAATAAATAAATAAATAAATAAATAAATAAATAATGTAATATGTGATATGTCACGTTTGTGTATTAGAATGCATGGTGCATAATTTGAGCATTTCAAGTTAGAAAAATAAAAACAAACATTTTCTTTTCAGTACGGTAGTAGGTAGTACTGTTATACATAGTTTTTCTTTTTTTGATGTTCGTTTTGTACTTGTATTTTTATTTATGGGATATTTTTTTGTTTGTATTAAATTGTAATAAATAATTGCTGAATTATAATTATTATAAAGTGAATTTTTACTAATGTGGCATAGCTGATTTATATTATTGAGGCGAGGGTTGTGTAAGTGATATACCACCCTTCGGAGGGGATGTAAAGCCGTCGGTTCTTTGTCTATTAAATGTTAGGCAAGTCAAAAATCCCTACTCTACTTAAGGGAAGAGGTTCGACAAAGTTCCTGGTTGGGGGTAGCTCGTCTACAGGCGTCGGTGATAGGCCTCAGTAGCGGAAATAGACCGACGTTAAATAAATGTTTCAAAAAAATGTGTTTCTTTGCTTAGAAAAGTGTGTATTGTTTTAAATTAAACCCAAGCAGTCAGATGTTTGTCAAAATCTGTAAATAAATTTTTTCGATAAAATATGCTTAAATTTTTATTCGTTTATCTTGGTATTACAGGTGACTTTGTATTTGTAGGGGGCGGATGTTTTTTAACCATAAGTGTTTCTTACTTTGTTCCATATTTAAGTAAGATTTGTTCCAAATCGGAAAACAAAGAAAAAGTTCAACTGACAACTTTTTTCTTAAATGGAATGACTATATTTTTTATGGTTTCTCATTAAGTATAAATTTCTAAGTGCAACAATTTTTTCAGATGTCAATAATTCCAAAAAATAAGTGAGATACGAACAATTTTTAATTTTTTTTCAAAATGGCCGTATCAGATGAATGCGATGTAAGAAAATTACTAAGTAGGCTGTGGAAATTATTAGTAAGGTTGTAGACTTGTCTGTAAAATAGTTGTTTGAATTACTGATAGATACCAGTATCTTTAGGTTTTTTTCAAAAAACGGAATTTAATTTTCATTTCCGTAAGGGTCCTATGAAAATGTTTAAATGGAACTGTGCTATTTTTTTTATTAATCAGAAATAATGATTCATAAACTATAATTTTTTCGACATTAATCATTTCTTAACGATATCCTTCGGTATAATAGAAGTATTTTTAAAAAGTAAACACAAATTAAACAAGAAATAATTTTAATAAAACGTTACAACCATGAATAAATAGAATAACAAAACTATTTAAAACCTAAATTATAAAAAACCATTATAAAAATTGTTCAAACTGTTCACCGTTATTTGTGCAATTTCGTGTCGAACTCTTTCTTCCAGATCTTGCCTTGTGGTTGAAGCAGTCATGTAGACTCTATTTTTCAAATGCGCCCAAATAAAAAAATCGAGTAGGGTTAAGTCAGGCGACCTTTCATGCCATCTGACTGGACCATGGATCCCAATCCAACGATCTGGAAATAATTGATTTAAGTAAACCCTAACGATAATAGCATTGTGTGGTCCAGCCAGTCTTGTTGGAAGTAAACCTCGTCATTATTGGTATTGGGAATTTGATTAATTTGTGGAGCTATTATATTTTGGAGAAATTCTAGATATCTTGGTCCAGTTAGAGTTCTGTCAAAAATTATTGGACTTATGATATGGTCGCCCAATACGCCTAACCAAACATTGAAGCTAAACCATAATGTGAGCATTTTCAATTACCCAATATCGAGTGTTGTTTCGATTAAATAACCCAAGGTTTGTAAATCTCGATTCATCAGTGAACAAAATCTAAAAATCTGTCTGACGTATGAATTTACCCCCAAATTTGATTAAATGATTTCTATCATATGTAGAATTTCTAGGGGAGAATATAATAAACACAGTTTTAAAAATGTTTAAAAATAATCTATTGGTTTTGAAATATTCTTCATATCTTTTTATGATATTTTGTAAAGAGGTTAAAGTGTATTGAACAGTTTTTCCGCAGTACAAATATGAATTGTCATCTGCAAACATGATCCAGAACTCATCAAAGAAATTCGGGAAATCGTTAATACAAAACAAAAAAAGCAAAAGCCCCAGTACAGGTCCCTGTGGTAAACCAAAAATTTTATTTTTAGTTTGTCGGATTAAATACCATTACTTAAATCCATAAACAGTGCAGCATATTTATAATTTTGATTTATATTTTCATACAGTTTATCTAAAAATGATAATACGGCAGTCTGGGTTGAATATTTTTTGACAAACCCATACTGAGCCCTTGATAATATATTAGTTTTAGCTTCAAAATTTAAAATTCTGTTAAATACGTTCAAGTATTTTAGAGATCGACGTTACTGGTCTGTAATTATCAATTGAAGTAATATCTCATTTTTTATGTAGAGGAATAACTTTGGCTCTTTTTAGAATAAATGGAAATATTCCCTCAGAAAGAGAGAGATTTATTAAATATGTAAGAGGAGCCATGAGAAATTTTACAGATTTTTTAATGAGATTTTACTTAAATTATCTGCTCCAGATGCGTCGTTGTTCTTTAATCTCATGATGATGTTAAAAATTTCATTTTCTGTCACAGGTTCTAAAAAAATTTTAGGATAAATCGATATAGAACCAAAGTTTATTTGGGGAATGTTACCAAGCTCATGCATCAATCAATTTACAAGGCAAATTTATAAAATGGTTGTTGAATTTTTGTGCAATAACAGATGGTTCAGTTATGATTTTATTATCAATTTTTATCTTAACTTCGTTTGTAACTTTTTTATCACATTTATTTTTATTTATTATGAGCATATTGCTTTAGATTTATTACTAGTTGTAAAAAGAATCATTGTACATGTTTTGCCGCAATAATAACTTTTTTGTAAAAAATTTTATATCTATTAGATGGGATATCATTGATGACACATATAGTAAGAGACTACATAATATATCAAGACATTTTGGCCTAAAACAATTTAATTCACAACCTACAAGAATAACTGACAAAATTTCGTCTATAATTAGTTAATATTTCCGTACGATTTCATTTTCTCCCATATTGTACACAAAGTTAAAGCAATAGTCCAGAAACATTGTCTACGTGGACAATATTTCTGGATCTTTGTGTACAAGAGAAAATGAAATCGTACAGAAATATTAACTCATACATACACACGCCAAGTTAAAGTATACTAGACTATATTTACAAATTGTTATGAAATCCAGGTAAATATGCAAATTGCACCGAAAATCACCGACCACGAAACTATAGGTATAAACTTAAATTGCAATAATCCGGTTTCTGACCTGGACATAAAATTTAGACTATAATAAAATTTCATTAAACTTAATCGATGGTAACTGGGTATATGGCTGTATTAATACTAATAAAGTATTTGAATCATTCGTGAATAACATAAAAACTGAATTGGATAACGAGTGTCCGATTATCAAAAAACGAGCAATGAAATATAATGAATGGTTTAATGATACTATTAAAGAAACAATGAAAAAAGAGATCTAGCGTATAAACAGTTTAAAACAAACAAAAATGGTGAAAACTGGCGAACCTATACTAATAATCGTAATGAGGTTGTAAAAGTGTTAAGAAATGAAAAACAAAATTATTATGAAAATAAAATAGATAATTTAAAATATAATCCAAAATTAATGTGGCGGACGCTCAAAAATATAATAAAATCAAAAGACAATCATAATATATCCTCTCTTATAATAGGAGGAGTTGAAAAAAATGAGCATTTAGAAAAAGAACTTAATATATATTTTATTTCTAGTGATGATCTAATTGTAGATAGGTTAAAAATAATAGGTATTACCTTAATAGATATGTTTTATTTGACAACAGAGCATTGCAGCCAGATATATATTTTAAAGAATTTAATATTATAAATCTCACTAAATTACGTAAAATTGTTTTTAAACAGCAAAATAAATTTTCTGATGATGAAATTGACTTTAAATTAATAAAAAATACGTTTGATGTCATTGGCTATCCATTATTACATATTATTAATACATCGCTAAATAGTGGAACATTTCCAGATATATTGAAAACATCATTAATAACTCCTGTAGCAAAAGTTCCAGGTACAAAATTAGCGGAAGAGCACAGACCCATAAATACATATACCTTCACTGGAAAAAAATCTAGAAGTAGTAGTTCATGACCAACTCACTGAATTTGTAGGCAATAACAAATTATTACATGAAAACCAATTAGGATTTAGAGAAAATCATTCGTCTGAAACGGCTTTACAAAAAATAATCAATGATGTCAAATATTCCATAGATAAAGGTGAAGTTGTGATAACCGTCTTCCTCGATTTAAAAAGAGCATTCGAAGTTGTCAACAGAGAGCTTTTATTAAAAAAACTATGCCAATATTTTGGGATTATTGACACGGCGTACGAATGGTTTAAGTCGTATCTATATGGAAGGAGTCAGCAAACCAAAATAAATAAAATTAAATCAGAAAAACTTTTTAGTCATAATGGAGTTCCACAAAGTAGTGTACTAGGGCCTATGCTTTTCACGATATGTATTAATGATTTACTTCTAATCAACTCAACAAGAGGAGTGCAAAATACATCCCTTTGCAGACGATACTATATTTATCTGGAACTAATGTGAAGCAAGTTATCCAAAAAATTAACATGACACTGGAATTAATTAATGAATGGTTTACAACGAACGGATTAATGGTAAACGCCAAAAAATCCAAATATATGATAATAGGTTCTAACAAATATTTAAATCAAAACATTGATAATATGTGTGTAAAATACAACGGAGAAAATCTTGAAAAGGTCATAACTATGAGATATTTAGGGATAGTCATAGATAACAAACTAACATTTAACGACCATATAAACTACATATGTAAAGAGATATAAAAAAACTGGGATTCGCCTATCGTGTTAGTAAACATTTAACTTCAAATACAAGGAAAACTATTTATAACACAATAATGAAACCACACTTCGAGTACTGCTCAAGTATATTATATATGTGTAACGACACCAATGTATCTAAACTGCAGCTACTTAGGATGTATGTATAGATGTATGCGTTTTATTTTAAAATGTAATAGATATGTTAATATAAATACAATGCAATGTACATTTAAATGGTTTTCAGTAAAAGACAATATAAAATACATGACATTAATATTTTTATACAAACTTCACAATAATTTACTACCAACATATTTGTCAATAAATGTACAACATTTATTGACAAATATAATCATATAAGTATTAATTACTCAAACTTAATGAAAACAAAGTCCTCCATATACGACAAGGGAAATTCTGGTAATTTAACTAATTACCAGAATTTTTAAAGCAAGCTAAGAACGTCTTTCTGTTTAAAAAATATTTATATAAATTCATGTATATTAACTTAGTTCTATTTTACTCATTAGGCCTATTATAGGTATGTTGTATAAATTATTAATATTGTTAAATGTAGGTAAATGTGCTGTACTACATATGTATGTTACACCTCTGTAATAGCTACTTGTGCTAAATAAAGATTGTTATTATTATTATATCTGTTGTCTGTCTATCTATATCATTAGGATTATTAGTTGCCGATTTAATTTGGCGTAACAGCTTTAAATTTTCTGATGATATCTTTATCCCGAGCATCGCCCATGCATTCTTTGCAATTTTACTATCTATTTTTTTATATGGAAAATTTGTATTGTGGTGATGAGTCAAAACATTTATAAAATTATTAAAACCCTCCTCAACTGACACTGAATTTAAAATATTCGTCCATTCTTCCATTCCCAACTAATAACAATAATTTTTAAATTTTGTCTCCTAGGTTCTTATATAACGATCATTTTCCACATCAAAATTGTACTTTAGATATTTACATTCTAATATTTGAGAGGTATGATCAGACAAACCATTATTTAGTACTTTACATTTTACTTTCGGAGTGTTGATAAAACTTGTACAGATATATAGTCAATACAAGTTTTGTTGTTCAAAATTAATCTGGTAGGTTCATTTATTAACTTATCTAAGTTGTAAGTTCAGAGTGAATCACACAGCTTATTTTTATCAGAAGAAGAAAAGAGAAAATCAATATTAATTGGACATGACATTGCAATATTTAATTTATTTCACAGAGGTAAAAAGAAACAAGTACGTACTTTAATTATAAGCCCAATAGCTCCTCCATCCGGTATTGAAAAATGAGATCATTGCTGTAGCAATTATTGAGAAATTCTTCTTTTGAATTTCTAGCAGATGAAATCCCGCTCTAATAAAATTAATTGTCTAAATAAATAATATGCCGACATCACCGAAGTGCAAAAAATTGACTGTGAACTCAACTTGACCCCTTAAATGCGTTAAAATAAAAGAACTACCCTAATCGAATGAAGTTGTGAGCAGTTTCTAGTTATCATCAGATATCATGCATTCCTGAGGCCTTGATGTGGAAGATCTCGGAATGTTTCCATCAATTTAATTGATTAGATTTCTAAGGTCGAATCATTGACTTGTATAACTATCTAGCTTAACAATTGGAGACCAAAATTGAGAACCGCAGGAGAAAATCCACATATAACATACGCATTACATTTTTTTTTTTTAATCGAAACGAAGAGGTCATGCATACGCGGAGTGATAGCTCAAGCCAAAAACTACTTCTTTTTCACACACTAGTAACTATTTGGTTGCAATGGGAATTGTACACAGAACCATATAAATTTTAATGAACATTGATAAAAAATGTTCTTATCAAAATAAAGTCAACTCGTTAGCAGGCTAATTAATACATTAATAAAGTGTCAACTAAATTCGTTATCTCTAAGGTCATTGTACAGTGTGTACCAATGTTGGTATATTTACAGAGTATCTTGGTTGTTGTTAAGGGTTGAAGCTACATTTTGGAATGCGTTTAATTTAACGATTCTGGTAATCTTAAAATAGTAATTATTGACCAATAATCCTACTCAATAATTTAATAAAATTATTTTGAAAAATATCTTAACTGCATTAAGAACAACAATTTCTCTCCACATCAATTTGGATTTTTAGATGGAGTAGCACTGACAACGTGACCTATGGAGTAATAGAGGTAGTAACAAATCATCGTGATAAGAGTAAAAAATGTGCAGCAGTCGTTTTAGATTCGGCTAACGCTTTCGACACGGTATCAAGCTGAAAGTCTTTTGGATTAGTATTTAGCAGACAGAACTCAAGTGTGTTAAAATTAGAAACGTATTAAGTAATTCAAAAAAATGTTCAGATGAACAATACTGTTAATATAAAAAGTAGCCACTCTGCATGCGTATATATTTGGCAACCTGGCAACCACGAATTAGCTTTAAATGAGGCTTTGGTAAGGATAGGCGCAAAGTGGTTAGTGATCCTAATTTTAAAATTACACTTAGAAAGACTTGACCCCTGTTGATGAAGGAAAAAAATTTAGGCTTATATCTCGATGTTAAGATTTTCACTTTGCTAAGTTGATACAAAAATCATATGGTAAGTTGAAACTACCATACATGCATAGGGAGGTACTTAGTTTTGATATAAAGCTGATGTTCCCAATTCTATATTAATGAACTCGAATAATTTATAGGTTTACTTTATTTCTGATTAATACTGAAATTAATTGTAAATGAGGCTGTAGTTGTGTCAAATTGTCAGAATGAACGTTGAAAAAACTGAATCAAGAATTAGACCCAGTCAAAATTCGATAACTGGTATGTATTTTACAAATCAAAGAGTAATTCGTTTTGTATCCCATTCATTTTAAGTGGACATACAATGAGAAAAAGAAAGAAGGTCTTGAACAAAGCGTTTAAAACAAAACACAATAATATACCGTCTCTGCCACGATCAACCAGGAATTGTAAAATATTTTTTCATAATAGAATTATAGCTTTTGCGTTAAATATTATCCGGTAAAATCACATTATTTCAGAAAGAAATTTGTCTCATTCCTGTCGTTGTATTTTTAAGTTTGTGATAACCAATACACCCAAGTTTTTGTCTGAAAATACATTTTTCAGAACTGGCCTATTCCCAGAAACAAGTATGATTGGGAAGTTTCCGTTACAAGTAAATTGTAAATGATATGAATGTCCTGCTCGCTACGGCTTTAATTTTCAATACAGGGTGTTTTCTAAGTGCGTTCATTAGGTGGTTATATGGTTATTAGCCCAATAAAATGGGACGAAATTTGTCGATTTGGATGAAATAATTCAGAACGGGCTGACATTTTGGGAACAGGTTTAATTTGTGGTACTTTTTAACATATCAAAAGTCCCCACCCGTAGACGCTGGCAGAGGGGGGGGGTGGAGAAAATAAGTAAAAAAAATCGGATTTTCGCAAAAAACTTGGAAAGTATCAATTTTACTGTAAAATATGTACACATGAAAATTATAGGTAATAAAAATCCGTACAATTTCATTTCTTTTTAAGTTCGCACAACCTATTGGAGCCGAGATGGGTTTTTTGAAATTTTGACAGTTTTGCCACGCAACGGAAATGCGCGTGTTTTTCGTTAAAATCTCAATAATGGTCTTTTGGATCGCAAAATGTTTCAAACGAAAATTTTAGAGAATTCAATTACGAATAATTTTCTTTTATTTTTCATTTCCATTTGATCAATATTGGCAGAGATATGAATTTTTAAACATCTTTATAGCGCGCTACCAGAATACTTGTTTCGTGATAAAATCGATAAAAACTCGCAAACGATAGATCGCACGCATATAGTGTATCTAATAAAAGTTAAAGAGAATAAAATTTTGAATGATGTAAAGCAACGACAGGCGCAGTTAGTAGTTGGATGGGTGACCATTCCAACGGAAACCGCGTCCTCGCCTCACACATCTTCCAGCGGCTTGTATATCAGTGTATGCGCGGAAGCTATACAACCTTAGGCGAGGGTTGTATAGGAGATATACCATCCTTCGGAGGGGATGTAAAGCCGTCGGTCCCTTGTCTATTAAATGTTAGGCAAGTAAAAGATCCCTACTCTTCTTAAGGGAAGAGGTTCGGCAAAAATTCCTGGTTGGGGGTAGCTCGTCTACAGGCGTCGGTGTTAGGCCTCAGTAGCGGAAATAGGCCGACGTTAAATAAATGTATAAAATAAAAAAAAAAATGTTGAATTTGTTGGTGTATGTAAAAAATCGTTTTGATAACGAGTGAATGGAGATAAAGGGACAAATATGAAAAATTGTCATTTTCAAGTGAATTTAGACAAATAGCTATTTTTTGATTGGCTTTAGGCAATAATTACATTAAAGGTTTTTTGAAGAGAATTAAATTATCTGTAAAATGAGCTCCAAGTGTTCTTCACGCGATGAATGGTTCAGGAGTTACAGCTGCTTAAAGCTATGAGCAAAAATTTCTTTTTTATTATAAATTAAGATTTTCCTGCAAGAACTGTGCATTTGTGAAATTTTTCATCTGTTTTTCATGGCTTGCTGTAAGATATGGACACCTAATTCGAAACGCTTCTACAAAAAGCTTAATATTTATTTTTATTTATATTCAATTTTTAATCAGGAAAAAACAATCTAAAGCAAATTTACCACCAGAGCTGTGACCAGTACTCAATGAAAGTACTGGGAGTAACCAGTAAGCAGTATCAAACCATTTTTGTTTTACTTGCAGTATTAAGTACCAGTATATTTAAAAACAACTTGAAGTATTGAGTAATGTGCTTAAAATTAAACATTTGCAGTAGCAGTATTAAGTAAAGTACTCTTCAAGTATTTTCAGTATTTTAAATACTTAGAGTATTTTGTAAATACTTGCAGTACTTTCAAGTACTGCAAGTACTTTACTTTTAGCAGTAACCTCAGTGATTTACATATTTTAAATTACTTGCAGTATATTTATAAGTATTTTTTTAAAAGCAGTATAAGTACTTGGAGTAGTTTTATTATCACTGGGAGTACTTTGTAATACTGGGAGTACTTTCTGCTACTGGGAGTACTTTCTACTACTGGGAGTACATTAGTAAAATACTTGCAGTACATTATGATTTTGCAGTACTTTTTTTAAGTAACAAGTAATATTTCATCAAAAATTGCAGAAAATAAGTACCCAGTACAAGTACATTGCAAATGTACTGGAAATTTACAATACCAGTACAGAAATATTAAAAGTACTTAAAGTAAAGTACTTAGAGTACCTAAACTACTGGAGTACAAATTTGCAGTACATTTTTGTACTGAAGTACTCAGCTCTGTACCACTCTATCTGATAAAAAATAAAACATACAGGGTACTACTTGAAAATTGGAGTTATGAAAAATTGAATTTCCGTGAAATGGAAAAATGGGAAGAACATTTCTAAATCCAAGCAAATTAACAAAATAGGCCAATTTTGCATTTAATTTGTTGAGAAATAAGTACCCTTTTATTAAAATTCAAAGTCTACTTCGAATTTTTTTAAATTTGTTCCTGAATTCCAATGTCAACTAGAAATAGCAAATAAATGCCGTTTCCAAGGTTATTTTCCATCCGATATTAATATGAAAAAAAGCGTTGGAAAGAGAAATTACAGCTTTATGAGAGAAGTGACTTAAATACACAGGATGCTATTTAAAATAAGAAACTTGTGACAATTTCCGGCCATACCGGAAGTGATTATTTAATGGTCAAAATGTGTCCATTGATACCTATATTTGATTTCCCAAATTTCAGAATTTTATTTTTAATTATACAAATCTCCCTCCTCTATTCGGCAGTTTTTATTTATTAATTATTCAAAGGCTGACAGTCCCGTATTTTTTTCATTCAAGGTATAGCAGGTTTTGTTCCTGGGTAAAGACGTCATACAAAATATTATGTTTCCTCCGTTGTCTCTTATGAATTATATTTTAGGTGGCCTAAAAGGTCACCCCTCATAAAGGACCGTTTAAAATTCAAACAGAGTTTCAAGAACTTGGACATATTAAACCGTTAAAAGAAAATCTAATTTTGTAGAAGACGATGCCAAAAAAGGCATTTTATTAAGTGTTCAAGAAAACAACATCGAATTCACGCCAAATTGCTCTGAAAAATAATGTTCATAGAGAAAAACCTCGTCCTTATAATATGATGTTTATGCAAGTACTAAGAGAAGACGAGACGATCCAAATCGTAGACAGAAAACATGGATGAGGTATAGTCGAGTTCAATTTTACCGTGCAAATAAAAAACGCAACAAAAACTTTATGAGTTCATTATTAATGCCAGCGAACCAGTATGTATGGGGTCATCAAACAAGCCGACGTACATTAATAGCTTATAAAGGTAAGTAATTTAATTTGCGGTCGAAATACCACAAAGAGTTATGGTATTTTAATGAGATCGTAAAGTTTTTGTTGCGTTTTTATTTGTACAGTAAAATTGAACTCGGCTATATCTCTTGATTCTATTGTATTTTAAACGAATCAACATCCACGTAAACCGACGGAACTATAGGTATTGGTCAGCATCTTAAAGTAAGTGTTTGGGCAGGTATCATCAGCAACCATATAATTGATCCACTTTTGATCGAAGGGAATTTGATAGCTGCAAAATGCATAAATATTGTCAGAGATGAAATTGTTCCTGTTTTAGCAAACTTATATCCAAATGCACTTTATCTGTGTGAAACTGTTTAGTTTCAGTAAGACTGAGCAACACCTCGTTATACTGTAATTGTGACACAGTATTTAAACGAAACATTTCCTATTAAATGGATGCGAAAAGGTGATACTGGGTGGCCAGCTAGATCACCAGACCTTTCCCTGTTGGATTTTTTCCATAGAGATATCTCAAGACTAAGATATAAGGGCAAAAAAGCCAAATAACATCGACGACCTCAAAGAAAGACTACAAACAAAAATATTTTAATTCAAGTTTTAAAGAGTGAGGTGAGGAAATTTTACTACAAAAAAAAGTGGAAAAATTAACTTTCTGTAAATTTCCAAGGCGTACTTGATTTTTTTAAACTAAAATTATAGCATAAGTTAATTTCTATCCTAGCAGGGCTAAATCACAGATAAAATTTCAACTAATATTTTTTAGACTATTTCACCTACTTATACTATAAGTTACAAATTATTAAAAAATTATTTTTCCATTAGTTTTCTACTAAATAAATAAATAAACACCACAGAAATTAGATAACCCCCAATTCCAGAAGCCAGAGGCTTGTGCGGAAAGGGGTTACACATTGAAAAACGCGGTCATACAACCATATACTCCGACAGTGCCAGTGCCGGAGCCGGTGTCGAACCCGGTGGCGCGATACCCGTTCGATTAATCGCGATTGTCACCTCACGCCTTAACCAACGCGGCTATTGGCAAGACATGACTGGACATGTTGCCTTTAAGTAAAAAATAAAAGAGACCAAAAGATTATGTTTTAAAAAAATGATCCCTCAATAACTCCAAAAGTGGTTCCCAAAATTCAGGATTATTTTCGTTGTCGATCCTCAACTTTGGAAAATAGTATTTCTATAGAAGTGACACCCCGTATAGATTTTCACTCAACTTTTGATAAGAAAACTTCTTTGCAGAAGTGCAAATTGATGCTTTAGAGCAAACCTTTCTGAATAATTGATTTTACATAGTAAAATCATATGAGATAGGAGATATATATATATTTTATCTTGTTCTAGTATCATATTACATAATATTATGTCAGAATCACTACACAAGCTGACAAAGAGTTTATCGGTGATATTATAATCACGAGTTTTCTGTCTCCATTAATTTTGTTGAAAATGTAACATTTGTGTATTCTGAAAAAAATCGGAAAAATAAGTATTTTTAATTTAATTGATATTGACGGATTCATAAAAATGATAAATTATATTATTTGTACGCTAGCTTCTGACTTATTGACCTCTGTAAATTTATGCTTGTAATTATTAATACAATTTAGTTTATATTTTGCAATAACTTATAATATTCTAGTAACTATATGAGATGACGTCAGAACATTCATATTTTATTGAAAGTACGTATTTCATTAGACAGAAAGGGAATTGTCGTGAATAGAGACACAAACTGCTGCACAATAATTGATATTATCAAAATGTCGGCCATATTTGGACCACATTGATGATGAGGTTTTTTGTCATTGTTCGTTGATCATCAACCAACATAAATTGAATTTTTAAATGGAGAGTATGATCCGGTTCCGAAAATAAATTTGTTTTTTTTTTTTTTTTTAATACTTTAATGTCATCCCAATCATTCACGGCCAGCTTTTCAATCCCAAGTTAACTCCTGTCAAGTAATTAGTCTTGGGTTAATCGAGACGTAGAGTATTTCAAATGCAAGTCAACTTGGATGAAGTATGAAGTATGAGATAGTCGAGCTCATGTTTACGGTGCATTTAAAAAAGGCAATAGAACTTTGCGACCTTATAATTATCGCCGTTGGACCATGCGGCATGGTGTCATCAAACAAGCCGACGCACATTAAAAACCTATAAAGGTAAGCCAGTCAATTTGCTAACGGAATAGTACGGCGCCGTACTTAAAATTCGCATGCATTAGAATGTACATATAAATAATAATACTAGACCGTAACGCGCTGCTAAATTTGAACGACTGAGTTGTTGATCTAAAAATTTCAAGTGCGCACCTGGGCGCAATTATTTTTGCGACAAGTTTAACTGTATTTTAATGAGGTCGCAAAGTTTTTATTGCCTTTTTTGAGTGCAACGTAAATCTGAGCTCGACTATAACCTTGGGTTAACAAAGACGTAGCGTATTTAAAATTGAAGTTACGAATTAAATCGATAGTAAAATAACTCTAGCATGAAGTATGGGTTCACTGCAAATTTTGGTTTAAAACTAACCTAAAATTTGTTGTTTCGATTTTATCTATCATTGTTATTTAAATTGTAATATTAATATAAAACATATTTCGTTTATTTTCGGAATATTTTTTAAAAAATTTCATTTATGTTATATCTATTTTTCACATATATCTGTTAATTCTGAATACGCTACAATTAGAATTAATTGTTTTCAATTTTCTTACACGTATTTTGCTTTTTCTCCAAAAGAAACGACATATTACATATTGTTTCTTTTGGCATTCTATAACATTTTGGTTTAGTTGGACTAATGTTACCAGTAGGTGGTCTTCTTTAAGACTAAAATTGGGAAAGATTTCTTATCGATATTAATTAAAGCATGATAGAAACTTATAAAATTACAAATTTATTGAGGATTTATCCATTTCAGTAACAGTCTCCAATACAAATATTGTAAATATATTAAAAGTTAGGTTAATTTGTATTTTATTATAACAAAATATAACAGGCTAAGGTTAGTCATACAGAATCGCGAAAATAAATTAAATTCATACTTCTCGTACCAACTTAACATATTTCGCATACCTAGAATTAAGTAACTCAAATAGAAAATGATAATGATAAACAGTAATAACATTAACTCGAACTTAGCCTCGAATTAAATTACAAGAAAGGTTAACTCAATTACGTTATTATTTTTACTCAATACAGTGCATTTTAATGAAAATTATCCACCCTAAACAAATACCCCACAAAAAGTCTAAGGGAATCAAATCTGGTGACTGAAGTGGACACTCCGCCATCGGACCTCTTCTACCTAGCCAACGACTGAGGAATGTACCGTTAAGAAATTGACGGTTGACGTTGACATAAACATAAACACACCTCATATAGCAGACAACCCCCAAGTTCAAAGTATTTACTTCACTTGAATTATCAATAGGTGAAAAGTTGGATGCTGATGAATCTGAGTGGATAGAAGAAATATTGGAACTTTGATACAATTCCCAAACTTTGTCCGCAATGTCAATTATATCATTAATATCTGATTTACTGGACCCCCCCCCCCCCAAACACCCTTCTCTATGAAATCACACAAATAACCCCTATCAACCAAAGATTACAATCCCTAACCACAAAATTCGCTATTATAACATAGAAATCATCCAACCACTCTGCAAAATAAGAAATCAAGGAATACCCAGCAGAAGAAAATACCCAGAGCTAACTTTATGGGAACATATCAGTTCTATGAACAATTGGCAATGAAATATTTTTATATTTTCCATTCTAGTGTACTTGTTTTTTTTTTACATAACATGAATATAATGTAGTTTATAAAATGTTTATATATAAAAAAATCTTTATATAGTTGTAACAGGCTGAAGGACTTCGATCGATTGCCTATTGGTGTTACCAATAAAATACTTTTATTATTATTATTATTATTATTATTATTATTATTCTGATTTACCGGAAACAGGAATTGCCATGAAAACTGTTCCTGGTAAACGTCGTTTCCACAACTTAATTAATAAGTCTTGATTAACCATTTGAGAACCCTCCACAGTACTTAACATTCACCTATAAAAATCAGAAGGTTTACAATCACCCATTTGCGAACCTGATAACAAATCATCTAAACGTTTTTTCTCGCTTGTAGTTAGTCTGTGAATAATTACTTCTTTAAGGAAAGTCGTCAGACGAGCAAGATGGAGTCACTGCGATTGGAACAGGGGTCACCTATCTGGTATACAGATGGATCCAAGATGGCTGAAGGGGTAGGAGTGGGAGTAGCAGGGCCGAATTGTAGGCTATCCAAAGCCCTCGGTAACACCCCAACCATTTTTCAGGCAGAGATTTATGCCATAGATCTGTGTGCTCAGGTATGCCAAAATAAAGGCATCCGAAAGGCAAAGATCTACATACACTAAAGGCTCTAAGATCCTATACCTTTGAATCTAAAATTGCCTGGGAATGTAGACAATCCCTGAAGCAACTGGCTAATAACAACAAGGTTACATTGATGTGAGTGCCAGGGCATGAGGGAATACAAGGAAATGAACTTGCTGATAGCCTTGCAAAAAAAGGAGCTGAAGCACCGTTCATTGGACCCGAACTGTTTTGTGGCCTAGCCAAGAGACATATAGCGGAGGAGATCCAAGAATGGGAAAAGAATCAGAAAAAGTCCTACTGGAGGAATACTCCAGGCCAAAGACAAGCGAAAAAGTTTATAACTTATTCGACAAAGAATGCCACAAGGCTTCTCAAACTGGAAAAGTCCGAATTAAGGCTAATCACAGGCCTTCTAACTGGCCACTGCCCCTTGAGATACCATCTCAAGAATATGGGCAAGGCGATAGATAATAAATGCAGATATTGCGATACTGCAATTGAAACTGCGGAACACATACTTTGTGAATGCAAGACGTTAGTCCGCACTAGGCTAAAATGCCTAGAACAGGCGGAATTAACGCCGGAAGACATAGGGAAATTAGCCCCCAGGAAAATCACAAGCTTTGTAAAAAGTCTGGGAATCCTGGGATAACCACTAGATGTAGGGTAAATCACAAAAGATCTTTTAGGTCGAAGTGAAGTAAAGCTACAATCTACAAGGTTATTTATTACAAAGATATTGGAAACAATTACTAACGGCAAATGTGCCACAATATAATCATATTTTTTTCTATCGTTTACAATTTTGGGCAAGCTGAATTGTGCTTCTACATGAGGAAACCAAAGGATCCCGCACATTTCTTATGGAAATTTGGAAATATTGGTATGTTGCCCAGTTTCTAATGCTGATTAAAGATTTCCACGGGTGCGACCCCCCAAATGCAAATTTTGTGCTTTACAGCCTACGGACAAAAATGGATATACCATTTATGGAAATTGGGTTTCGACGAAATTGGCTGAAATTTTGCCCAATCAATCAACAAGGCCTTATTATAAATTAAAAGTACAACAGTACCTCCCCAGAACCCATCCCGGGACCGACCGTGCAACCACCGCGTTAATCGCGATAGCGGATTGCAGGATCGGGCGGAATAGGCCTGGTTCGGTTAAACAAAACTTGATAAAACTTAACCTAAACACCTTCTGCAAAAGCAGATAAAAGAAGGAAATAAAATCCTTACATGTCTAATTACAAAAAGACTTAACACAACTAAAAATACACTTTAAAAACTGGGGCACAAACACTTTTTAAAATTTTGCAGCTTACGCAGGCGCCTCAATCCAAACGAGGAGCCTTCTGCGAGATCTATGAACGCCGGGCTGCGCAAGGCTGGCCTAAACTTTAACTTTAAAAATTTTCGATACCACAAGGTTTTGATTTTGTGAAAAATTGATGATAAGAAAACGAATTTAGAGACAAAAATGTACGAAAAGAAACCAAGAAAAAACAAACGCGACAAAAAGAATATAAACAGAAAGGAAGAAGAAGGGATAGGAAAGATTTAAAGATACAAAAGGTATGAAATAACAGTAAAGGTGGATAGAGTAAGCTGAAGTTATAGTTGGTGAAGTTTTGCTACAGGGATTGCCGGAAAACCGGTAACGTCTGGTACGGTAAAGGGTGTTTAATTCGAAATGGGGCATTATGCTCTCTAATTTGTGTTAACGTGTTTTATTAGCGTGTTACATGCCACTTTCAGGCCATGTAACGGGCTTTTAAATATTCCGCAATTTATGTGAATACTAAATAGGAATTTAGGTTGGTCCGCCCCTGGCTGCACGAACCATCTAGCGAAGGTGCGAACCGTAGCTGGATGAATTCCTGTCGGTAGGTAAGGTGGGAGTTTCCGGTTGTTGAGGGCAGAGGCCAGGGGAGAGAGTCTGAGAGTCTGAAGGTAACGGGAAAGGAGAATGGTCGTCTAAGGTTCCATTGGAAAATAATTTTATTTTATTCACCATCCGGGTGGATTTAAGTGTTTTCCATCAACAAATCAAGTCTTTTTATTGTGAAACATTGGAATTTTTGAATGGTATATGTATTTTTATGGAAACTTGAGGGGATATAGTTGGGACGCCGAGTCGCCGTTTTTTCCTTCTCTCCGCACCTCAGTAATCTAAGGCCATTTAGCAGCTAGTTTAGAAGGACCTGAGGCTATTTTTACAATTTGGGAAAGAAACCCTCTGGCAAGAGGTAAGGTTATGTTCGCTTATGTTACATTTGGCTATTTTCTTGGGTGAGTAGTTGCTCATGATGATGTATTGTTTTAGGGTTTTTTTTTACCTCCGAAACTTTTTAACACAGAAGTTTCTCGCAAGAGTTTTTGTAGAACATTTTTTCGCCCACCGCTAGTTTTTTCCAAGGGCATTCCATAACATTAGCCAATCCTTATCCTGTGGCTGTGAAGAGCTGTGGATGGTGAGACTTCTTGTAGCTTGGATAAAGTGTCCTCGACTTCTGGGGTCTGGGACTTCATTCGTGCCTCAGCCTTCGGAACCTGCTGCATCTTCTTGGCTAGGGCAAGTAACATCCGCTCAGAAAGGTATGTGTTGTGTATGTGTCTGTGCCAACATTATGGAGCCAGTGGACTGATGGGTTGGCGCTGCCAAATTTTGAGCAAACTGCTATTTAGTTTTTTATATTGAGCACCTAACGAGCACGCCTTACTTACCTCCTTGTTTATTGTAAACAATTTGGTTTTATATATATGTGTATATATATATATATATATATATATATGTGTATATATATGTATGTATATATACGTTTTGTTCCTATTAATGTACTTGATTAGTGATTGTATTTTATGATATATGTTTATCGATTACCATTGACTACCAGTTAGTTAAATTTGTTATAGTCACATTCGTTTTAAGCTCTTGCTATATTGTTCGTTGCATACATATATACATATTTAGATATTGTTTGTTTTACATTAAATTTTATACTATTAAGTAGTCACATTTTTCTTTAAAACCCCCTTGTTGTAACCCACGCCTATTTGCTATACGACTAGCCAGGCAATGTCAGCTCCCACGCATCGTCAGTAGGGCACTTTAGAAAAAAAAATTTGTAGCCTAAAAAAGGGGTAACAGCAAAACACCCTTTGGACCCCTAATCAGGTACCTGTATCATTTTTTTAAATTATTGTTGTATAGATAGTAAGTCAACGGTTACAAGCGCGGACTGTCGCCCAGCTTAGAAGAGTAGAAGTTTTGTTTCAATATCAAATATAGAATTGTAATCATAAAAATCTTGAAAAATATTATTATGTATCATAGACAGTTCTAGATACCAGAGGTATCTTTCATAATATAAAGATAATAAAAAAAATAACTAATTAGTCGTTGATATACGCCACAAGGGTTATTTTCTAGACAATATTGCTATATTTTTAGAACATGTCAAGATTTTGGATCAATAGTATTGATAAAGAACAGTAATTCTTTGCTTTTTATGTTAAAAATTAGAATGTATGGAAGCCATGTGGACAGATGACATTTTTCAACATTCATAATGTCTAGTTCTTCCTTTTCCACCATTAAGTAATAATGAAGGTGCTTAAATAATTAAAACTATAATAATATTATTACACTTAATCATTATTCAAACAAATAAATACTCATAATTCTAGCAGGCAGGAATAATTATTGTTATTATACCAAGTTCGTCCTTTGTTTCGTGCTTTCATAAACAAAGACAAATCAACAGACACGTCACGAAACGCATTTAGAACCATTTATAAAATTATTAATAAATAAAATATTTATTTTACAAATATTGAAATATTGAAAGAAGCACACATAAACGAATTTCTCCTCTTAATAAATTGTCGTTCGAAATTGAACTTTTAACCTTTACTCAGACTTTGCTCTTATCATCCAGTTGAATATTTTCATAAAGTAAATATAAATTTATATTTTTATAACGGTAAATAATTAGAATCTGATGATGCTATTAACAATTCAAATATCTGTATTGTAATTTAAACAGTATGGCTTGGTATTTGTGTATTTATTGGTGATATAATTGCCATTCTAATAACGACAAAAGCTTCCCAGCTATTGTCTGTTATTTATTTAACATTTGCATTGTTTACGTATAATAATTTTGCTGAAACAATTCACTTACACAACTTAATGTATGTCTGCAAAATATTTAGATAAATGCACTTTTTACAGTTCGTAGTTTGGCCGCCAACCACAATAAATAAAATTTTATCAAGGAAAAATCTACACCACCAACCACATTTCCAACTAAATCAATAATTGCACTTAATTCTGCAAAATTCAGTATCTCGATGCCAATTACACAAAATGTGAATTTTCTACATAGTAGGCTTTGTAAAAATCTTGTTTGTTTTTCCACTATGTTATGTTATCAAGTCAAGATTGTTGACAGATATCGTTTATTAAACAAGCTGTTCAGACCAGGTACTTAATTGAAAAGTAAAGAATTAATGGTTCTTAATTGTCTGGTCAATAACCAAGTGGGTTAAGGCGCGAGGTGGCAATCGCGATTAATCACACGGATATCGCACCACCAGGTTCGACTCCTGGCTCCGGCACTGGCACTGTCGGAGGAAATGGTTGTATGTCCGCGTTTTTTCAATATGTAACCCCCTTCCGCACAAGCCCTGGCTTCTGGAATTGGTGGTTGTCTAATTTCTCTGGTGTTTATTTATTATATTATTATAATTATTTTCAAAATGGTAAATTTGAACTTAGCCGAGAGAATACAGATTATTCGTATAATTGGTGATAATCCTCGATCAATAAGGGAAGCTGCTGAATAATTCAATAGAAGAAATCCAGATCGTGAACCAATCCATCATACAACAGTCTTCAGGATAAACGCAATATTCAATGAAACAGGTAAAGTTTCTTTAAAAAAATCACGACAGAGAAACGAAGAGACAGACAGAAAAATTCTACTATATTTTCAAGATAATCTAACAATTAGCTTGAGGCCGGCTACACGGGTTTTATATTAAAGTATATCAAAACTACGCACATGTTTGGAAAAATAAAGTACTCGTTTCCCTTTAAACCAAAAATTATGCACATACTACCTAGAACTAAGCGATGAACAGAGAATGGAATTCTGTTTATTCCGCCACGGAGAATATTTAAATATCGAAAATTCTTTAAGAAATATTCTCTTCACAGATGAACTCAGAACTCTAGGTACTTGGCAACAGAGAACCCACACTGGATGATAAATTCAAAGAGTCAATATTCTCAAAAAAGTAATGTCTGGATTGGGATTTTCAACAATCGTATAGTGGGTCTAGCGTTTTTCCAAAATATATTAAACAGTGAAAGGTTTCTTAATTTCTTGAACACAGATTTTTGGGATTTTATGGAAGTTCTAAATAAGGACTAGGTGGCGCTTCTATACATTATTCGGTGGTTGTAGTTGAAGTAGCCCTCTTATTCATTGACCGCCTCGTTCGCCAGATCTAATACCTTTAGATTTTTTTGTGGGGAATTTTAAAAGAAAAGTTTACCGCACGAGACCACAAAATGTTGACGAATTAAGAGAAAGAATTGAACGAGAGTGCAGGGAAATAACACCACAACAATTAATGAGGACCCGTCAAAATTTCAAACGGTGTTATGAAAAATGCATAAGGTATGAACGAAGAACACAAAAATTTTAAATACTTTGTTAGATTTTTGTTTTATTTCATCCGTTTGTCGAATTCCGATTTTCTACAATCATTGGTTTGTGTTATTTATTTATTTTTAAATTATTGTGGACTGTTGTATTATTTGATATTGTTCATGTTATTAAAATTAAAACACTCATTTTTCAACTTCTGTTTTTCGACCCATTTAGAGGACCTTAGTAGGCCTTGAAAATATGAAAATGATTTTTTTCTAAATTGTCAAAACAAATAGAGCTATCGAGTACTATGTCCTGAAAAATAAAATTAAATCGGGTAGCACGTTCCCAAATAACAGGATGCTGCGGTATTAAATCGTACATACTGTATATTCCGCACATTATGTTCATCAAGGTGTATGGATATACTGTCAATAACCCACTGACTAAACTAAAGTTATGTTAGTTCAAATGTGCTTTTAAGGGGAGGAATATTAAACATAATATTTTTAGTCGCAAACTCCTCTATAAAGTCCTTATTTTACTATAAGCAACGTAACCAGACTGCAACCAACAGCTACTCTCCGGACTATGTGCCCCGCCGAGCGCTGAATTACAAGTTACAAGTCTGGCGCATTTAGTGTAATAATTGCATATTACCATCAAAACGCTAATGCTTCGATTGCAACAAACACCAGCCGAAAGACTGATCCTACTTAAAGGAGCTCCCTTGCCAGCCGTCACACACCACTTGCAGACTGCAGTTTCGAGCTGTTGGCTCTAATCAGTGCAAGGTAGGCATGTGGCGACCGGCACGAGGATCCTTTGACTACTTGGTACATCCCGGTATTTTTACAATAGCGGCATGTAAAATAGTCAGCAGGCGCCATCCAGCGGTCAAGCCTGACTGGGCTTTGCATAGTTCAAATGTGCTTTTAGAGGGCGGAATCGAAGCATTAGCGTTTTGATGGTAATATGCAATTATTACACTTAACGTGCCAGACTTGTAACTTGTAATTCAGCGCTCGGCGGGGCACATAGCCCGGAGAGCAGCTGTTGGTTGCAGTCTGGTTACGTTTCTTATAGTAAAATAAGGACTTTATAGAGGAGTTTGGGACTAAAAATATTATGTTTAAAGTTATGTTGTCTAATGTTAGTTGATACTATGTAATAAAGATTACTGTAGTCTGCACACGAATGCATGGAAAAGTCGTGTATTGTAAAATACAAAACAGATTATTACCGGAATCAGTTTAGGCGACTCAGGGCCACCTTAAAACAACAAATTGAATCTGCTTATAAAGATTATGTTTGAGTCGTCGAAAATGTAATCTCGCACGATCCCTCTAAATTTTGGTCCTTTGCTCAGTACAAAAGAGGTAAAACTAGAATCCCGGGAGCGGTCACTTATAGCAATGAAACACTGGATACACCGCAAATGATAGTTAATGGTTTTGCAAACTTTTTCTCAAGTGTACATTCTCCTTCGGATCCAAGTCATACAAACGACAACATATCTTATCCATCCGAATTGATAAATATTAACTGTATCACAGAAAATGAAATCTTTGAAGCAATCAAAAAACTGAAAAACAAAATGATAGCCGGTATTAACGGTGTTCCCAGCTACGTAGTTAGAGACTGTGCTGCGGTGTTTGTTACTCCGCTGCGTATTATTTTTAACATGATACTTACAGCGTCCAAGTTTCCGGATATCTGGAAAATTACCAAGATATGTCCTATTTTAAAAACTGGCGATCCACCGTCCATAATCAATTACAGACCCATTGCCGGTTTATGCAATTTTGCGAAAGCACCGGAAATAATTGTGTGTAACCATATTTACAGCACAATAAAATCGTCCATATCATCCATGCAACATGGATTCATGGCACAAAGATCCACAGTAACAAATCTGGCTTGTATTTCCCAATTCATATGTGACAGCCTGGATTCAGGGGGTAAGTGGATGTCATATACACGGACATCCAAGAAGCCTTCGATCAGATAGATCATTATTTGTTATTGTCCAAGTTAAGAGCTTTTGGATTTTCGGATACATTAACCTTGCTTTTCACATCTTACTTGTTCTCAAGGAAGCAATTTGTGGAATACGGCGGTCACAGATCTCTTAATTATATAGCAACGTCAGGCGTCCCTCAGGGTTCCAACTTAATTTTTACAAATATAAATAATCTCAGTAACTGTATTTACTTACGAATAGAAATAGACGAAGTTTCTACGTGGTGTTCCAACAATTTTCTTAAATTAAACATCTCCAAATGCAAAATCATGACTTTTACTCGTAGGCACAATTCTATACAATTTGACTACAACATAAACAATTTTCCACTCGAGCGTTGTTTGGAATTCAAAGATCTCGGTGTGATTTTCGACTGCAAACTTAGTTTTTCAAACCATATTAATCAGATGACAAAGTCAGCTTCTAAGTTCTTCGGGTTCTTTGTCAGAAACTGGAGCTGTTTCTCTAGTGTTGAAAGTTTGAAAATATTATAATTCACATACATTAGATCCAAGCTGGAATATGCCGCTCTCATATGGTCTCCTATATACCAAAATTTGATTTTATTAACTGAATCTGTCCAGAGAAAATTTGTAAAGTTCATGTTTTATAAAACTAATGGTTTTTTCCACAGCGAGACACTGCTCTTTTATTTTTGTACAATCTAGTTAACAACAATATCGATTGTTCATCCCTCGTTCCTCGATTGCATTCTCGTGATAGTGATTATTTTTATACCCCCTTTAGTCGTACCAACCTTATGTGTAAATCAACAATGTTCAATATGTGTAAGGTATTCAATTCAATTTCCGGTCTTTGTGATATTAATCACGACAGTTTAAATAGTATAATTGACTTATATCTAAGAAGCAACTCATAATATATGTACACCTACCCTGATACTATGTTTTTTACCTTATTTTTATTTTTTTATTTATATACCTTTACTGCCTCATGCACGACTTACTGCATTTTAAAAGCCACCTATTTAGATTTTTGTTATCTCCAATGCATAGAATGTACAATGTTAGGGTCTAGTTCATCATATTATTTGGAATTCTATTTTTATCATTTCACAATGTTCTGCACACTTGTATATTTTAATGTTTTTCTCATATTTTTTTATGTATACTATTCCATAATTTTAGGCTTACTCTATTTGAATATTTTCTCATATTTTCGTAATTTAGATTCTCATGTTCTCTGTAACAATTCTATGTTTCCTGTAATTGGGTATTTACCTGTCGGAAATAAATGCATTATTTATTTATTTCTTACAAATAACAATGGGGCAACTATTTAGCTCTGAGAGGTACCATGAACAACATCTATAGAACTCTCTGAAATAGTATTACCATTTACAGCTATACATTGACGAGTGTTTAGAAAGTACTTAATTAATGAAACTGCTTTGATTGAAATTGCAAAATTGCAACAATTAGGTTTACCGCATAATAATTCGACATTAATTGTGATATATAGTAATATGATGAAATCCTCTAAGACCTATGTCCTATATCTCCAATAATAATAGACCGTGATGTCCGTGATACTGCTGGAAAAATGCCTCTCGCTAGTTTTATGGTTGGCTATTTCTCAATAGGTGCTGAGTGGGGGGGGGGGGGGGGGGCTAATCAGTCCAGGGCGATCGGAGCGGTGATGTCTCTTAGGAATTCTTCATGTACATGTGATACATGGTTTCAGATGTCCTGAAAATTCCAACAATACCCTTGACTGCAATTTTGGTGGTCAGGTCTAGCTCCCAGGTCCAACTTCCGGAAATTCCGAAAACGGGTCCATATATTAATAATAGTAAACATTTTATAGAAAAATTTATGAAAACGATATTCATGAATCACACCTGATGGTTAGTTTTGATGTAGTTAGTCTTTTTACCAATGTTCCGGTAGATGAAACCTTAAAAATAGTTAAAGACAGGTTGCTAAATGATAATAATTTGGAAACTAAAACTAAATTAAGTGTAAATAGCATAATGGAACTCTTAACACTGTGCATAAAAACAACCTATTTTCAATTGGACAATGAGTTCTATCAGCAGGATTTTGGTATGGCTATGGGGTCTGCATTATCACCAATTTTAAGCAACATATTTATGGAGAACTTTGAGAACACACATGTTCAAAATTGTATAAACAAACCGGTTGTCTGGTGGAGATATGTTGACGACATCATTTGGCTTCATGGTGTCGATTTACTAGATAGTTTTTTAGAAAATATAAATAGTAAGGGACCGTCTATTAAATTCACATTAGAAGTAGAAAGTAGGAATGAACAACCGTTTTTAGATGTTTTAATTAGAAGGGTAAATAATATAATTGAAACAAGCGTTTATAGAAAACCAACATGTACTAATAGATATCTAAATTTTAACTCAAATCAGTCAATAAATGTTAAAAGGAGTGTTGTAAAATGTTTATACGATAGGGCCAAAATAATTCCATCTAATAATGAAATATTAAATAATGAGAAAAAATGTATCAAAGAGGTTCTAGTACAAAATCAATATCCTGAAGCCTTTGTTGATAGAGTTTTCATAAATGTTGAAAATAGGGACAATTAGGTACGACAAAAACCTGAACGTCATTATACAGCAATAATTCCTTATGTATACGGACTATCGGAAAAGCTACATATATATATATATATATATATATAGGTGACAAACTTGATGTTAGGACGATATTTCAAGCGGGAAACACTTTAAGATCTATTTTAACAAAAACAAAACCGATAAACAGGAAGCAGAATTCAAAAAACTGTATTTACAATATCTCGTGCGAATGTGATAAATGTTATGTGGATGAGTCATCCAGACCTTTCAGTGTGAGGTTGGATGAGCACAAGAATTACATTAGAAAGAATGAAATTCAGAAATCAAAGATTTGTGAACATGCTTGGGAAAACGGACATAGAATAAACTGGGACTCGGCAAAAATTTTAACAAAAGAAACAGATACCAAAAAAAGAAGAATTAAAGAATCAGCAATAATCTTATTAAATGAAGATAAGGGCGTATCGAATTGTTCTGTAGATATTTGTACAACCTGGTTACCAATGTTAAAAGAAGAACTTACCAAACTCAACATTATTTAAAAGAAAATATCATCAGTTCTATGTTCTGTGTAAGTAGTAAGTATCTATGGAAATAACATAAACAGAATCTTAAAGCTGTGTATTTGACATACACAGCAAAATAATAGTTCTTCCAAAAAAAGCTTTGAAAACGGAAAAGGATTACTTTCCGCAACGTCAGCAAAATACATTATTTCTGTGTTTATTCCGATTTATATTATTTGCAAAACATAACCTCTGACTTTTCCTTTGGCGTAAACGTCACGGGCGCAGAGGCTTTTTTCCAATAATTCTATTATTTTGTAGATTCGGTGATTTCTTTTGAAGAGGATAATAATACATGTGGTAGAAAACCTAAATAATAGGAAAGGATACGGGTCCCGGTATTAGTAAAAGGTATTGATAATTGTTTACTGTTATTATTATAAATAAAGTTTTGCGTAATAAAACAGGAGGAACGTATTTTTATATATTTGCAGGTGTTATATAATTAAATATAGAAGGATAAAAAAAATTTACCCATTTTAGTTTAATAAAACTAATAAAAAAAGTTTAAAATAAATCCATTTTACAGTTATAACCTAAGTTATGTTCACTAAAATAGGTGGAACGTTGTTTTTTCAATTAATTTGTAAGTGTTGTATTTCCCAGTTTAAAACATAAAACAAAATCATAGTTTAGATGGCTTTGGAAAAATTGTAATAACAATTGCCTTTTACTGACAGTTCAACTACTATACACTCATCGGCAGTGCACAGCCATAACCTGTACATATAATTTGTGGCAAGGTTTTTGTGTCAATATTAGTTAAATTTAAAAAAATCTTATTAAATTTAAATAATATGGAAAAAGCTCAGAAATATACTTTATGTACACATTGGAAGCAACCTTGTGATTTCAAAATGTATCACTCAAATTTAAAATGTTTGTCGTACCTCATTGATGAATGCAGCTTGGAGTGCAGTTTAGTAAGTCTAGAGGAAAATCTGTTTAGTACAATACAGAAAGATATTTAGTTAATAGTACAGTAAACGAAGGAAATGGAATGGAAAATTTTGGATAGTTTGGGATATTTGGGCCCTTTATGTAAAAACATACTCTGATCATAAAAAAAAATACTGAAAAAATTTCAAACATGTCGCAACATGTTCTTATACACATATATATGTGTATATTTTTAGCAAGAAATGCAATTATCTCGTAAAATAAGCATTTCGTTGAAAAAATGTAAGAATAAAAATTGTTTAAAATCACATTTTCCATATGACCATGGTACTAAATTTGCAATTTTCCCTTTAGTTTTCTGGAAAAACTAACATAGTATGTTAATTCTCCGTTTTCTCGAAAAATTAAAAAATATGTATTCTAAATGGCATCACTGTATGTCAAATGCAGTTTTAAATGCTTTTTGTTCTTATATTTTTTTTTAAAACGCATAGATAGCAAGATATTCAAAGAAAACTATAAATATACGTTTTTCCGTTTTTTTCCGGAAAACCATGTAAAATGTGATTTTAAACACTTTTTATTCTTGTATTTTTTTCAAGAAAATGCTTAGTTTACGAGATATTTGCATTTTTTGCTAAACATAAACATATATTATTATAATATATATATAAGAACATGTTGCACATGCTTGGACTTTTTTTAGTATTTTTCCTGTGATCAGGGTATGTTTTTACATAAAAGGTTGAAATATCCCAAACTATCCAAAATTTTCTCATTTGGCTACCAACCATTTTGAGCTTCGTTTACGAGTGTCGTAGTTTTTTACTCGCCACTGAATAAAGAAGATTTTTTAATAGATTTTCAAAAACACTTAAGAGATGTAATTAATAATAAAGAAATTTAGAAAAAAAAACAGAACAAAAGATGTTTTGCTTGCTTAATTGTAATTTGCACAGAAAGTAAACGAAAAATTCTATTTTCATTTTTACGATAAAATTCAAGTCCATCCCATGTGTCATTATTTTGACATAAATATTTCCACTTATTAATATCGTCCAGGGTACCCTGGAGGATGAATATTACCGGAAATATTTGGGGTTGCTATTGTAGCCAATCGAAAAATGTAATGACTAGGTGCACTCCAGAGTGCACGCTATTTTCACCGTTGGGTGCACTCCAAATAATGAATGCCTTAGATGTGACGTCATTGAGTGCGCGGTAGTGTAGTAGGTTCCTCATCACCAGTCCGTGGTGCAGTGGTTAGGGCTTGCCCTTATACCATGAGAGGTAACATTTTTAACTCCACATAGAATTGGAGAAGACTGCAGTGTTAGAGTGACTTGCATGAGAGTCCACTATATATTTAATTTGTAAATAAAATTGATTTTTAGTTTCTTTTTCTGTATATATATTTTTGAATTGAGTTTTATTTTAATCATCTGAGAAAATCGGTGTGTTTTTAGCAGAACGTAATTTTATTTTTTAGAACAGGTTTTTAAGTTAATTTTCCTGTATATAAACATACAATTAGTAAATCAAATTTAGGGTAGAATTAAAAATTTTTAGTTTATTTAACCTTCGGGATATGAATTTAAAACTTGTCAAATCTTTTTCTTTAGGATGGCAACCCAACGGATTAATGTTAAGGTTTTATATTTGTCAGGCTCGTGCATAAGATCTGCAGCCCGAGGTGATTCGTTTCGTTTTTGAAATTTGTAACGCGTCGGGTGAAATATATATGATTGTCAAATGAAATATATAAAATGATGTAAATAAAATAAAACCCTTGAACTGTACATACTTAAAAAAAATAAAGAATTTTTAAATGGAAATGGAAATGGTTAGGTTGCCCGATTTTCACACGTCAGGTCCGAGGGTTCGAATCAACTTTTTACGTTTTTTTTTTTTTACTATATTTTGTTAACAACTAAAATACGTAATACGAATATTTCTTTAGGTTATTTCGTTAGGTTAAATATGTTAATATTATTTAATGTAGTGTGGAGTGTAAAAATAGCGTGCACTCTGGAGTGCACCTAGTCATTGCAAAACAAAAATCGAGTCTGAAACATGGTGGTGTGAAATTTTCATTGGATGATAGAAGCTCACACTCAATATTCCAGAAAAGTTAATGTTTGGGCTGGGATTATTGAAAATAAAATTATTGGTCCCTACTTTTTCGGGGCTTCATTAAATGATGAATGGTATCTACATTTTTTACGTACATTTTTAATTCCAACATTAACAAGATCATATGCAAATGAAATAGATCGGAATATTTGATTCCAGCAAGATGGGGAGCTCTACCGCTTTATGCAATTGAAGTTGGGGCTTATTTAAATACAGTGTATCTTGTTAGATGGATTGGTAGGCGCGGCGCAATAGAGTGGCCAGCTCGTTCTCCTGACACGACGCCACTAGATTACTTCTTATGGGGATGCTTAAAGTCGAAAGTATATGTTAATAGACCAGGCAAAATTGAAGATTTAAAAAATAAGATAAGGCAAGGAGTTGAACAAATAAGTCCACGGGTGATACAAAACGTTCTTCGGGAAATTACTAATCGCCTTGCATATTGTCATGAAGTCAACGGTTTGCAATTTGAACACTTACTTTAAATTAAATTTATAATGTTTTTGTTATTTCTTTTTTTTTTCTAATAAAGTTTTATTATATAATATTTGGATGTTGTGAAATTTCAAAATCGATTTTCTCGATAACTAGTGAACGAAATCGAAAAAGTTTGATATTACAGACTAGCGAATGAATATATCTTTCAAATAAGGTATCATAAGCACCCCCTTAGGGGTTGTAAGTGTCACGGGAAGGGGGTTGAATTGGGGGCGAAAATTCTGCGTCAAAAATTGTAATTTAAAATCAAAAATTGACCTGTCTCGGGACCATGATGTATAAAACCCTGTCAACACTTTAAATCTACCTTTAGTTCTTTCAACCAAGACCGCTCACAGTCGAGGGGACAAAACAGTCACATTTATTATTAAAACTCTGGTTGACAAATAACTTATTTAAGGATCGGGTGTCGGCTAATTGTTGACTGGGCATAGCGTTAACCAGGATTTTTCATCTATACGAAAGGGTTGTACGTTAAAATAAAGTCATAAATGTACCTAAATACAAAGTGCTTAAATAAGCTAATTGCCAACAAGGGATGGAATGTACGTTAAAATATTATAGGAAGGTATTCCTTAGTTTAATTTAAAAGCAGAATTTCATTTAAACAGGTGTCAAAAACGGTTCGACGAAATAATTTTTTTTCTCTCAGTTCTCTTAAAGTACTTTTTAAATGCTACAGTCCAAGCAGTCCATGCATATTTCTTGGTCTTGCTTTGATAATACCTCAGTTATTAGAGTAAGAAAGGTATAAAAAAATTTATCTGGCACGGCCGTGGCAGATAGAAACTTTTGCAATTATTGTCGAAATTTCCGTTATCGAAGTCCGTAATGACTGGCCTATAAGAGGATTTCACAAGGATGTAAAGTTTTACTAACAATAACGGTTTTCAGTTGTTTCAATGTTAATTTTCTTCAAACATCGATTAGCTATAAGAAAAATAAAGTTAAAAAATTTAGTTGTGCGTTATTATTAGCAAATGTCATAATTTTCTGCCGTTTGGACACAATATATAAACTAGAATTTTCTTCAATTATTATTATTATTAAAGAATTATATATTACAAAATTTGGCATTTTTAAACAAATTATTATTATTATATAACTCATAACGAACCTTTTTGATCTTTTTCTGTGTATCTCGTAAGATTTGCGGACTTCGAAATATAAATAAATCCATGAAAATAAAGTCTAAAAAATAAATATTACTCCGACCTTACCGAAATTGCAAAACTGTCAACTTGGCCCCCTGAATAAGTTAAAATAAAAATCAGCCCTAACCAAATACTTTCACATTTCGTACTTTTCAAGTCCTTATTTGATTCCTTAACATTCAGTAGGTATTACAAAACTCATTGAATTTGAGTATGTATTTATCAAAAGCCAGTAAAGCATTTGCAAGAACTCTTCCTCGCAATCTGTATCATCACGAAGCAAAAATTTCCGCATATGTGAACAACATTGTCATAACCTTTTTAGGACTTTTTAAGTTGGTAGGTATGGCGTATGACCTACAAATCACACGGATCATTGATCATACAATCTTAATTATCACATATACGACAGAAAACCATCATCATGCGGGAGAAATATCGAATAAAATCAATTTTATGCAATTTTCCGCAAATAGCACCGTATATATCTCCGCTCGTATCGTCACTACGTGTCAATGCATTCGTCTACCCAAACAACGAAAAAAATAACAAATAAACCAGATACCGGTGCAAAAATGCAAACAAAGCACGCTCAAAAAAGGATAACGGCGAACTAAACTTAAACACAACAACTATAAAATAATCTATGTATATAAAATTTTATCAACTCACCGTATGTTCGTTGATAATCTGGTTTTGTTGTCATATCGCCGTTATCAAGCACTATCAACTGTTCGTAACTAGTAACTTTTGTATATTATACGCCACTACAGCAGTCTTGGTGAGAGCTGGACGCAGATCACACAGCTTTGGTTAGTCCTAACAACTTAAGGCGCCCTAAGGAGGGGAGCAAAAGTGCTTAAAGAGTGGTGGGGGGGCAACGCCTCGATTTTATTTGTGTTTCTTCTTTTCGACACGCGTATCCATCTTAGATGTGGTGGACTTAATTAATCCAATTGGTTTACCATGCGATTTTAACGTAAGTTTTATGCTTTTACAGTGGATGCGTTTAATTAATATAATAAGTTCGTTTCTATACTATGTTTACCTAATTCAAAAGGCCTGCGTTACTCTTGCAATTGAACCTCTAATTATTGTGTACTGTTTTACGTTTGTTATTTGTTTTTGATAAGCATTCAGAAAATGAGAACATGATCGTACCAACATGTCATTTGCTACATGAAGTTGGGTAAGAATATGTTTATTTTGTTGAAAATAGATACTGCGGAAAGAAAATTTAACCTATTAACATCTTTGTAGTTGCGATGGCGTATGAGAATTTACCATATTGATTCATGTTTCAATAAAATTTATATTTCAGCGATGCAAAATATAGTTTAGGCGCTATTTCAGCTCGCGTGTTTAGTTTTATGTACTCCCAATCTGATGGATGTAACGCAGTCAAAATAGCACAAAAAATTAATATAAAGGAACTTCTCCCATCAGCAAATTTATGGTTGGGTTTTGTTGGGGAGGTGCTCAAGAGGACCCAAAAAATGTTTGCACCTTAAAGACCCTGTTGCTCCAATTGTTATTAACAATTTAATTTTTTTAACCGCGTTTTTCAACCTAAAAATGTGAATAATTCGAGATATATAGATCCGATCGGGACAAAAAATGAAACAAAATCTTTGTAATTAAATTTTGTACAAATTTACGTTTACTATAAGTTTTAGAAGCGCAACCATAACCTATGGAAGTGAAGAAACTGGCCAAAAATCGTAATTTTTTTTTCATATTGCTACCTAGAGCCCCTGGGTACACCGATCAGCTTCAAACTTTCAGAAAATCTGCCTTTTGCTCTAACAAAAACACCTTGAAAATTTGGTGCGTTAAATCTAGTGTGTGTAATTTTATTTGTTATATTAATTCGAATTGACCGCCATTTTATGCCATTAAGTCCAAAGCGAATCATTTTTTTTTTTCGAAAGTTAAGTCTCGACGCCAGCTTTCTGATGTAAAAAAAAATTTAAACCCGTTTTGGCCATTTCTTTGGATTCGTTTAAAACCAAATTAACAAAAAATTAATTGCTGCAAGTTCTTGATATTACTTTATCACATTCTCCATATATAATAAACAAATTTAAAAAGTCTTCGTGGGTGTAATTTAAACGTGCTGGCATTTTTTGACATAAGATAATGACTGATTGTTTCTAATCATGGCTATTTTGATGAAATGATTGCAACAATTCATGAATTTCTAATAAAATCGCAAATATTTCAAAAAGTTGTAACTTTAACTCCCACAATGCATATCAGAGAAAAGGGAATTTAATTTTACACAACTTGACGTAAAAAATACAGGGTGTTCCATTTGACCTAAACAAGTTTTCGCGGTTTGAAGTTGACAAAATGTAAAACGGAACACTTGGTATGATATTATTGAATTTATTTCAGTTGTAGAACGTAGTTCTCCTTGTGTTCTTTTTACGTAACAATAAGCAAATGAGGATCTTTTACAGGAAGAAAGTTATAACGGTTCTTGCAAACCGTTGCAGCTGTCAAATTTTCTATAAAATGTCAAATATCTCTGAAACGGCTAGGTTTAGGTATAGGATATGTTACATATTTTCGACTCAGAATTTTATGCTCTTTTCGAAAACCCTAAAATATATAGGGTATTCCATTTGAAATAAGCAAGTTGGTATCGACTTCCGCTATAAGCAGAAGTGCCAGCTACTTGTAATTATTTTAGTTGGATTGGCCATACCGACATTAGTAATTATCTAAATTTTCAAAATTTTCTGATGCGTACTTTTCTCTATATCGATCGATTTATTTCCCGGTGAGACACCCTGTATTTGTAATGCTTTGCTATACCCCCCGTCCTGTAGTTAGGTAACTTACCTGTTGGACAGAGTAATTAAATAAATAAATAAAATTGCATATAAATCTCTAAAGTTTCGCAACGTTTCGAAGTTTTGGAACAACCAATCGATTAGTGTACTTTGCAATACTTAAACATTGTAAAAAAAAACATGTCTGATCAAACTTACAATACAATGCGTTTAGTGGAAAAATTAAGTATCAATAATTGTTTTACTGCCAGTGTCATTGTCATATTAAAAATATATTTTTATATATTACTTCATTACACCTTACCATATGTTATGTGAAACAGAAAAAAGTTATATTATCGCTAAACCTGGACAAGGTTGATCCCGACAAAGCATAGGAGAAATATTTACAAATATGAATTTATACCCAAAAACAGAGAAGAGTTAATCAATGCAACTCAAAATGAGTGGATAAATTTTTTTTTCTATTTAAATTTCCAAGTAAAAAAATATTAGAGAGATTTGGTAAATCCACTATTTTGGTGACGTAGTAAAATGGGTAAGAATGGGCATTAACATATTAACATCCTTTTATAGTTTAAAATAAAATACGAAAAAACACTTTCTGGTACCATCCCGTAAATAACTCGAAATTGAACCGGTTTTGAGATCTGGGACCTACGCCTATCGATATTGTTAGAAAAAGAAACACACCAAACAATTATAAAATATTGAGGAGTTCAGCAGAACCCCTTGAGTGTATAGCCTACATAACTTGATTACAAATTGAAAACTATATTTTTTAACCAGCGCATGCACCAAATTTTCGAATATAATTTATTTACATTTTTATAGCTTTCCTAGCACTGATGAACAAAATAACCTACAGCGCAACACTCTTATAACTTCCTTTTTTTTCGATTGGAGCCTAACTTTACTAAAATATAAGACATACGATCTACTCATGACTTGAAATACTTCCTCTCATACAAATAAAGCCACCTATAGCACCAAGATAAGCTAAAAGATTTAAATTCAGTCATACTTATATGGTATACAAGGTGTAGCATAAGAATGGGTGCCCTCCTTTATAAATGGTCGGAAACAGTGTGTTAGTCTAACATACTCCGAGAACGAAGCAATCAATTAACTCCGAGTACAGAACGGTAAATAATGGTGTCCCACAAAGTTCTGTATTGGGCCCAATATTATTTATATTATAAACAAACGACCTTGATAAATGCAACGTTGTATTAGAGACCGTATGTGATTGGTATGGTAATAATTCACTTTTTTGAACAAAGAGAAAACAACAGTCATAAGATTTCATAACAGACAAAAAGAATATTCCAAATTAAATATTAACATGAATGATTTCATATTAAATATCGATGAGCACAATATGTTTTTTAGGAATTGCACTACTGTAATCTAATGTCAAAACTAAACTCAGCATGTTATTTATTCAGAAATATTAAACCGATTATAACAAAATAATAAGTTTATACCACGCTCAGGTAGGGTCTCGGCTAAGATATGGAATACGTATTTGGGGTAAGTCCACCCTATCCTCCGATATTTTTATCGTTAAAAAATTAATTTTTTAGGCAACTGTCACAAAAAAATAATGTTTATCGGATCTGACCGCATTCCTACAGTATCATCTCTTTGTAATCAATCTTATTTTTTTGGCCTATGTCAGGGCTTGTCAATAAACTACCTAGTGATGTTTTCATTTGTTTTAGTTATTAACTTGATAGCCTTCCTGCAAAATTTTGTCAATGATCTTTCTCGATCTTATCCGAAGTTTGCTTGGCCTAGGCTGTGCCTTGGCCACAAACTTTGAATTTGGCCGAGAAAGATCAACTTCACGGCCTTGATACACAAATAGCTATTAAGATGCATTGCAAATGTCTCCAGCACAGAATCATGTAGAGGTTTGTTCAAAGAGTTTAAAATTTTAACCCTTACATGGCTAGCGTTGGAGAAAAGAGATATATGTCTAATTTGCAATTCATGAGAAAAACGATGTTGGTTTCGAACAAATATATCACTATCGACTAAATAAATTTTATATTACACAATTTAAAAATAAATATTATCCTATTAGATATACTTATATCCCTTTTCACAAGCATAAAACGGTTCATCTTAAATGAGTGGTAATACACTTAACCCATTTTTGATATTTTTGGACTTATTTCACTTTTACCAAACATACACCATATGTTTATTTATTTACGAATTGTGTATGTGTGTATATTCTTAAAAACAAAAATAAATGTATGTTGACAAGAGATGGGCATAACATTGGGACTAGACAAAATAATAATGTTTATGCTCTTTTCTGTAAATATAACGTTACTAAAGATTCACCCGCTTACCCTGGTTCTAATATTTTCAATAAACTACCTTCTGAATTAAAAGAGGCTAGAAATTTGAAGTTTCTTAAAAGTAATTTGAAAATATTTCAATATTTTTTTTTCACTTAGTTTCAACTTTCAATAAAAAAATACCTAACATATCCTTAATTTTTTGGCTATTTTTGGTATAGTAGGTGGTTTTGTATTTGTATGTCTTTTTGCTATAAGTTGATCCTAAAAAGTTATAAGGATATTACAGTTTATTAATTTATTATGTGAGATATAAACATTAAAATTCAAAAAGTAAATCGAGGTACAGGTCTATTAATGAATTTTATTAACGCATATTCTTGCAAAAAATTAACAGATAGAAAAATAGAATTTTCACAGCACATGTCCTGCTACAGGTTCTGGAAATCCGAAAAATGTATAAAATATGGAAATTCTGTAAGCGTGTTGCTACTGTTTATCAAAATTTAAAAAATATATTTGGTGTGAAGATAAACAAAACGTTTCCACCAGTCTTAAATGTTTTTATTCATTATGGAAGATATAAACAGTGAAATTAAAACATTAAAACGACGTAAAAATGTATTAAAATGTTTTATTGATGTACCTACATGTTTGTAAAAAAATAATTGACAAAAAAGGGGAATTTCAACAGCTGAACCTAGTGAATGAATTATCATTAATAATAATGTAATAATTGTAAAGATGTATATATGGTAAGTTATACAAAAGAAAAAAATAACAATAAAAATATGCAGATTAGTAATTATTAATGGATAGATATTTTTCTGCAAAAATGTATGTTAAGGCTCAATAGTATACCTCTCGATGAATTTACGTTTTAGATGTCATTGTTCATAACTTACATAGAAAATAAATATATAGATTGTTTTGTTTATTTTGGTACCAAACAAATTTCCTTAATTTTCATAAACAGCCGAGTAAGAGAAACTCATACTAATTTGATTTAAATTTTTGAAATTTTTTTTCTAATAAAATAAAAAACGGGGCTGTAAAATATATGTACAATGTGTCCATACGGTAAAGCAGTATTAGAGGTGTAAAGACACTTCTTCTTTTAATTTAAGGACGTTCCCAAAAGATAATCGTTCTCAACCTACAAAAGGATTTCATCTATGTAAACTACCATGCTTACAATAAAAACTAGATGACAAGCACTACACTTTTCCGATCCACATCCTCACGTGAGTTGTTACTTTGGTTCGGGCTGCATTATGGTATTTCGCGAAATGTATTTTGTGAGGTTAAGAATATATTTGTGATTTTTAACAAAGTACCTATAAAAAATGTTTTCGAGAACAAGAAATGGTAGATTTGTCATAAATATCAACTTTTATTCTTATGATAATCCATATTTTCTTAACATCTGTAAAGTGCACTCATTCATTGACCTAAACTGTTCGTTGACAGCATTAAACGTTCCCGCGTAATAAAATAAAAAGTGAAAAAACTCCATAAATATTCCCCATGTGTATTTGTGACTTTTTGTGGTATTAAAACATAATATTTTTAGTCGCAAACTCCTCTATAAAATCCTTATTTTACTATAAGGAACGTAACCAGACTGCAACCAATAGCTACACTCCGGGCTATGTGCCCCACCGAGCGCTGAATTATAAGTTACAAGCCTGGCGCGTTAAGTGTAATAATTGCATATTACCATCAAAACGCTAATGCCTCGATTGCAACAAACACCAGCCGAAAGACTGATCCTACTTAAACTGTAACTTGTAATTCAGAGCTCGGCGGGGTACATAGCCCGGAGAGTAGCTGTTGGTTGCAGTCTGGTTACGTTCTTTATAGTAAAATAAGGATTTTGTAGAGGAGTTTGCGACTAAAAATATTATGGTTTAATATTCCGCCCTCTAGAAACACATTTGAACTATTTTTGTGTTATTTATTGGAATTCTTTCTTTGATTAGCGCGTTTATAGATTGAGAATTAGCATTGCCAAAACGTGACATTTTGACATTTATTTGGAAGTTATATTATAATGTTAAATAACTTTGTTCTCATAGTGATTGAAAATTTCCCTGAATGGTGTTATTAGTGTAATGTTAAAATGATTGGGTGATTTATATCACATGACAAGAAATAACGAAATTTGACAGATTCTTAGAATTGTCAAAAAAATTTCAGCTGTAATAGGGTTTTCTCAGAAAAAAAAATTATTTCTGAAATACTTAACTCACGTAAAAAAATGATTTATGGCATATTTATTATCTTATTAATTTTACTAATAGTAACAAAAAAAACCTGAAGTTTGAAAAATATTGGGTTCATTTTAAACAGCCATAAATTGGCGCCTTGTGACGTCAACACCCTGAAATCCAATCACAGAATTAACATCACAGAGGTTATCTCTGTTCAAGATTGTATATTAATCTTGGTCTCTGTTAACATAACATAACCTCTATTTATTGACAGCACTCAGCACTTTTCTACTTTAGGTAAATTATCAACGGCACCTTTAACATATCCCTCTTCCACATGATTCCATTTTGATTGTAGAATTAATAAAACATAAACCAGAAACTGATAAAATAATATTTTCATTCCAAACAATATAAACATAAAAATATAAATTTAACGTTTTAGGTTAGTCATCTGATGTGTAATGTCGATGAAGGTTAAGCCTAAACTACAGTTTAAAATATTAACGTCCGACGCTTTCACGAATAACTTGTGCGGCATTTATCTGGATTCTGATTGGCCAATATTTACACGTCCACTGCTTTAGGCCAATCACAGTACAAGCATTACAAATTGAAAGTCTGAGAAGTTTTAGAGGAAAGCTTTCTTTAACACACAGTTAGAATCTATTACAAACTAATTATATCCATAATCTCATTGGTTTTCCAGGTAGATACGTAATTCTGGCGCGTAAAAATGCCCGTTTTAAAAACCAGTGAAATTATCAGCAAGTTGTTTTATTATTAGCTTAGATATTTTCTTATAAATAATTCTTATTAGAAAAGTAAATTGTTGTAAATTAATAAAATGTTTTATTATATCATTTTCACGACAAAAATTGTTAAAATATTATTATTAGCCGTTACTCGAGTCCGAGTATAAAAATGTTACAGTCGATAAATTGTGTACAATAAAAAACAAGTAAAAGGTGTAGTCTATTGTAATTCCCATTCATCTACGGTGCACACGACTATGGCTATAGAGGCCAATTCGGGAGAGCACATGTCGACCGCAGTCAGGACAAACATAGACCTGGTTAGGTCTTGGATTCGGCCTTCTTGCAGCAACATTTCCTTGATAGCTGGCCACAACCCCCCGCCATTCGGTTCTGTCCGCTGCAAGTTGTTCCCATTGCTCGTCTGCAATACCGCAGGATTTTAGATTTTCATGGAGAGCGTCTTTGAACCTCTTTCGTTGACCGCCACGCTTTCTTCTACCGCTTAGCAATTCACCATAAAGTGTACATTTAGGAAGGCGGTTATCATGCATACGATGAACGTGACCTGCCCATCTTAGGCGTGCTCTTGAAATAAGCACCTCAATTGGAAGGCTGTTTGCTCTCCTGAGTACTTCCACGTTTGATATGTGATGGAACCAACGGATTTTCATCATACTTCTGAGGTGTCTTTGCTGAAAACGTTCTAATTCTTTCACATGACGACGGTAAGTAACCCAGCTTTCACATCCATATAGCAGTGTTGGAATGACAACTGCTCTGTAGACAGCCATTTTCGTTGACAAAGCAAGGTCGTGGTTGTCAAATACTCTCTCTCTAAGTCCCCAGAACGCTCTAGATGCAGCGTTAATTCTATTGCGAATCTCGCTGTCCATGTTTGCTTTGTCATTAACAACGTTGCCTAAGTAATTGAACTGATCCACCACTTCAAGAGAATTTCCGTCAAGTGTAATGTCTATTTGGTTCACTTGATGAGGAGTTCACATAATCTTAGTCTTTCCAATGTTGATTTTAAGTCCCAAGGAATCATAGCTCTGGGCATACACATCTAAAAGTTCTTGAAGCTCTTCCGGCGTAGAGGCTAAAAGTGCACAGTCATCCGCATAGTGGAGATCACAAATGAATCGCGTGCGTGTCTTCGTGAAAGCTCTAAAGCGCCCTATGTTAAAGAGACCGCCATCAAAACGGTATCTGAGACCTATTCCTCTGACTGTCAGTTTGTTGTCAACAATAATTGTTAGAGCAGTGGTAAACAAATTAAAGAGTAGGGGTGCCAGGACACATCCCTGCCTAACTCCAGTGAGGGTTTGGAAAGGTTCGGTTGCCTCATTATTATACATAACCTGGGCGTTGTTGTTTGTATGTAGACTGCGACATACTTCCACAAATTTTCTAGGGATACCTAAGCGGAGCATAATTTTCCAGAGCACTTCCCTGTCCACCGAGTCAAACGCCTTGGTTAAATCAATGAAGGCCATGTGAATTTCTTGAAGCTTTTTCTTGAAGCTGTTTAAGTGTGAAGATTAGGTCCGATGTGCCTCGGTTTGGTCTAAAGCCACTCTGTGTTTCAGGAAGTAACTTTTCCATGACTGGTGTTAGCCTATTTGCCATCGCTTTAGTGAGTATCTTCCCTCCAACAGCCAGGAGAGCTATACCCCTGTAATTTCCACAGTCCGCAGCGCTCCCTTTGTTTTTGAAGAGGTTGATTAAAAGTGTATCACGAAACTCCTGCGGAGCTTGACCACTTTCCCACACGACATCAAACAGTTTTTTGAGGTAGGGTATGAGCTCTGACGACACAGCTTTAAAGATCTCAGCTGGGAGTGAGTCGGCGCCGGGAGATTTGTTATTTTTTAGCTGCCCAATGGCGGTTAAGATCTCTTCCGTTGTTAGTGGTTTATCTAAGTCTTCGAAGGTGTCATATTGAGGGATAAGATTTATAATATCGTGATCGGCTTGACTTTGCTGGTTAAGAATGTTAGAGTAGTGTTCTTTCCATCGGGCTCTTATTTCCTGGTCTTCTTTGAGGAGATTTCCATTTAAATCTTTAATAGGGCACATATTTTTCCGACTGGGGCCGTACACTGCTTTTACTCCTTGAAAGAAATTCCTGTAGTCGTGTGAATCGGCGTACCTTTGAATTTCTCTGGCCTTGCTTGCCCACCACTCGTTCTTTATTCTTCTGATTTCGCGTTGCGTTTCATACTTAGATTGGGTAAAAGCTTCTGCTTTTGATGAGTCGTTAGGGTGGTTGATAGCGTTTTGGAAGGCAATATGTTTGCGGTTCTTGTATAAAAGCTTCATTATAATTGAACCAGTCCTCCTGTTTTTTACTTGCTGCAGTGCCAAGAATTTTCTCACTCGCACTTTTTAAACTGTCTTTAATTTATGTCCAGGTAGCAGCGACATCTACAGGATTGGTTTCTTCTAGTGCACACAAATTCTCTTGAACTTTTTGCTTTAGCTGTTCGACGGTTTGTTGGTCACGCAATTTACTAATACAGAGACGGAGTCTACGTTTTACTTGAGTTCTTCGGTGTTTGGGTCTCATAACAATTTTCATTTTAGAGACAACAGGACGATGATCGGTCCAACATTCGCTATCAATGCGCGCCTTTGTAATTTGGACGTCCTTGAGATGCTTCCTACGTACGATAACATAGTCCAGTAGATGCCAGTGACCTGATCTGGGGTGACGCCAGGTGCCTTTAAATTTATCCTTTTGTCGGAAAATGGTGTTTGTTATAACTAAATCATGTTCGGCGCATTTAGTTAGGAGTAGTTGACCGTTAGCGTTCATGTTGCCTAAACCGTTCTTGCCTATGATGCCTGGCCAGGTGTCTGCATCTCTCCCTACTCTAGCGTTAAAATCGCCAAGAATAACGAGTCGTTCCGTTTTAGGTATTCTACAGAGGGTTTCTTCCAGCTGTTAATAGAAGCTTTCCTTGGTTTCGTGACTTGCATCCAGAGTGGGAGCGTAGGCGCTTATTAGATTTACCGCGTTGCCATCTGATAGCTCATAGCGTAGCAGCATTAGACGCTCGGATAGGCCTTGTGGTACTTGTGTTAAGTTGGATACAAGTTGATTCCGAACGGCAAATCCTACTCCATGTTGTCTTCTTGAATTGGTGGGAAGACCTTTCCAATAGAAGGTGTAGTACTTTTCTGTGAGAGAGCCTTCCTCCAAAAATCGAGTTTCGCTGAGAGCTGCAACGTCAGCATTGAGTCGGTGAAGTTCTCTATCTATTAGAGCAGTTCTTCTTTCAGGCCGATCGGTGCGAGTACTGTCGTTCAAAGTACGAACATTCCAAGCGCCGTAGATGAAAGAATTAGTTTTGTTGGATTTAACTTGTCGGTGTTTTTTCGACATTCGATGAGGTGTCCTTGTGGGCACCCTCCCCCGGAGATCCGATCGGGAGGGTATTTTACCTCCGGATGATTTTGTCCCACTTGAACGCTCCATCATTTTTTTAAAAGCCTTAATCGACTGAAAACGAAGCTGCATTTGAAGTTTTAGCTGGAGCAGGTATGCAACTGACCAGCTCGGTTGCGGAAGGCGAGTGGTGTGGTCCCATGGCACAGAAGGAGACTGCGACGATGGGGTAACCAAACGATTCCAAAAGCAACCTTTGTGTGCGGTGGGTTATTTTTACCGCACTCTTCGTGAGAAGGTGGATGTGGTCACGGCAAAAGGTAAGGGTTATTCCGCCCTTACTCGGTCGTTAGAGCCTCGTTAGTGAAAACAGGGTGCACCAAGTTCAAATTGAACTCATCGTGAAGGTGAGGTTAACAATTGAGTAGGAGAGGCTATAACTTGCGCTTCACTACCCTACTACCCTATTTACCAAGGGCGCTGATAATCACGCGATAATTTTCTCTAATAATGAACCGAAAGTTTGTTGCTTAGTACCCGCCGCCGTAAGGCTTGTTGCTTAGTACCCGACGCCGTAAGGCGCAGGGTAATTACTTAAAGCAACAAGCTTGAGGGTCATTATTAGAGAAAATTATAAGGATTTATCAGTGCAACGCGGTAAATTCGGTGAGATAATTTTTTTAAATTCTAATAATATGACAAATCGTGAATTTTAAATAAATTATAAAACTGTTAATTCTGTCAAACTGTTTTTCGTTGCATAGCAACATAAGTGATAATCTCCCTAGGGAGATTATCAGTGTAATCCTTTAATAATTGGATGAATTTTGTCATGTGACTAGAAATGGACGGATTTTATTGAATTCCTATTTCGCAAAAAAATAATCACTGCAATTAAATAAAACGTAAGTGAGATTCATAAGATATTAGTATGTTAAAATGAGAATTTCGGGTGCTAATATTTACAAATTCAGTACCACAAAAGCTACTCAATTTTTCCCACGTATGCAAAACATTAATAAAAATATATGTATAAATTTTCAAAATAGAAATAAGAAATTTCTTTACAATTTTCTGTATTCTGCTCTTGCTGCACCCAAAACGTATTTTAAGTACGTTAGAATTTATGGAGGGCGTTAGCAAAAGGCTAAAAATAAAAATCACATCAGGTAAATTGCCTTTTCTGTGCGGGATATTGGAAAATCCCACATCCAGATTTCGTATATTAGACACTAAATCACAATGTAATATTTTACTCCCTTAATATAATAATAGGGTAGGGGTGGCAATGGGAGTGGTAGAGGGGTTGGTTAATATCAAAAAAAATTTAGAGGCCCTCTGTTCTCGTATACACACTAAATCCCAATTTAATTTTTTATTCTCTTAAACAACAGGGTGGTGGTGGCAATGGGGGGGTGGTAGGAGTAGCTAATGCCAAAATAAATTTTAGACGTCCTTGGTTCTCGTACACACTAAATCCTAATTCAATTTTTTACTCCCTTTAATAATAGAGTGGGGGTGGCAATAGGGATGGTAGAGGGGGTGACTAATGCTAAAAAAATTTTAGAGGACCTTGGTTCTCGTATACACACTAAATCCCAATTTAATTGTGTATTCTCTTTAATAATAAGGTGGAGGTGGTAGAGAGGATAGCTAACTCCAAAAAAATTTTTTGAGGCGTTTCGTTTTAATTTTTTTTTACGCCCTTTCATAATAGTGTGGGGGCGGCTGATGCCAAAAAAAAAATTGACACCTTGACTTTTCGTACATGCCCTAAATTGCAATTTTATGGACTCTTATCTGCTTGCTTTGCCTATTTACCCTTATTTATCCCATTTACCCCCGAACCCTTCAACGGAATTAGATCAAAATATCTAGTTTCCGATCTCGTTATAATACATAAGTCTACCAAATTTCAAGTCAATATCATAAACGGTTCCAGAGTAAACGTGCGCACAAAAAAGTTACAGACAGACAGAAATTTTTTTCGCTCAAATTTAAAATCTTAGCGTTTCGTGACATTATAAGTCTATTTTAACAAAATATAATAATTTTTTTTTGCGTTACTATACTTCCACTGGACGTGGAAGTAAATTCGTAAAGATAACTTGCTCAGAATTAAAAAATATGACATACCAAATTTGATAAGTATACCTACCTATGTATTTTTTGTATTTATAAAATTCATTGTTTTACGGAAAATATTCCATGGAAATAAAAATAATATTGATCCGTCTTTGTGTCGGAAAAATATATTATTTGCATTGAAAATGTCAACTTTACAAGAAGAAATTTACATTTATATCAAAAATCAAAATTTTATTTAATATTTTATAAACAAAACAGTTCAAATTATAACAATTGAAATTTTTAAGAAAAGTTACTCACCATTTTGCTGCTTTAAAATATTGTGCGCCAAAATGGCCTTGCTTTCGGAAAAGACAAGAATTTGTAAACATATATAGAGGGTAATGTCAATTTTCAGAAATTATGGAAAAAATATGTTTATGAGAGCGAGAAATTTTTTTTTCTAAACGTAAATGATGTAAATATTAGCCATTTACCTCGACGGACTAGAAGGGGTTTATACTGTATACGTCATTTTAGTGTGTAGCATTACAAATTACAAAAGTCTGGTCGTCACAAACTAGTCCAGACTTGCACGAAACTGAGTATGAAATAGATACCAAGAACATAGACGTAAACGTACAAAATGGAAAATGACAGGTACGCAGGTACGAATAATGGCGATGGGACCACCGATTGCACCCGATATAATACCATTGTAACTGTCAAAGATGTCATATCCACATAACCGCCGTCAATTTTTCTTATTTTTGACCTATTTACAAAAGTATGGAATATAAATAAAACAAAGACCCCAATGCACAGTGTTGGGTTAAACAATTATGTTTATAAGGGTCGTCGAAATTTAGTTCAGTAGATAAGGTACTTTTCAAACAGTGCTTTATCTCAATTTAAGTCCATGTACCGTAACATGAATTTACGTGTATTTCTACGTTTACTCCAAAGAGTTACGTATACGGTGCTGGTGTTGCTTTAAGTGTCTAATATTGTATGCATGAATGTAAAAAAAGTATTAGAGGTCCTTGGTTCTCGTATACACACTAAATCCCAATTTAATTTTTTACTCCCTTTAAAAATAGGATGAGGGTGGCAATGAGGATGGTAGGTAGCTAACGCCAAAAAATTTTTTGAAACGTTTCGTTCTTGTAAACACACTAAATAATAAAAAATAATTTTTACTCCCTTTCATAATAGTGTGGGGGTGATAGTGTGGGGGGGAGTGGCTGATGCAAAAAAAAAATTGAGACTTAAATTGCAATTTTATGGACTATTACCTGATTGCTTTGCCTATTTACCCTTATATAGGTACCCCATTTACCCCCAAACCCTTCAACGGAATTAGATTAAAATATCGTCCAGTTCCAGATCTCATTATAATACATAAGTGTACCAAATTTCAAGTCAATATCATAAGTGGTTCCGGAGTAAACGTGCGCACAAAAAAAGTTACAGAGCGACAGACAGACCGACAGAGAGACAGAATTTTTTTTTCGCTCAGATTTTAAAATTCGAAGTTTCATGACATTTTAAGCATGAATTTAGTTAGGTATGCTCTGGGATCTGCCCGTTATTACATTTTTTTTTAATTTGAATTATCGTTAGATAATCCAAATCATAGTGTGGCATATATCATTAATTTAATCTAAAAACCTTTTTATTTTTCATCAATTTTATTGCTTGAAAAATATAGAATGCTCGCTTAATAAATAAGTATATGCCTACTAAACTTCTGTCGATGCTGTGCTTTTGTTTTGGAGTCGAACATAGGCACTTCCATGGCAAACTATACTGAATCCTAAACAAAAACAGACTGCTTCCATAAACTAATAATGCTTTTTAAATTTGCATTGTAAATAATAAATAAAGCAACAGTCAATCATTCACATCTTCTATAACCCTACATTTATTACTCATTAAAAAATATTTGTCTAGTAAGTGTCTAGTGTTTGAGTTTCACTTACACCAAATTTTATTTATAATATATTGATGACAATTTACATGTAAATTATTATATATTAAAACCGATTAACCTAAACATAATACTTACCCGTACTTTGCACAAACACAAGTATGATTTCCGCCTGGTTCGAGAGTGGGTCCAAGAAAATCAAATTTGTAGAGGCCATCTTCTAATTTGGTTACAATTGCTAGAAGTAAATGAACACTTACTCGACTTACAACCGGTAACTGTCAATTTTGCGAACAAATAATTATAGCATGGCCAACTTTTGCTTTTAGAGTCGTTTATCTATCACTATTTTATTTATTGCTTTTATCATTTTAATACTGGCCGCCCTCCATAATGTGTGCTTCAATTAAAACAGCGGTGGCCAACTTGTACTTTATGAAGTTACTACTGGAAACTTTTTTATCGGCTGTATAATACCTCCATTTATGTTTCACATTAGGCGCTTCCCTTTTGCACAAAACTAAGTCTGAGTTAAATGCGAAGTGAGTATAAATACTAATCTCAGTGAATATGTTGCTGCTCAGTTGTACAAAAGAAACGATCTAACTTAACCTACCAGAATACGTGACTTTGACGGATCCGCCATTTTGTTTGGGTGGCACACAAAGCAGTTATTCTCCATGTGTTTGCATTTGTTTTTGTTCTTGTGCTGTGGATTGAGTTTATTGTGAGTTTTTCCAGTTATTTTTGCCAAGATGTATTGAAGTTTATTATTATGTAACCCTTAGAGGTGATATTAAGTGCAGATGTGATAAAAAGATCGACATTATTGATAATATTGACCCCTAATGCAGGCTTGAAATTGCCCAATACTACCATATGATGGACTTGGGAATTATGTAATATTAACTCATAGTTATTATACTGGCTTATAAAGGCTTACAAGCATTACAAACCCGGCTGTGTTCAAGGAATTTTGGCAAAACAAATCAATGATGAGACATTTGTTGTCATTGGGAAGGTAAGAATAAGTCAAAGTTAATGTGTAATTACTTCCACGTCTAGTAGAAGTATAGTAACGCAAAAATAAACATTTTTTTTTTTTTGTTGAAATAGGCTTTAAAAAATCTCATGAATCGATTTTAAATTTGAGCGAAAAAAAATTCTGTCTGTCGGCCCGTAACTTTTTTGTGCGCAGTTTATTCGGGAACCGTTTACGATACTGACTTGAAATTTGGTACACTTACGTATTATAACGAGATCTGAAACTAGATTATATTTTGATCTAATTCCGTTGAAGGGTTAGGGGGTAAATGGGGTAAATAAGAGTAAATAGGCAAAGTAAGCAAGTAAGAGTCCATAAAATTTAAGGTATCAAATTTTTTTTTTGGCATCAGCCACCCCCCACTATCACCACCAATACCACCCCCTACACTATTATGAAAGGGAGTAAAAAAAATAAAATGTGATTTAGTGTGTATACAAGAACGAAACGTCTCAAAACATTTTTTTGGCGTTAGGCGTTAGCCCCCCATTGCCACCCTCACCCTATTATTAAAGGGAGTAAAAAATTAAATTGGGATTTAATGCGTATACGAGAACCAAGGGGTTCTAAAAAAAATTTAGTATTAACCACCACCCCTACCACCCCATTGCCACCCCCACCCTATTATTTAAGGGAGTAAAAAATTAAATTATGATTTGGTGTGTATAAGAGCACCAAGGGCATTTAAAATTTATTTTGGCATTAACCACCTCCTCTACCACCCCCACCTTATTATTAAAGGGAGTAAAATATTACATTGGGATTTAGCGTGTATAAGACTTGGATACAAAATCTGGATATTGAAGTAGTGATTCTTTGGACAGCGGTTTTTATATTATAATTGGATTCTATAATATGTTAATGTAGATATATAATTTTATTATTTATATATATCTTTATATAAGTATATAATTTTGATATGCCACAGAGGTTTTAAACTTGGTTAACAATTTTTTTTATCTTCGCTTGCTCTCGTGCTAGTGCAGTTGGGTCAGAAGTGGGGGTAGAAAATCTCACTTACCACGTACCAACAACTGAATAATGACGTCACTGTAAATACCAGATTTAGCTAGATTGAAACTGCATTGCTCCTGTTAGAATGGTTTATTTTATTGTTTTCGACCTCGAGCGCAATTCTCAAGAGCATTCTCTCCCACGGGCATATTTTTGTACCACCCATTTGAGCTTTCTTGGTTCCAGATACAATTAGGTGTCAAAAATAATCTGTCTGTTTTAATTGAATTCGACTGTTTATTCATTAATTTTTTGAATAAGCGTCCGGGACAGATGGAAGGTGTTTCTAAAAGCCACTTACTATCGTTAAGTTTGTTTTCACCTCCTTGCAGTGTCTTTGAAAAAATAGAATTCTATTCCATTGGTTAATCTTTCGTCGCTTTGATTGCAATAAATCGCCACCAGATGGAGCTATTCGCAAGTTGCGGACACCTCTTGTCCTTAATTTGATGATTAGACGAACAGTGTTGTGCATTCGCCTTTGTCGTACTGAAGAGAGCTAACAAGCTCGAAACTAGTGTGCGGCTGGCGATGCACAACAGCCCTGCACTGTAGTCCTATCTTTAGGGTTAATCCGCCTGCTGGGGGCTTATCGCAATCAGACTTTATTTTTCGTTTTCCGATTGAAGACGTAGTATGCCGCAAATTATATGATTTTTTTTTTCAATACATCCGAAAATGTCATTTTAATGGCTTGACAAACTACCACCACCCCTAACATTGAAATCCACCGAAAAATACGAAATAGTAGAAAATGTTTTCTCCCCGTTTTCGAGGGCGCTAAACATGATGTCAATACTGTTTCATCCCCCACTGTCCATCATCCACCCCCCAAATTAGGGGTCGATGAAAAGAAATTCGAAATAGGGGTGGTTTTCATCCCTCTCATAGAACTTTTTCATGGACTAATATACTTCGACAATGTTCTAAAAATCTTCTAAATAATACTTTCTGTAGTTTCTAGAACAGAGTTCACAGAATGTTATATGAAGCCTCTAGAGCCCTTTAAAAAACTCTATTTTTAATGTCAATAGAACGTACTTAGAATGCATTTTCAGTTTCTGAGACCATTCCTAGATCACTTAAATGTCCTCAATATATATATTATCTGCATATGTATAGTGCGATATCTGGGAACTGCTAGATTTAAAAATTTTAAAGTCCAGAAAATCTTTAAACGAATTAAAGTGTACATTTTATTATTTCTTATTTATAATTACGCATACCACGTATACCATATACCATAATCTTGTTTCACGCGGTATAAAAACAATTTGTTTCAAATTAAAAATAGAGAAAACATGGATTAATCGTTTAACTCAATTTATTTACGAATAAATCATGTCTTCTTAGCAACCCCTTGGTTTTCGTCTGAAGTAATGAAATATGTAAAATTAAAACATCATGCATAGACGAGGTTTAAAAAGCAGGGTGATGGGGTGTCGCTTGAGCATTTCATAATCATACAAAAACTATTGTATATGAATTGAACATGATATCTCAGTAAATCTAAGTAAATTTTGGCGATTTGTTAACATTAAGAGAAATTCATCTCGTATTCCCACGTATATGAGTTATGAAAATACAGTTTCAGTGACCAGAAAAGTATTGCTAATGCATTTGCTGAGTTTTTCCAAAGTTCATTTACACTGCCCGATCAACAACAATATAATAATAGCAACAATAATTCATACAATAATTTCGATATAAATAGTTTTACAGGAGCAGATGTATTTAAATGTCTTTAAAAAATTAAACCTAACGTCACTGCTGGCCTGGACAAAATACCTGCATTTTAGGACTGTGCACGTATCTTAGCTTTCCCCTTATGCTTACTTTTTAATTTAGTTAACAGTACATCCACATTTCCAGATTTATGGAAAGTGTCGAGAATTGTTCCTGTTTTCAAAAAAGGTTATCGTGCAAATATTCAAAATTATAGACCGATTACAATCATTAATAATTTTGCTAAATATCTTGCATGGGTAGGGTATATATAATTATATGAATAATCTTTTAAGTCAGTATCAACATGGATTTGTTAGGGGTAGATCCATTGTTATACATTTGTTCTTATTACGCAATATATTGCAGATTCGATTGACCTGGGACTCCAGACTGATGTCATCTACACTGATTTTCTGGGGCTCTGGTTATCAATCGGTGGAGATCTTGGCGACGTCCGGCGTCCCACAAGGATCAAATCTGGGTTCACTACTCTTTGATATATTCATTAACGATATAACTTGTGACTTAAATGTTAACTGTCTAATTTACGCAGCTGATTTGAAAATATATTGCAATATTAAATACAATGGGGATTGTATAATTCTCCAAAATATTCTTGATTTTATTATAATTGATTAGTATTATAAAATTAACGAATGGTGTTATACTAACAAATTACCATTGAATGTAGCTAAGTGCAATGTGATGACATATTCTAATAAGACTAATTAAACTATCTTCAATTATTCTCTAGATAACATACTTTTAAATAGGCCTGAATCTTTTTAGGATTTAGGTGTGACCTTGAAAGCTCTCCTTTACTCATCATGTTAGTAATTTAACTTCAGATTGCTTTAAAGCTCTGGGGTTTATTGTTAGAAACTCTGCTGATCACGACTTGAGTATACCTCAATTATTTTCAAAATCTGGAAAGAGTCCAGCGAAGATTTCTAAAATTTTGCTGATATAAAGAAGGTAGTATATGCCCACCGATAGGTGTGCCTAACTCAGATTTGCTTGAGAGATTTTCCCTAGATAGCCTGCAGATTAGAAGAGAGAAATCTCAAATTATATTTTTGTATAAATTATTAAACAACATCGTCTGTCTCAAATTCTGTCAATATTGATTTTTCATGTACCGAGGTTATCGGCACGTGAATGGACAACTTTTCCTCTAGATACCCCCAGAATTAATGTAAAAAAGTTTTCCCCATTACACGGAATGTGTACGTCTTACCGCAATAGGTAAGATGCTATAGACATTTTTCACTGCCTCCATTAAAAAATCATAACGTTACTTACGATATTTACGATATTGTATTATATTCATATTTTATTCGATTAATAATAATATTATTCATGTTATATTGTTATATTAGCATTTATATTTTTGTACGTCTTCTCTTAAGATGTTCTTTTTTCACCATTTTGTAATTGGATTATCGTAATCTGGTGAATGGTTGTAGATTAAATATATAAACCCCTTGTTACATTTCTTCAGTTTTTTGGTCATAACTTCGCCAATTTTTATTGCATAGTCAAAAGTTAAAAACCAAATTCAAAGTTAAAGTAAACTTTGACTAATTTCAGATAAATTATTTTTTTTTACAAAAGCCTAAAAATGTACTGACACGATTAACATTACGTAAATACGTGTAAATTAGAGTGTCACATGAAACCAGAGTGATTTGTCCGTGATTTTTACGTTATATTTGAATGATGCCCAGATAAATTACATGAATTAAATATCACCAAGTGAAGTATATTCCAATCGCCTCTCTTCTATGGCTAATACTTACATAAATTATTTTAAGTACCATATGAACTACAAATTGTTAACGTTAGCATATTATATGATCTCATTGCGATCCCGGAATATGTTCAATAATACACAAATAACACGACCATTAAATGAAGTTATTATTTCTCAATTCTTATCAGAAGTAGACAGTGATCTGTTTAGCATGTTTTCCAAGTTTGAGTTTACTTAGATGAGTAATAATAAATCAACAATTATGATTTGTTTACTACATGCAGTTAACGAAAGATTTTAGTCTTCATTGTATCTTTATGCTCTTATGGCAATTACTAACAATGGACGGCTACCCTAGCTTCTTCTCGTTAAGGATGATACATAATTTGTGAGTAATAAATTAATTGTTTTGAAAGAGGACAGAAGTAGTGCGTAAACAAACAAGTTGTAACAACTGACGTATTTTTTGTAGAAAATACATGGGTCCTACAGTACATTTCCATTCCAATGGAGATTATCCACCCAAAATATCAATCAAATGTATTTGTGTTAACACAATACATGTCTTACAGAAGTCCAATACATACGCCATGTTATAATCTAATTATGTAACTAGTATGTATTTATTATGTGTAGGAGAGCATAAAAAATAACATAACATTTAGCAATACAGTGTACGCCAAGATAGTCTGCACCATATGGAAAAACTTTTTAATTCAATTGTTTTTTAAACGGGTATCAGCTTTAGGGTTTCAGCATTAATTTCATCATGATCAATGACCACAAAATTGCCAACAATATTTGACATGTCACAGTTGACACCTCCAGAATGTCATTAGAAATTTTAAAGTGGCCTGAAATGCCCTTATTTATCAAAATAGGGAAAAGCACCATAAGGAAAAGTTGTTTGTAATTACATTGAGAATGTAAATGTGAAGTTTGGTTTGAAAATTTACATGTTTTTGTTTTTCATTGTTCCAAAAATATGTGATATTTAATTTTTATGTGTATTTTTTGTTTACAATTGAATTAATATTTGAAATACTTCAATGCAAAAACACATAAATGTTGTATTTCTTTTCCAAGCGTAATTAATAATGGTCAAATAGTTATTTATGCGACAAGTGTGTAAAGTGATACTTTTTTCACGAATGGGAATGACAATTTCATGAGTGAAGAAAGGCACTTTACACTCTTTACGAATTGAGATTATGACGAAAATAATGGCCAATTAGTCTGTCACTAAGAATACCGCACCAAACATTGGTTTTAAAAAAGTACTGGTCTTTACATTTAATCACAAATCCGGGGTTTTTGTCAGCCCACCACCTGCAATATTCGGAACGTGCTACGCTATTGGAAGAAAAAGGTGTTTCACCTGTGAATAGGTCTTGTAGCAAAAGATCGATTTTCTTCTATTTCTCCTTGTATCCAAGCACAAAAAAGAATCTAACATCAAAATCGCATTCTTTAAGCGTATTAATAAACTTTGACTTGTACGAGGCAAATTTGTGTTTCCTCATCATCCTATTTTTTAGTTCCTCCTGCGTCAGTTCTATCGGAATTTGCGGCAATCGAAATTTGTTTATATTCTATTAAATCAAGGAAAACGTTTTCCTATGTTTATCAATTCTCCAATTCGTGTATGGCTTTTTGTACAGCTTAGTTGTGGTACTCTCGTGAGCAGAAAAAATAGGACAACTTTTTTTTCTAATGTAATGAGTAGCCGAAATAAAACAGATATCACTCTTGATTTATTTTTATTTTAATGCTGTAGTTATTGCTATAGTAAATGATGGATGGTTAATGAGACAAATTGCACTGCGTTATAACATTAACAAAAATTTGGTGTGTAACATTTGAGAAAGTGGAGAAAAACGGTACGATTAGTAGAAATCCTGGATCAAAGGACAAAGGATATCCTACTTAACAAGAAACTAACTATTAATATTTCGTTATTGCACCATTTCTATTTATAATTTCTATAAGTCTGTTTGGCGTAGAATTAAATAACCTTATACAATAGGTAATTATTAGTAATAATATTTTCCCATGCATTATTTACTATTTCCAGTAATTCTTCGGCATTCCGTGATCTCACATTAAACCTAACCTTTTTAAAATTAGTGTTGACAGAATGATCCATAACGTCATTCAACAAGTACGCAGGCTTAACTCTGTCTAAACTGACAGTAGCGTTTTTCCCGCATATCAGAACCGAAATGATTTTGTTTGTACGAGAGACAACACTGAAAGGTCCCTCGTACAAAGGAGTAAAAGATGGCTTAAGCCTATCCTGTAGTCATAGTAAACGAGTTCGGCGGATGAACAAAGTAAATCGTCTTTAGGCATAGCGCGTAAACCTAGTAAAATGATTGGTAATTCATCGTACCAGTGAACGAATTGGACCTGGCTAATAATGCTGTCTTAAGAGTTCGGCGAAAACGCTCGACCATACCGTTACCTTGGGGGTGGTACGGAGCCGAATGGATTCGATGAAATCCTAAAATCTCGTCAAATAAATTCGGCTCCTTGATCAGTAGTGACTCTCAAAGGAATGCCAAAACGGCAAATGTAATTTTGAAACAATGCTTTAGCGACGGTTTCTGCAGAAATATTGTTTAAAGGATATGCTTCTGGCCCAAATCTAAAATATTGTAACTCTTTATTCCAGGATAGCAGTTTTAAAATGCTTAAGTAAAATATTCCATAATCATAATAATTATCTATAATATATCCATCCATCTATCTATCTATCATTTCTTTTGTTTATGTCGTATCCTAGACACCAAAAATGGTCATATTTTCAAGATGGCTGATTACAGTCAGTAGACTGCTGTATGTAGTGGGAGAAGCATGTCATGAGGGAACGCTATAATTTTCAACTGAGCCTGTTGTTTTGAATTTTTGGAAAATACGTCCAACTGTTGAATGGGAACAGATTTTTGGGGATATATTTGGTTAAAAATATCAGCTGTACCCCTATTTGTTCCATTTTTGCCGTGAATTAAAATATTTTCGCTTTTTTCTTCTTTAGTAGAGCATAAGAGATATGTGATACTATAAAAAAGTAATAGACCGTTAAATACATTTATAGGTAACAAATTAACTAGTTTAAATGTTTTTTGAAATTTTCTTTGCTACATATTGAACATGGTGACCCTAATACAATTTTGCATCCATGTAAACCACTGTTTGCCACTCTTTTGTGAAATCTGACTTCACGTCGACTGTTTTTGTGCGTTTAAGTGATAGCCTAATAATAATCGTTCATGAACTGTTATCTTTATATTTTTGTTTGCATTAATAAGTGTGGTATCATCTGGGAATAATACGAGTTTGACACTGTGTACGGCTATACTGAAATCGTTAACGTATATCAGGGACAAAACTGTACCCAACACCGAGCCTTGTGGGACTCCAGAATCAATTTCACTTAGCTGTGAAGTTTTATTTTTAACTTGAGTAAAGTGTCGTCTATTTGATAGATATGGTTCGATCGTATTGAAACTTACATTATCGAAATTTAAGGCATTAAGTTTCTCCAGTAGAACAGAATGTGACACACAGTCAAGAACTTGTTGTAAGTCACAGAACGTAACCCCCCAACATAGTCGTCATTTTCCTGACCTCTAATGATTATAAATTTCCAGTACCAACTTTCCAAGTTTTGACACAAAATGAACGTATCCTTCTCAGTATATTCGACCCTGCTTTGAATTTGCTTCAGTGAATTTGCCGAGATTACAACTGCCCTATGGTCAGACAAACAAGGATCGAATACCTTCGTTTGTAGATTATCTAGTTAACTAGTATATTTCCAATACAATTATATTGATATGACGGGTACATTACGAAATGATAGGTCTACAAGAACAGAAATTTATTGGATCGCTAAATGATAGGTAATTTGGGTCATGTTTATTATTAAATTTGAAATTAATTATAATCGCCATTTATAATAATTTTTTTCTTACAATTTTTTAGCTTGTGTAAAAATGTATTAAAATTAATTAAAAACCATCAAGGTTTCTCAAAGTAGACCTGTAGACATTAATAATTATAATATTTAGTAATTTTTAGATTCAGCAATAGTTAGTTCAGAGTCAATTTCTATGGATATTCTGTTTATGTCATTCTAGATGTAAAGTCAAGCTCGCCTCTGCTAAGAATTGCAACTCCCATGAACTAACTGAATTACTTCTACAAAAGTATGTTACTGTATAATTATCTGAAATAAAATGTTCAGTTTCATCTTCATTAAAGAAATTCTACATTTTTTTTAAATGGAACACCCTATATTTTTTATAAATAAATAAATGTTTTAACCACCTTCCAGATCACTTAATGACCCTTTTAAGCCTCGACTTGTGTGAGTAAAGGATACGGGGCCCTACAGTTTATAGTGGGATCGGAACCACTTCTTGGGGAGATAATTTATAAATGAGAATTACTTTGCAGCAGGTGGAGCTCGAACTCACTTCGCTAGGTATGCTCAGAGTGAAAGCTAGACGCGTTGACAACTCTGCTACCGGCCTCCTATTAAATTAAGTTATTATGTTCCCCTCTCAGATCTTATTACATAAATATATACATGTGGGGGTTTAAAATGGATAGTTTAGGAGCTACAAATTAATTAATTTGAATCCATTCATCTAGATTTTTCGAGCAAATTATCCGTCCATCCAGTAATTCGGCAAGGGCTGCTGCTAAAACTTTTAATAGCTTTTGCTATTTTTCTTAATGATACATTACCTGGACATTGGATTCCGATGATACAAATGGCCGCCTAAGTCACGAGATTTGACTATTTTAAAAAGAAAGTCTATGCAACTTAACTAAAATCGCCAGATGATTTACAACAATGGATTATTCAAGATTATTCAAGTTAAATTTTTAGGTTTGCAGTTAAATGTAAATCTAACTGGAAAATTCACTGTGACACTGTTATTTCTAAGCATGCCTCGGTTACCTATCTGTTTAGGGATATAAGAACGGTTCTATGTACATAATAACTACTTGTATTGTTTATAAGTTATTGAATCTGTTTAAGATTTATATGGTTGCTGCTTCTGGGGAAATTCCACTGTTGCATCTATGTTCTTATAACCGAAAAATGTGTTTTAAGGTGTATTTACCGGTCTTCCAAGTGTTCATTCTTGTAATGATATTTTTAAAAGTTATAAAATTTTAATAACTACCAACTGTATACATTTTTGAACGTGCATGTGTTTTTAAAAACCAAGACAACTTTATTGTAAACAATCGATATCATAACATCAACAAGAGACCAAAAACACAAGTTTCGTGTTCGTTTTGCTAAATCAGATATTGATTGGTAGGTTAGAAGTTACAAGAAATTATTGAAAAAACGTAAATAACAGAAATATGTATCAAATTTGGCTTGCCTCATGTCTTAAGAGCGCTCCGGATATAAGCCGGAAAGACGGTGCAAATTACTCTCAGGTAAATCATTATTTTAAAAAACGGCTTTCACTAAAAGAAATAAAAAACATGTTACAATGTGGGACGATGAGAGGAAAAAAGTATATATAAAAAAAAAAATTTTTTTCTTCTATTATCGATTTGAAAAAATAATTTTTATCGTCCCGCATAGGTATCATTAAAATAAACATTTTCCCTTTTGTAGAACTAAAATAAAATTAGCCTTAATGTCCTCAAATGCACAGAGAAATTTAAAGATTAGGTATAATAAATTTGTCCAATGTCATATACTACTACATCTCTATCTCTCGCCTTCCAAGCACACCGTACATTCAGCTGCGTCATTTTATTGACGTGAAGTCATTTACAATTAAAATTGGAAGCATGGATGACTAATACGCTCCGACCAACTCTTAATAAATAAATATTCCCTTCTTCTACCGAAGAATTGTTTGACCATTTAAAAATTCGTGCACAAGTTTTTTTCATTCTCATCCGAAATTCTCAATGTGATACATAGATTATTCGAAATAAAAACTACTATTATTATAAAACAATCTGAAAAATGGCCGTTCAAAAAACAACCTGATATTGACATGACATTACAATATTTAATTTATTTCACAGAGGTATAAAGAAACAAGTAAGGACTTTAATAATAAGCCCCATAGCTCCACTTGATATTCACTTGTGCACGAATTTTTAAACGGTTTGAGATTCTTCGATAGTAGAAGGGAATGTTTATTTATTAAGACATGAGGTTGGTAAGCGAGATTTGATACATATTATTTATGTTTTTTTAACAATTTATAACTTTTAACTTATCAAATATATTTTGGGATAATGAAATATGCTAATATGATCAGAAATAGATCAACAGTATGTACAAATAACAATAGATGACTTTTCTATTGATATTAAATATTGGATATTGAGTATACGAAAGTTTTGCTATAATTTCTTTGAAATTATTATTGACTTCACCTAGGAGAGATTGTCTTTACACAATCTTTTCGTTGATATACAGTATGAAGATTTTACTATATTTTTTTGAGATTATTGTTGATTTCTTGTAAGGGGGAAATTTTTACACAATCTTTTCATTGATTTAGCTTTATAATATACTAGCCGATCAGAATTAGATCAACAGTATACCGGGTGATCCAGAAAATACGGACTCCCCCTCACTTTTTTCAACAGTTTTAAAAATAAAATTGTGAAATTTGGGAAATCAAATATAGGTATCGATGGTCACATTTTGACCATTCGGTGGTAAAATAATCACTTCCGGTATGGGGGGAAATTGTCACAACTTTTTTATTTTAAATAGCACCCTCATATTCAAGTCACTTTTCTCATAAAGCTGTAATTTCTCTTTCCAACGCTATTTGCAGATTTAAAATCGGAAGAAAAATAACCTTGGAAATGGCATTTATTTGCTATTTTTAGTTGGCTTTGGAATTCAGGAACAAACTAAAAAAATATCGAAGTAGACTTTGAATTTAAATAAAGAGGTATTTCTCAACAAATTAAATGTAAAAATTGGCCTATTTTGTTCATTTACTCTGATTTAGAAATGTTTTTCCCTTTTTTCCATTTCACGAAAATTCAATTTATCATAACTGCAATTTTTCAAATAGTACCCTATATATTTAATTTTTTTATTAGACTGGTTTGTGCCGATTAAAAATTTAATATAAATGAAAATAAATATTAAGCTTTTTTGTAGAAGCGTTTCGAACTGTGTCCATATCTTGCAGTGAGCCATGAAAAACAGATGAAAAATTGCACACAGCATCTGTCAAGACGTTATTGTTGAGTGTAATAGAGGCGTATTTATTATTTGTAAATTTATAATTTGGTGCTTTATTCAAAATAAGATACGATTTACGATGCAATATACACAAATAATTTAAAGCATAATCCAAAATTAATGTGGCGGACGCTAAAAAATATAATAAAACCAAAAGACAATCATAATATATCTTCTCTTATAATAGGAGCGGTTGAAAAAAAGGAGCATTTAGAAAAAGAACTTAATATATATTTTATTGATAGTGTTGATCTAATTGTGGATGGGTTAAAAAATAATAACTATTACCCTAACAGACATGCTTTATTTGAGAACAGAGCATTGCAGCCAGATATATATTTTAAAGAATTTACTATTATAAATCTCACTAAATTACGTAAAATTGTCTTTAAACAGCAAAATAAATTTTCTGATGATGAAATTGACTTTAAATTAATTAAAAAATACTTTTCATGTCATTGGTTATCCATTATTACATATTATTAATACATCACTAACTAGCGGAACCTTTCCAGAAATTTTGAAAACATCATTAATAACTCCTGTAGCAAAAGTTCCAGGTACAAAATTAGCGGAAGAACATAGACCCATAAATACGTTGCCTTCACTGGAAAATATTTTAGAAATAGTAGTTCATGACCAACTCACTGAATTTATAAGCATTAACAAATTATTACATGAAAGCCAATCAGGATTTAGAGAAAATCATTCGTGTGAAACGGCTTTGCAAAAAATAATCAATGATTTCAAATATTCGGTAGATAAGGGGGAAGTTGTGGTAACCGTCTTCCTCGATTTAAAAAGAGCATTCGAAGCTGTCAACAGAGAGCTTTTATTAAAAAAACTCTGCCAATATTTCGGGATTATTGGCACGGCATACCAGTGGTTTAAGTCGTACCTATATGGACGAAGTCAGCAAACCAAAATAAATAAAGTAAAATCTGAAAAACTTTCCGCAAGGTAGTGTACTAGGGCCTATGCTTTTCACGCTATTTATTAATGATATACTTCTAGTCAATTCGGAGGAGTGCAAAATACATCTCTTTGCAGACGATACTATAATATATTTATTTGGAACTAATGTGAAGTTATCCAAAAAATTAACATGACACTGGAATTAATTAATGAATGGTTTACAACGAACGGATTAATGGTAAACGCCAAAAAATCCAAATATATGATAATAGGTTCCAACAAATATTTAAATCAAAACATTGATAATATGTGTGTAAAGTACAACGGAGAGCATCTTGAAAAGGTAACAAATATGAGATATTTAGGAATAATCATAGATAACAAACTAATATTTAACGAACATATAAACTACATATGTAAAAAGATATCAAAAAAACTGGGATTTGCCTATCGTGTTAGTAAACATTTAACTTCAAATACAAGGAAAACTATTTATAACACAATAATGAAACCACACTTCGAGTATTGTTCAAGTATATTATATATGTGTAATGACATAATATATCTAAACTGCAACTACTTCAAAATAGATGTATGCGTTTTATTTTAAAATGTAATAGATATGCTAATATAAATACAATGCAATGTACACTTAAGTGGTTTTCAGTAAAAGACAATATAAAGTACAGGACATTAATATTCCTATACAAACTTCACAATAACTTGCTACCAACATATTTGTCAACAAATATACAACACCGTAGAGATATTCATAATTACAACACAAGGCAAAGAAATCATATAAATATTAACTTCTCAAATTTAATGAAAACAAAATTCTCCATATACGACAAGGGAACGGCTGAATTCAACAAATTACCAGAATCTATAAAGCAAGCTAAAAATGTCTTTCTGTTTAAAAAATATTTATATAAATTTATGTATAAATAACTTGGCTCTATTTTACTCATTAGGCTTGTAGATATGTCTTATGTTTTAAATGATATAAAGGAAATTTTTGTAATAAATATTGTCAAATGTAGGTAAATGTACTGTACCACACATGTATGTTACACCTGTGTAATAGCTGCTTGTGCTAAATAAAGATTGTTATTATTATAAAAAAAAAAAAATGAAAAGGTAGATTGATTTACTTTTATTTTACGGCGAATGTCAGAAAAATGCCCATGCGGCCGCATGTCTATATTATGAAAGATATCCCGATCGTCGTCAGCCATACCGGCAGTAAAATTCTAGAAGAGTCGTTTACTACAGTAAACGAAGCTCAAAATGGCAGCCAAATGAGAAAATTTTGGACAGTTTGGGATATTTGGACCCTTTATGCAAAATCATGCTCTGATTACGGGAGAAATACTAAAAAAATTCCAAACGTCGCAACAAAATTAAATTACAGCTTTATAAGAATAGTGACTTAAATATACAGGGTGCTATTTAAAATAAGAAAGTTGTAATATCCGGCCATACCGGCAGTGATTTTTTTACCACCTATATTTGATTTCTCAAATTTCAGAATTTTATTTTTTAAACTGTAGAAAAAAGTGGGGGATAGGTACTTTCTGGGTCACCCAGTATACAGTATATGTAGAGAGTTTTCATATTTGATTTTGAATAAATGAGTTATCTGCTGCAAACCCAAAGGAAGAATATTTGTATGTATGTAAGCACTGGTTTTAAATTAAAATTTATATTTGAGGGGCAAAGAGGATTAAATTATTATTGTTGTTGAAAATAAATAATAGTATTATTTTACTGTCACATAGTTGACAAAAACAAGTTCCTTCAGGGGCAATGACAGTTGTCAGGAGGCATCATCCGAAGGTTAATAATTATAATATTATCCCAACATATTTTAATGTTTGCCTTGGTATTTGAGCGTAACATATCCCCAGGATGACTCAGAACTTACCTTTAAAATTTTAGGTACAACCCCAACACATTTTGAAGTGTAACGTTGCAATTGCAGATTTTACGAGATTTACCCCTTGCCTTCAGTCCACCCGCCAAAGTTGCATGGTATATTTCAAAAACATAAAATTTAGTTTGTTGCATACGGAGTCTCCCTGAACTTCAGGGCAAGAATCAGAGTGCCAGTACTTCATATAATTTATAATTTTTTCCACAGGCCTTCCTCACTGAGTTTCGGATGGTCATCATCTCAAACTTAATGAAATTTTGATGGTTCACAAAACAAATGAATCTACTTAATTTGGTTCTAGAAGTAAGTATCCGTATCTTCTAGGAAAGCAGAAATCATGCCCAATGTTGACGCTACAGAATTTTCACAGGGACCAACAGGGTCAAAAAATCTCTTACTCATTTCATGACAATAAAGTTTGACATTTTAGACGGCTGTGCGTTGCCATTAGCAACAGAAGTAAAGGTACTTTTTCTTTCGCTCGAACGGACTTTTACTTCCGTTGCTAATGGCAATGCACAGCTAAATTTTTATATCTTTATTTTTTTTATAGCTAATCGACGTTTGAAGAAAAATCGGAGTAAAAACCACTTTTACTCGTAATAAAACAGTATACTACTTTTTTATTCGATAAAATTAAATTAAAAGAGGATCACCAGCGCCTCCACCATTATTAAGTAGAACGCCGTCGTTAATAATAATGTCGATAATTGTTACTGATAATCCAGGCCAGATAGCAATCGCGAATGCATTTTTTCGAAAATTCCTCAGTACATTTTGTGAATGTTATAATTAGGAGACAAGTAGTGGGAATTAGATGTATATGTTTTGGACAGCAAATTTTATTTGGAACCTGTTGAAAAAGGGCATGAAAGTGCCAAAACAGGTTTTTTCACGTTTTCGATGCGAAAGAAAAAAAAATTGTATACAAAAAAATACTACTCAACAGCTCGCAAAAAGACGAAAAAAATGAGTTTCTGACAATTGAAATCGGTCAATAACTTTTTGCACAAAAAATTAAAAACCGCTAAATATGGCTATTATTAATAATAATAATATAATAATGTTTATTCATCATTTGTAAGTACAGTAAAAGTACATATGATATGTCAATTATTTGTCTACTAGTAAAAGTGCATACACATTAAATTGTCAAAAATTTATAGAAATATAAAAATGCATAGAAATGTACTAAAAATGTATGAAAGTGTAAATATATATAGGGTATTCACTTACCTCTCACCGGTACACCATTTACTTAAGTTTGTATAAAACTAACAGGTTGGCCACTGTCATTTGTCTGTTCCATGACCTATGGCATACTGATGAGAACTAATAAGTTCGAAACCGGTCTATGTCTGGTCGGGGAATTGACAAATGACATTGGCTACCAATCTTTCATGATTTGTAAGGTATAATTCAATGCAGGTCGGGGTATTTGCCCGCTGAGTAGTTGTTTCCTGCAAATCATGTATAATAACAATATATATATATATATATATATATATATATATATATACATATATACAGACGCATAAAATGTGCAATGGTGCATAAAATGTATAAGAATGTAAAAATGTATAGAACAAACAAACAATGTACAAAATGTATAAAAATGTATAAATATATAAATGTATACAAAAGTGTATAATGTATAAAGGTACGTAAACAAAATGTATAAAATATATAAACATATAAAACAGAGTACAAGAATGTATAAAACGATGTATAAGAATGTACAATGTACAAGTGTATATACAAATGTAAAAAAAAATGTATAACATATAGCACAGACTAAAACATGTAGTAAAAAAATGAGAACGTGAACCATAAATTAATTTACAAATTCATTAATGGTATAAAAAGTTTTTTCAATAAAAAATAATTTAACTCCCTTTTTAAATACGTGGTAAGTTGTAATTTCTTTCAAGTTTTCAGGTCATTGTTTGTAATTATCGTAGGAAGTTGTTTCGGAGCTTAAATTGTAGCTTTTGTTGGTACCTACCTACTGTAAATATTTCATGCAAAAATATTAATAACTTAGCGGAAATAGCGAAAATGCAAAAAAGGTGTTTCCGAAAAACAGCCTGGAAATGGTCAAAAATGGCCATAGAACAATTTTTCAAAAAGCTATTTGTTCCTGATGAAACTCTCTACAACGTTATTATCTTTAAATTTTCGTAAGGTTTCGTTTAGTACCTCAAAAATCGGGCTATTTCTGAATTTCTTCCCCTCCGCTCGAGCGCCCGAACATTCAAAATTCAGAAATAGCCCGATTTTCAAATGCATTTTTAAGGTACTAAACGAAACCTTACGAAAATTTAAAGATAATAGGGTTGTAGAGAATTTCATCAGGGACAAATAGCTTTTTGAAAAATTGTTTTGACAATTTTTGAAAATTTCCACGCCGTTTTTCGGAAACACCTTTTTTACATTTTCGCTATTTACGCTAAAAGTTATTAATACTTTTGCATGAAATTTTTACAGTAGGTAGGTACCAACAAAAGCTACAATTTAAGCTCCGAAACATCTTCCTACGATAATTACAGATCCTGTAATTAAATGGCAAAAATAGCCATATTTAGAGGTTTTTAATCTTTGGCGCAAAAAGTTATTGACCGATTTCAACTGTCAAAACTCATCTTTTTGTCTTTCTACAAGCTATTTCGTAGTATTTTTTGTATAAAATATTTACTCTAAACTCTAAAGTAAGCAACATTGACGTAGTTGAAACAAACAGTAAAACACTTGAAAGTGGTTCAGTGTTTGTGGAAACTATGTCAGTGTCAGTGTCACACTAAAGGTTCCCGCTCTCTCTAGGACTCCAGGACAGGAATTCAGGACCTCTGGACTAAAGTAAGTAGCACAGAACAAAAGATGCTCGTAAAATGTTTAGACCGTCTAAAATGATAAAAATCATCAAATATTTGATATTTTGTGATTGTTTGTAAAAAAAAGCTACTGGAAGCGGCTGGGACTTCCCCACCCGGTGGATCTTTGAAGCCGAGAAATGCACGTGATGTGACGAGTTTCACGACGCCGGCGCAACGGCTCTGCGCATCGACCATGCCACGCGAAAGGCGATCTTGTGCTTCACATTTGCTTTATTTTTATTTTTTTTTTCACGGAAACCAAATCGAAAGGATTCAAATGTGATATATCGTTGAAATCGGAATTTTAACTGCTTTTCAATGGTTCGATTGCAAATTGTAAGTATAGTCCAGTTCATGTATTATCAGCACTCAAAAAACGCAACAAAAACTTTACGACCTCATTAAAATACAATCACTCTTTGTGCTGTCTCGACCACAAATTGACTCGCTTACCTTTATAGCTTTTTAATGTGCGTCGACTTGTTTAACGAAAGCAAAGCCGCTTAGCCCACGGTGATAATAATTATGTCATAAAGTTTTTGTTGCGTTTTTTGAGTGCTGATGATACATGGGCTCGACTTTAATTATAAAATAAACAACTTGTGCCAAAACGACACTAAACCTAATCCGATCTCAACCAGAATCTTTGCAGGTCTTCTGAAGCACTGAAAGAAATCCTCATGCAAAGTTTGATCCAAATTCGTTCAGTTATATTCTTTCCTATTATTTGGGTTCTCTACCACGTGTATTATTAACCTCTACAAAAACAAATCACCGAATCTACAAAATAATAGAATTATTGGAAAAAAGCCTCTGCGCCCGTGACGTTTACGCCAAAGGAATACTCAGAGGTTATGTTTTACAAATAATATAAATTGGAATAAACGCAGAAATAATGTATTTTGATGACGTTTCGGTAAGTAATCTCTTTCCGTTTTCAAAGCTTTTTGGAAGAATTCTTATTTTGCTGTGTATGTCAAATACACAGCTTTAAAATTCTTAAGAAATATTATTTGCAAAACATAATCTCTGACTATTCCTTTGGCGTAAACGTCACGAGCGCAGAGGTTTTTTTCCAATAATTCTATTATTTTGTAGATTCGGTGATTTGTTTTTGAAGAGGAAAATAATACATGCGGCAGAAAACCCAAATAATAGGAAAGAATATTCGTAGATAGAATGCCACAAATAACTTTCAGACAATATTCGTTCAGTTGTTTCGGCGCTAACGTGCTAACACATATACACACACACATAAATGTTTCAAAAACCACCTTTTTGAGTTCCTGGAACCTCAATTTTAGATTTTGGACCAATTTTAGTAACGCAACTAATTAAAATATAAATAAGCCCAGGCATAGAATAGAATAAACTGGTTTTAAGGATCTTCGACTTACCAACAGTAAGTAAAATTCAAGCTGTTTAAAAAACAGTATATTATGTACATGTTTATGTCAAATTCTCGCGGTTCCCACGGGGGGGGGGGATTGAAAGGGTAATGTCGGGTGGTAAATTTACCTTGGGGCACTCCTGTACGTTGACATTTCAGAAATGTTTCGGAGATGAAAATTTCGTAGTGAAATCACAATTTGCTCCATCTCATCTTGCTTTTGACTTGGGATGCTTAGTTTACGAAGCAAAGGTGAAAGGTGCCTAGACACATACTAGGCCTGTCCAAGACCCTAACCTACACTAACAAAAGATGGCTGCTGTGGCATACAAAGGATTTATTTACATGTGTCTTTGTTAATTTGGAACAAAATTATTGGAGGTTTTATCGTTCTTTATAAATTTAAATTTTAAAAATGAGTAATTATTTTATAAAATTGGAAAAAGAACATCGACATAGCGACGCGATTTAAACAAAAACTATCTTTAATTCATGATATGGACCCGTATTCCCCACAAGACAGTCGATTAAGTTATAGTACCGCAGATTTTCCTCCGGTTAATAATATGGATATACGTAGTTATTTAGTTTTAACAAATTATCAGCACTAGCCAGCAGATGAGAACCTTTATAGTACATCATTTTTTCTTTTATTTTTACCTGAAATAAAATGTCTCGAGCATACAACTGCATTTTTTTGCTCATTTTCAGGAAAATCAGCTCTTTTAACACTTAACCATTTCTGACGTCTTTTTGTGGATAATTCGTTTATTAGGTTAGTTTTATGTGTAAAATGTAAAACAGCAGGAATGCGAAAAAAATAAACACTAAAGACTATTATTATTATTATTATTACGGCTTCCCGTGCTACCACACTATTCACCACACAATAAAAGAACGGCATAATTCAAACAAATATTCCTATTATTAAAATCAATTAACCTGTATAGCATAAGAACAACTACAATGTTTACACTGACATCAATGTGATATTGTCTATTGTCTGAAAGTTATTTGTGGCATTCTACGAATATTCTTTCCTATTATTTGGGTTTTCTACCACATGTACTATTATCCTCTTCAAAACAAATCACCGAATCTACAAAATAATAGAATTATTGGAAAAAAGAGCCTCTGCGCCTGTGACGTTTACGCCAAAGGAAAAGTCAGAGGTTATGTTTTGCAAATAATATAAATCGGAATAAACACAAAAATAATGTATTTTGCTGACGTTTCGGAAAGTAATCTCTTTCCGTTTTCAAAGCTATTTTTTGAAGAACTCTTATTTTGCTGTGTATGTCAAATACACAGCTTTAAGATTCTGTTTATGTTATTTCCATAGATACTTACTACTTACACAGAACATAGAACTGATGATATTTTTTAGATAATGTTGAGTTTGTTAAGTTCTTCTTTTAACATTGGTAGCCAGGTTGTACAAATATCTACAGAACAATTCGATACGCACTTATCTTCATTTAATAAGATTATTGCTGATTCTTTAATTTTTCTTTTTTTGGTATCTGTTTCTTTTGTTAAAATTTTTGCCGAGTCCCAGTTTATTCTATGTCCGTTTTCCCAAGCATGTTCACAAATCTTTGATTTCTGAATTTCATTCTTTCTAATGTAGTTCTTGTGCTCATCCAACCTCACACTGAAAGGTCTGGATGACTCACCCACATAACATTTATCACATTCGCACGGGATATTGTAAATACAGTTTTTTGAATTCTGCTCCCTGTTTATCGGTTTTGTTTTTGTTAAAATAGATCTTAAAGTGTTCCCCGTTTGAAATATCGTCCTAACATCAAATTTGTCACCTATACGGCGTAGCTTTTCCGATAGTCCGTATACATAAGGAATTATTGCTGTATAATGACGTTCAGGTTTTTGTCGTACCTGATTGTCCCTATTTTCAACATTTATGAAAATTCTATCAACAAAGGCTTCAGGATATTGATTTTGTACTAGAGCCTCTTTGATAAATTTTTTCTCGTTATTTAATATTTCATTATTAGATGAAATTATTTTGGCCCTATCGTATAAACATTTTACAACACCCCTTTTAACATTTATTGACTGATTTGAGTTAAAATTTAGATATCTATTAGTATGTGTTGGTTTTCTATAAACGCTTGTTTCAATTGTATTATTTATCCTTCTAATTAAAACATCTAAAAACGGTAGTTCATTCCTACTTTCTACTTCTAATGTGAATTTAATAGACGGTTCCTTACTATTTATATTTTCTAAAAAACTATCTAGTAAATCAACACCATGAGGCCAAATTGCAAAGATGTCGTCAACATATCTCCACCAGACAACCGGTTTGTTTATACAATTTTGAACATGTGTGTTCTCAAAGTTCTCCATAAATATGTTGCTTAAAATTGGTGATAATGCAGACCCCATAGCCATACCAAAATCCTGCTGATAGAACTCATTGTCCAATTGAAAATAGGTTGTTTTTATACACAGTGTTAAGAGTTCCATTATGCTATTTACACTTAATTTAGTTCTAGTTTCCAAATTATTATCATTTAGCAACCTGTCTTTAACTATTTTTAATGTTTCATCTACCGGAACATTGGTAAAGAGGCTAACTACATCAAAACTAACCATCAGGTGTGATTCATGAATATCGGTTTCATAAATTTTTTCTATGAAATGTTTACTATTTTTAATATATGAATCGGTATTTCCAGATAATGGATCAATAATTTTAAGTAAAAATTTTGCCAAATTATGACATGGTGAATTAATAGAACTAACAATTGGTCTTAAAGGAATATTTTGTTTATGTGTCTTTGGTAAGCCATAAAAATGAGGGGGCTTACTATGATGTGGTGTAAGTTTCCTTCGTTCAAAATCATTAAATTCATGTTTGTATTTAAACAAAGTTCTGTAAATTTTGCTCTCTATTGATTTTGTTGGATCTTTGTTTAATTTTGAGTAGGGTCCCTCATTTACAAGAGTCATGATTTTTGTGTTATATATATCTTTATCTATAATGACTGTGGCATTACCTTTGTCTGCTGGCAATATTTTTATACTTTCATCGCGTTTTAAAGAATTTATCGATAACTTTTCTTCTGGAGTTAAATTATCTTTAATTTTGTATTGCTTCTCTAAAGCAATTTTTGCCCGTATGCGATATTCATTACCACTATCTGTTGGTAAATTTTGAGCCGTTTTTTCTATTGCCGCTACTATGTCAAATTTTGGAACAGTTTTCGGGTTTATTGCAAAATTTAAACCTTTTGATAGTACAAGCCTGTCTGAAATGGACAAAAGTCTTTTTGACATATTAATGGCAGTCCTGTCAATTAAAGGATTATTATTTATATTTTGTAATTGCCTAATCTGTTTTTCCCTTATTAAGTTTCTAAATTTATGTAAATGCGTACCTTTTTGCAGATTAAAATATTTTTCGTAACTCAACCTGACATTCTGGATTATAAACTGATAATCCTGTTCTATAATGTTTCTGCTTAATTCATTCTCCGTGTAAGTAATGTCCCCAATAGTTCGTTCTTTTTGGTATCTATGATATTGAATCCTTTCCCTAACCATGGACTTGCTTGCCTTGTCCAAAATTTTTCTGGTTTTCGCATTTTGGAAAGGTACTTTTAGCCGTAAAAACTTCGGAATTACATCATGTTCCCGGCATTTACACAATTGTGGGTGAGTCATCCAGACCTTTCAGTGTGAGGTTGGATGATGATGATGGATGAGCACAAGAACTACATTAGAAAGAATGAAATTCAGAAATCAAAGATTTGTGAACATGCTTGGGAAAACGGACATAGAATAAACTGGGACTCGGCAAAAATTTTAACAAAAGAAACAGATACCAAAAAAAGAAAAATTAAAGAATCAGCAATAATCTTATTAAATGAAGATAAGTGCGTATCGAATTGTTCTGTAGATATTTGTACAACCTGGCTACCAATGTTAAAAGAAGAACTTAACAAACTCAACATTATCTAAAAAATATCATCAGTTCTATGTTCTGTGTAAGTAGTAAGTATCTATGGAAATAACATAAACAGAATCTTAAAGCTGTGTATTTGACATACACAGCAAAATAAGAGTTCTTCAAAAAATAGCTTTGAAAACGGAAAGAGATTACTTTCCGAAACGTCAGCAAAATACATTATTTTTGTGTTTATTCCGATTTATATTATTTGCAAAACATAACCTCTGACTTTTCCTTTGGCGTAAACGTCACAGGCGCAGAGGCTCTTTTTTCCAATAATTCTATTATTTTGTAGATTCGGTGATTTGTTTTGAAGAGGATAATAGTACATGTGGTAGAAAACCCAAATAATAGGAAAGAATAGTGATATTGTCTTTTCGATAAATTGTGGTTATCCAAAATTCAGTATTTACTCTCCAGTACCCTGCTTGTTGAAAACATATTTGTCAATGATTGCATGCGTAATTAGTATAGGTTAGTTAGCATCAAATTAAACATCAATCAGGGCAACATATCGTCCTTTATAAATCGTCGCTTTACGACGAATTAACATAACTGTATTTATTAATCATCGATTATTTCATTCAAATTCAAATTCAATTTATTTATCCAAGAGATCATTTACATGATATAGGACATGTCAGATATAATATAATAATGCACAATAAATAAACAAACACATTAAAATATACAACATATAGGTATATACAGGTACATACAGTACACATCTAAGTATTAATCGATGATAAATATATACATACAAAGAGTCAAACTAGTGTGCAATGGATATAAGGACAAAGAAAATTTTTATTTATACACATATATGTAGAAAAATATATATGACTATAACTATACACAAAATGTAAAAATACACATCTACAAACATTACAAAATTATATGAGTCAGGTTTATTTAAAAAAATCAATGAATTCATTTATTTTGTAAAATGCATTTTCAATCAATATTTCTTTTATCCTCTTATTAAATTTTGTTACAGGTAAGTCTTTTAAGTATTGCGGAAGAATATTGAATAATTTAATTGCAGTATGATTTATTGGTTGTTGTGATCTGACTAATCGATGGTAGGGAATGCTAAAATCATTTTTGGTTCTTGTTTTATATGTGTGATATACTGAATTTTTTAGGTAGTGCTTACTCTCTTTCATATATATTAAACACTGATAAATAAATATGCAGGTCAATGTTAAAATTTTTAGGTTCTTATATAAAGGTTTACAATGTTCTCTGTATTGTGCTGAGGCTAATATTCTAACTGTTCATTATATTCAATATATATTTTAAAATGTGATGTATTATTTTATTGGCGGGAGAAAACTTTTCCGTAGTAGGTATAGCTCAGATTTACGGTGCACTCAAAAAAGGCAATGAAAACTTTATTACCTACTCATTAAAATACCAGTAAACTAGTCGCAAACGTAATTGCGCCCTGGTACGCACTTGAAATGTTTAGATCAGCAACTCAGTCGTTTAATTTTAACAGAGCGTTACGGTCTAGTATTATTATGTCCTTCTAATACATACAGATTTTAAGCACGGCTCTGTTATATTTCGTTCGCAAATTGACTCGATTAGCTTTATAGGTTTTCAACGTGCGTCGGCTTGTTTCATGACATCAGGCCGAGTAGTCCAATGGCGATAATGATGAAGTCGTTAAGTTTTTGTTGCCTTTTTTGAGTGCACCGTAAATCTGAACTCGACTATATACTTGAGTCAAATTAAGATTTTAATGTGAACTGTCTGGTTAGGGTATTTTTTTATTTATTAAGTTTCAGTCCAATTTTGCAGTTTCAACGAAGTCGACTTTTTGTTTATTTGAACAATTACATTTTTTAGAGCCTGTCTTCCTTCAATTTTTACAACCATTAAAATAAGTATATAGGTATGAACAGAGACAAGAAAACTACGTAAAATGAAAACATCAAAGGTGATATGATATATTGAATGAAACTGTTAGTCCATTTTTGGCTTGATTTTCCGATGATTGGATTTTTAGAACACTCGACCTGGATATAAGTTATGCAAGGTTACAAGTGCTAAATGAAGCATTTACTTCCTTTCTCGTAGTTTTTATCACAAACGAAACAGAATATTATTATTTCAGCCAGTAGTGTTGATAAAGCTGACCTACATATGGAGGTAGAACAATGCGATTATTTATATCTTCAATACTTAATACTGTGGTTGTTAACGATATAGTGTTTTATTCATAGGTAGGTACGCAATATGTTATTAAAATATCAGAATCTATCTTAGAAATACTCGTCACTGGAATATTTGTTTAGATGCCTTGGACATTTCTCGCAAAATAATAAAAAACAATAAAAAAATATATAAACTCTTATTTTCACCAATAAATAAACACCACAGAAATTAAACAACCCCAATTCCAGAAGCCAGGGGCTTGTGTGGAAGGGGGTTACACGTTGAAAAGACGCGGACATACAACCAATTCCCCCGACAGTGCCGGAGCCAGGATTCGAATCCGGTGGTGCGATGTCCGTGTGATTAATCGCGATTGCCATCTCGCGCCTTAACCCACTCGGCTATCGACCAGACAGTATAGTCATATATCATATTTCAGCAATAACCTAATATAACATAACAAAATGGAATTGAGATAATAATATAACAAAAATATGGGTTGTTTTATTTATACATCAATAACAAAAAATTGTTTTCTAATTAAAAAGATAAAAATAATTTATAAAGGTGAATACAAATTCTTCCTTCTGGGGTTCTGGGACACGCTAAACTGAAGTCAGTTTTTGTGTGTTCCATTTTGAAATTAAATTAGATGATTATTATAAACGAATATAAATTAAAGTTAATATTGTTACGTGTTTACACCCTGTATAGTAAACACTTCAAACGTAGGTTCCATAATTGCAATACGAATTTTCACTAACCACTGATTTATTAATCACTTAATTACAATAACTAGTCCTTATAATAACACACTAGTTATAACTTTCATCTACTACATACTTACTACTATAATTCACAACTTATTACTGTTCTTTATTTTATCTGAACATTTGACTCATTCAGAACTGTACTGAATTGAACTAACTCCAGCGCATGGGCTCTGCTACTTATATATCCGTGGCGCTTATTCTCGATTCATTCCATTTCACTCCAGGCTATTCTAGACTGTCATTCGGGATGATTCTAGCTTATCCATGATAATGGCGCCATCTCTGGCCAACTGGCGAACTACCGTTTTACTGGTAGTTAATTAGGCAGGTCTCCTTTCATTCTGATACCAGATAAACCTCTCTCTGCAAGAGGGCGGCACATCTGTTGACTGTGTAATGACAAAAATAATGGTAGGTATAAATTCAATTTTTGCAGCATTTACTTAAAATAGTTTTGAAATAATTCTTTATTTTCAGAGATATAATCGTCTGTTTTATTTTAAGTACAGGAAGTCTAGTAATTTGCCGAATTTTCAGAAATATTTTATTAAATAAAATAGATCCGATAAAGGTGATATATATCTTTGACATTGATTCTTTTAAAACTTTTTTGAGATGATTCTTATCAATCACATACGAGTACTAAATTGGTGGCTTATCTGAATATAATTTCTTTGATTGGGAAAATGATTACAAAAAACGAATAATACTAAGTTCTGATTATGGATCGGCGAGACTTTTTGCCAAGACGTAACTGCAAAATCTCTTAAAAACAATTTTTACTTATAGTATTTCCATGTGCATGCTCACGCCCTCTTACGAAGAGAGGCTTAGTCTCGTATTAGGAAGAAGCTAATCATAGGATAATAGTTCACCACTTGGCTAAGAGATGGCGACATTTAAAACAAATGGTAAAACACCACAGATAAACTATAAAACAGTGGAACCGTCCCGAATGACAGACTGGAATAAAAGAGAAAACTCTAGAATAAACACTATGGAGTATATATAAGTAGCGGGACCGACGTATCAGGAGGCAGTACAGTTCTGAGATGAGCCAAGTGATCAGATATGAAATAGACAAGAATAGTTGTGAATTATAGTAGTGGAGTCTATAGTAGATAAAAGTTGTATTTAGTGGGTTATTAAAAGGACTAATTATAGTAAGTAATTTAATGACTATTAAATCAGTGGTTAATGAATTCGTGTTAGTACAGTAAAAATGTACCAAAAAGTCCCATGACCTGGAAAAAATTGCACACTCAAATTTGTCATGATCAATGTTATCAGGACCACTCAGAAAGTCTAAAACAAATAAGGTGACCTTCTCCCTCTCTTGCTTCAGTCGCCATCTTGAAATTTTTTTTTATTGTTTTATCTCGGTTTCTATTGGTCGCACAGAAAAAGTTATTGAACGAAAAAATGTTATAAATGAAATTCTACATATTCTCGGTAAATGCTGCGATGCCGAGAAGTTAATATTTCGAGCGGTAGAGGGCGCCGAAGTGACGAATGTTTTGAATCTAGTTTTATTCAGTTTCCACGGCATACTTGATAAACGCATTTTTTCGATATTTTAATTATCCACCAAAGATTTTAGTTGGTTATAGCTACTAAACTGATTCGCAAAATCTCACGTTCACATTTTTCTCTTATCGTTTTGGTTTATTTGATTGAGTGCATTCACTGCACTCTAGATGCAAAAATAAAAATATTCCTAAAAATCAAGGAGTCTCAGAAATACAATCGTACTTAAAGTCCTCTCCGGAATCCAAAAATGTAGAAGTATACTAGGCCAGTAGCATTAAACATCCAATTCGGAAATAATTCCTAAAAAAGGATTTTTGATTTTAATGGCTTCATTTGTGACCCAATAATACCATCCTAGGTTTTCCCCCTCGGCGGAGTTGTGGAGAAGGTGTGGGGAGTAAAAATGTACCCTCAAAAGGTGTTTTTGCGGTTTTCACTTATATTTCCTAAGCTAACCAAAATTTTGAAAAAGTGCTCGAAATAATGTAGAGCGTTAAATTCTGCGTCGAGTGAGACCAAGAACCGCTCGCTACCAAACAACAGTAGATCAAAGTTGGACCAATTTTCCACATTTACGAAAAGTTTTCCTTTCAACGTTTCTCAAAATCCAGGAAAATAACGTGGTTTATCATAGAAGAATTTCATATAAAAGTTTTAGAGCATTATATTCTGCGTCGAATGAAACAAAGAGCGAATTTTTTGGGCCACCCGTTACCAAACTACAGAGGTGAAAGTTCGACTAATTGTCAACATCAAGGAAAAAAAATTGTTTCAATTTCAGGTTTTAGAAAATATCTTCAATATTGATAAATGGACCAATTGCCAACATCAATTAAAATGGTTGTTTGAACTTCAGGTATAGTCCAAGTAAGGATTTCCCCAGACATAAAAAACGCAATAAAAACTTTACTACCTCATTAAAATACCATTACTCTTTGTGCTGTCTCGACCGCAATTGACTCGCTTACCTTTATACGTTTTTAATGTGCGTCATCGGGTCGTTTGATGCAGCATGCCGCCATGGCCCGCGGCGATAATAATTATATCGTAAAGTTTTTGTTGCGTTTTTTATGTATCGGGAACTTATTACTAGAACTATATATGCAGTATTCCGGCGATTTGGTAGCGAGTGGCCTAAAATATTCACTCTTGGTCTCATTCAACACAGAATTTAATGCTCTACAATTTTTACTTCAAGCACTTTTTCAAAATTTAGATTAGTTTACGAGATGTAATCGAAAAACCGCAAAAACATCCTTTTTGGGGGTACAATTTTACCCCCCACCTTTTTCCACCACTCAGCCGAGGGGGAAAACCTATAGGATAGTCATATTGGGATACAAATGAAGCCATTAAAACAAAAAACCTTTTGTAGGAATTATTTCCGAATTGAGGGATTTTTGTATCTACCGCTACTGGCCTATACAGGATATTCCAGTTAAAATTTCAAAATAGGAGTTATTTCCAGGGAAACCGGAAGTAATGAAAAAGTGTCATAATCAAAAATTTGGTATATATTACCTTTGCCAAGTTTAAGACTTATATCTTGAAAACTCTGGAAACTTGTTTAATGATTCCGATGATACCCGGTATACAGAATGCAGTCAGTTCAGTACAGTTCTGAAATGAGCCAAGTGATCAGATAAGAGAAAGAACTTTAACAAGTTGTGAATTATAGTACTGAGTCTATAGTAGATAAAAGTTATAATTATTGTGATATTATAAGGACTAATTATTGTAAGTAATTTAGTCACTAACAAGTCAGTGGTTAGTGACAATTTGTGTTGTTAACAGTTCGGTAAACACTTGTAGTTAGATGATTATAAAATACTGACTTACCTTTTGTAATCGTATACGTAATGCCACTCCTCTCTTTGTCTACATGTGGGTCTCCGATGTTGCAAATTTAAATCACATAGTAAATTTTCTACATTGATTGACATGACTAGATGCCCTCACTAACAATTTATTGCAAAAAATAATTCATATAATGATGTGAAGGGACATTTAAAAATTGAGGCAATGGCATTGCACGTGAAAATTTCTATTCATTTGAAATTTTGAAATATATAAAACTTAAACTAAAACATTAGGACAGATTCTTGTTGTTAATCTTGCCTTGTTTACGTGAAGCTTTTACATTTTCAACTACGAATCCATTATCAGGTGTATAGCATCGTTCAACGCTTTACTGCAAACAAAGAATGCAACAAAAACTTTACGGGCTAATTATTAATGCCAGCCAACAAGTCAGTGGGATGTCATCAAACAAGCTGACGTTATTAAAAACCTATAAAGGAAAGTGATTCAATTTGCCGGCGGAATAGTACAGAGTAATCGTATTTTAATGGTCGCAAAGTTTTTGTTGCATTTTTTTATTAGCAGTAAAGCTTTGAACTATACACGCCTTTATTGCAGTACAGTTGGCCAAGATACCAGTGGCAGGCAAGTAATCAATTTTAAATAATTTTGGAAGTGATTCTTGATTTTCTCTTTGCACCATCAGACGGATCCGTTGTACATCCCCTTCGAATTTTATGGGGAAGTTCTGAATCACCCTCCATAAATGGGGTGGTAAGTTGTAATAAAATTGTAATTGGAAGCTGCGTAAATCATTTATTTTTCATATTTTCAAAATATCACCTATAAGGTGTATTACAATAACACAGTATAAAACTACAAGTTGTAGACCTATTAAAACTTGTAAAATGAATAAAATAAATATAATACAGAGAATATTTCTGAATGAAATGTGAACGACTGCAAATTTATAAAATTTACAAATATAACATTTTCTGATTAGCTACAAATCTGGCTAAATAAAAGCAGATAAAAAGGTTCCATTTTTATATTAAACTTAATATGTACAAATATATCCGATTTCAATAAAATATATCAATAGAAGATAAAACTTATATAAAACGCTATAATCGTTTCAACGCATTCACGCCTAAGGAGGAAGCTTTCATTTTTCTTGTTGGCTGAACTGACATCGGCGCTACCGGTGGAGATTCCTCCGTGTTTTCAGCATTACCCAATTCCTAAAATATAAATATCCTACTTAAACCTAGGCACTATGTTATTATTATAAAAGATTGTTTATAAGTTTAAGAACTTTATGCTTATGTAATACTTCCAAGCTCCAGTTCAAATTATGAATGTTGCCGTTTACGTCATCATCCTTTAATTTCCGAATCAAATCATCTCGAGGTCACATAGAAAGGCACGCATGGGCATATTGACGTATGAAAAAGACAAGTATTTTGTGATGAAAATATCTGGATAATAATAGCATGCGATACAATGAATTTAAACATCTGTTACCGCATTTAATTTAACAATTCACCTCATGAATTTCCCGTAGGTTTGTCTGCAGGCTATATAATGAAATTTTACTTTGACTTTTTCACTTTTTGTTGCAAAATCTTTTCGGCACAAATGTCTTGCCTTTTTTCCACGGCACATATAATAGGGTTTTCCCACTAATTTTATTTTAACAATTTGTGTCGTGAAAATGATATAATAAAACATTTTATTAATTTACAACAATTTACTTTTGTAATAAGAATTATTTCTAAGAAAATATCATTAAAACAACTTGCTGATAATTTCACTGCTTTTTAAAACGGACATTTTTATGCGCCAGAATTACGTATCTACCCGGAAAACCAATGAGATTATGGATATAATTAGTTTGTAATAGATTCTAACTGTGTGTTGGGGAGAGCGTAGGTGCGTCTTTACTATGTACATACTTCGGTATGCGATGTAAAGCAACGACAGGCGCAGTTAGTACTTGGATGGGTGACCATTCCAACGGAAACCGCGTTCTCGCCTCACACATCTTCCAGCGGCTTGTATATCAGTGTATGCGCGGAACCTTAGGCCAGGGTTGTATAGGAGATATACCATCCTTCGGAGGGGATGTAAAGCCGTCGGTCCCTTGTCTATTAAATGTTAGGCAAGTAAAAGATCCCTACTCTTCTTAAGGGAAGAGGTTCGGCAAAATTCCTGGTTGGGGGTAGCTCGTCTACAGGCGTCGGTGTTAGGCCTCAGTAGCGGAAATAGGCCGACGTTAAATAAATGTATAAAAAAAAAACTGTGTGTTAAAGAAAGCTTTCCTCTAAAACTTCTCACAATTTCAATTTGTAATGCTTGTACTGTGATTGGTCTAAAGCAGTGGACGTGTAAATATTAGCCAATCAGAATCCAGATAAATGCCGCACAAGTTATTCGTGAAAGCGTCGGACGTTAATATTTTGTACTGTAGTTTAGGTCACAGACTTCACCGACATTACACATCAGATGACTAACCTAAAACGTTAAGTTTATATTTTCATGTTTATATTGTTTGGAGTGAAAATATGGTTTTATCAGTTACTGGTTTATGTTTTATTAATTCTACAATCAAAATGGAATCAAGTGGAAGAGCGATATGTTAAAGGTGCCGCTGATAATTCTCCTAAAGTAGAAAAGTGCTGAGTGCTGTCAATAAATATAAATTATGTTATGTTAACAGAGACCAAGATTAATAAACAATCTTGAACAGAGACAACCTCTGTGATTGGATTTCAGGGTGTTGACGTCACAACGCGCCAATTTATGGCTGTTTAAAATGAACCCAATATTTTTCAAACTTCAAGTTTTTTTTTTGTTACTATTAGTAAAATTAATAAGATAATAAATATGCCATAAATCATTTTTTTATGTGAGTTAAGTATTTCAGCAATAATTGTTTTTTCTGGGAAAACCCTATTGTTATGAATCCTAGCAATCTAGGATTTTGTGTCACTAATTTGTTATTTTCCTTCAAAGTTTGGCCACAAAATAAACATTCCATTGTTAAACCCTAAATAATATGTAAAAACTCAATAAAAATAAATATTGCTCATTCGCATTCACATTACACAAATAAAAGTTTGTTTTCAATGGGCAATGTGAGATTACTTGTGTTGAATAGTCCACACACTTGCATGGCGCCGCATCTAGGATCGAAAAACTCATAGCTTTAAATAATAAAATTTCGAAAACTATAAGTCGTAGAGAACTCGGTTTTTTTTAAAAAACTTCCTTGAGGTGTAACCTTTATTTCATACACAGATGATACGGCAAAATTCCTCAAAATAAAAAAGTTTTTCGCTTACAGAAAAAATGCTGCATGGAAAGTATATGTTCAAGTTTTACCTGGTTTTACATAAAAAATAGATTTTCCATAAAAACGAAATCAAATCAGTGACCTTCACTCACATTTTCTTTGTAAATTAAAAAAATAAATTATCTCAATTGTTTCCGGAGATATCACGAGGCATGTGTGAAAAAGTAAGAAAAATTAATTTTGACAAATTTGTGGCATTTTTTGTAATAAAAAAAAAGTTTGACCTTGAAAAATGTTGTAATTGGCCATTACTAATGGCCAAGGACCTAAATCTATCGTGCTGTGAAGGTCTCATGTGGTTGTACCTTAAAAATTTTTTTTCAAGGAGGAAGCTACTTTTTCCCCGTTTTACGGTGCACTATATCCCCTTAACAGAAGCCAATTACAATCTCAAAAAATAGATAGTAAAACCTTCATACTGCATCAATGAAAATACATCATAATCCCCTTGCAAGATGTCAATAAAAATCTGAAATTGAATATTCTAATGTTAATGGCAGTATTGGTTAAGAAACAGTTTTTTTTAGATTGTTTTATAACAGTAATTTTTATTTCGAATAATCCATGTACTGTTCTTCTCGTAGGGGGAGAAGTCATTACAGTCTTTTCATTGATTTAGCTTTATTAATATACTGCTGTAATCAGAATTAGATCAACAGTATATCTAAAGAGTTTGCACATTAGATTTTGAATGTATGAGTTATCCTAAAAAAAGCATTTTTCAATTATTGCTACTCTATCTTGGACTTTTCATTTCTGATTTCACATTATTTGTCTTGGACTGACCTTATAGATTTCTATGCATCTAATTATTACACACATGCAGAACAATTATCTAACATAAAAATTGGTAAGTCAAAAATATATACATTATTATTATATACATTTAATTAAAACTATTCCTCAGGCAATCCATAATATACATAATATCGGTTACAGATTTCTCATAAAGTTCACATCATACAATAACATGAAAAAAAAAACCTCATGTAAAAATTTGCCCGCAAATGCATTCTAATGGAGCTAAAGCCCTTTGAAGATTATACCCGAATTGATTTTTATTCAATATCTACTAAACTTATAGGGATGCAAGTTTGTATGCATATTATTGCATATTGACAATAACACAAGTTGTTTCCACATTATTTTTAAAATATATTACGCTGGAAAATTAGTGACTATGAAAAGTAATTTGATTTTTATAGCAGCTGGCAGTTACGAAAAGGAAATTATTTAAAAAATCAAAGAAATTTCAAATGGCCAACATTCATTTCAATATAATCGACACGAATTTCCTTGGCCTACCACTATAACAATCAGTGATCTTATCAAGCATTTATTCCAGTGGGAAACTATGATTACATGTTCCATCTCATAGCACTATTTTTTTGTTTTTTAACAGCCTTCCAGGTCACATGAATGGCCCTGGTAAATATAGGGATCTTGATTTGTCTGGGTAAAGGAAACGGGGCCCTATAGTTTATAGTATGACTCGAACCACTCCTTGAGGATAATTTATATTTTAAAATTACTTCTTAATAGGTGGGGCCCACCTGGCTAGGTATGCTAATTCCCTCCATTGTAATGACTTTAATTTTTAGACACCACAAGAAATAATGACCGTCAAACTGAAATAATGTATTAAATATAGAGTATCGATTATTTTTACGGAATTACTACGATAACTCTATATTGTTGGTTTAAAAAAGGTTGGAAAAAGTAACATATACACGGGTTTTACTCAAAAAAGATATATGCACATAGATATATGTATAAACTTTCACGATTTACCAAAGTTCTGGCAAAATTTGACTTTGTCATAGTAACATAGAAAAAATCATTTCTGATACTTTCTTATCGTACTGTTATGTAAAACAAGTGCTATAAACGAATTAACATACGACTTCTGCTTTAAAATTACATATAAACATCTAAATTTTCGAAATTTATCTAAACACTGCAATACTTGGACATTATATTAAAAAAACCATTTCTAACTACATTTCCTTATTAAGTCAAAATAAGAATAAATCACGGAAGTTATTTTTAGCAAAAGGAGAAGAAAGATCATAAAAATGCGATTTTTAGAATATTTCTCCCATTAAAAGATTTGTCATATACATTTTTACGCGCGGAAATTGTACCTGCCAAAAAATTGTTTTTTTTTTTGCTATTTTCTCTATATATCCTATACCATTTGTTATTCCCCCTGTAATGTTTAGTTACGCTCAAATATGCTAGCATTACATTAGCGAAAACTATTTTTATGTTATAAGAAATAGAAAATACCAACTCTCTTTTTAGGTGGAAATAGTGTTAGTCCATTTAAAGAGTCGGGATTTATGGCGAAATTGCCGAATGTTTGTGCCTCGGACTAGACGCGTCGCGGACAATTCACGGAAAATTTTTAACCGAAAACTGTACACTGAAAATCATTTCACCGAACGGACAGTTCAGCGAAGAACAATTTACCGAATCAAAATACATCGAATGACTGATTTATCGAAAAATATTAGAAAATGTAACAATTTTTTGTCTTCATGGCTTTGTCACTAAGTAGCGCAGTAGCGATGACGATATTTTTTTAGGCAAAGTAGGTAGTGAAGAATTTGTGAAAAATTAACTTTGGGCATGTGATTCAAGATCCAATTTAAGAATATCTTATTTAAAAACAACTCATACAATCTATTTTTATATGCATAATTAAGTTTGTAAATACATAAATACTAACATTTTATGTATAAAAGGAAATAGTGTGAGTAATGCTTCGAAATAATCCAAGATATTAGTTGGATCAAATACTTCCACCAATCGTTTGAGCCATTTGATTAACACGTTGCGTGCGGCTGTACAAAAAAAAAAAAAACGTCAGTCAGCCGGCTATTAAGATTTAATTTGCAGCATCACGTTGCTACCACACGCCCCAAGAAGTGATTTTTGTCATTGGACCGGCATGGAACATGTTTTTTTTAGGCACACCAAGGCTAGTGAATCTCTGTTCGGCTTACGCAAATTGATAGTAGGCTGGCGCTTTCTTTAGCATTGTAGCGCAGATCCTAATGAGGCACATGCCGCCTGAGGAAAAATATGTATTGCAGCATTTTATTGATAACACGCCGGCCCAGTGGCCAAAGGAGTATGGCATCCGCATGATCTCAAGCTGTACGTAGCTGTCTTTATATTTTTTCTTGTGGTGAGGCCCTTCTCCTCCGACAATAAATTGTTCAATTCTCAATTCATTTATGTCTTGTTCTCTTTTTATACCTTCGATAAACTTCCAAACGGTAGGATGATTGCACGATATTTGCACTTCGAAACATCGATGCCAGCCTTCTACAGTCCTATTTTAGGTATCCTCGAAGTAGTTAACAATACTTTGCACTTCGGGAGGAAAAATCCAATATACAAAAGTTCGTCGAATGCTTGCACTACGTGGGTCTTAAGGACAAACACCAGAGCTGGCAAGTATTTCATCTTCAAAGCAAAATCGACGTCTTGCTCATAGTGTTGCCTGAAACTGCTGTGTTGAATCTGCCAGTATATGCCGCATTCACCATTGCTATTTCGTAATCAATCAAAATTGATTCAGGAGCCATTGAAATTTGGAGCAGTTTAAGTAAATTCAGAAGACGGTTGTAAGTAATTTCAGTCTTATTAGGTAGCAAAATATACAGCAATGGAAGAGTTATATTTTGCTTCATGCCATGGACGGTGTTATACATCTAATGAAACAGCGAAGGAACAGTTTTAAATGTTCCATTCATAGACCAGTCCTTGGAGATAGACAAGACTCATACCAAATATCAAAATTCTATCGTCTGCGTCGCCAGAGTCATATAACAAAAAATTTTCACCCTTAGAAGTTGTTGTATATTTTGTACGGAAATCCAGATATGTCTGTAGTGCGGTTGGGCTGGAGCACTGCATGCTGCTTCTCGTTTTCTTAACCGCCTCTCAAGTTACCGAAGTAACCCCTGGAAGATCTCAAGGTCTTGGCTAGATAAAGAGAGGCGAGTCCCTACAGTTTAATGTGAACTTCGAATCACTCTTGGGGCAATTTTTTTAATGAAAAATTGTTTCGCCTTGCAGGAATCGAACCCACTTCGCTAGGCAACTCAGTTTGCTAGCCAGACGCTTTAACACACTGAGCTATCGTTTCTCTAGTTCATTTAATTGTTCTTTTAACAGTTGACAATTTCAAGAACGAACCGCAGACCTCTTGACTAAGGTTCTGAGCCATTTTAGAGATTATCAAGTGAGATGTTTACTCAGTTTCTTTGGCAACATCTTTAACTTTGTTTATTGCTCTCAGTACCTCAACTCTTGCTGCGTTTGCACTATGATTATGATCACTGGTTTCCTTGATCACTGTATTGTGTTCAGTGATGACCCGAACGCGAGACTTAATTTTATGGTGGTGTTCACACTTCCAATATATCCGGCTGCCAGTTACTTTACAAACAGATACCCGTTGCAATTCAATTTGGGTTGCCCTTTCTTACCCATAATATACTGCAGCTCCATGTTAATCTCATGGAGTATAAACTGAAACTAAAAATTCAAAGTGAAATGTCAGTGCCAAGAATCCGTTCAAGAATCTAAGTGCACCAATTCTGAGGGTTGTAATGTATATGCATTCTTTGGGGAATTGCTCATTCGATGAATTGTTCTACGATGAACTATCCATTCAATGAATCTTCCATTCGGTGAATTGTTCTTTCGACATACAGTTTTGGATGAGTTGTATTCGGTAAACTGACCGGACCAAACTAATTTTTCCACCTCGACAACCCCCCTCAAAGTCCTCCATGAACCCGTTTATTTTCCCCAGTTTTTCGACTAATTGTTGTTCCCTCAAGTAGAACGGAAGGCCCCTCGAGGAAGTTGGCCTCACTCATCCCTACCCCAGGCTTCCAACCCTTGTAGGGGGTGGAAAATTGATATTTGTTTTTGTGAGAAAAAAATTAATATTTTGTAGGAGGCGTTTCTTTGAGTAAGGTGGTAGGTGACCAGGATTGTGTAACCATCCCGGGGGTTGTTTTCACCCTTCAAGGGGGTGGAATTTTTTCATCTATATTTGAAAAATAGTATAAAAAATTTTTATCAAAGTGTTTTTATAAGTTGATTTTCCACCCCTTTGAAAGGTGAAAACAACCCCCTGGGGCCGGTTACACAACCCTGGTCACCTACCACCTTCCGCAAAGAAACGCCTCCTACAATATTAATTTTTTTCCCAGAAAAAAATCAATTCTCTACCCCTTTCAAGGGTGAAAACAACCCCCGAGGGTGGTTACACAACCCTGGTCACCTACCTCCTTCATCAAAGAAACATCTATAAAATATCTTTTTTTTCACAAAAACAAATTTAATATCAATTTTCCACCCCCTACGAAGATTGGAAACCTGGGGTAGGGGTGGCTGAGGTCAAATTCCTCAAGGGAACAACAATTAGTAGAAAAACTGGGGAAAATAAATGGGTTCATGGAAAGGGGGACTTTAGGGGTGGTTTTTGGCCAATTTGAGGGGGTTGCCAAGGTCAAAAAATTGTTTTGACACCAGGAATCGATTCATCACCCTCGAAAACACGGGGGGGGGGACATTGCCTAGTCCGACTCCTTCAATGAACTGTGTCGTCCTTATAAACTTTGGTCGAGTCCTAACCATGCTGTCGAGTTTACGCATATTCCTCAACCGATGATGGACATGAAATTTGGATAAATAGTCAGAGCTCAAGCGGTACTTTTTCACAGATTTATAGATCGAAAATCCTTGCCTATTTTCATCATGTCAATTAGTGGTGTAATATTAAGGCCAAAAATAATTGAAAATGGATTCAGCTGATAGAAGCGATTCTTAAGTCATCAATCGAGGTCCATGGGTTATGAAAATACTTTCCATTGTGGTCAGAAGTCGCCGTTTAGGGCCACTTTTATACAAAATGGCCACGGTGCATGGTTTTTGGAACTTTTTTAAATATATTCGGTTCTATTGGTTCTATCAGAGTGGGTAAGGTCTCAAAATATTTGTTTTTGAAGAGTAAAAAAAAACTAGAGATGTTAGAAAGCTCAAAAGTTTAACATAACTTCAAAAACCAAAAAGAACATATTAATGAGTCATTTTTTAACTTTCTTCTGTTACTAGAGTTCTAGTAGATCGATTCTGATGATATATCTAGAGAAGGTATCTAAAATTTCAAAGCGATCAATATCACGGAACAAAAAAGGTTCTAAGAGCATGTCACTTTGATAGACTGCCATTTTGGTTCTAGATGACATATATTTATTTCAAATGGGACCAATGAAAACATCCAGAGCTAGTCTTTAGAAAATGGCGGCTATTCTTCTGGGAAAATACCTGTTTTTTTTATTTTTTGAAACAGCTTCTATATAATTTTAATTTGAACAATATACTGTTGAATATTCTATATTATTTTCAAGCATATAATGTAACGAGGCATAAATATTCATCCATAACCTAAAAGGAATTTTTTTAACATGCTTAAAATTTCTGAATTTTTGAACTTTCAAGGTTATGTATCTTCTGTTTCTTGATATATGTACCACTTTGAAATTTCAGGTATACTTTAGTATTGATAACAGGTGACTTCTCTCCAAACTTCATCGAAATCGGTCCTCTAGAAACTGAGTAATGGAAGAAAGTTGAAAAATACTTGTCAACGCATTTTTCTGGTTTTTTGAAGTTATGTTAAACTTGTGAGCCAGTGAACTCTATCTATACTAACTGGAAGGGATGCGAGCTGTTCTACCCGTACAGTACAGTATGTCAGGCGCAGTAGAAAAAGCTAGTATTGTGGTATATCCAACCTTGTTCGTTCGATGCTACCTGGTCTTTACCTGTGGTCCTGTGAAGGTGACAAGGGTTTATTTTACATTAGTATAGTTTAATTTAATACATCAAAACAATCTGTCAGATATCAAGAAAATGTGCTATATTATTTAGCAGGCTTTTTAGTCAGAAAACTCGTAAAAGATGTATTGTGCTATATGAGCCCATGCATACTGATCACATGTATAGTTGTTCAAGGGAACCGTTTAAAGAGTTCACAATATTTTGTTTTAATGGCGGTCTAATATATGCTGCTGACAATATACAAATAAAATGAAAATCTGGATAAAAATTATACAAATGTTTTAACCGCCTTTTAGATCACGTAAATGACCCTCTTAAGCCTAAACTTGTGTAAGTAATGGAGACGGGGCCCTACAGTTTATAGTGGGGTCCGAATCACTTTTTGGGGGTAAAATTTATAATTGAAAATTACTTTACAGTTGCTGGGGCACGAATACGCTTCGCTAGGTATGCTCAGAGTGAAAGCTAGGCGCGTTAACCACTGTGCTACCGTCCCCCATGTAAAATAATAATTTGTAGAAAAATATTTTCGATTATTGGTAGAAACTGAATCATTTCAAACAAAAAATGTAAAGATTTTGTTGCAAAATGCAACAGTTTTCCACAAATTTGCAAAATTTTCAACCTATTCATCTAGTAGCAGAGGGGCTTTCATTCTAAAGACCTCTATGAAATATAATTGACAAAAGGCATTGTAAACCAATTCCTTAAATATCGAATGCCACACACCGCTAAACTATGCAACGAAAATATTCAAAAATTCAAAATAGGTCTGGGGCAGAAATTAACAAACCTGATATTGTTTAATGTTTTTTATTTATTCCATTTTTGCATAAAGTACATGTATAGAGATAGGTAAACTGTATGTATTAAATTTTCTTACATTTTATAGAACATTATATGTTTATATTAAGGGAATATGTACTTTATTTAACAACCCACACACCAAATTAATTTTTGTAATAATAATATTAGTAATAGTAATATTGACGTCATATATAAACATGAGCTAGACAAGGAAGGAAATACCACAAATCGGCGGACTGCCTATCATTCACGCGTGCCACACGGTATATCCAGTCTGCCTCCCTTCTAGTTACAAATAATATAGAGTTCACTGTTTTGAGCTTTCTAACTCATCTAGTTTTGTTGTCCCTTCAAAAACAAAGATTTTGAAACCTTACCTGCTCTAATAGGGTCAATAGAACCGCAGATATTTGAAAAAGAAGTTCAAGGAAAAAGAATATAATCAAACGTTGTCTAGATATTGAAATAATTTTCACAAACATATCCGATACATTTTTTTGTCAACTAAGTAAGCACCATCAGAATGTGAATAATACCAACTTGATTGCATGGTTAAATCTGTTCCTCTCATCGCTCATTTAATCAACCCTCAGGTGATGCGAAATCGACTTATGAAACGTGCATCAAGTGCGGTAATCAATCCTTTGTAATTTATTAAACTACTTCAGTAGTGCCACTAGCTTCATTTCTAATTGATGCAGATCTAGACCAGAAACACTTTGGAACAATGTTATATGCGATAAGCCTCTGTATAATTTACAATACTTTTCATATAGACCAGATAATTTCATGCTAATTTGGAACGATCTATACATATTTTTATCCTCGGCAAAATCATTTATCAATCTACTGTTAATTATTTCGAAAAATTCGTGCAATTCGTGCAACAACATTTCTACAGAATAACGTATTTATGACTTACCAATTATTATATTCATCGTCAAAATAGAAAGTATTTACATAGTATAGTCCAGCTGAAATAAATTTTACAATTTAGAAGAAAAGAAATCTATATTTATTTTAAGGTGTGTAATGGAAACTGCACCAGTTATTTCATCAAAACCGTACCGTACCGTCTCATTTTATTTAGTAATAGGTGTTAATTATTTTGGTTGACAAAATAAAACGCCTGTTAACACAAACTTTGCTTTATTAAAACTAGCATGCCCCTATTCACAATTGACAATGACTACAAACTAATAAACAGCACATTTCTGTTTTAAAACAATCACGTCGCCATGCACACACATAAGCAGCAGGCAGAAGCCGATATACCAACGAAAACATGCATGATTCGACACGGAAAATCGATTTCACTAAAAGCGATGGAACGAACACCACACATGAAACATTTTACGGTTACTGGATATCTGAAAATTAGTAAAGGAACAATTCAAAAACACAACACAATAATGCACACATAACCTTAAATTAATAGCGAATATTTTTAAAATAAAAATGGGGGAGGGGGGTGAATTATGTGCAGCTTTATAAGTCAAAGTTGCACGAATTTTTAAAGAACCGCCAAAATATGCTATAAAAGTAGATTAAGAAGTAAACTTCAACGAATATCTCAAAGTTATATTCACGGTGTTGGCTGTGTTCTGTTGCATAATCACATATTAAAAGATAAAAAGCATTAGAAGTATTTTGTTACAATAACTATTGCTCAAAGTGGAAGCCATGATTTCTTACGCGTCCTACTGCAAGTGGATGGCCCTGTATTAGTCCATTTAAAGAATCGGGATTTATGACGAAATTATCGAATGTTTGCGACCGGGACTAGACAATGCCCCCCACCATTTTCCCGGGGTCAAACTAATTTTTTCCGCCACGGCAATCCCCTTAAATTGGCCAAAAACTACCCCCAAAGTCCCCTTTTAAACGAACCAGTTTATTTTTCCCAGTTTTTCTACTAATTGTTGTTCCCTTGAGGGATTTGACCTTAGCCACTCCTAACCCAGGCTTCCAACCCTTGATATTTGTTTTTGTGAGAAAAAAATGATATTTTATAGGTGTTTCTTTGAGGAAGGTGGTAGATAACCAGGGTTGTTTTCACTCTTCATAGGGGTGGGAAATCAAATTTATAAAAACACTTTAATAAATATATTTTTTATACTATTTTTCAATTATAGATGAAAAAATTTCCACCCCCCCCCTTGAAGGGTGAAAACAACCCCCGGGGAGTAGTTACACAATATTGGTCACCTACCATCTTATTCAAAAAATACTTCCTATAAAATATCATTTTTTTTCTCACAAAAAAAAATCAATTTTCCAACCCCCCCAGGGGTGGAAACCTGAGGTAGGGGTAGCTGAGGTCAAATTCCTCGAAGAACCTTCTGTTCTACTCGAGAGAACAACAATTAGTTGAAAAACTAGGGAAAATAAATGGGTTCACGGAAAAGGGGACTTTGGGGGTGGTTTTTGGCCAATTTGAGGTAGTTACCAAAGTGGAAAAATTGGTTGGACCACGGGAATCGATTCAGCGCCTTCGAAAACGAGGGTGAGGACATTGTCTAGTCCCAGTCGCAAACATTCAATAGTTCGTCCGACTTCTTCAATGGACTATACCCCAGGCCTCAGGTTTTAAATGTATACGATACAAGAGCGTTGAAATTGTATATCTATTTGCACAAAATAAAATAAAAGTTCCTTTACTGATCATGTATAAGTTTCTTCAGAGGGATTCCACAGACTAAAGTTGTGTTCTGCACCTCGCTTGACTGCTTACTCATCATCATTGACCACGACTGTCTAAGCCATAAAGTCAGTCTTCATGTGTTACCCACCCTTTCTGTTGAAAATGTTCCCCTTTCTCATAATTTCTAATGATTCTCTAATAAACCTTGGGTGATAGCACATACTTCTACATATTTTGACATTCTTGTGGATGATATTATGGTTCTCATTGTGATGGCATGCTCTGGCACTACCGACTTATCTGTGAATTTGAGTCTGGTGTTCGCCTGGTGTTCTTCTAGTCTGCACTAAATACTCTGCTCTGTCTGTCCAATGTAACTTTTATCCACATGTTCACCCAAATTGATATATTGGACAAACATGGCGGAATGTACAATTCAGGATCAAAGACTACCAAATTCAATTGTACAGACAAGTTGGCAGTGACAGAATATATTTATTACATGAGAACCCTAAAATGTCATAATAATAAACAGAAATACACGCTGTTACAAGGTGCATTCGAAAATCGTTAGAACTACAGAAAATAGGGACAATTTCAACATTGGAGACGTAGACTAGCTTTGCCAATAACCAGTGCTTTTAACAGTCATGGTCAAAAACTCTAGCCTTTCAAATCATTCTGAAGTAGCTGTCTGTAGGATCAATGACATGTGAAGTTCGATGACCACAGCAAAATTCAGAAGAAATTGCTTCATTAGACACCAGTTGTGAACGGCGGCATATCACTGTTTGAATTTTTAACGTATTCATAATTATTCATGAAATTTGCCAATAAAAAATACAATTTGCACATTCGAATCAATTTTAAAGTTATGAATGCAACCAACGACTACCTACAAAAAAAATTGCTCTACTCACGTTAAGGTTACTGTAACTGGCAAGCCTCATTTGAGCAAGTTGTGATGCAGGTGTGAGATTCGTAGAGCTACCAAAAGGGGACATCATAGACGAGACGGCCCTTTTCAATTTCGACGGCGTCTTATTGAAGGAGAACGCCCGGCCCACTTTTAACCGCGTCCTCGTGGCAAACTTGAAGGCTTTCGAGAGGGTCCCATTGCTCAGGTCACTGGTGTCTATATCTAACTGGTGGGGTTCTAGATAAGCCATAAACTTATCCTAAAAGAAGGGTATTTAATGAGTAACAATTAATTAATAATGATGTGAAAATTGTCCCCGACCGGTCAATATATCAAGCCCAAAAGCGAGAAGGGATAGGAAAAGGGTGATAGAAATCGAGAACAGAGGAGAAGAAATAGATGACCCAGGAGGTCGCTTAATCTGTAATCTGGCATCTGTAAGTTTTTCAAAGTCGTTGATTGGAGGGAAAATAAATAACATAACCTCACTTTACATAGCAAAGAAAAACAAATCAAGGTTCCTAGCCTCAAAATATTTAGTTTTGACTTGTGATATTTAGCATTATAAAGAACTGAAAGTGAGGTTGTGGTATAGTTTTCCCTCCAAGCAACGAGCTTGAAAACGTGACGTCATAAGCAGATCCCCTATTGTCTGGTAATTTGTGGCAATAGCCACAAGTTGCGAGCTTTCCTTTATTTACAACAAGAACCGTCCACCCTGGAAACCACTGGCCATTCTTGGTCTCATTAAAATAAAAAACAATCCACCTTGAAATTCTGGAAGACACTTGAAATAAAACTAAAATTACTTACCGCATCGGCTGTGCAAGCGTTGTTGGCCATCTGCCTGGTGAGGGTCTTCAAAAAGGCAACCTTATCGGCCTCCTCGTCCGCCATCGCGAACGAGTACAGTCTTTCTTTAATCTCATCATTGTTCCTACATACTAAACTAAAAACCTTCTGGCAGTCCTCCGTCTCTTTAATGTCTATCACCCGCTTGATAGTATTGAGAGCCATGAGCTTAACGTGCTTGTATGGTTTGGTCATGGGTTTGCTCTGCAAACTGCCACCGCCGCCGGCTGAAGGGCTCTTCAAGCTGTTGAACGCCTTCGATTTCTTCTTGCATACCTCTAACTGATCAGAGAATAGGAAAAGAACGAGGTTGTTGCCTTTGCTCGAGAGACCCTCCGAAGATGAAAGTTGTATTACCTCGGACTTTGCTATAAAACTCCGGTGAGACGAAACGATATCCGGCTGGAATATAAATATGTTCATTTTATAGGCCTACAAATTTTTCTTATTGTAGCTATGATGAGTATAAAGTAGGCCGATTCACTTATTCGATCATTACATTATTAATTTTCAAAGCGATATTTTTTTAGTATTTTGATAATATATGTTATTTCAAATTCAAATTGAAATCCATTTGTTTTGAAAAAAATAAAATAAAATAATTTTTGCAAAGGGCTGCGCCAAATTCGCGTCAGAAACCAACATTGAAAAGAGAATATGCAGTTTTAAGATACTTACAGGGCAATTATCGATATCATTAAAAATGTTGAAGAGCGTAACTTGACCCTCCGCTTTCCTTTTATCTTCATTTATATGCGTCATTACTTCTCTTAGAGCTGCCAAGGCCTGTTCAAGAGGTGAATGATCTGGATTTGGTTTAGAGGTATGTTTTAGAATGTCTGAAAAAGACATTTTTAAGTAACTACAGGGCTGTTGGGGGCAAAAAAATTACTGAAAACAATAAAAAATAAATTTAATATATCTCTCAGCTAGTTCTTCGCTTAATGAATCTTGTCTTAAAAGTGCAAAACATTACATTACCATTTAGTAATAAACTAATACTTCCAAGCCTCTGGACAGGCCTGATCATGAGCTCTTGCAGACTTTGTCTCCCGCACTCCGGCCTCGTTTGACAGGCTTTTAAGAAAGCATGGAACCTGGGCTTGTTCTGATCACATAGCGATAATACTTCCTTCATTTCTTCAAAGTAATTAATAAAAGGCGGATATGCTTTGAGCAGCTCGGTTGAGTATTTTACAATTATATTTCCTATACTGCGATCCTCGCTCCAGTGAGCCGAGGTCCAGCGAAATTCGTCGAGCATTTTAATGTGTGTTTCATATATCGGTGGCAATTTGCCGAATATGAGATTCAGTTCTGTGTTATTGAGTAAGGCTTCCTCATCCGGCATATCCTCCAAGTGTTTTTTGAACATCTGAAATTACAAGAAATAACAGTTATTGAGTAAATAAGAAGAAAGAACAGCATCACGAGACATTGAAAATATTCATAGATTTTCTTGATATAAGCGTTAAACAGGGAAACACCCACTAAAATAGTATGGAGAGCTGTCAGATGCTAAAATAACAACAAAGTTTCTCCTCAAGCTGCAACTCCAAATGATTCAAACTGGATATATGATTTTCTTGACTCCCTTACTCCCCCTTATGCGTCAGAAAATTTACCAATCATAGAAGGTGAACCTTTAGAAGAAGTAAATCCTTTTTCAATAGAAGAAATCGAAACAGCATTACTTCAGAAAAGACCCAGCTCCAGGCTTAGACGAAATTACTTATTCTATGATTAGAAACCTTCCGGCTTGTGCACTAGAATATCTTGTTACCTTTTTTAATAGATTAATTATAGGAGGAGAAGTCCCAAAAGAATGGAAAATACAAATAGCTTGTCCGGATACCTAAGCCAGGGAAAGACCCCACTTTATTCTCCAGTTACCGGCCTATCATCCTATCGTCTTGCCTGGGTAAGCTGTTGGAAGAAATAATAAAAAATAGACTTGAGTACCATTTAGAAAGTAAAGACATGCTTTCTAAAGTTCAATCGGGCTTCCGTAGAGGTAGAGGAGTAATGGACAATATTACATATCTCACGGTTAAAATTAATAACTGTTTTGATAATAACCATAAAGCAGTGGCAGTATTCTTAGATATATCCTCTGCATATGACAATGTTATTCCATCCATCCATATAGAAAAGTTACAAAATCTCTCAATTCCAGAGAACACAGTTAATCTTATTCAACAATTCTTATCAAACAGAAGTATATACGTCAGGGACCCCACAAGCAGAAATCTCACAGGCCCGCAATTAACGAATGTAGGCTTGCCCCAAGGATCTCCACTGAGTCCTTTACTTTTTAACGTATATACAAATTCTTTATATAGTGAAATGGCTGAAAACACAACGCTCTTGAGATATGCAGATGATTTTGTTATTATTAGCTCTGGCAACAACGTTAACAACCTAATCAGACAAATAAATGTTTCTCTAACCAATCTCTCTTCTGCTTTCTCAAAGTTAGGATTTACTCTATCTCTTAGCAAATCAAGGTCGATTTTATTTCAAAAACGTAACATTCGCCAAGATCTTCCAAATATTTATTGGGGAACTAATGCTATACAATGGACAATGAACATTAAATACCTAGGTGTGGTATTAGACTCAAATCTGGAATGGAAATCGCATATAGACTTCTTAGCCAAAAGGGCTATAGGGGGAATTAATGCCATGAGAGCTATATCTCGAGTTTGGTGGGGGGCTCACCCCTCTACACTAAGTATGATATACAAGGGAATCTAAGGTCACACTTAGACTATGCAAGTATCATAATGGGAAATTGTAGTAAAAAATTATTGGAAAAATTAGACAAAATACAATTTCAAGCCCTACGAATCATTATCGGGGCAATGAAGTCGACCCCAACTAATGCTCTCCTCGCAGAAACATGTGAATGGCCTCTGAAGTACAGAAGAACCTGGTTGGCATGCAAATTCATCTTCAAATCACTTTCATTTGAGAACAGCCCTTTGGCATCATTGATCTATACCCAATTCGCCAATTACAATCTGAAACAAGTACTATCAATTCCTTCTCCTATCATAGAAGCAACGGATTTGTTTATATACTTCAAAGATATAATACAGAAACAAAATATAATCCCATGTTATAGATATGGGCATCATCTACAAACAGGAGAAAAAATATCATATGTAGACTCAGGACTCGATAAATCGTCCTCAAATAACCATCCCGATTTCATCCGAATGATGAAAGACAAATGGCCATCTTCGACGTACATATTTACAGACGGGTCACTGGATTTAGTCCAAAAAAAGGTAGGCATAGGAGTATATATTCCAGAAAAAAATGTTTCTCTCGCATTAAGAGCGCAAGATTATTATTCAATCTGCTCTGCAGAAGTCATGGCGATCCAAATTGCTATTAAAAAAGCTCTCCTGTTAGAAATAAAAGACTTTGTAATTTTTTCGGACTCTAAACGTGCTCTAGATAGACTATCAAGAAATGGTCTAATAACAGACAATGACTGGATTACGTTAAGCACCAGAAAATCATATTTTTTAGCTAAAGCTCAAAACAGAAAAGTGCAACTAGTCTGGATTCCTAGCCACACAAATATTCAGGGCAATGATACAGCAGACCTCATAGCGAAAACAGGTAGAGACCTCACCAGCATTAACCTAACTAAAGTAGATTTTAGAGATATTTTACCACACATTAAAGAGAATATACACATAAAGACTGGAAGATCGAATAGACAAATATATCGATAAATAAAGGGTCTTATTATGCCAGTATTTCTGGAGGAATTAAAAAGAAAACATGGTTTCATGACTTGAATCTCACCAGAAAGGAAATCACAACATTCTCAAGAATGAGAATTGGACACTGTTTAATCCCGACTCACCTTCATAAAATTGGAATAAAGGAGAGTCCTAATTGTGATTGTGGAGAATTAGGGTCACTAAATCATGTTATACTTGAATGCCAAGTATCCTACCAAAATTCTAATAGGCTATACACTTTATTAAGCCAAAATAATGAAACTCCAATGAGTATCAACTCAGTTTTAGCAAATCCTACAGAATATAACGCTAAAAGTGTCTCAAAATTCCTGGATTCCATTCATCTCAAAATTTAGGACATTATATTCTGTGATTAATTAGAATCTAAAACTGATCGCCCTTCTTCACTTTGATCCCAGCCATATTCCCAATTCCCTCTTTCTTAAACCCTAGGGTGCTTGTTCCGAGGCGTCATTTTCGGTTTGTGTTAATGGCTCTGCCGACGCTCCAGAGACAGAAGAGTTTTCTCCTTTTCCATTGTTTGTTTGTTTCTATGTTACCTTGCGTTAATGTTCCTCCATTTATTCATCAAGTTACTCGGTATAGAAACAGAAGATTATCTAAATAAATACCGTAGTGAAGCACAAAAGTAAAATCAAGAAGTAAACTTGAAACTGGCTAAATAGCCATGCAGCTAAGGCCAAAATCGTAAAAGAAGAAGAAGAAGAAAACTAGTCTCAAAACTGGTAATATAAATTTAAAATATTCTTCGATCTATGGGTCTTGATGGCTGGCCTCACCTTTGGCGCCAAGCATCGTGACCATCAAATCAAAATTATTGAGTTAAAAACAACACTTACAATCACAACTGTATACTAAATACCTACGAATCTTTGCTCCAACCAAGTTAAGTATGGAGTAAAAAAGTTGTGAAAAAAGCAATTTCAAGAATGTTTCGCTTGACCCTGTAAAAATCTGGAATTCTTATGACAATATAAAACGTGTGGATAAAAGCAGGATTCAGTTTTATACCTTAGTGGCTGGCCCTACCTTTGACGCCAAGCAACGTCCCTTGACTTACCGACGAAGAGGTTAAGTTAAACCAATATTTAAAATTATTGATTATCTTACTGTCGTCACATTTGGATATCTCACATAAAATTATCAAGTTAAAAACAACATTTAGTCACAACTGTATGTTAATAATAAATTTTGCAACTAACATGGATAAAAGCAGGTTGTATTTTTAAAACATAGTACCTGGCCCCAACTTTGGCGCCAAGCACCGTCACTTGAACTACCGATGAAGAAATTAAGTCAGAACGGTATTTAAAATATTTGACAATGTTATTGATGTCATTATTTAGATTTATCACAGATTATCAAGATAAAATCAATACTTACGGTCATAATCGTATGCAAAATATCTACATAATTAATTTCTGTCTGCAGCAATTCCAAGAAAACTTGCTGCCGTGCAGTCAGTCCTTTTCTTGGTGTATCTACAACTGGTTCCGCACCATCCAAAATCTCCTTGTTTGGGCTTGTGGTACAATCCAAGAATGAACCGGATACTGACAATAGACCAGCATCACTAACCGACGATCTTCGTTTGTGTAACGCAGGTGATGGCTGGGGAACTAAGGAGGATAGCGTTTCATGCAGCCGTTTACGTTTTCTTCTACTGGCACTACTGGGCGTCGTTGCGTGGGAATCCCTCCTCGCATTTGGGGATAGCACTTGTTCTATGTACTGAAACGGGCAAAAATGCTTCATTATTCCCTGTTCCATAAACTGTTGCTGTTCAATCCTAAGTAAAGAGGTAAGTATAGCTTACATCATCAAATAAATATTCCTTTTCTTCCAGACTGATTTCCTTCTGAACTGATGTCCAAAACCATTCTGCTTTTACAATCCAAGCCCTCGAGGGTCCTTCCGGCCTCTCAGCTACAGACGATTCGTCCACAACCTAAATTATGGAGAAAATTAGAATTTACAAGGGATGCAATGTGTTCCACCATATCGGATGATTTGACGATAGTCAGGCTGACCTAACTCTACAATCTACCTTTCCAAAAAGCATATAAAATCTAAAAAATTAATAAAATACAACACATATCATAACAAAAATGTCATTTATATGTAAAATGTTTTATATGCCTTTTGAAAGTGAAAAGAAAACACTAGCAAAAAGTACACATCTAATTCCTTTCTTTAGATATGCACTTTTCAAATATTTGTATTAAAAATTTCCTTAGTATGGTTTTGAAAACTTGGGAATCCATTTGTGAATAAGTACACAAATTTTAATTCAAAACAAACAGTGTAATAATAGAATTTAACAAAATATATTTATAGTACGTCTTAACGCATTAAAATTTAAAAATGGTGTTGCAGTGACTCAATATTTTTCTTACTAATGATCATAAATAACTTACAGTACAAGAAAATTGTCATTATTTCATTTGTATGTGCAAGGTCATATAACCATTTATATAGGCTTAGCCCCACAAGAGGCCGAAGTATCATGAATATTTACAATTTTAGCTCAACGATATCAAAAAGAAACAATCTTGTTTGTTTTAGGATTTTTGCTTCAAACTAACGATCACCCGAGAAGGAAATTTTTACTACAATCAAGTTAAATACAGAGTGAATGAAGTTAGTACCACAGCAGCAGAAACAGAAGTTCTCCTGGATGCCCTGGTATATGCACTGCTAAGCTCACAAGTGTTAATGGAGACAGGATTAAGGGATATGTCAGGGAAGCAACTGGCATTCAACTTTTCTTTGCAGTCGACCTCACTGGACTCTCCAAAAGACAATCTTGTAGCATTTAAATCAAGGTTCTTCTTAGATTTGCTTCTAGTAAATTTAGAAGAGCTGAAGGTGCGCGTAAACAAGTTTTTCTTGACTCTTTTCTGTACACCTCTTGGCGTAACCTCATTTTCTTTGTAAGAACTTAAGTTTTGCACCGTTTCAACGTTGAAAACGCCGGAACTAGATAGAACGCTCTCATTCAAGCTCTGATTGAAAGTCGTTGCATCTATAGTGCGTCTACGATTAGAAAAGTAATTTATGGGAGTTTTAAAAAAATTTGAAACTTTCTTCTTTTTCTCGCTATAGCTCTTGTCCCTTTTACGTTTAATCACAACACTTGGTTGCTCTGGAGAAACAAACTTCCTTTTTCTTTTGAAAGATAGATTACTCGAATCGAACGAATGGTCAAAGTAAATACTGTCCAGCTCACCGACTAGATCATCATCTCGTGACTGTTCGTGTAAAGTTTCAAGACACACGACGCTTTGACTACCCTTAAAACACAAATTTGATAAGGTCGTGTTGTTGTTTATGCCATTTTGTTGCGGGGTTTTGGGTGTTTTAGAGACACTGGAGGAAGATACAGAGTCTAATTTTCTAGGAGAGGTGCAATGTGGTGAAGTGATTGTGGGGGAGAGTGGTGCACTAGCAGCTTCTAGTGTGTAGACTTCTGCACGTTCCATAACCTAAAACCCATGTGCATGCATTTTTAGAGTACTTCAATTCAGGACCCTTGCCGGTACTTACATTGTTTTTAATAAATTATAAGTGTGGCGATAGAGTTTCAGTTATATACAAAAATCTGCATTTGGAATATGTTTTTACAGTTTGTTGTCCAACATAATATGTTTATGTGTGAAAAAATATATGAAAATATTAGTAAGAAGGTAGAGTGAAAATCTGGCGACTGAAGAGAGTTTACCAATATACACATTACCGCGAGCCGCGCCAATTAAATTCTCCAAAGGTGAATCAGGAAAATATTTAGATATATGAAAGTTATATGGCAAGATGAGGATTAGAGCATTTCTATGAATGATAAATATAAAAACAAAAAATTGAAAAGGCACTGCACAAAATATGAATAAATTTTTTTAAAACCAGTGAACATGGGTGGCCCATTACATTCTCTGGGTCTCATGAATGTCCCTGGAAGTGAATTGCACCTTAAAAGCATTACTTTATACATATTCGCAGTTTTCAAAATGGCTTTCTTTCTACATGCACATCAAGAAGATATTTTTACTCTAGGAGGAATTGATAATTTGCAGAATGAGGATCAGTCCACTTTAGATGAAAACTATAATATTATTTGTACGGTGACTGTGCAGGGTTTTTCCAAACCGAAAAAAAAAAGACTTTCTTGAGATCTTGGGAAGTGCAATGGTAGAAAACCGACTTAAAGCTTCGGAAGTCCATCAAGAAACTTAATACAATCCGTACTGCTTCGGTTTGTTGCATTTGGAGTAATTTCTGTGGAAAATGATGTCCCTAGTCTTACCCAAAAAGCAGTATTTGTTTGAACCTATCCAAACTGTTAATAAGGGAAGAGTACATTTTCCAACTGCACTCTATATGCATTGGGTTTTCCACTAAGTGCCACACAACAGTTTATGTGCATTTAGATTAGTGATAATGGACACCAGTGACAATTTCTCCATTGGGTCATTTAGTCAACATCCTCATGCGGAGGATGGAAACATGTAGAAATTGTGTCTATTACTCGTGTGAGGGTATTGATTTCACGACCCAAATAAGACAAACAATCGCTGATGAATACAGTGAGAATGAAACTAAAAACATATTCCATGCAGTCTACTTAAGAAAAAAAATTGCAACAAATCTTAGGAAAAAATAACAGGAAAGGATCGGGAGGGTGTCTTGTAAGTAAATGGATATAAACTGGCTACATTAGATTAAGGAAAATATACCGATTTAACTCAACTTTTCTCTACACAAAGTTGCACTCCTGGGAGATACAACCAGCAATATCTGCTAAAACTTTCAAAAATTTGGAAAATATTTTCATTCAAGGCTCTATCAAATTTGATATATAATTTAGCACAGTACAAACCTTGATTGATATTAAGTTTACACAGGCTGGAAAATCGGTAGAATCAGTGGAAATCATAGGTATTTTTTAGAAATACATTTCCAGATTTAATAGAGAAATGTGTGGTTCAGACATGATGAAATGCCTTCCCATCTTATCAACAATATAAGAAATTACTTAAATCACCTATTTCTTAATAAATGGATGGGCAGGATGTTGTCCCTAAAGTTGTCCGCGTCGATCACCAGATCTGAACCCTTATGATTTAATGATATGGAGAGCATGGAATAGTAAAGTTATTTCTTCACCAGTTGAAACAAAAACAGAACTTTAGAATGGAATGCAAATAACTGGAACATTATCAAAAAAGATCCTCAGAGAGGAATGCATAATTTTTGTCAAAATGGTTTATTTCTTAACAAATAATTAGGTAGAAACTTTGAAAGACTAGTCTGATTTTTTTTTCAAAAACTATCGATTTTTTAAAAATTATTAAAAACTAAAATTTTAAAGTGAACTTTTCTATAATCTGAAACAAAGATTTTACAGATTGATGGACGGCAGAAAAATTATCATGACATTTTAGAGTTGTGGGACCTAAATTATGTTCAACATAGTATCGATTAAGGTTTGTAGGCAAAGTCGAGTTCATCTGTTATCGGCACTCAAGAAACGCAACAAAAATTTTACGACATAATTATTATCGCCGTTGGGTCAAGCAGACACACATTAAAACCTATAAAGGTAAGAGAGTCAATTTGTGATGTGACGTGCCATCTTCCGCCGGTGTCCACAAGATCATAAGTACATAAATTCATCAAAATTACCTATAGTAGAAATTACCTTTAGCGATAAATGTCACCACGCTAAATATTGGGTGCAAATTACCACTTAAGCTTTTCTCCAACAGATGGCTCTCCGTAGAGAATATATAAATTTATTAAATAATGGTGTATTATTGTGTATATTTTAGGGCAATTTACAATATAGATTATTGCAATAATTAGCGTATAAAAATTGTTTACAAAGTAATAGAGTAAAGACGGTTAATGATCAAAAGTCCATAAAAATCGATTCAGTCCTTTACCTTTCACAAGTTGGTACCCTGACTGTCGAACTGTCAGCTGTTGTCATTTCCTTTTGTTTTTGTGAGTGACCAAAGGTTATAAATCTCTAAAATTGCCTAAAACTTCCTCTTTTTAAATCAAGAATTTGAACTGAAAACTTCACTAAGGATTTATTTAGTTAAAAGGCACGTGATTGCTAATCGGTTTAATACCGGATTAATAACTAGATTAACCTAATATTTCAATTTATATTTTGGTTTGATAAATTGAATTTTCGAATTATTCGGATAAATAAGCAAGTTATCGTCTAGAAGTAATATTCTAGGTAAGTTTAAATTTCTTTGATTTATTAAAGACACGTGCTCACATTAGCGGTTAATCTTGAGAATAATTTTGTAATTTAATTGTAGACGATTTGGGATAGGCCAGATTTTGACCACAGAACTTGCCTACCGTTCTGTTATTTTCGGATTGTTGGATTTTTTTGGACTTTGGATCATTGCTATTCTTTGGTACACGAATTTTGGTATACGATTGGCCCTGCATTTTGATTTTACATTTCGATTAAGAGAAAACCCTAACTATTGTGAAGATTTGTAAAACCTATGAAATTGTGTTGTAAAGACTTCTCCTCGACCAACCTTCAAGTCTGGAGCGCCAGGAAACTTCTGTGTAAAAGTTAAGTAACCATTGTATCTTATTCTTATTGTCAATTGTTTCAATTTATTAATCATTTTTTTTTCCATAGCGTTAACCTTAAACCCTAGACTTTTCTGTATTGTTTCATCGTAATATTTTATTGTTAAATTTTGTGTACTGTTACTGATTCTTTTTTATAATAAATTGTATTTGTTTTTAATTGTTCTTTTATTTTGTCACTCTCACTACAAGGATTAGTAAGATCTGGGACCTCGTATACTTATCCCGACTATAGGTCGTAATAGTGAACAAATAGTACAGAGTACCTGTATGTTAATGAGGTCGTAAAGTTTTTGTTGCGGTTTTTGAGTACCAATAACAGATGAACTCGACTATACTTAATTGTTTATCAAATTGGAACTCTGTAATTTTTCAAACACACCACAACAAAAATAAAAACAACCCTTTCACTGACTTGCATCCTTAGTAAGGCGCTCTAGTGATGAAAAAACAAAAGATAGCTCCCACTGATTGTTGGCAACTTCTTTCTGATCAGAGAGTTTCTAGTTATTATAGGTCAAATTTACAGTTTAATGTAAGAGATTATCAACAAGGTATATTTTAATGGTTTTTCGTTTATGCTGGGATACTGGTAAGTTTATAAAATTCTATGTAAAATGACTATGAAATGAGTCTCTTGTGATAAACAGAACGGGAGATACAGTATATCAAATATCTTGCAAATTGTTGGGAGATTTAAAACTTTTTTTTTTTAATTTTAACATGCAAATTTTTTCTATCCAACAGGCAAAAAAATGTATTTAAATGGTTTGAAGTACACCAAATAACGAGAAGTTGAATAAACTAATAGGTTGTGACAATTTGACTTAAACAAGTGTCTTGCACCCCTGTCTGACATGTGAAAATGCCTTCACGAACATTTTTGGATCAACTTTGACAATTTTATTAAAAATTATTCATGAAAGTGCAACAAAACTTAGTTCACGTTTCCTTACACATATTTTTAACCTTTCGAATTTTTTTTTTCCTCTTAAGATCTATAACAAAATTAGACTTAACACACATTTCTTTAGAAACTGTATCAAAAATATTTCACAAACCGTCTTGAAAAATGATTTCGTACTTCCAATATGAATTTCTTTCACAGTTATGTAAAACTGCAACTTACACAAGGTATCTATTACGAAGAGGGGTTTGAAGTTCTGCGATTAAGTCCCTGAAGGAACTTTGTCAAGATAAGTTTTCAATGACTAGTCAATTTTGGCGGCAAATAGACAGGCAAATAGAAGCCCCAAAATTGTGAATACTAAATTTTTAACTCTCTAATAAACTGTTATATGAGACTGGGTTGGAAAGTACGATTCACGAGGTTCTCTTCTACTCACTATGTGTGGTATAAGACCTATACAATTTTATATTGGCAATCAGTGATAACTTCAATTGTAAATTAAAATAGTCTTGTTAAGTTTATTTTAGTTAGCCTTTTACACAGTCAGGTTTCTTGACCTTTCTAATTTACTTTTTTATTTCATATCATATCTAAACTGCTGTACTTCCCTTTCCATCAACTGCAAGAAGTGCATTTTACAGAATTTTGTATAGTGTATTGCACTTAAGAGTGTAATACCACCGTGACTTCTCTTTTTTTCGATTTGAACCAAATTTGACTCAAATATAGAACAAAGCCAGGACCTACTTATGACCAAAAAAACATTGCCTCTCTACAAATGCAAAGCCAGCTGTGATACAACAATAAACGGAAAAAATCAGAAAATCATATTAGCCATTTTCTATTAATGAAAGTTGTTCAAAATTGTCCAAGAATTTTAAGTCTATTTCTTTACAGTTAAAAAATACTTAAGTTTAAGTCTGAAAAAAATCATTTTAATGTGTTCTTTTGGATTAGAAAAGTGTAAAATGTATTATTAGTGGAGCAGATCTGGAAGTAAACCAAGCTTGAAATAGGAAATGTGCGGTTATGATTTTTTTTTCCAATAATTAGAGTTGGGTCCCCCCAACATTCTGACACATTTGTGCAGCGGATGTCAAAGGGGGGAGGGGGAAACGGTATATCAAATGTATGGGAAAATGGTTTTTCGAAGATAACTCGGCGGATTTTGATCTGACGACAAAAATTTTCAGACCAAAAATGAAGAGCTCATGAAAATAAGCAAATTTTGTTCCCAACCTCATCTACGTCAGACCATTTATTCGCGAGATATCGCGCGTAAATCCAAAGTGCAAAAATTTTAAAAAATTGAATTAATTTTTTATCATGAAGGAGTGGACTTGAGGACTCAATTTTTTTTAATAGAAGGGTATCGGCAGACATTTTGTTGGGCCGGAGGCTGGGAAAATGTTTCACATGCTGATAACTCCCCCTATAACTAACCTATCGCGATCAGATCGACATACATTTTTGTATTTGCTACAAGATAGCCACTCGCATAAAATGTTTTTTTCTCGCAAATAAACACTTGGCGCGCGAAATAAACATTGCACGTTTTTTCAAACAGTTTTTTTGCCGCCCTCGATCTCCCTTTCTAATCATTTTATCGCGATCTGGCCGGGCATAAATTAAACGTTAATGAAAAGCTATCAAGTTGGCGAAAAGGTTTTTTTTTCCCCACCCTTTCCCTTTGTGTCAAAAAAAAACTATTTGCAAAAACGTGCAATGTTTATTCCACGCGTCAAGCTTTTGTTTGCTAACATTTTTATGCGAGTTCTATCTTGTAGCAGATAACAAAATGTACGTCGGTCTGATCGCGATAGGTCAATTACACGGGGAGTTATCAGCATGTGAAATATTTTACCCCTCCCCTCCTAATTATCCCACCGCCCCCAGCCTCCGGCCCAACAAAATACCTGCCAATACCTTTCTATTAAAAAAATTGAGTCCTCAAGTCCCTCCCCCCCTTTAACACCCGCTGCACTAGTGTGTCGGAATGTTGGGGGGACCAAACTCTATTTATTGGAAGAAAAAAAACACAATCGGACATTTCCTTTTAAATAGCCAGATCTACTCCACTATATTTTATTATTTTAATTAAAAAAATAATAATAATAAGGAAATACTCTGTAGCCAAAAACACATTAAAATATTTTCACTGATATTATTTTAAACAAAATTTCAATTTTGATGAAATATTGGCAATTCTGAACAACTTTCATTAATAAAATTGTCCGATAGAAAAAGCCTAATATTTCTTCTTGATTGTCTTTGTTTATTTTGGTACCTATCGCAGGTGGCTTTGCATTTGTAGGAAGCGAATGTTTTTGACCATAGTACATCCTACTTTGTTCTATATTTGAGTAAAATGTGGTTTAAATCGGAAAAAAAATATATGAGTGTTACACTCTACGTGCAACATACTGTATAATGAGCTTTTATTACTCTCCCCCATTTTCAAATAGACCATAATGAAAATCAGCATATCACACCATTATCTTCACACCAAGACAGCCAATTTTTAAAGTCAACAAATATCATTTCATTCATAATAAAATATTGGGACAAACACTGGTACGACAATGACAAGCCTTTGAATAAACGAGCTTAACAAAAAATTAAAAACATACAAACCAATACACAAAACAATGAGGTCGGTGCACTAAAGCAATTGTTATTGTGCTCACAAAAAACAAATTGGCTGACACATTACAAGCGTTTGTTCGAATGCAATTTTAACACAAATAAATTTCTGGTCGAGCTTCCTCTTATAGTTATCATGCTAATAAAAATTTTATCTAAACTAAGTTCATATTATGCGAGTCTGAACTTAATCTTCAAATATTTGAATAGCACATTGCAGAAATTGTTTAGTTTGGGAAACACTCTGGGAATTGAGGGTTTAAATTAAATGAGTTAATATTATTAGCTCCAAAACAGTGCAATGTTCACATAGTTAAAACAAAATGAATTAATTAGTAAACAATAATTTTCTATACCAGATGTTCTAAGATTTGCACTTCCGATATCTTCTAGTTTCATGACACATACTATTAACTAAATTATTATAAACAGTGAAAATCAAATTGTGTTCCTGGTGCTACTTAATGGTCTAAAAATGAATGATGCACCAATATTTAACAACTAACAGCAATTCTTGCAACCTATGATACACTACAGCAACTCAATTTGCGTTTAAGTATAACCCATTCACGATTTTTTTGCATTTCCGATGCGTGATAGTTTTGATATACAATTCATGCACTGTAAAAATTTGCTATGGAAAATATAGATATGGGAGTACATAATCCTATCAACACCTAATATAAAACAGTTCTTAATATATGCCCAGAACTATGAGAGGTTAAATGAACAATACCAAATAACTGATTAGCAACAAATTGTACGTTGAATGTCATTAACAAAACAAAAATGTTACATTTCAACAAACATTAAAACTAGACAACTTACAACATGCGTGCAACTAGAGTCCTCCAAGTTTGTAACTGTCCCACCATTTGATAATAAAACTTCAGTCATATGTTTCTCTTCCTCCTCTGGGAAACCAATGAAACAAACTCTAGCACCATGAAATGGTTTCAGTTTATGCTGAGCCTGTAAGAAAGCATAAAATAGTTGAAAATACTAATCACGATTGTTTTGCTATTTTTGTTTTGATGTTGATTCCGCGACCAAACGGATAAATTAAAAACTGTAGCCACACAGAAAGTGAGATTGAAAAATCTATTTCAGCTGTTACGTCTACCAAAATAAAGATGTAGTTCATCATAACAAAGAACTCACAGCACACAATTGTAAAATAATAACAAATATGTTCTCCGTCCAGTTTTAAAAATATAAATTGACCAAACGCATTCCATTATACATACCATAAATGTATCTACAGTTGCTGTGAACTCTAATTCATCCCTGTGCTCCCAGCTGGCGTGTACCCATTGTAAATTCATCACCGGCACCCTAAAAGCAGCCGCATACTGATACTTATCACCTCCGCATATATTTGCTATTAAATGCGTTACTTTCGCAGACATATCTTTTCTAATTGAACCACCCATATGGTGTATTAATGGAACTAGTTTTGTCTAAAAAGAAGAAAAACAAATTAAACAAATAAATAAAAATTACACTTGGTTTGTGAAGCATAAATAATAGAAGAAAACAACTGTTGTAAGATATCAGAATGAGTAAACAAAGAAAAGTTTTGTACAATCTATTCGCTTAAAAAAAATATGGGTGGCTTTGTTTTTTCGTAATGCTTCACTCTAAGTAACGACTGACAATTCAATGACTGCGCCAAATGTCACAAGATTAGGTAATTGTGTCAAATTGGTCTATAGGGCATCTGCATGTGATGTCACATAATTCGAGGTCGTGGGAAAGGTTGAGAGAAAACAAATAACACACAACCCTGGTTTAGTTTCGTGCAATGTCAAATTTCACAAACCCGCAAGCAACCAATTAGCTAAAGTGAGATTATGTGTTACAATTGGTAAATGTACATTGCTGCCACTTTAACACCAATCGTCATATCACTACACAACCGGGGTTAGCTGGTGTATAATAATAATTTTATTTGCATCGAAGATACAAATAAAACATATAAAAAGCTATAAAAACAAATAACATACAACCCTGGTTTACTTTCTTACAATGTCAAATATCACAAACTCGCAAGCAACCAATTACCTAAAGTGAGATTATGCGTTACAATAATTGGTAAACGTACATCGCTGCCACTTTAACACCATATATCATATCACATACACAACCACACCCTGCTCTCGACCAGGGTTGACTGGTGCATAATATAAATATAATAATAATTTTATTTACATCGAAGATACAAATATAACATATATAAGAAGTTATACATATCATGAATATAAATAAAAGAGAGTTCGCTTAAGTTTCTATATAAACTTGATTGGAATTCAATGTTGTGATATTCATTGATGAGCGCTTTAAAAATATATAAAATATATATCGTCTGTATGAGAGCTACACCAAATAGCTTCGTTATTTGAGGAGATACGAAAAAAGTTAAAGGGATGAAAGTTGACGGCAAAGACAATAAGAATGACAATGTGTATCAAAAAATTCGAAAAACTCAGTTGGCATTGACATACGCTCTTATGCAAAAATGAAAAGAACAAATCTCAAAGTAGGCCATGACACCATTAATTCCGTTAATTTTTTTTCTTTCCAGCGATATAAAACATGTCACAAAAATTTTAACTGATAGTGTCATTCTTTCATATTTTACGAAAACCTCAATTCATGTCATTGAATCGTAAAAATCAGCTATGCCATGATTAGTGAAAAATAATGCAAACAGTTATTAACAAATTTGACAGATTGTCACTGTTGTATGTTGCGCTGTGGAGTTCTAACACAAGTTTTATATCAGTAATTATGGTGTCAGGGTTTATGGAGATAGATCCGCAGCCAAATCGAATTATGTTTAGGAAGTTAGTTCAAAATCTAAAAACGCACGGTTCATTTTCAAAAAAAGTAGTAAGGCGAGGGCACGTTGCAGATAATGTAAGAAAAGTCAGTAGAGTATTGAATTATGTTAAGCAAAATGAAGAAACCCCTTTGAGACAAATTCAGAGAAACTGTCAAATAAAAAAGATAGTGCAATACACACATAATAGGCTTGTTTTTTTTTTAGATATATATGCATATATACACAAATATTTTAGTCTGTTAGTTTGCTTTGTTTCGTCTTTTCGCTTTGTGTAATGATTTTATGTACATCTACCGGTGTGTATGCTGTATAAAAGTGTATCTGTGATATACAATTATTTGTAAATGTATCTGTTTTTATACAATTTTATACATGTGTATACTGTGTAATGTTTGTGTTTTTAAATGTACTTGACGCTCTCTACAATTACTTGTATTATCTTTTTTTGTACAATTAATAGAGAAATAAAGAATTATTATTATTGTTATTATTATTATTTTTTATGTTTCTCTCGATTTTCTAAATAGTTGTAGCATCTCTTCTTCTTTTATCCAACATATTAAAAAGTAATTGACCTACATATACATAATACATTTGCCCTATACTTTTGTCATTTTTTTTTAGTAAGTAAGTAAGTAATCTTTATTAGCAAAAAAGAGGAATGCTATATCTTACAATTATAATATAAATACAATACACTACAATTAATATAATATGATATATAACATATAAATCACAAACGATTAACATAATATACAAAATAATTGACTTTAAAATGGTGGATTTATAACAATTTTTTTCATTTCCTTTTAAAATTTTTTTAGATTTAAATTTTTGGTATCATTATTTAATTGGTTATACCAATTCAGGCCCTTGTAAAAAATTGTATTTTGCCCTGCTGATGTCCTTTTGTATTCCAATACATAGTTTTCTCCATATTGAGTATAATGTTTATGAGTGTCTTTTACTTTATATAACTTATCAGTTAAATATGGAGGAACTAATTTTAGAGTCATTCTATGAATTAATATAAGAACATTATACATTTTTATTTTGACGTCATCCTGCTGTTTACTTCTAGTGCCATATTTATGTGTAAAATACTCATGGCCTTGCATGTTGCTGTACTGGTAAATGACAGTGGTAAAACAACAGAGTTGTCGTATGCTAAAAATTTTGTCGGATAAAGAGCATTTTTCTCATAGATAGTTTTAAGAAACCGTTTTTGTAATTTTACAATGGCGTTAAATTCGTGACTTCTAGTTCTCCTTAGACTATTATCCCATATCCCAAATATCCTATACAAATGATGTGGAGCCTTTAATATCTCTTTAATATATTTAAATTTATATAATAATGGTCTTGCTTTTTGCAATACAAATAGAAACAGCCAGATATTTTACTTTTCCTGTAGCATTAATGAGAATGGATTTATTTTCTTGTTTTATTTCCGGTCTATTAAAGTTTGATACGGTACAGTGTAAGATTTAAAAATAAGTAAAATGCTTTATTAAAATTTATTGTTAATTTCAAACTATGAAATGCATTTTTTATTTGTGTATGGTCATATTCAACAATGGCTTTGAGGATTTCCCAAGAGGATGCTTCAAAAAATATAACTGTATCGTCTGCAAAGGAGATTATGGTACCGAGTGTATCAAGAGTAAGAGTGTATTGTTTATATACTGAGAAATGTATGGGACCTAATACAGTTCCCCGTGGCACACTATAAGTCATAATTTCTGGTTCGCTTAAAATATTACCCAATTTTTACAAATTGTTCTCTTTTGCTTAAGCAACTTTTGAACAACTCCAGTGCTACACCTCTGATACCAATATATTCTAATGTATTTATTAAATCTTTTATGACACACCGTGTCAAGCGCCTTCCCTAAATCTAAAAAGACACATAACAAAGGCTTTGACAGATCTACAGAGTCTACGTCTCATGGTTGCTTTTCACTTGATGTTTCATATACTGATATAACTTACCACTAAATGTGCTTGCACTTATAATGGTGGTGTTAAATTACTAAAAGAATGAACTCACGGATTAATGCACAAGAACACTTGGAACATGTCATTTACAAACTGGGCTTAACTGACCAGCATGTACAAGTCTGTGAGGCTGCATTAACACTCAAACTGGTAGGTGATGCAATCTACTTATCTCAATTGCTAAATAGGGCGTTACTACCCTTAAATACTAATTAGATAGTAGGAGTGGTATATCAAGTTCTATTTTTCTGTTTCCATGAAATGGACTCTCCCTACTCATTGCCCTACCCACCTTCTTACCTGACTTAAACCATTGTAAAAATAAATAATAAAGCAACTAAATATATTTAAGGAAGGTAAAGTGGGAATTTGGAGTAATTAAGAATCATAAAGTTTAAAATCTATTGAAATGATTATTAGGATAAATTTCTGAATAGAAGATAATAGATAATTTCAATCTGAATACTGCCTTAGAAAGCTGTCACTGCCAGAAGCATTTTCATTTGGTTCCGACTGTACAGAAAGTATTATGGGTATTTTACAACAGTAGGTCCCACTTGCCCCAAATAATGGGCCAAAAGAGACTCCTGAGTTTATACAGACAGGATGCGTCAAAGTCCAATATCGGCCTTATTCGAAGACTTTGGAAAAGTATTTTTTTATAGAAGTGGTATACTGTCAAAAAGCGCACATTTTAAAAATATTTTGAAATATACAGAGGACTAGCTATAGGGAGCATCTTCGAGGACATTTTTTTAAATGGAACACCCTATTGTTAAGCGTTTACAATCCTCAATAAACACTCTGTAGGTTCAAATAACTTGCAACAAGAATCTTCACAAACCACTATTTTATTAATTATATATTTAATTATATTATAAATTACAATAGTATAATAGTTAACTGTACCAGAATCCCATTCCATACCCTTCCAGAACAGGCTAGAATCCTCCATAGTTTTCTACTACATGCTAGATGGTGGTTCGACAATCGGCCCAGAGATGGCGCCACCTCACCTACCGGCCATCCACAGAATAACAGGTTTCCCTTCACTTGTGCCAGAGACTTAATCACATCTCTCCCCACTAGAGGGCAGCACATGACACTATATATTTTTACATTTATGAATTCAGCATAAAATTTCTTTCCAACGACCTCCAGATTTTTTGTTTTTAAAGTGGCGTTGCCGAGTTATTCGAAAAAATATGAAAATTTTGGTCGCAACAAGGTTTAACAAATTAATTTGCTGTGTGTGTGTATCACTATTAATTAAGAAGATTCATTTTTCAATTATGTAGACAAGGGATATACTACAACAACACAACCACCAAATATTGATTATAATTAAACAGGGTTATTTTATACTGGCGTTAATTCGGGACATTTCAAAGTAAATTTTCTCAATTTTTTCAAATGGAACACTCTGTATATTATTGTATTTTTGAATCGGCACGTTAATTCTCTACGATTTTTGTGAATAATATTCTATACCTAAAATCGATATTTCCAGAGATATTTTTACTTTTTCATTAAAAACCGTGAAACTACAATACTTTTCATTTCGAACCGATCTAGTAACCATGATTTTGACATAAAGTGAGAATAATTGAAAATTATCTTATCGACATTTAATGATAATAACAATGATAAAATGATTAGGTCGGCTAAAAACCCCACAAAATCCATGTGGGAAATAATCAATAAGAAAAGAGGAGTAAGTAAAAAAAGAAAACAAAATAACCGACATAACTGTAGATCAGTTTAATAACTTTTTCTCCAAACTAGCCCATAATATAGTCAAAGACGTTCCGAAAACAGAGACCAATGCTATTGATAACCTAGAAAAACTAGAAGTCAATTGCGAGAAGTTCACTTTTGGAGAGGTAAGTTTTAATGATGTGAGGGATGTAATAAACAAGATGAAAAATAAAAACAGCTCAGATGTATACAGATTAAACGTTAGAATTATAAAATCTGTCAAAAATCTCATTGTAATACCATTAACCAGGCTCATAAATTTATGTCTAAAAGAATGCATATTCCAAAAGGTTTTCCAAAAAGCAGTTGTAACTCCAATTTTTAAAAAGGAGGATAGTAGTGACGTAGCAAATTATCGGCCAATATCCGATATTGTCGATAATTTCCAAAATTGTAAAAAAATGCATGGCAATAAAAATCACCAAGCACTTTGGAAGGAAATGGGTTAACCAATCCGGATTTAGAAAGGGCAGGAATACTGTTCAAGGCATTCTTAATCTCTTAGACAAAATTATGGAAGCATTTGAAACATGCAATATAATTGTCAATTTATATGACTTAAGTAAGGCCTTCGACTGTGTCGGGCACGGCCTCTTAATAGACAAACTTCAATATTACAAGTTTAGTAACTACAGTATAAAACTTATAAGGTCATATCTTGAAGATCGATATCAAACTGTTAGGGTAATGGCGTGTCATCTTCAAAAGCAAAAATGGATATAGATGTGCCCCAAGGATCAATTTTGGGGCCAAATTTATTTTTAATCTTTAGTAACGACCTACTACTAGGCGAAAATGTTGCACAGTACACTCTTTTTTCAGATGACACGACAATCTCCCTTATGGGTGAGTCATTGCAGCTGTTGTAGAGGGGTTGAGTGTGGCACAGTCGAGGGCAGAGACCTGGTTTAACTCGAACATTATTAAATAAAGGTAAAACCAACATTTTGACTTTCTCACTTAGAGATTGAATAAGGTGAACAAAATAAATCATAAAATTCTTAGGAGTCTACCTAGATCCAAAATTAAAATGGGATGTTCACATTGACAATACTGCAAAAAGACTCAGAACCAGTGTAATCATTCTACAGAATTTGGCAACCTCGGTGTCACAATGTACATTAATGTCAGCCTACTATGCTCTGTTCCATACTGTCATGACCTATGGTTTGATAATCTGGGGTGGTGCATCACAGGCTGGAAGAATCTTCGGAATGCAACGAAAGGCAGTGAGGACTTCGGCAGGAGTGCACTATAGGGCAGACTGCAGAATTCCGTTCGCAAATTTACATATCAGAAAATTTAATGTACATAAAAAACAACGATGAGAAATAGAAATCAAATGGAGACTTTCTCATGAATACAATACTAGGAACAGAGAAAACTTGGTAACAATGTATTGTCGGCTGAAAAGGTGTCAAAGCAGAAAGGAATATGTAGCGGTGAAACTTTTTAACAAGTTGCCACTAGAAATAAAACAATTACCACAAAAAATAATTAAAGTGAAAGTGAAAAGCTTTCTTGTTAAGCAAGTTTTCTATAGTAGAATGCAGGTTTTCACGGCCGTTGTGTAATGAAGTAGATTCTTCCGGGTCTTGCCGTGGTCGTCGAACTTGACTTGACGTTTCGCTGATCATCCTGTCAGCTTCTTCAGAAGGATTCTAAAGACTGAATCTGTTGTGTTACACTCCTCGTTATATACCTAGGCGCTGCTTCGCTTCGCTGGTCATTGGTCGCGCTTGGTTCACTTCGCTGCTCATTCGTCGTGTTTGGTTGACCGTGACTTACTACGGTGCTGGTACTTGGCAATACCAGTCTCCACGTGTTACTAAGTCGATACCCATCCTCTCTGTTAAAGTTGTTCACGTTTTTCATAATTTCCAGTGATTCCCTAATAATTCGCGGATAATAGCGCGTATTCCTGTCTAATATATTGACGTCCTCGTAGTCGATTTTATGGTTCTCATTAACATGTCCATAATAACGAGAACCATACAATCGACTACGAGGACGTTTTTAATGAAAAAGTATAAATATTTCTGGAAATATCAATTTTAGGTATAGGGCATTATTCACAAAAATCATAGAGAATTAACATGCCAATTCAAAAATATACAGTGTTCCATTTGAAAAAATTGAGAAAATTCACTTTGAAATGTCCTGAATTAGCGCTAGTATAAAATTATAATTGTGTATATCTGTATAATTATAATCGATAATTGATGACTGTGTCGTTGTAGTACGTCCCTTGTCTACATAAATGCAAAATAAATCTTCTTAATTAATAGTAATACAGGCACAGCGAATTAATTTGTTAAACCTTGTTCCGACCAAAATTTTCATATTTTTTCGAATAACTCGGCAACGCCACATCAAAAACCAAAAATCTGTAGATCTCTGGAAAGGTAATTTTACGTTGAATTCATAAATGTAAAAATATATAGGGTGTTCCATTAAAAAAAAATGGATGGATCGGTCGAGGAAGTGAGTTTGCTTGGCCACCAAGGAGTCCTGATTATAATCCTTTGGATTGTTATGTGTGGGGACATATGAAGCCCTTAGTTTATGCAAATACTATCAACTCAAACTCAAGAGAAGAACTGTAGGACAAAATACAAAACGCAGCGAATTTTATTAGAGGGCAGGAAAATGTATTTTTCAATGTAAGAAAATCTTTTATGAATAGAATTAGAAAAGGTATACAAGTAGGTGGAGACTGTATCGAACATTTACTCTAAGTTGCAGCAATGGGGTTTTTGCATGGGGGGAAAGTTTATAATGTCATTAAGTCAACTTTTACGTTATTTTTTGGTCTTCTGATAGTAAGAGTAGATCCTTATTTTAGACAATCTTTTGATTTATGTATTTATCTCAATACCATGAAAATAATTCATTAGTTCATAAGAAAGTGAGAAAGAGTTTAGGCTTTTATTACGATTTTATTTTCCCTTACGTTTTGTACATTTTTCAATAAATACATTTTATTTCATTAAATTTGAATGTCTTTCAAAAAATTATTGAAATGTTTAACGGCACTTTCCTCGAAAACAGTTGGAGTTTTCAAGTTCTACCAAATGTACCTGTTATATGTGGGAATGATGCCCTCATCAGATTCTCTGGTCAGAAGAAAAAATTCCTCATCAGATACAGGTCCTGCGGAGCTCTCTATGATCTAACGTGATGTAATACATAAGTTATTGTTTCTCAGAATAAAAAAAGTTGTTCTAGCAAATTTGGCGAAGATCAGTCAAGTGGCTATTGAATTATTGCAAAAAAATGAAAAGACAATTTGAACTTTGACACCCTGTGTCTTTTCCCACAGCAACATTTTACTAAAACATATTCGGTTATCCTCATACTTTGGCCCAAACAATCAACCCCTGAACTATGGCCTATTATTAATGGTCCACCCTGTATAACATCAAAGTCGAGCTTTTAAAATTCTGAGGCTCACTTACCCCACTCCACCCAACATATTTTAACACGTTTCAAACAGACATCAGGCAATATGGTCCAACATCTGAGTACCTTCCACTAATACGTACATATGACTGAAATGTCATTTCATTCTGTCTAGTAAACTTTTCTCTTGTAGATACGATTCATATTTTTTTCAAAAAACAAAACAATGTTAATTATGTTATGTAAATTAATTTACCCAGTAAGTGTTACTGTATTACAGATTTATTGAAAATTCCGAAACCAAACAACAATAAAACACTCTACTTATATTCTGGGGTAAAGTAAATAAACGATTAATTAAAATAGAATAGCAGTAAAATACAACTTCATAAAAATAAACGGAGAACCTTTAATCATTTATTTAATTATAGAGCTCTCCAAACAATACATCGCACGTGTGTAAGTTAGAAATAAAATAGGGAACATTATTTCTGAATAAATATATTATTCCGCGGATAATTTCTAGAATCAACAACTCTCATTTACTTTAATCAAATAAAGAAAAATTAACATCCACAAAAATAGCTGTTACATAAATAAGAATATTAATAAATAGGAATTAATGATATAGATACACAAGCCTAATTCCTTACTCAATTATGCCTTTAAAATTATAGAAGGAAAAGGATGTTTAAATATTCAAACAAATGAAAAAATGTTAGCTATTTGTTAACGTCACGTTAAGAACACTTTGCATAAGGTGGCAGTAATTCTAGGATTCATGGATAGTCACGTTGAGGGCACGTATCCTTTACTCCTGCACATACCATCTGTCTATTTTACGAGGGCCACACCAAATATCTCGCTTAATATCTATTGTAGATGAATAAAGTTTTCGAAACAGTATCCCATCTTTTGTGAGCTATATGTCAGTAAAAAGAAATTTGAAATCCATAGTCGACTTTGTGAGATATATTACAAAAACCTGAAAAATAGGAAAAATACAAACGGTTATAGCATCCTGATTTGAGGAGGTACGCAAAAAGTTAAAGGGATGATAGTTGACGGCAAAGACAATAAGACTAATAATGTGTATCAAAAAATTCGAAAAACTCAGTTGGCTTTGACAGACATACGCTCTTGTGCAAAAATGAAAAGAACAAATCTCAAAGTAGGCCCTGACACCATTAATTCCGTTTATTTTTTCTCTTTCCAATGATATCAAACGTCACAAAAATTTTAACTGATAGTGTCAATATTTAATATTTTACGAAAACCACAATTCTTATCATTGAATCGTATAAATTAGCTATGCCATGATTAGTGAAAAACAATACAGTTATTAACAAATTTGACAGATTGCCACTGTTGTATGTTGCGTTGTCGACTTATAACACAAGTTTTATATCAGCAATTATGGTGTACACCAATAATAACAAATTCGATACGATTAGCATTTATTTTCAGTGCAATTTTGATGGTGAGATGGCAGTCACAGTTTACGGAGATAGATTTCCAGATGCTCCGCAGCCAAATCGAACTATGTTTAGGAAGTTATTTCAAAATCTAAGAACGCACAGTTCATTTTCAAAAAAAGTAGTAAGGCGAGGGCATGTTGCGGATAATGTAAGAAAAGTCAGTAGAGTATTGAATTATGTTAACCAAAATGAAGAAACCTCTTTGAGACAAATTCAGAGAAACTGTCGCATAAAAAATGACAGTGCAAGAAAAATACTTAAAAAACGGATTTGGATGCTACAAAATGAGGAAAGTTCAACATTTAAATGAGGGAGATAAGCTGAGGAGAGTAAGATTTTGTAGATGGTTGTTAAATAAAAAAAAGGAACGACACGCTGATATGTAGCAAAATTCTTGGGTCGGATGAATCAAATTTTTCTAATAATGGATTTTTCAATAGAAATATGCATTATAAGTGGACACGAGAAAATACACATTGGTGCAGAGAGATTGCTTTCCAAGCAAGATTTGCTACGAATGTTTGGGTGGGTCTTTTAGGGACAAGTAATTGGACTTTATTTTTATGATGGCAAATTATCCACTTGTAGATACCTTAATTTCCTGCAAAACGAATTTCAAGATTTTTTTATGAATTAACAGTGGCAGAAAGATTAAATTATTCATATTTTCAACAAAATGGGGCTCCACCTCACACTGCTGTAATATGCACAAATTATTTAAATCAAGTTATGCCAGATAGCTGGATAGGCACCTATGGACCCATTCTATGGCCAGCTCGATCACCAGATATTACTCTGGGGTTACATTAACTTCAAATAGACCCTTGCCTGTCATGGAGTAATCAAATAAATGTCTTATTAAAAAAACTGTCTACTCATTGTTTTGTATTATGGCAAATGAGAAAGCATGTTAGCTTAAACATTTTAAAAACTTACTACTTCGCATATGTACAATCGTGTCTCAATTACTGTATACTTTGCTAGGGAAATTGTTCTCATATAGGGGAACTTCTTGTTATGCAGAAAAAAATAATTCGTACGATGACATTTAAATTTTCACGTGACTCTTGTAAATCTTTATTCAAAAAACTAGATATTCTAACTGTCCCGTCTTTATACATCCTTAACTGTGTATCTTATGTGAAATCTCATATTAACCAATATATACCAGAAAATAACTCAATTTATTATTTAAGGGATAACTTGAACATCACTGTCCCACAACATAGGTTGACTACTGTTGCCAAGGGACCTAACATTATGTCTATTAAATTATATAATAAGCTTCCACTCGAAATTAAAGAGATCCAAAATATAAAATCTTTTAAATGCAGAGTGCGGTCCATACTTAGTCAAAATAGTTTCTATTCTGTTAATGAGTATTTGAGCTGCACTCCCATGATTTTACATAAGGCATTTTAATTATATGTGTATGTGTACAACTACACTCCTTTTAATGCTGTATTTTTACTTGTTCTGTAGTTTTTAATTTTTTAATATCCTAATATTTAATATGTGACCTTTTATTTTTGTGATTCATATTAATCTTGTGCTGACTATATTTCTATACTTTTGTAAAGTCAATGAAAATAAAGTTTTTATTATTATTATTATTATTACTAAAAACAAGGTATTTCAAACTGCCCCTGAAAATGTTGGGGATATCAAAACCAGAATTGGAAACAACGCAATTACTCTTTAAATGCTCCAAAATGTAATGCGTTAGGTGTCACGTAGAGCACGTTTGTGTATTAGAATGCATGGTGCACAATTTGAGCATTTGTAGTTAGAAAAATAAATACACACATTTTCTTTTCAGTATGATAGTAGGTAGTACTGTTATGCATAGTTTTTCGTTTTTTTTTTTTGGATGTTCATTTTATTACTTGTATTTTTATTTATGAGATATTTGTTTGTTTGCATTAAATTGTAATAAATAATTACTGAATTATAATTACTACAAAGTGAATTTTTACTATTATGGCATAGGTAATTTTTGCGATTCATAGTACAATAAAATTAATCTATCGTTTGGATTTTATTTCTCAGGGGATAATTTTATGATCAATCGATGTAGAAAAATGTCAAGAACAACATACTGAAATGTTTAAGACTTGGGTGTTGTAGCAATTTTGTTAATAAATAAAAACTATCAACAAATTGGCCTTGCTCGACTTTAACGCGGTACAACGGCCATAAAATACCTCTAATAGTTAAAAAACATATGTCACGTTGTAGAGAAAGAAATTCTCTACAATTTTGATATGGGAAATACCCTTCTACGATGCTTAACTTTTTTTTAATCAGTTTTTTAAGATTTTTGCCAAGTTGCTTTCGTTTGATCAGCTGAACGTTGTCGCCACGCCCCTTTGCGACATGGCGGAACGACGCGAGCTGCGCGAGCCTCGAGAAGCGCTGAATACGCGGGAACTACAGCCCATGCCGCAAACGGGCGTGGCAAAGGTCAGCTGACCAAACGGAAACCACTTGGCAAAAAAAATCTTAAAAAACTGATTTTAAAAAAAAATTAAGCATCGTAGAGGAGTATTTCCGGTATCGAAATTGTAGAAAACTTCTTTCTCTACGTGATATATATTTTTTAATTATTAGAAGTATTTTATGGCCGACGTACCGCATTAAAGTCGAGCAAGGCCAATTTGTTGATAGTTTTCATTTACAAAATTGCTACAACATCCAAGTCTTAAACATTTCAGTACATTGTTCCTGACATTTTTCTACATCGAGTGATCATAAAATTATCCTCTGAGAAATAAAATCCAAAAGATGTGAAAAATTGGTCTAGATTTATTGTACTATCAATGACGATTGCATCTTGAATTGTGGTTTTCATAAAATATTAAATATTAACACTATTAGTTAAAATTTTTGTGACGTTTTATATAGTTGGAAAGAGAAAAATTAAACGGAATGGTGTCATGGTGTACTTTGAGATTTGTTCTTTTCATTTTTGTACAAGAGCGTATGTCAAAGCCAACTGCGTTTTTCGAATTTTTGACACACAATATTATTCTTATTGTCTTTGCCGTCAACTTTCATCCCTTTAACTTTTTTCGTATCTCCTCAAATAAGGAAGCTATAACCTTTGCGATTTTCCTATTTTTCAGGTTTTTGTAATATATCTCACAAAGTAGGCTATGGATTTCAAATTTATTTTTACTGAAATATAGCTCAAAAAATGGGATAATTGTTTCTAAATAATTGGTGTGGCTCTCATAAAATAGCCAGATGGTATATACTCCTTGCTGTTTCAGCTGCAGTAGTAATATATCTATCTCCACATAAAAAGTAATAAACTAACAGTGCAGAGTACATCCATCTCGTTACTGATTGTTCGACTCTACATTTCTTTGCTTTGCTCATAGAGTCGGTTATCAAAAACTTCATCTATATCCAGAAACGTTTTTATGGCACTCTTATTACCGTCATTATATAATTGAATAACTGATATATATATTTTTTTGTTTGTCATTTGTTTCAATTAATTTAATAGCAATCCCTGACTAGATTCTCTCTGGACAATTTGGTGCAACAAAACATAACTGCCCAAATTTTCACATAAATACGTTTAGGTTATGACACTCTACAAAAGTAAAATTGGATACATTTTAAAAAATAAAATAATAATAATAATAAACACCACAGAAATTAGACAACCCCCAATTCCAGAAGCCATGGCTTGTGCGGAAGGGGGTTACGCATTGAAAAAACCGGACATACAACCATTTCCTCCGACAGTGCCAGTGCCGGAGCCAGGATTCGAACCCGGTGGTGCGATATCCGTGTGATTAATCGCGATTGCCACCTCGCACCTTACCTAACTCGGCTATCGACCAGACAATATCTTGCAATATGTCGTATCTTATTTGTCCTAAAAGTGCCAAGCATGAATAAGTGTCCAACAGTTCAGTATAGTAATCAAACTGATTCTTATCTTTTCCAAAACGAAAAAACATTTCAGTCCCGTTACAATCATCAACTGTGAGTTTACCGTCCCAGAGGTCATAAGTTCGACGAGCAATACCTGCACAAAACTGATAACAGCAAAAGGTTTTCCGACCATGTGTGAGCGTTGATATCTTCAGAAGAGGTCGGCGGTATGCATATCATAGAAGGCTGATTAACTGGTAACCAATATGTGAAAATTTTGAACGATATGCTTCCCTCAGTACGAGGCAGATTCAAGATTCAATAATAGTTTTTTATATCAACATGTAAATTTATTATTAATCATCGAGTTAATCATTTCTTGAGACACCCAATATTAAAAATTGTCCAGTATATACTGCTTTAAAGCAAATAATGTAACAATGCTTCCTTGACCATCGAAAAGCCCAGATTTAAACCCGATGGAAAATATTTGGGGTTACATCATGAAACAGATTCACAAATGCGAATTTGGACTCGGAAATAGAGTAAACTAATGCAATTCAAAATGAGTGGAACAATTTAAATGAAAATTACAACATGCAAAATTCAATTAGTTCCATGCCTAGCAGAAGATTGCAGTGTTCTAGAAAAAAATTATAGTTCGAAAATATATTCTTTTACTTTAAATGAATATATGGATATTTACTTTCTTGGTCTCCCAACAAATGCTGGGAAGCTGGTTTCCTCTTTGGATTGAATGAAGTTGGATAATAGATTTTGTCTCACATATTCCATACGGGGTGTTTCAGTTAACATTCCCGCAGTCGATATGTCGGACACTAAAAAATATATTTTTATTCCGTAAACAGTAATAGATTTCTATGATTAATGCCTTCTCCAGGAATTACAATTTACTATTATAACATTATAGGCGCTGCAGTTTAAAAATTTTTTTCCATCAAGGAATGTTTGAAACACATGCCATTCGATTATGAATTAAATTTTAAACAAAATTGTTCTTATTCAAAAAAATCAGATATGCAGGAGTTTTTGAGATATTTCAATTTTATTGTCTAACTTTGAAGTGTTGTAATCTTTTTTTAATTGCTGTAACTTTTTTAATCTTGGTTTTCGGATGTAGGTTCTTGGTAACTTTTGTGCCTGCTATTTTTTTATAGCACATTCGATTTTACTGGAAATTACTTTAAATTGGGAAATTTAAAGTAAAATAATTGAAAAATTCTTGCTCGGCACTTTCTACCACCTGGATGTATTATTTACATTTCTAATCTTACATTACTTGCAAAATAATAAATCGAAAAAAATTGAGCCCCGTCCAAGATTCGATCTCTGATCTCTCGCATGGAAAACGGGATTGCTAACCACTTAAGTTAAGTTCTAATTTTTAACTCTTGTAATTGTTTATTGAGTGGTCAACCACTGCCAGAAATACGTGTGCAAATTTTCATGAATACCACGGGAATACTTCGCAATGCTCAGGAATACTTGGGAATATTTCGCATACTTAGGAGTACTCGGGAATACCTCGGCAATAATCAGGAATACTGCGGAATTAGTCGAGCATAGAATCAAGAAGGCAATAAGATATACGTTGGCTCGTAGTCTTAGTGGTTGTTTGTGCCTGTCTCGGCGCTAAGTGTTATTGTGTCAAAATTTCAATCAGTAGCACTTTATTCGTCTTTAAAATCATATTACATGATATCAGACATGTCAATAGTAAAAACATTATACAAAAGAGTATAAAAATAAATATAAAATATGGGAAGTAAATATTTTCAGTCTAAAATGGTTTTAAAATAATAGTATGATTATACTCGCTTTAAAATTGTTAAAGCCGTCATTGAGAAAATAGATTTCTTTTTTTTTTTTTTTTTCTAGTGAACTACCGAAAATTACAAAAAGTCTGGAGACCTTTGTAAGAGGACTCTAAATATATCATATTTATTTATATATATATATATATATATAATCACTTAAGCTGCTACAATACAGATGTGAACGTCAACAAGAAAAAAACAGTACATGATAATTATTAAACTGAGGAATTATAAAATATAAAATACAATAATTGCAACACAAGTTAAAATTCATTATAAGAATAAAAACATTTTTCAATTAAAAACTTTTTAAGACTAGATTTGTATTTGATAAGATTATCGATGGTTCTAATCTCATTAGGTAATTCGTTGAAAAGAGTAATACCCGAGTAGTAAGGTGACTTTTCAAAGAGAGTAGTATTATGATGCGGTAGAGCCAGTAAGTCATCATGGCGAGTGTTATAATTATGAAAACTAGCATTTCTTTTAAATAGCTGCAAGTTGTTTTTAATATATTTCAACAATATATATATATATTAATATATTTCAATTTGATCGAGATCGGTCAATTGATTTCGGCGCTAGGTTAAAAAAAAATAAAACCATTTTAGCCAAAAATTTTACATACTCTGGAACAGGGAGATGAGGAAAGAAGATTGGAATTCTGTTTGTGGGCCCAAGGAGAATATCTGAACAACAGGAACTTCTTAAAGGAAATTTTGTTCATCGACGAAGCTACATTTACAACAAATGGAGTGGTGTCGTCTCAAAACTCACGGTACTGGTTTGCCGAAAACCCTAATTGGATCATAAACGTAAAAAGAGAGTACTCATAAAAAATAAACGCTCAGCATCCTCGAAAATGGGGGGTAACACGGATTTAACCGAGAGAAGATGGCCTATCTGCGGTTTATCCCTTTCGGGGGTGGTTATTGGTCGTTTGGGGGGTTGGTGGGGGTCGAGAAAGACTCTCGACATCACCATCGTGCTCAGCATCCTGGAAAACGGGGGCATAACAAGTTTTGGCTGGTAGGAGACGACGGATATGCGGTTTACCTTTTTCGGGGGTTGGTTTTTGGCCCTTTGGGGGGGGTGGGGAGACCTCGGAGACAGATTTAACCACAGCTGTCGTGTTCAGCATCTTCGAAAACGGGGGGGAAGACATAGTCTCGTTAGGTTAGGTATTCATACTTTTCAAGGTTCCATCCGACTCACAGAATGCACTACTCTACTCAGTTGAAGATTGAGGTTAATCTTAGGAATGTGTTTAAGAAATAAGAAGATTGTTTCTTTTGCACATCTGAGCAGCAAGCAACATATCCACTGAGATTAGTATACGCACTTCACATTTGACTCGAACTCAGTTTTGTGTAAAAGGGAAGCATATATAATCCCAAAATACTTAGTTTTGATTTTTGATATTTGACATTATAAGCATTGAGCTAAAGTGAGGTTATGTGTTATTTGTTTTCCCTCCAAGTAACGACCTTGGCAATTAATTGTGACGTCACATTTTTAGAAAAACACACTACCTGATAAACATCTATTACTTTTTTTTCGGTCGCCATAGTACATTTTATACCACAAATGCTTAATAAATTTAATATTATTGCTATTATTATTATTTATATTGGACTCAAGTCTGAAATAATTTGTCACTTTGATGATCTGTATTGAACCCTTCCGCAATTAAATTGACAAGAAAATAGGATCCTCAGGAAAAAAAAATGTGTGCATAGATGCAACAAGCATAGTCAGAACATTCAAGAAGTACCACAGTATCCTTGGTCTTAACCGAGACGACGGCTATTTATAATTCCTGCACACAAAGTACAGAGAGGTATAATAAGATCACAAAATCTGCTCTCAGTTAACTAAGCAGATATTCAAATGCGAAAATACATGATTACAATAACTGCTTAAATAATAATTAACACTTACCAGTTCATCCTTGTTCCTGAAGCCCGTAAAACACACAACAACTCCTGTCATTGCCAGGGTAAAAAGAGGCCTAGTATTATTTGGAAGTTTCTCTTTTCGGAGGGCTAACTGTTGCAGAGCCGGAGGCCCCAGCAAGGGCTGCTTCGATTTATACAAACTATTATATACATCACCATCGAAGCTTTCTAATACAAAAATTGTACTACAATTATCATCTTGAGCATATTCTTGTCCATCTTCTGAACACACTACAGGTACACCAAAAGTCTCCGCCACAGAATGCAGATGCAGATCATTTGCTAAACTACCCACCAGACATAATCTCAAGTCTAAGCTACGTGGAGGAGGCACTATCAAATAAAATATATCAGCATTAATAAAGACACCTAAGGGAGGTGTGTTTATAGTTTTAACTTCAAAAGTCATGTGAAATCAGGCATCTAATAATTTTGGTTAGATTAACCTTGAAAGAGTCAACATAACCTAACTATTCCCAACGATTTTTTTCCAGATGATTCTTTGCAATTCAAATTTTGATCGTTCGAACTTACCATCATTTCTAGAGTTATCATCTCCGTTAGAATCGCTACATACTGAACTTTGGGGCTGAATAGGAGCGTTAACTTCGTCCATTTTGGCGAAGCGACTCTTTAGTTACAACATCAATAGAAAAAACACATAAAACGTTCCAGTTTGTCACCAACTCACCACTTACTAATATTATTAGGCACCACATTCATATATACAAAAATAATTATACACTTTTGACCACTTTAACCACATTTTCTGGCGTTTTTACTTTGTTTGGAACAAAAAATGCATCACAGTAACTTTAAAGTTAAATTTGGCATTTTCATTGGTCAGAGGCGTTCGGTCGGTTTCGTCAGGTACAAAATTACTATTTTTATATGCCTTACATATATTTCTCTCTCCATCATAACGCTAACCATCACCGTACATTGTACAATAGATTGGAAGAGGTAATGGACATAGTGATAAACGTGAAGTAAAAATAAATAAGTTGTATTTCCCATTCAAATCGTCTATCTACGTCTGCCGTTTGCGTACTCGTAATAAATACCTACGTAGGTTAGGTCTTCCGTTCTGCTAATAAGCATAATAAGTGAGTCACCTACGCGGAAAAGAAACGGGCACCCAAATAAATTATATATTTTACATAAGACACCCCATTATTGCTCTATTAAAAAGTTGCAGAAAGAGATATGTTTGTAGCTGGATTATGCTAATTTTGTAACCGAGAATACTACCCGATGGTAGTAAATAAGTTAATTACGTAACTAAGCATATCGAAGCAGGTACAGGTTTCACCTGTGGGTTTAGGGTCTAGTATTAATACATGAAAAGGCCGAATGAAAAGTCCTTCCCTTAATTCATTTGGGAAATTATTGCAACTAGTGGACGTGTTGAAAATTTTGGCGGCAAATTTACTGCAAATTAACAAACTGGCAATGTTGTAGGTACAGGATTGCTAAAGCGGATATTACGCCTTACACCGCATCGTACGGTGATGATTAATTTCTTCCATTAAATCAACTAAATAGTTATAAGAGACATGGATAATGCCCCTCTGGTTTTGTTAGTAAATCTTGTGGCTTTGTGAAATTAAAATATTGTAACTTGTCATTTGTGATATATTCTCTTCTCTGCCCCTGGACACCACCGAGATAAAATTTATAATATATATTATATCTGCGGATAAGACGTACACCACTTTACTTGTCAGATAGAACCAGTGAAATATTCCCACAGTATGAGAATAATGCCCACCGAGTGAAATTGGAAAGAATCTGCGATCATATACTTATTAAAAACAGTACTGCTAGCTTCCTATATCTTCTTTGCAGTAAAATTAAAATTAAGCCAAGCCTTAGCGTACCAGGAACCTTCTACTCCTGCGCCAAACTTTTGGCGGTCTGTATTCATGGTTGCTGCACAGTAGAGAATCTATTCTCTACTGTGGTTGGTGTATGCGTATTATCAAATTACAGATGTACTCCGCTGTGACATATTAAAAGTTCATTATATTCGATAAAAAATGATAATACGCAATACGCATCCTAATTTTATCATCTTTCAGGGGTCAGTTCCTGTGCATAAGTTATCGAGTAACCTATATAGCGACTTGGCTTAACAATATCTTATAAACTGGCAGTATTGGTCTAATAAGTATATTGAATCAATGTAGAGTGACACTTTCATGTCGGCACCAAACTTCATTGTGAACACGTTAACGACGCTAATAGAGAGGGACAGACAAAAAACGTACAAAGAGGTTTCCAAATCCCTCTTTCCACTCGGCTTCCTTTTCCTTCATTCTATCCACTTACCAAAGGGTCTCCACCTAGTTTAATGGCCGATTTACTTGCTGTTCATAAGGTAGACGAGGCTTAAGAAGAGAACGTTGCCCAATGATGATCGTTTTTTAAGGATGCTCATTCTTGATATAAATGCTTAAATATTTAGACATATGTCCGTGTGCTTTATCATTTGACTACAAATACCTACTCAATAGAGGAATAAAATTCAAAAAGTTTGGAAATTAATTTTAGTGAATAATTAGTCGTATGTTGAGTTGCCTACCCTAAACACTTTAGACGTTCGTTTTCCAAAACTAGATTTTTAGGGTTATTTTGAAATTTATTTGATCTTTTTTATAATATATGTAGAATAAACAAGGGTAGAGTACCTACCTGATATTAATTAACATTGGTAGTAGGGATTGACTTACATTGGTTTAATTATACATACTTTATACAATTTAATAACAAATATTTTTTCAATTTTCGACAAATTCAAGACGATTGTCACGTTTTGAAATTTAATATATTAGTTAAAGCAACACCACTTTTTTACTTACGTAAAAATAATGAATGTGAAAAGTATAAAAAACAAGGGCTCCAATTTTACAAGCAGCTGTATATCGGGTTGCCTGTCCACTTCTTTGGTAAAGTACTAGTACTTGAGTTTGTGGTAGATAGATGGAAATACAAGTTAAACCACAAGCTCAAGGCGCCAAATTTAAATTTTTTGTACATATAATCACTTATCAAAATTTATTATTATTTCCTGTCTGTTTATTTTCATAACACAGTTAGACTATCAACAGATGCCGGCTTGACGTTTTATTGCCTACAGACCTAAACAGAGAAAGATCTGATTTCTTAACATATTGCTTGGATTAGGAAAATGAACAATACCTACTGCACCAACTTTTTGTTGCAATTATAGATTGAACCAATGATGCTCTACACAGTTTATTTTATTGTGAGGGTTGCATACAATCAGTAAGATCTTGTTAACTGTACCTGAAACTGTTAAATTGACCATTTTCAAAACAAACATATATTAATATTCTTTCCTACTTGCAGTCTACTATGACATATAAAGGATTATCAGGTCTAACTAACCGGAGTTGTAATGCAGCAAGATATTCTGGAAAAAACAGACTTAACATTGAAGTTATCTTTGAAACAAAAACAAGGCACTTTTTGTTCCATTTTATTTTTAAATTTTGATACCGGAATAAGGTTCTGTGATCAAAATTGCACAAGGAACCACACTGCAGCACCAAAATTTAAAAATAAAATGGAACAAAAAGCCTTTGTTAAATATTTTTTACGAGTCTACACCCTCCAGTAAACACCCCGATCGTAGGTTCAATAAATTGCAACAAAAACTCTCTAACCCCTAATTTATTAATCGCTAAATCATAATAATTAGTCCTTATAATAACACACTAATTATAACTTTAATCTACTATAGATTCACTACTTTAATTGACAACTTGTTATTGTATGACATTTTCGTTACAACTTAATGGTAATTGTTAACTATCGCAAAACCTTTAACGTTTCCATCACAGCTCAGTGGTAACCAACAACTAACGTGCTCGGATAACTAACAGCGGAGTAAATCCAGGATTCAAATAAAAGTCAAGGATGATAATATCAATTCAACAATATTTATTAATGGATAAAACAAATGATAACCTGAAATGGTGATGTCTATTTCCAGATGTAAAACACTACCATACGAAATCTAATGTTACAAAAGATTACCAAGAACCATCGGTAACGCTACTAGCACCCTTTACTAGAATAAATGGATTTATAGACAGCCCTTAATTCGGAGATGTCGAATTATGATGAATATGACGTTCGTTGATAATATATTTGTAATTGTATATCAACTGACATATGACACTCTGACAACTGAATTCTGACACCTATCTGTCACTGTGACAACTTTTAAAACACCTGTCACTTCGACAGTTATTTTGACATCTATTGTGACACCTGTCACTTTGACAACTGCTATGTCAACTACTATGGCATATGTCACTTTTGACAACTAGTATGGCATCTGTCACTTTGACAACTAATATTTCTATCGTCAGCACGTTCACACTCAATAGCTGGGATTCAACTTCATGTGCAGTGCAAGCATAAGATAAAGGACGATAATTATAGCTTCAGGCATGAGATCGATCTCCCATACCTGAAAGACTAGCCGGGCGTTTCTCGGTCATAGTCATAACTATACAATTATTGCAACCTAATATCCAGCGAGTGTCGCTCACAAAATCTCTATACCACCTTTGGGTTATTAACCCGACGTTGACGCACCTTACAAATCATGCACTCAACTCTACAAATGGTACAAGCTTAAAATGTGGGCTGTCATACTCAGTGAGGGCGTTTCTCTCTACTGAATTTGCGACAACATCCCATTCAGCAAGTATTAATCATATAATTGTACTAATGTTGAGGTTAGGAGAAGGTGTTTCCCGGTCAGGTCTCTGGACTCTTCTCATCAAACTAAGCTCGTACATCGCTTTATATAGTAGAGGGTTGCTAGGCCATTATATTTTCTTAGTTACGACATTGTCGTAGATACCAAATAATGTGTTCGTTTCTACGATCCTAGTTTATCTTTGTTCATACGTACTAAACTTATTTTAAATTATTAACCAATAAGTAAAATAGCATTCATCATTACAATTGTTCATTATCTTATCTGATCATTTGCTCATATAATACATAATTGACTCTGTGCATTGGACGGATTGGAAAATAGTGATTGCAAGTTCATTTTGTAACACGATGCTTTACATATTGCTTTGAAACTGTGAACATTGGAATAACAATGCTCCAATCTCATTCTAAAGCAACTGATGCTCCCTTAAGTAGCATTTCTGGACACACTTTTTTCATATATTTGCAAGAAAGAGAAAATGAAACAAAAATTGTAAAGAATTTAGGGCTCTACAAGACTGATATAGTTATTAACATTATAAGGCCAATATGTAGCAAATAACAAACAAGATTAACGTTTATAAAATCGAGGCGAAGCCGAGATTTTACTATCAATTGCGTATCGGCCGTGTGTCGTTCAGTGTATTTTTCATTATATCATAAATACTTTAATATTTAATGATGATTTGCAAGCCTTGCATTTTTCTTCAATTTAAATAATTAAATTTACTTGTCATCTGTGCCTTTACCATAGCAACATTGACAAGAATGAAGAAATCAAGAAATTCATAATTTCGGGCAATACCACATGCACTTTTAATTTTAGTTATTGTTCTCATGCTAAATATTTATCCTTTTAATTAAAATGTAATTTTTGTAAAAATATGAATAAAAATCGACCGAAACAACCACAAAAATCTACAAATCCATATGTCGACCTATTCTAGAATATGGACATACCTTATATATTAATTGTCAAAGACCTGCCCTAAACAATCTAAAAGTAGCGGAAACCTCTTCACTTCGAATTATAACCAAGATTCGTCACCCCGACAACCACCTTCACAACCCACCTAACAACTTGCTGTATGAAAGAACCGGTGTAACTCCAATAATTAGCAGACTTCAAATGTTGACAAACAAATTTCCAAATCAACCACACAATATGCAAATATTAAGGGCACTTTGCCGATCAAGAGACCCCAATAGAAGATCGAGATTTAAACTCACCGAGATAACATTGACGGAAAAAATGTCCACACAAATTTAAAACCAATACTATGATCAGTCTATATCCACATATCTGTTTTTAAAATAGCAACAAGATGCAAATGTAAACTATTATTATTGAGTTATATTTCACTTTTTATATAAATTTTTTTCCCATAAACTATGTTCACTATTAATATAACAAAAAAAAAATGTTAATACAGTAACTTAATTGCAATAACAGGCTGAAGGACTCCGGTCGATGTCGTTTGGGTACTTATTTATCCATTATTGTATATTTATTTATCCAATAACGAACGTTTTTTATTATTATTATTATTATGAATAAAAATTGATTTAAAAAAAAAATGTAAAAACTGTCAAAACAATAACGGCCTTGTTCAAATGTGCTTTTAGAGGGCGGAATATTAAACATAATATTTTTAGTCGCAAACTCCTCTATAAATCCTTATTTTACTATAAGGAACCTAACCAGACTGCAACCAACAGCTACTCTCCGGGCTATGTGTCCCGCCGAGCGCTGAATTACAAGTTACAAGCCTGGCGCGTTAAGTGTAATAATTGCATATTACCATCAAAACGCTAATGCTTCGATTGCAACAAGAGAGCTCCTTTAAATAGGATCAGTCTTTCGGCTGGTTTTTGTTGCAATCGAAGCATTAGCGTTTTGATGGTAATATGCAATTATTACACTTAACGCGCCAGGCTTGTAACTTGTAATTCAGCGCTCGGCGGGGCACATAGCCCGGAGAGTAGCTGTTGGTTGCAGTCTGGTTAGGTTCCTTACAGTAAAATAAGAATTTATAGGGGAGTTTGCGACTAAAAATATTATGTTTAATAACGGCCTTGGCTGAAAAATTTTTTCGGCCTAGGCCGATATTGATGTCAGATAATGAAAATATACTCAGAGGACACTCCACACTTTTAAACAAGAAAATTGCATGACACTATTTTCGCATTATGAATCCACTTTCTTGATCTATTAATAATTGGGACTATAAATAATTTGAGATTTTTTAAAATAAGCACCTTCACAGCCCACTCAAGAAAGATATATTAAAAAAATGTATCCTAATGAATCCTGGAGTCCTGAGTTCTTTAATCCTGGAGAATGTCTAAATCTTTGGTGACATTGCCTCTGACGCAAATTGATTAAAATGATTACCAAAATCGTCTCCTGATGATGCTAATATGGTTAGCAAAACGCGCATCGAGCAGTGTTCAAATGTTCTGATATTTACAAACCCTACATCAGAGACTGTTTTGACAATGTATCCATTAGAATGTCATCACCAGTATAAAGATATGAAACATTCTTTAAAACTCCTCACCTCACCTTTTTAGATTTTATCCTCAAGAGAGAGATAACTAGATCAATTTTAAAAACTGTTCCACAAAGTTAATGAAACCCTCAATTCCCCGTTAAATGTCTTGCTATGCTGGCAACTTTCTTATTAAATTTATTAAAGTCGCCATATCCAACAGAGAGAGAGAGAGATGCGATAGGGAAATATTTACTGTTTTTGACGATAACTACTTATTTTAAAACACATAATGCAAAAAACTATAAGACCACCGAAGTAAAACTATAACAAAAGTAGTGTTATAAATTTTAACTCAATAATTTCAAACATATGCGAAATAGTTAGATTTAAATTTGGGAAATACGAAGATTGACATAATTTTTTATTAAAATTAAATCTAGCTATTTTGCAAACAACTGAAATTATTGAGCAAAAATTCATATCACTACACCTGTCATAGTACTACTTAGGTGTAGTCCTATACTTTTTATACCAATATATGTATTAGCAAAAAAGTTATCGCCAAAAATAATAAATATTTCCTTATCGGATCTCTCTCTCTCTCTCTCTGGGAAATGCTCACCTTAACCGAAAATTTTTCCTGTAATATGTTTACCTCTAGAACTATCACTAAAAAATGTTCCATTTTAATAGCATAATAAGAAGGGACAACTGTCCTCAATGTCAATGGTGAAATAATATTGTAGTGATATTACCTCAGAGGTTCTGCCACGAATTCTAAACACGCCTAAATTTGTATGAAATACAGAAATCGATATTAAACTGTTTCAACTTTGTCCACTTCAAAAAAGCGCAATTTTTAAATACATTTTCAGATATTTTTTCAAAATACCTGACAAAATCCTGTACAGAATATTCTTCAAAACACCACATTATCCTAAACCAAAACAATTTTGTTGTAGTTTTATGTATATTTAATAAATCTGTTGCTACAATTACCTTTCATATAAATAACAATCTACATAGAGTATAATACTTCAAAAAATTATAAAATAAATAAAACATGTATATAAAAATTTAATAAATAACATGAGTTCAATGAATAACTCAACAAGCACAATTGTGCTTATTTAAGAGTGGACACCAGGGTATTTCTAAACGTTTTTAATATCACCGATCGTTGGGGTGGGAAAAAAGCCATTTCTGGTTCTTTAATTAAAAGTTACAAGCCTGTATCACACTTACGGGGAGTTAAGATGATGATTAATATATTGAACACAACAGATATTTTAAAAGTAGAATCACTCTGATTTCAATTCGAATTTTATATTAATATATCGCATTGTAAAGTAGCAAAAATGTAAAGTGTTTTTATTTTATAGCTTTACTTTACAAAACCATGCCTAATTGTTTTACAATTTCTTCAACCACCTTTAAATTGGTATACTGATTGCGGTTCGTCTTTTTTCAAATTTTTTTATTAGAGTTTAAAGTTGTGGTACCGTTTTGTCTACATACAATTCTTCATACAAAAATGGATATAAGTAGTTTTCAAAATGTTACTTTAACCCAGTGTTCTAACAGAGCCAAATCAGTCGCTTTGTGTAGTATGTCAAATGACGGATGCACAGCCATTAATTATTTTCTATCTCATAAGCCAAAACTGTAGTCGACACATTAAGTTATAGTCAAAATTATCACAAGATTATCAATCCCTATTTGGATAGAATGTATGTACATTATGACCATAAGAACATGTAAATGGTAAAAATTGAATGTTACAGCAAGGATAAAAGATTTCTCTTGTTAAGAAGAAGTCGAGAATTTGGCTTTCTACTATTTACACATATTTTAAAAATCTTATTGCTGACAAGTCCAAACGTCATCAGCTGTAATTTTTCTGTTCTTTCCTAGCATGTGTGGATATATGGAGTTGTCTGTTTTACATGCTTGCTTTCCCAATTTACAAACTCTTATGGTTTTGATCCTGTATATTTGTATAAACAGAGTGCCCCAAATTGAAGGGTGCATATATTGCTGTTCGATTATTGTTGAAGACAGAAAAATGATTAGGTAGGGAAAATTTTTGAGGTTTTGTTACCTTTTTGATGTCGTTTTTAAATAAAAAAAACTGAAACGATGCATTTTCTAAATTGTCCGTGCCTTTTTAATTTAACTATACCGGTGATACTCTTAATAATTACATTGTTAGGGAGCTTTTTAAGGTATTTCCCTCGAATTACCAAAAATTTCTTTCTTATGGTCGCCATGTTGGATTATTTTAAGGCTGAACAGTGCCCTAAATTCCCTTTTCATTGTTGATATAACAACGTTAGAAAAATCAGTAACTAGTATAATCTATGACCAGCCAGATCACTCGATTTTGGTTCCTTGGGTTTTTATCTTTGGGGCATACAAAAAACAAAGTTTATGCACTTGAATCATGAAATATTATGGAGGATGCGTGTAGTTTAATTTTGAAGCAATATCAAAAGCGTTATTGAATATGAACAATTCGTTTAATTTTGTAAAAATTCTTCTGGATTCTTTTAAGTTGAAAGATAATAAATAATTTTGGATTACATAAAAAATATCTTCATAGCCTACTCAGAACATTATATTTATTTTAATTTTGACACTAGTAACCAACTTTTTTCTAATATTTTAATACATTTTTAAAAAGTGAACTATTTTTGCAAAACACGTACTTTTCTCGGTAGTTTGAATGCAACGCCTCATTTTCGAGTGTCGTAACTAATTTTTCTAACTCTGCAATACATCGTTGAAAAGGAAATTTAAAGCACTATTCAATCATAAAATAATCAAATATGGCGACCATAAAAAAATTCTAATTTAATAGCATTAACTAAAAGACCAGTTGACAATAGAAATTTTTGGTTATGACATAGAAGGCATCTTAAAAAGTTTCCTAATAACATACTCGTTAAAATGTCAGCAGCCTTCAACTAAAAAGATATGGGATATTCCTGAAAATGCACCATTTAATTTTTTTATTTCTTGGAAATGGGAGACAATTAGATCGAATGTAAAAACATCAAAAAGATCACAAAATTCTTCAAAATTTCCTCCATTTAAATCTTTCTCTCTAATTTAAAACTAACTGCATGGAAAATTTTGGCAGTTACATTGAATTTCAAGAAATAAGTTATAATTTCAAATAATTTCACGATCATAATTAGTAACATCAGATTCTTAATAATCCAAACACATTGTATTTTGGTATTAAGGGCCCTTCTTACAACATGTCAATGAAGTCTGTATCATTTTCAGGTGTCCGTAATACATTGTGATAGATCGATTGCTTCCCAAATTTCCTCCTTCCCGATTTTTTTGATTAAATGGAGCATACCTGAATATGGAATGTTTTGTCAAAATTTCACAAGAATTGATCGAAATCATTATTAGTGAATAAATGATAATATACCTTAATTAACGAAATCCGTAATATATAGATGTGGCATTAGTGCATAATCTAGAAAGAAAAACGTTTCCTCGCCCCTGGTATAGAGGAGCAAATATTCATTTTCATTCCCTTAACCGATTCCACCACTCAGAATATTTCTTTTTACCTTTAAAATTAATGCACATGATTTTTATAATATGATTTGTCTTCTAATAGCAATATTTTATTACTAGAACATATGCGACCCAATCCCCATATTCTGACCTTTGAAGCATATAGCCAATATTGCTCATATATACACCCTGTATATCATGAAATATTTGGACTGTTATAGCATACGATTTATTTTATATTTAATCTTAAAATAAGTACAAATTTAAAGTTGGGATTTACTAATAAAAATATAACGAGGTTAGACTTTACTCTCCTTTTGGAAAAAATTTAAACAACAATAACTCATTTCGTTTAATATGTATTTGTCTTATTTCTAAATTAAACTCTGTTTGAAGAACGATAACAATAGCATGACAGTATTTAATTTTTCATACAGGAAGAAACTGTACATGCTCAAAGCATTCAATTAGAGATAATGGCATGCGAGCTGATGTATGTACCATTACTTATAAGCATCCTGTATACCATGAAATATTTGGATTGTATGGCATATGGATTATTTTATATTCAATTTTATAATATGCACAAATTAAAAGTTGGGATTTGTTAATAAAAATATAAAGAGTTTAGACCTTACTGTCCATTTAGAAACATTTTAAACAACAATAAACCATTTCGTTTACTATGTATTTGTCTTATTCTTAAATTTACACTATTTCTGAATAACGATAACAATGGCATTTGACAATTTTAAATTTTTCATACCAACAAGAAATTGCACATGTCCAAAGCATTCAATTAGGGATAATAACATGGCAGCTGAAACACCTACCATGAAATATTTGGATTGTATAGCATATGGTTTATTTTATACTCAACTTTAAAACATGTACAAATTAAAAATTGGGATTTGGCAGTAAAAATATAAGGTTTAGATCTCATTGTTAATTATGGAAAACAAGAATTTTCTAACAAATGAGAAATGCTAAAACGACTTAAAATTTAAAAAGTCCTCAGTTAATTTTATAACAGACGGTATATAATTTACTAATTTCCTTACCTTTACAAAATATTGCCAAATATATACCCGTTCTTGGCATTAAATTAAATCTTTTTTAGCTACGAATCAAATGATATTAATTTTATTCACATTTAGTTTCCCTCGTAACTAACCTCGTAAAACCACGATTCTGCTTAACATTTTTAATTCTGGAGAGGCTTGCAATCTTTAGTGCGATACCGACTATAAAGCAGCTTTTACAAACCCTAATACACCATATTCGAATACTATTCTCACTGCACGTTTCGCTCATCACGTTGGCATCATCTGGGAATAGCCAAACTAGTTTTAATTTCCAATCAAGTTGTAATCATCTCCTGATGATGCTAATATGGTTTTCGAAATGTGCATCGAGTAGTTCAAGTGTTTTAGATTTCGTAAAAACACACCAGACGTAAAACTACCCATTGACCGTTGCCAAGGGGAAATACACAAACCTTGTAGGACGGTTAACAATTTTAAGTGGTGGTTCTCGAAAAAAATCAAATAATTAGCTCCTAAAAAGTTTTCTTAGCTTTAAGAATGTATTAAAAATATTACGCACTAATACCACGCCTATTTGGACCAAAATAATCTTCGACTTATGAGAATTTGTTTTATGTACAGGGCTATCTAGAATTCACTAATTATTTTCTTTTAGAAATCTAGATAGCCGCTACGTTTACACGAAAAATACTGCCCTGGTATCCACCATCAATATATTCCAGACATTCAAATAATTTACTTTCATATATAAAATATTTGAATATAATTGATTTAAATCAATAAATAAATTCGACATCGAATAAAATCAAGCTAATATACACTTTAATTTTATACCACAGAGAAATTAGATACCATAATATACCTAATCAGTGAGTTTCGCTATTGGCTGTTATGCATTCTTCCTCGTCACTGTAATCATCGATACTATAATAATTATTTTTTGACGACGATGAAGGTGAAGGCGAGTCGTATCTCGCGTTTTTCCTTGGCGGAAAACCGTCTTCCGTGAAATCAAAATCGCCATTGCTTGACGTCGGGCTGCCAGGGGGGTAGGGTGAAGTGGGAGGGCTCAGCGCGCTCAATATCTTCCCTTTGCTCTCGTTCCAAATATTCGACAATCTCTCCCTTCCGAAAAGCAGCAAGAAGTTCTCGATGAATTCTCTGGACTTCTCTTCCCATTTGGCAATCATATCGTCCTTTCTCTCACCGATCGTGTCCATCACTCGCCTGCCTTTATCCTTGAGTTCGTGCATCTTATTTTGCAGCCTTATCTTCTTTTCGCTGAGATAGGAAATGTTCAAATCCTTCGCTGAGTATCCTCGGGCTAGATTACGTCTAACGTAAATATCATAATCTCTAACGATACGCGCCACTATATCCGAAGTGGAGACGCCCTCAGTGCGTTCTGTCGCCACGAACATCCCTTTCGACTTCCACAGGGCGTAAACGTCGTTACTGTCGTCCGTACCATAAGGAATATCATCGTGTGCAATGAAGTCGATTTTGTGTTTGGCAACGTATTCTTCATCTAGTTCCCAAGGAGCATCACGGACAATTTCGTCGACGTATCTGCAGTGCCTGAGAGCTTCGTACCTTTCTATTTCATTCATAACTGTTCGTCCTTTTTTGCTATGCGTTAAGGCATCATTGCACACTGAAAAAAAAAAACGGTATCTTAATTAGGATATGCTAAAAAATGTTAGGAAAATACTAAAAGCAAAAGGGTGTAAATTGCGAAAGACAGAGTGCTATAGAGGTATATGTGACGATAAATGTCGGTATATTTCTGAACATAAAAATATCAAACGGCGCTGACTTAAGTAGATTATAGGAAAAATATGTACACAACCTGCTGGAATGGCTATTTATGTTGTGATATCAAAAATTAACTTAATCAAAGGTGGTCATGGATTCTAAAATAATTGTCAAAGCTACACTAAATGTGCTGTGTTTTTTTTTTAGGATCATACATTTATGTTAATAAATATGATAACAGTTTTACTTCTAGCTCACGCTCAGAGATGCATGCGTTGTTTTTTTTTATGTTTTAACACTCTGTCCAATAAAAACTACTACAAATACATTTTTTTTTAAATTTTAAGGATGACTTTTACTCGAATTTTTGAAGAAAATTATTCTTTACAGGAAAAAACACCCTCTATCTTTTTTAGAGATTTTCCATGGCTGTCTTTTGGCCTGATGTATTTTTGTCGTAGAAGAAATGAAAACCGAGATATCTCGAAAAATTCGTTTCAGAGCAAGATTTTAGCCCTTTACAGTGTTGCCAAATTTTATCCTTACACTCCCACTTCGGGGACTTTTCAGACCTTATTCAGGACACCACAACTTACCTGGAGAACCATCATTTTCTTTTGTATGAGTTGGTCTGTAGAAAAATCCTAAATGCAGTGGATTACAGTGTATGTAGTAAAAATTAACTACTTTCGTACGGTCGTAGCGCTGGTGCAATACACGATCCACATAAAAGGCTATTCATCATCTTTCCAGCGCAGTATAGAGGATTTGCACCCTTTTCAAGATTGTTGCTTGGAGGGAAAAACTGATAACACAATCTCACTTTAGTTAGTTGCAAGTTAAACAAATCAAGGATCCTAGGCTCAAAAGGTTAGTTGTAGTTTGTGATATTTGGCATTGTAAAGAGCTAAAGTGAGGTTATGTGTTGTTTTCCCTCCAAGTAACGACCTTATATACGAATGATGGCCTTAGTTTTGCCAAAATAAAAATATCGGCTGTTCGTCCACTTTACCCTCTTAGATGCGGTTCGGGTTTCAGAAAATATTCTGTATATCAACATTTTTCAGATTGCAGGTTGAAAAGATAAGATTTGTTTGTAGATCGATTAATAACATTTATTTTAAGTAGATAGCCAAAACCGCTTCTGGGCCACTGAGTAGAGGAACACTGGGGGTTCTTAATGACGTCATGAACTGGATGGCATGTGTCCATCAGGATATAAAACAGAATTTAAACAGCTATAAATAGGTTTTAAACAGGTCTCATGCAGCTCTAAACAGGTCTCAAACAACTAAAAACAGGTTTTAAACTGATATAAACAGGTCTTAAACAGATATAAAACAGATCCATCCAGTTTATGACGTCATTAAGAACCCCCAGTGTACCTCTACTCAGTGGCCTAAAAGCGGCTTTGCCTTTCTACTAACAGCCATTATTTAACACTGAAAATAACTTAAAGCTATATAAAAAAAATAAAATGCTGTTCGTTGGTAAGCGCATCACTTGAGAATGGCTGGACCGATTTGGCTAATTTTTTAAAAAATATTCGTAATAGTCCGAGTAAGGTTTTTAGAGAAAGAAAAATTGGTAAAGTTGCCCGGAAAATTGGAAAATTCTGGAAAAACTGAAAGTGCTTTTTGTTACAGAGATGTTCGTTGTGACATGACAGGACAACGTCTGTCGGGTCAGCTAGTATTTAAATAAAGACGAATTTAATGTCAATCAGACGACTTTTAACCCAAATAAATAACAATTCATAATAACGATTGATAAATTTTTAGAGTTTGAGAACCGCTGAACTTTGGCAGGATATAGCATTTATCTCTCTCTATTCAGTGTATATTTAATAATGTCGTCTCTCTTTAGATTATAGAGAAGCTTGATAGACATACATGAACAATGTATTTGGGCTATAGCTTTAACTTTGTGTGTAAAAGTTCACTCGAGGGGAAGAAAAAGTACTTTTACTTCCATTAATAATGGCAACGCACAGCCGTCTGAAGTGCAAAACTTTAATGTCATGAAATGGGCAAGAAATGTCATGACGTTTGAAGAAAAATTAAATTATGTGTACATCCGCCATTTTGGGTTCCTCAAATTTAAATGTACTTAGTTGCAATATAATATACATATAATTAATTCTAACAAAGAATATTGAAAACAAATCTCTCACCTCCAACAATTAGGTAAACGTTAGGAAACACATTTTTGGCCTGCATCAATTGTCTGGCGTGTCCTTGATGGAATAGGTCGTATATACCATCCGCATAGACCCTGACCGGACGTGGGGCTCTTCCGCTGCGCGCCATTTCGTACGTAATTTTCTTGTAGTCACATAATTCACGATTTCGTATCGCGTCTGGTTCATCACTGAAGGGGGCTTCTTTACATATAGACTGAAACAAAAAGACAATTTACACTATCACATGCATAAAATGGAGTACGTATTTTTTTATTTCGAACTTTGACAGTTTGGTCTAAGGAAGGTTATGGGCTTGGGGGCAGGGGTGGGGTTAAGTAAAACTATTCTCTACAATCTTCCCATAGATATTCATATTACGTAGGTTTCATGGCATAAGCACAACTCCGTATAATTGTATTACGTATAATTGTATTATCAAAATTACGTATGGGTGCCAAATTACAAATCGGTCATATATATGGAAGTGGACCAAAATTGAATCGCAAAATTGGAATAAAATCTCGCAACATGCAACATTATTTGCAAATTTAAGTTCCCAAGGTTTCCCAAATTCGCAATAAAAACATTACTCCATAACAAAACAAACTAACCTTGAAATTATCTTGAAAGTCTACACCCTACCTACTGTTATCTAATTTTCGAGAACATGGAATTTCTGAAGAGTAAAAAGTGTAACGTCAAAGTCTAAATAAATAGTGTCGTCACCTAGGCCACGTATGCGATGGCAAAAACCTAAACTCCCACCTTGTAGCAAGATGTCACTGCCAGTACAGATACACTGCACACAGAAAGTTGAAAATATTATCAAATATTCTCTACAAATATTTCTCCGTATATATACTTCTGCATATACACATACAGAGTAGCTTCAATAACTCTACTGTGGTGCAAAATTCCAGATGGAAAGGACCCCGCACGGAATGATAGGAAAATGGCCCTCGGCTAAATTGCATCAAATTTTAGTATGTTATAGGTCTTAGCCTTCTTAACAATAGTTCTCATGGGCACAATGCTCAAAAGTCAATATAGCGCAAGCCACTACTTGTTGCAGACAGAACCATTAATAGTCCATTTAACGAGGTTCCAAAAAGGCCAAAACATCAAAAGTTTGTAGGATACATTTCCCCTCGGACGGATTTAAGGCAAACATTTTGGAGGGGCGTAACAATGAAAAAATCCGACTGTCACGTAATATGCCGATTTTGCTAACACAAAATAAATAATAAATAAATTGGAAAGGTGTTTTAAATATACAGGGTGTTGCATCATGAGAGGGACATAGCTTAATAGGAGGTAGAGAACATCAGTGGTAACCGGAATCTCCCATAGAAATGTCTCATTGGGCCTTCATTACGAAGTTACAGGGTGTTAAATAATTTTTGGCCAAACCTGTTTTTTGTCATAACTTTGACAGGGAATGAAATAACGGATTCATATTTGGTACGGCTAATGTACTAACGAGCCCCAAGAGGTACATGTATAAAAAAAAATATATCCAGGTCCGGACTCACTATAATTTATGTTTCTTCTTTGCATCAATAAAACATCACCATGTATATATTTTTTTGAAATTTCGATACGATATTCGAAAAGAGCAAGAAAAAACAAACAAAATGGCCTATTTCATTTTTTTGTTACACCTTCGTGGTTATTTAAATACGTTGTTAAATGTGCAAGAAAATGGATTACAGAACCCTATTAAATGAGAGGCACGTGAAATAAATAGTTTTATAACTAAAATTTGCAAAAATTCTATTGAGCCTAGGTGGTCTGGGTGAATCCTAATTCTGGCACGTTTTAAAGGTCCATTTTGGTAAAAAACTGTGGTCCTAATAAGTAATCGGGTATGAAATAACAAAATTTTTAATCAATCACAGTAAGCTTGTTCAAAGAATAAAAGTGACAGATAATTTAAACCATTTAGGCCTAAGCAACCAGTTACTTTGATCAAGAAAATCATCAACATTTTATACTTAATAAAAATTGGAAAAGAGAACAAACTAAAATCTAAATAAATAAAATATTTTCCAGTCAATTAACAATAAATAACAAAACAATAACTAAATGTGTTTAAAAATAAAACGTAATTGACACTAAAGTAAATTTTAAAAATGTCCTCCCCCACATTCTGTGCATTTTCTTGCGCGTTTAGAAAGGTCACCAATTGCTCGACGTATCATTTCTGGATTATTCCGTATTTCGTCGCAGGTTGTAACGATGCGCTGGATTAAATGTTGTCTACTTTCAATTTCAATGCTATAAACCTCGTTTTTTAAGTGGCCCCATAAAAAGTAATCACAAGGGTTACAATCAGGAGATCTTGGTGGCCATTCATGTGGACCCCCGCGTCCAATCCATCTATTAGGATACACATTGTTTAAGTGTTCTCTTACTTGAAGGTTAAAATGTGGTGGAGCCCCATCATGCTGAAACAACATGCCTCTTATACCGATATTTTCTAACATATTCGGTAAAATGTTTTGAAGAAAATCAAAGTAAATTTCACCATTCAATCTTTCTTCAAAAAAATGTGGCCCTATCAAATGTCTATTCACAAGTCCGACTCAAACATTTACAGAAAACCTGTGTTGCGAACGGCGTTGGCGTACCGCATGTGGGTTTTCCTGTGCCCATTTATGATTATTTCGTGAATTGTTTACTCCGTCCCTTGTAAATTGTGCCTCATCCGTAAATAAGGTTCTGTAAATGACTGGGCGATGGTTAGACAACCAATGACAAAATGCCAGGCGGGGGATATCGTCGCCTTGTTGAAGACGCTGTACCTGCTGGATATGATATGGATGGTAACGTTCTCTTTTTAGGGTTCTCCATACTCGCCAATGAGGAATACCAGTTGCCAAACTGATTCGACTAGTGCTCATATTTGGGTTTTCTTGAACTACGTTTATAATATGGTTTTGTTCCTGCACACCTTGTTGTAAAACACGCTCCACAACTGTAGAAGTAGGAAACTTTCCGTGTTGTCTTGCATACTGGAACACCGTACTAAAGGTTTTATGATTAGGGCATCGACGACCAGGAAAACGCAGCCGATATTCTCTTTCCGCCGACCTACCATTTCCATTACAGAAACCATAGATGAATATTATGTCAGCATATTCCACGTTTGTAAATTTTACTGGCATAGTTGAAATATTTTTTTCACTAACTAAATGCGGATTATTGACACATTAAATTACTGACAAACAATTATTCAACTGTTTAGGAGATTTCTTTTTATTATCTGTCACTTTGAACAAGACTACTGTGATCGATTAAAAATTTTGTTATTTCATACCCGATTACTTATTAGGACCACAGTTTTTTACCAAAATGGACCTTTAAAACGTGCCGGAATTAGGATTCACCCAGACCACCGAGGCTCAATAGAATTTTTGCAAATTGTAGTTATAAAACTATTTATTTCACGTGCCTCTCATTTAGTAGGGTTCTGTAATCCATTTTCTTGCACATTTAACAACGTATTTAAATAACCACGAAGGTGTAACAAAAAAATGAAATAGGCCATTTTGTTTGTTTTTTCTTGCTCTTTTGGAATATCGTATCGAAATTTCAAAAATATATATACAGGGTGATGTTTTATTGATGCAAAGAAGAAACATAAATTATAGTGAGTCCGGACCTGGATATATTTTTTTTATACATGTACCTCTTGGGGCTCGTTAGTACATTAGCCGTACCAAATATGAATCCGGTATTTCATTCCCTGTCAAAGTTATGACAAAAAACAGGTTTGGCCAAAAATTATTTAACACCCTGTAACTTCATAATGAAGGCCCAATGAGACATTTCTATGGGAGGTTCCGGTTACCACTGATGTTCTCTACCTCCTATTAAGCTATGTCCCTCTCATGATGCAACACCCTGTATATTATAGTAATATAAAAATTCATGTTCGTAAAAGAAAAGAAGTCTTACTAAATAAACTTATTTTGTTTTTTTGTTTTTAGTATAATTACACAAGAATCCTTCGGTCTTTTAACAGGCACCAACGGTTAATAACCTTTTCATAGTCAATAACTCAACAAATCTTTCTCGGAAGCAAGTAAAAGAAGGGAGTTAAGGCGATCGTCTGCAATTTTTGTTCGGAGGTGATTATTGGCAATAAGATTTAGCTTACTAAAGCTCTCACTGGAAGCAACAGAAACTCGGGCCTTAAAATGTATTCAAATTGCAAACAAACTATAAGAATACCTAAGTAGAACTATAACAAGAGTAGTGTTATAAATTTTCACTCAATAATTGCGAAATAGTTATATTTAACTTTAGGAAATACGAAAATTGACATAATTTTTAAAATTAAATCTAACTACTTTGCAAACAACTGAAATTATTGAGTAAAAATTCATATCACTACACCTATCATAGTTCTACTTAGGTAGTCTTATACTTTTTTCCCAATATATGTATTAAAGAAAAAGTTATGGTCAAAAATAATAAATATATCCGTATCGGATCTCTCTATATTGGATAGTCCCACCTTAAGATGATAGAAAGCTTACTTATGGGACTTTTAGAAAAGTGAAAGTCGAAAGAAAAAGTAGAAACCGTATTTCAAGAAGTTGTATATCCAAATATTAAAAAATATCCTTGCTCTGACCTAAAAACAAAAATTCTGCACTTTTTTTCGCACTTTAAAATATATCTGATACTAATAAAATTCCCAATTTAATATTTTAATGGCCAGTTTCTGAAACGTTAAATAGAGTTAATTATTCGTTTACTGTCATAGTTACAATTGTGACAACAATTGTTACTATGCCATTTATTAATAGATAACTTTATTTTACGTTTCAGAAACAGACCCTAAGAGTTGTTCGGGGTGTATTAGTCATCCATGCTTCCAATTTTAATTGTAAATGACTTTACGTCAATGAAATGACGCAGCCTAATGTACGGTGTGCTTGGAAAGAGCGTGATAGAGATGCAATAGAATATGACATTGGACAAATTTATTATACCTAATCTTTAAATTTCTCGGTGCACTTGAGGACATTAGGACTAATTTTATTTTAGTTCTACAAAAGGGAAAATGTTTATTTTAATAATACCTATGCGGGATGATAAGAATTATATTTGCAAAGCGAAAATAGAAGAAAAATTTTTTTTTATATATACTGTTTTTATCTCATCGTCCCACATTGCAACATGTTTTTAATGTCTTTTAGTGAACGCCGTTTTTTAAAATAATGATTTATATGAGAGTAAATTGAACCGTCTTTCCAGCTTATATCCGGAGCGCTCTTAATGGATAAATCCAATATTACAGAGAGGAAGCTTGTAAGCATTACAAAAAGCAAGAGGAACTGATCTCACTTGGAAATAGAAAAGGATATTTCTTAAGCAGGCAAGCGAATACAATAAAAATATGGAATTTTCTTGTGAAATACGCGGCGATCAAGTGAGTATACGTCATATATAATTAAATAGAGGACAATATTACAGAGATGAAACATATGTTTTATAAAAAAAAAACAAGGAATGATGTTACGCCATATTAAGAAAAGAAGCGCACCTGAAGGCCTCAGCGTTAATTTTAAAGGAAAATAACGAGAAGTTAAAAGACTCGAAAGCAATTGATCTTCATTATTTGTATGTGAACGAAGCGATGACAGCCCTAGATTCTTTTCTAAATAAGGACATTTTCAGGTTAATAGAGAGAGGCGGCGACTCGGATAAAATCAAAATAATCACAGGAAGAGGCAATAGAAGCCAAAATAGAGTTCCCAAAATTAAACCTCCGTCGATGAACCTCCTGACCAGAAGCCATATATCGCAAGTAGTAACTTATTTTTTAATAGTCATGGTCTACTGCATTTAAGTCAAAATTTTTTAGTATTAAATTAATGAATTACTTTTTTTCAGATTTGCACTGCTCACCCCAGGATGTATTGAAGCTCAAATTAGTAGAGACACTTTAATAGTTTGACAGTGACTTGACGAAGTAAATTCAGACTGCGAAAATTTTCGGGATCCAAAATTTCCTGTTAGGGACCGACTAGAGCCGAGTGCGAGGAGACTGCACGTGCTCTTCAAGCACATCCTGCGTCTCTCACACGTACTAGGTTTTCTTTTAATTAAATTAAACATTTAGTTGCATTTGGCTGGTGCTCTAAATTCCAAATTCCCTGTACAATACATGCTAGCATGTGACCCTTTGGCTTTTGGTCCGCGCTCGGAAATGCGTGAGAGAGCTGCTGTTCTATACAAATACGTACAAAGAAAAAATAGTCGTGGAATAGGCCTATGAGGGAAACCACGTTAAAATAAAACGCGCCGTAAACTCTACTTCAAGGGTGGTGTGAAAACGAGTTTTCAAGCGGACCTCTTTATTATCGGCAAGTAAAACATCAGTCAAAATTATAAAAAAAAAAACAACGAATAATTGTAACAATAAAGGATCTTGACCCGCAATTTTTCACGAAAAATTGTTATAAATGTTAATTGCAAATGAGGGAGGTCGTTCAGTTTATGATTTTTGAAAAGCCCATAAAATTTACTATAAAATAGCTCTTTACGCTGTTCAGAAAACATCCGCCAATCGAAAGTTAAAAGGGAACACTCGACTCGCCCCTTTAAAGTGGTTTAATTTATTTCTATCGATAGTTTTCACAGATTATGATGTAAGTAAATGCTTACATTGTTCGCAGTAATGGTGAAAAGGTTAGGAGGTCTAAAATATTTAATGAAATATTTGTAGTTATCAGGATAGTGGGAATTTAATAGTTAGCTCTTCGAATTCCATGCTTCTAGATTCAAGAATCTTGAGTGGATGTTGATGAACCCAGTCAATCAGAACTTTTGTTTAGATAATAAATAATTATAATATACAGGCTGTCTATTTTATCAGGACACTCGAGAATATCTCACTTAATATCGGTCGTATAGAAAAAATAATTTTTACGAAAATTGTGCCGATTTATATAACTTACAAAATGGTTTATAGACATTTGACATCCATGGCCTACTTTAAGAGTTATGGCGGAAAATATCGAAAATGCGGAAAACGTCGAGGCCAAATATCTCCGTTATTTGAAGAGATACGAGAAAAATTCTAAGGCGAAAATTTTTTGCAAAACAGAGTGTTTCAACGAGGTTTTATCTAATTTTTTTCGAAACCGCTGTATTTTGAGATTTACTCTTCAGGCTGTTAAAAAAATTATTTTGAAACGGGCGAGAAATGGCGCCATTAAATAGAGTATTTTCTTCCCTTTTCAACGATATATCACATGCCATATTTATTCATTGGTACTACGTTAGTAATTATAAAAACATTTTATTTAAACCAATATTTTTTTTTAACAAGCATTATACTTGCCGTGGAGAAGTATGATTAAATAAAACGATAAAATAATTTAATAAGTTGTTCAATTCTTCTTAATTGTGTTAATGTTTTATCATAGCAAAGATTTGAACAACTTATTGAATTATTTTATCGTTTTATTTAATCATATTTCTCCACGGCAAGTATAATGCTTGTTAAAAAAAAATTTATTGGTTTTAAAAAAATGTTTTTATAATTACTAACGTAGTACCAATGAATAAATATGGTATGTGATATATCGTTGAAAAGGGAGGAAAATACTCTATTTAATGGTGCCATTTCCCGCCCGTTTCAAAATAATTTTTTTAACAGCCTGAAGAGTAAATCTCAAAATACAGCGGTTTTGAAAAAAATTAGATAAAACCTCGTTGAAACACTTTGTTTTGCGAAAAATGTTCGCCTTAGAATTTTTCTCGAATCTCTTCAAATAACGGAGATATTTGGCCTAGACGTTTTCCGCATTTTCGATATTTTCCGCCATAACTCTTAAAGTAGGCCATGGATTTCAAATGTCTTTAAACCATTTTGTAGGTTATATAAATCGACACAATTTTCGTAAAAATATTTTTTTTTGTACGACCGATATTAAGTTAGATATTCTCGAGGGCCCTGATAAAACGGACAGCCTGTATACTAATAATAATAATAATAATAATAATAATAATAATAATAATAATAATAATAATAATAATAATAATAATAATTTATTAACCATTTTCGATACATTTAGCATATATGGCAAGTCATGATATAATGTAATTAATATAAAACAAACTTATTTTGTGACAAACAACATATAAACTTGTTACATAAATATATACATATGAATTCTATATATAGATATAATAATAGATATTTGCAAGTAGTAACTACTCAAACATATAAACATAGCAATTCAATTGCTTTCAAAATAGTAATTATACTTGTGGCCCTAAGGTTCCCTATTTAAAAAGTCGCGTATAGTATAGAATGCTCCTTTTTGCAAAATATCTTTTATTGCCTTTTTAAACTTATAATAACTTCGAATATTTCTTATCTCATCTGATAAACTATTATATAATAGTATACAATTATAGCATGGAGATTTTACATACACACTACACTTTACAAAAAATGAATAGGTGTCAATAATATTCAATTATATTTCGTAAGTCTCGTTTCGGACTATTACACCATGTAGTTGTAGCTTGCTGCACGAAACGTACGACGCCGACGTTCAAATAATAAACTTTTTGAATCCTATCCCGGGTGCGTGGCTACCCATTTCGCCTCTGTATTCACTCCTGCCACCTAGCCGTTACTCGTCACATACATTACTATAGTCAGTCGCACGCATCAAGAACGACGTGTTAAATTGACTACTGATTTAAAAACGGGAAAAGAAAGAAAGAGAAAATGAAAAGTGAAAGAAAATAATTAAAAAACAAAATCAAGAATTCAAATGTGACAGATCAAGTTGTTACCAATTTTAGATAAAGACCACGTGAAAAAAATCAAGTATACGAGGTAATGGTCAACGTATGACGTGCCACGTGTGCGGTCTAAAAAATTTTGGCTCACATGAGTATAGACGTACCCCTCGTCAAATCGGAGGCACATGTCAGGCAATATTAAATAAATAAAAAATTTTGGTTTATTTGGAATATTTCGATATAATTAAGCTAAAAGAAGAGCTACGCATTATGTTCCTTCGGCGAGTTTGTCTGTGGCATTGAGAAAGGCATCAAAGCGCCATTCATATTTACGAGTTCGTTAGGCTGCGTCCACTCGCCCCCGGTCGAACCAACCGGGCGGCCAGCTCCCTGCTCTGGAGATTCCGTCGACTCTATAAAAGAGACCACTTTCTCACAGTTTAAGTCAGTAGGATTTAGTGATAGGCAAAACTGTTTTTTTTTTTTCAATAACCGGTTCGACCTGTTATTGTTATTTTTAAATAACAGCTTAAAAATAAACAACGCCTAGCAGAGAGGGTGTTGATATCGCAGTATATTCTACACTACTGGTATCTACTGGCTGCCTTCACTCGTCAGCAGTGTTGTCGTTCATGGCAACAATACGCTCTCTGATCTACTGCTACTCAGTGATTCACTGATAGATGTTTGACAATTGCGCCCTATATTACGTACTTCTCGCACTTCTGAATAACAGTTTTCGCATATCTGTTATTTTCGAAGACAAATAACAGTCTGTTAATGTTATTTGCAAGTAACAGTTATAAAATAACAGATTGCTAAATAACAACCTGCCCGATCACAAGTACATGATCCACACATGTCTTAATTGCCGAAACTCAGTGTAACGAATTGAGATACCGGAACAGGCGAATCATTCGGCAAACAGTTTCATTTCTCTAGAGAGGTGCGATCAAAATGGGCAATTCGCATTTTTAATTATGAGTAGTGCGTACTTATTAAATAAAATAAATTACAATGACTTGTTCTTTCCTTCATGATTTTCTAAGAAAGAGTAAAAAATCCCGTTCCAATTATACGCCACCAGACACCTTTGATAAAGAAAAAGACGTGAATATTACAGCGGGGTCCTGGATCCACACGTGTCTTAATTGCTGAAACTCAATGTGACGAATTGAGAGACCGGAACAGGCGATTCATTCGGAAAACAATTTCATTTCTCTAGAGAGGGGCGATCAAAATGGGCAATTCGCATTTTTAATTATGAGTAGTGCATACTTATTAAACAAAATAAATTACAATGACTTGTTCTTTCCTCCATAATTTTTTAAGAAAGAGTAAAACATCCCGTTCCAATTATACGCCACCAGACACCTTTGATAAAGAAGAAGACGTGAATATTACACCGGGGTCCTGGCGCCGAAATGAAAACGATATGTCTTCCCTTTTGCCATTACGTAAGATCCCCAGAAAGCCGAATGAAGAAGCAAGACATTCAAAATGAATTTGCAGAATATTTTATAAATCATAGTAACGTGGTATGGCAAGACCAATATTGACTAATATTATCTATATATTGGGGTACTGAGCTGATCCTGGATCCTTCTCCAGGCCTCAGTCATATAAACTCATTGCGGTTCTTGTGCAAGGGACGAGCCGTGTTCCATATTATTGGCTGATTTTGGTATAAATCTAAAAATTCTAACACGAACTCCATTATCTAATTCTAGTTATCCCACTAAAATAATGACAGTCGCTCTTTGAAAGGTATACTATTATACCAAACTAAATTATAGTTTCAACGCATATGTGGATCGGTGATAGGATTTGCGATAAGGCGAATATTCGGTCTCTTTGATGTTGCGGATTTACCGGCAACCAACGGGACTTATTTTATGTTTGGCGAATAGCAAATACTTGCCTACTTCACATATGTGTGGATCTGAGATATTCCCCAAATAGCAAATATTCGGAAATCGGCGAATACCGCATGTGTGGCGCCGGTTTTCGGTTTTATCAAGCTATCTAGGCTTTCACAGATAAGTCCTTCTTGAGTAGGATAAGTTTTATAATAGCTTTAAGCATTTAGCTTTGACAACCCTCTAAAGGTCGTTATTCTTTGGGCCCTTTTTGAGTTTATTAGACTTCTATGAGTACTGTCACATCGATATTGATTTAGCAGTAATTACATAAATAGTTCTTATAGTGGGGTCGATCTGGATTTGCAAACGGACGCGTTTTTTCCGATATTGTTTTTTGTGATGTTATGAAGTCGGACCCCCCTCCCCTGTATCATCCGGTCGAAGATATGGAAAATCAGTTTTTTGGACATAACTCGTTTGATTTGATTCGGATTCGGATAAAATGAAGGGCTCGCGAATGCGCGTAAACTGAATTTTGACTCGTCGAAATCGATCCAGCGGTTCCCGAGATATTGCGATTTGAAAGTACGGATTTGTATACGGATTTTTCACAGCGGCGAGAAACGTACCGAGAACCGTTTTCGTATTTTTATTTTTTTTTTTTTTCGGGAAAGAAAGTGACGACGACTTTTTTTCTTCCCCCGATAGACACTCAAGACCTAAGTACTGAGTCCAAATTTCAAGTCGCTAGGTTGATTAGGGGGATGAGGTAGGGTAAACGTAAATGCGGAGCAAACGTGACATTGTGTACTAACTAATGTGCCTACTTTGAATTCCGCTCATGTATTTTCAATTTTCGCCATAAATAAACAAATGGTTGCGAAATAACCAATTTATTGTTATTATTTTTCGGCATGAAGGAAAGAGGTGGGGGGAGTTTTTTTTTGCCATTGATTGTGTAATTTTTTTCTATTTGATTTAAGCCCGACCAGATTGCGATCGGACGATTAGGAGAGTAGGCCCGCAAAGTTTTTGCCCTGTAGAAGGGCAAGGGATAGGATTAGGGACTTCGGGCCGGGCTCATTTTCAAGGGCAATCAATTCTCTTTCAAGATTTTCTTTACCGCGAACTTCATTAGGGCCTGCACGCGCGATACATTTATAAAAACGGACGAGCGGAGTGGGACGTGCATTTGTGAGAGAGAACGGAGAGAAGTGGGAGGAGCGCTAGGCCCCTCCCCCAGCATCTCGCTGCACGGCTGCTGAATTGCCGCACTCGTTTTTATAAATGTATCACGCGAGCGTGCAGGCCCTAATGAAGTTAGAGCTTCGGGGTAAAAAAATCTTGAAAGAGAATCGATTAACCTTGAAAATGAGCCCGGCCTCGAGTCCCTTTCCCTTCTACAGGACAAAAACTTTGCGGACCCCCCCTCTCCCCTCCTAATCATCCTATCACAATACGGTCGGGCTTAAATCAAAGAAAAAAAAATCCACATTCGATGGCGAAAAATAACTGCTTCTAAAAATAATAACAATAAGTTGTTTTTTTCGCAACCATCATTTGATTATTTATGGCGAAAATTGAAAATACATGAGCGGCATTCAAAGTGGGCACATTAGTACATAATCTCACGTGTGCTGCGCGATGTGCGGAAAAAAACTGCGGAACTTCATTTACGTTTACCCTTCCCCCTAATCAATCTAGCGACCCAGTACTTAGGTCCTGAGTGTATATGGGGAGAAAAAATAAAATGTCGCAGTCACTTTCTTTCCCGAAAAAAAAAGCGAAAACGGCTCTCGGTACGTTCCTGCCGCAGCGAAAAATCCGTACCTTCAAATCGCAATATCTCAGGAGCCGCTGGACCGATTTCGACGAGTCAAAATTCAGTTTACGAGCTCTTTATCCCTAAATACTTTTTCGATCAGAATGAAACCAAGCGAGAAAGCAAGTTATACCCGAAAAACCGATTTTCCCTATCTTTATATGTAAATTCCCCTCCCCCCCTCCACGAGGAAAATTTTCCAGATAATAGAGGGGGTCCGACTTCATATCACAAAAAAAATCGAAAAAAAAAAACGAGCGTTTCAAGCCATTTTTAATGCCAGATCGTCCCCACTATTACGAAAGTCCCGTAGGTTATTAAAAAACTTAAATAGTTACTTGGCTGTCTTGCCTCATGTTGCGAAAATGTTATTACCGCGCAAAGCCGGAGCGAGTCGCTCTCCTTTTAAATAAACAACTATTGAGCAGGGTATAAAAAAAATAGGTACTAACCAATTTCATTTCAGAGATACACCGTCGTCTTCTTATAGTCTCAAATTCGCACAGGCCACTACATAAATTTATCTCGCCGTTCAGCATCAATTTACGATTGAGATGAATTATTTAATTGAAACCATCACACCACTCACTCTCTCGGTTCATGACTTGAAATCTTTAAAAGTGACACTTAATAATGTCAAATTGATTTAAAGTGAATTGTTTTATTTTAATTGTGACGAATAGTCAGTCGTCGACACACATTTCAAATTAACTAGTTCATGAACACGTATTAAAATAATAAAAATATTAATAATGCACACTATGCATTTTTATGCTTCAGGTGTTAAATATGTGTTATTATACAATTCTCACGACACCTTTGCATATAGCGGTCAAAGTATTAGTCCAGTGGAATTAACATTTTGTCGGCATCTAAATCTGAGTGGATAATTGTGAACCGATTCATGAATAGGGAGTATCAAAGGTGATATGTACATACTTTCTGGATGAAAATTCGGTGGCATTTGTTTATAACAGCACCTTGAATGTTGTAATAAACAGTTTTTTTCTTAATAACTTTGATCGTAGCGCTCGACGAGAAAAAAGTTTAATACAAAAGATGTAGGTATTGACAATACGAACATTTTAAGCCATCACCTGTTCAATAGTTTATTCGCAAATCGTAAAAAACCCTTGAAAATTAATGACTTTTCAATTGTTATTATTTGGGGCGTAGGTGCGTCTTTACTATGTACATACTTCGGTATGCGATGTAAAGCAACGACAGGCGCAGTTAGTACTTGGATGAGTGACCATTCCAACGGAAACCGCGTCCTAGCCTCACACATCTTCCAGCGGCTTGTATATCAGTGTATGCGCGGAAGCTATACAACCTTAGGCGAGGGTTGTATAGGAGATATACTATCCTTCGGAGGGGATGTAAAGCCGTCGGTCCCTTGTCTATTAAATGTTAGGCAAGTAAAAGATCCCTACTCTTCTTAAGGGAAGAGGTTCGGCAAAATTCCTGGTTGGTGGTAGCTCGTCTACAGGCGTCGGTGTTAGGCCTCAGTAGCGGAAATAGGCCGACGTGAAATAAATGTATATATAAAAAAAAAATTGTTATTATTTAATAGAAAAATAAACAATATCCGCGTGTAAACTATTTGAAAGTTTAACATCTGGTATGCTTAAACTACGGTTCAAATTTGATAAAAAAATATTCAATAGTTTCGGGGATAATTTAATTTGTTTATAGAATTACTATGACTTTAACATACAATAACGGTCAATTTTTCAATCATACTATTACAAAGACGGGCTCATTTGAAAGATAAAAGTTGCTACTTCTTAATGCAATTGTTACCCAGTCAAATAACTTTTTTGAGTGTTTAAAATGGCTTTAAAAATGGCGTTACATTTTCCACATAAACAAATTGAATTACTCGCTCAATTTTTAAAGCAACGTATTGCCAAATAAATTAAAACGAAGGCCTTGAACTTTATGTTGTGCCGAACTAGAATTTTCCAAATTGATTTGGAGCAAAGATACATTTGTTTTTGAAAAACTTATGCCTCCCATGTTTATTTATATGAAGCTATGAAATTTGACCTGTATGTAGAGGTTCACTTGAATTATACTTGGATAGTATTTTCAACTTCCCTCGAATAAATATATTCCTAATAATGCAAGGGAAATTATAGCGTTGATGCGCGTCACAGGAGAGGGGATAGACGCGCTACTGGGCTAGCGCTCACTCAAAATTTGCTCCAACTGCTTCTCGCTGCATGATCTGTCGATATCTCGGCTTCTAATCATCCCATTTCGATTTTTTTTTAACCTCTCCACAATAAAATTGTGAGAAGTTACTAAAATTGGTTCAAAAACAAAAATTGAGATAACATCAAATCTTTACGTCTTGAGGTCCTAGGAACCCAAAAAAGTGGTTTTTGAAAAATGTCTGTGTGTGTATGTGTGTTAGCACGATAGCACCGAAACTACTGAACGGATTTGAATGAAACTTTGCAATGGAACCATTGAAAAGCAATTAAAATTCTGATTTCAGCGATATATCACACTTCCATCCTTTCGATTTGATTTCCGTGAAAAAAATTAAAAACAAAGCAAATATGGCATAGGTCGCATTTCGCATGACATGATCGATGCGCGTAGCCGTTACGTCGTGAAACTCATCACATCAGGTGTCAATTCACGTGTGAGGGTTTCTTCACGGCTCTAGAAGTAGAGCGGATTACGTTTAGTGCCGTTTTTAAATATATATACAGACAAATCGAAGAATTAAACTACAAATATTCCTTTAAAATCTAGTAAAATTACTGAAATGCTAATGTTTCATTTAACAAAGACAGCCGCGAGCGATCGGATTGCAATGAGCAAATTTTGACGATTGTCATTGTCATCGTTTGTCATCCGATAACGTTGGTGTCATGTCATGTTAATAAGATTGCGGCACATTTGTAACTTTTAGTGGATTGTCACAAACTTTAAAAGTAGATGTAACAATATCAATATCATATGCTTTCTGTACCTTCGTTGATGAATTTATTATAGATTATCACTTTACCAATTTTCAGTTTGTTGCTTTACAAATCTGTAGTATTTAGGATAACTAGACTTTCTTAGTCGTTCAAGTGATGTTAAAGTTGTTAATATCCTAATAGTATATTATTCAACGAGCGATAATGTAGGTAATAACTCGCATAGATGATTGTAAATTCAATAAGTTGAGGTTTTTTTTAGTGCCCCAGAAGATCTGAAAAGGTTTTGGATGAGATCGGATTACGTTTAGTGCCGTTTTGTCACACAATTTAACGCTCTTTTCGGCTTCAAAGATCCACCGAGTGGGGAGGTTCCAGCCGCTTCCTGTAGCTGCCGATTTTTTCTTAATAACTTTGATCGTAGCGCTCGACGAGAAAAAAGTTTAATATAAAAGATGTATATATTGACAATACGAACATTTTAAGCCATCATCTGTTCAATAGTTTATTCGCAAATCGTAAAAAACCGTTGAAAATCACTGATTTTTCGATTTTATTATTTAATAGAAAAATAAACAATATCCGCGTGTAAACTATTTGAAAGTTTAGTCTGTGGTATGCTTAAACTACGGTTCAAATTTGATAAAAAAATATTCAATAGTTTCCGAGATAATTTAATTTGTTTATAGAATTACTATGACTTTTAAAGTACAATAACGGTAAATTTTTCTATCATACGATTATGAAAATGAGATCATTTGAATGATAAAGGTTGCTATTTCTTAATGCAATAGTTACCCAGTCAAATAATAACTTTTTTGAGTGTTTAAAATGGCGTTATATTTTCCGCATAAACAAATTACTACTCGCTGAATTTTTAACGCAACGTATTGCCATACGAATCAAATTAAAACTAAGGCCTTGAACTTTATGTTGTGCCGAACTAGAATTTTCCAAATTGATTTGGAGCAAAGATACATTTGTTTTTCAAAAAATTATAGCTCCCATGTTTATTTATATGAAGCTACGAAATTTGACCCGTATGTAGAGGTTTAGTTGAATTATACTTGGACGGTATTTTCGACTTCCCTCGAATAAATATATTACTAATAATGCAAGGGAAAGTATAGCGTTGATGCGCGTCACTGGAGAGGGGATAGACGCGCTACTGGGCTAGCGCTCACTCAAAATTTGCTCCAACTGCTTCACGCTGCGTGAACCGTCGATATCTCGGCTTCTAATCATCCAATTTCGATGATTTTTTTTGTTTGTTTTGCACTAGTTCGACGAGCCCATTCCAAATTTATCAAAAAGAAATTACAAAATTCACTGTAATATTGAGAAAATAGAAGAGTATTTCAATTCAATGTTTAAAAATATACCCATCTTTAACCATCCACTGTGGATATTTTTCTGGCCTTTTATTAATGTTTTGTCGCATTTTAGGTACCAAGGTTCAATATTATCCAGTGAAATATCTAACAAGTTGATATCTGCATCAGATATATTTATTAAGGTAGGTGAAACTTTAGAAAAGTTATGATTTTTATAAAAATCTCGAACTGTACTTTTCCAGTTCTCCCAATCAAAAATGGCAGTTTTAGGTTTAACTCTGTAACTTGAGAAAATATGTTTATTTGAGTTATTTATGTACTTATTAAAATTAGAATTAAAAATTACTCGGCCTCTAGGCCAAATTTATCAAAAAGAAATTACAAAATTCACTGTAAAATGGAGAAAATAGAAAAGAGTATTTCAATTCAATTTTATTTCATATTTTATTAAACAATACATAAATATACTATAATCTACGCCTTTTTATTGTATTTACATATTCATTCTCATCATCCTCAGACTCATCACGCTCATCGTCATCATCAATATTATTTATGTTATCTTCATTTTCCATATTTTTTTCGATATTTAAATTACTAACAATTTCTCCATATGAGTCAGTCGAAAGATCATCATCCACACCATCGTTTTCATTCAACATACTATTAATCGATACTGCACTTGCATTTGAACAGTTTTTCCCTTCACAATTAGTACACAAATTTGAACATTGTAATCCATGCTTCCTACATCCACATGTTCTCAAACAACCTGTCGTACACGGCAGGTTATTATTTTTAAAATACTTTCCGGTATAAGAGGTGTTAATAGGCATCAAGCCATACTGCCTCTTCTCCTAACCGCATTGTTTCGGATCTATTTTATTTCCTAACCACTTCTGGATTTGTTGATTATGCGCGAAATGAATGCTGGATCGTTGCTCCTTCTGTTGGAGGCAGTGATTCCAATTTAAAAGCCGACCTAATTGTAGACTTTTCGTAATTTATGAAACGAATTTCATGCAAAGAACCTTTGTCTTTTTTTGTACTGTACATACGCGCGACTATTTCACAATAATTCTCGCCAATCCTCTTTCTATCAATTACCCCATCGCGAGCCCAGGACTGCGTCTATCCCTTCTCCAGTGACGCGCATCAACGCTATCCTTTCCTTTTCATTATTATTAATATAATTGTTCGAGGGAAGTTGAAAATACTGTCCAAGTATAATTAAACTAAACCTCTACATACGGGTCAAATTTCATAGCTTCATATAAATGAACATGGGAGCTATGATTTTCTTGAAAAAAAAAAAATGCATCTTTGCTCCAAATCAATTTGAAAAATTCTAGTTCGGCGCAACATAAAGTTCAAGGCCTTAGTTTTACTTTGATTCGTTTGACAATACGTTGCGTTAAAAATTCAGCAAGTAATTCAATTTGTTTATGCGGAAAATATAATGCCATTTTTAAAGCCATTTTAAACACTCAAAAAAGTTATTATTTGACTGGGTAACAATTGCATTAAGAAGTAGCAACCTTCATCTTTCAAATGAGCTCATTTTTATAATCGTATGGTTATTGTACGTTAAAGTCATCATAATTCTATAAACAAATTAAATTATCTCGGAAACTATTGAATATTTTTTTATCAAAATTGAACCGTAGTTTAAGCATACCACAGACTAAACTTTCAAATAGTTTACACGCGAATATTGTTTATTTTTCTATTAAATAATAATCGAAAAATCATTGATTTTTAACGGTTTTTTTACGATTTGCGAATAAACTATTGAACCGATTTTGATAAACTATGGCTTGAAGTGTTGGTATTGTCAATACCTAAATCTTTTATATTAAACTTTTTTCCCGCTGAGCGCTACGATCAAAGTTATTAAGAAAAATCTGTTTATTTACAACATTCAAGGTGCTGTTATAAACAAACGCTACAAAATTTTCATCCAGAGCATATGTACATATCACCTTTGATACTCCCTGTTCATGGATTATCTCGGAAACTATTGAATATTTTTTTATCAAAATTGAACCGTAGTTTAAGCATACCACAGACTAAACTTTCAAATAGTTTACACGCGAATATTGTATATTTTTCTATTAAATAATAATCGAAAAATCATTGATTTTTAACGGTTTTTTTTACGATTTGCGAATAAACTATTGAACCGATTTTGATAAACTATGGCTTGAAGTGTTGGTATTGTCAATACCTACATCTTTTATATTAAACTTTTTTCCCGCTGAGCGCTACGATCAAAGTTATTAAGAAAAATCTGTTTATTTACAACATTCAAGGTGCTGTTATAAACAAATGCTACAAAATTTTCATCCAGAGCATATGTACATATCACCTTTGATACTCCCTGTTCATGGATTATCTCGGAAACTATTGAATATTTTTTTATCAAAATTGAACCGTAGTTTAAGCATACCACAGACTAAACTTTCAAATAGTTTACACGCGAATATTGTATATTTTTCTATTAAATAATAATCGAAAAATCATTGATTTTTAACGGTTTTTTTTACGATTTGCGAATAAACTATTGAACCGATTTTGATAAACTATGGCTTGAAGTGTTGGTATTGTCAATACCTACATCTTTTATATTAAACTTTTTTCCCGCTGAGCGCTACGATCAAAGTTATTAAGAAAAATCTGTTTATTTACAACATTCAAGGTGCTGTTATAAACAAATGCTACAAAATTTTCATCCAGAGCATATGTACATATCACCTTTGATACTCCCTGTTCATGGATTATCTCGGAAACTATTGAATATTTTTTTATTAAAATTGAACCGTAGTTTAAGCATACCACAGACTAAACTTTCAAATAGTTTACACGCGAATATTGTATATTTTTCTATTAAATAATAATCGAAAAATCATTGATTTTTAACGGTTTTTTTTACGATTTGCGAATAAACTATTGAACCGATTTTGATAAACTATGGCTTGAAGTGTTGGTATTGTCAATACCTACATCTTTTATATTAAACTTTTTTCCCGCTGAGCGCTACGATCAAAGTTATTAAGAAAAATCTGTTTATTTACAACATTCAAGGTGCTGTTATAAACAAATGCTACAAAATTTTCATCCAGAGCATATGTACATATCACCTTTGATACTCCCTGTTCATGGATTATCTCGGAAACTATTGAATATTTTTTTATCAAAATTGAACCGTAGTTTAAGCATACCACAGACTAAACTTTCAAATAGTTTACACGCGAATATTGTATATTTTTCTATTAAATAATAATCGAAAAATCATTGATTTTTAACGGTTTTTTTACGATTTGCGAATAAACTATTGAACCGATTTTGATAAACTATGGCTTGAAGTGTTGGTATTGTCAATACCTACATCTTTTATATTAAACTTTTTTCCCGCTGAGCGCTACGATCAAAGTTATTAAGAAAAATCTGTTTATTTACAACATTCAAGGTGCTGTTATAAACAAATGCTACAAAATTTTCATCCAGAGCATATGTACATATCACCTTTGATACTCCCTGTTCATGGATTACTTCACAATTATCCACTCAGATTTAAGTACTGATATCAGCTTGGTGGGCGGGCACTGGATAAATTCGATTAACACAGTAAAAATCGAACTGAAGAAAACGTTTGGAATTTTTTTGATGGAATATGAAAGACAGTAACGAAGTATGATTGGAAGTTTTAACTTCTGGACGAGCGAGGTGGGGAGCATCGTTTAAACAACATTATTTTGTACCAATTTCTTGCAAATATCTCTGATCGTACTGGATTTATAGCAAAAAATCAAAATAAGTATTGTTCATAATAAAATTTCGAACAAATATACATAGATATACGGGGTGACTGGACATTCCGTTGCCATACTTTAACGGGCAATATGTGCAATAAAATATTTAAAAAAAGTTCCTATGCACCGCAAAAGTACCTAAATGGACTAGAGTCAGTGTCGGACTGGCCTCATTTGGCCCCGTTCGTCGGTAACAAATGCAATTTGGCCCTTACGCCTTAACCCACCCTCTCAAAAAAGATCAGTAATTCTCAAGATAAAAAAATAATATATTTAAATAAACAAAAAATAAAAATTAACATTTCTGTTTTCACATTGTTTATTTACTATTAGCCCAGGCAGTATTTGTTTTGGGTTGGGCGAATCGGGTAATTAGGCTCCCCTAATTAACGCATTTTAATACCTCAAAATGGATTTGAAAATTTGAGTGCTCTTTTATATGACAAAAAATTTTCAACTTTCTAAACGCTTTAGTTTAACCTCAGCAACATCTTGAAAATTTGCAAATTTTTTGCGAAGTTTAGATCGCAAAATTATTATGCAAAAACTAAAAGTCCGATCTTGATGAAATTTGGTGAGAAGATTTATTATATTAAAAAGATTTCTTTCCAAGTATAAAGATCCTAGTACAAAGTATTTGAAAAAAAATCGACAAATCTTGCTATTTGAAATTTTTTTTCGATTGTTACTACTTTTGCAAAAAATTTCCAGCCTCAACATTGAGGGACACATTAAAACGATTGGATGTCAAGGTCGCGGAATCACTTACAGACTAAGTCCCTGCCCTGTACCCTTGATTATTTCGGGAAGTTCTACACTACATTCTACAGCCTTTAGACCTCCTTGTGAGGACGTACAGGGGATATTGAAGGTTCGCAGGAAACGCCATCCATATATCAATATTTCAGATAACACCCAAAGCCTTTAAGAATTGAATAAGGCAACAAAACATATGGTTCCAGTCCAAGAAGTATTCGAAATATCCGATGATCTTTGGTGTCCTCTATCTGAATAAATAATGTCTAATTTCTCGCTAAACACCCTGTGTGTGTGTGTGTGTATTACTAAACGTGTCTTAAGAACTACTCTGTACATATATTATTTTCGTAAGGGACTATAATATTGTGTTTTATTTATTCAAAGAAAAATTGTATGAAAATAAACATATGAATTTATTAAGATAAATATTTATCTTTTTAAAACAATTATTAGTAAGCATTGCACATACCTATATAAATTTAAATATTAAATACATATCACTTATACTGCTTACAATTTAACAACAAAATTATACCTTTAAACGTTTTAAAAGAATTAACAAAACCGTCGTGAACACACAATATTGTCTTTTGGTGAAAACTATGTTCCACGCCTTTGACGAACAGTAAAGAAAATTAATTAAATCTCCTCCTTTTAGCTGGTACGTATTCATCTTCGTCGCTACTGGACGTATCATAATTGATTGCGTGCAGAATTTTATCCTTAGAATTGTTCCATATTCTTAAAGGCTTCTTAAAGAAATAATGGAGAAAACTATCAATAAATTCCCTAGATTTATCCTCCCACTTCGCTAACATGTCATCCTTCCTTTCCCCGATAGTGTCTATAAGATTTTTTCCTTTGTCTTTAAGTTCGTGCATTTTATTTTGAAATTTAAATTTCTTCTCTTTCAAGAAAGAAACGTTCAACTCCTTAGCAGAGTATCCCCTCGCTAGGTTCCTCCTAACGTATACATCGTAGTCCCTAACAATCCTCGCAACTATATCAGAAGTGGAGACACCGTCGGTCCTTTGCGTCGCCACAAACATACCACGCTTCTTCAACTCCCCGTAAGTATCGTCAGTGCCCTCCGACGCATACGGGATGTCGTCGTGAGCTACAAAATCTATCTTGTGCTTCGTCAAGAATTCATCCGAGTAATCCCACGGAGCATCTCTCAGGACTTCGTCGACGTACCGGCAATGTTGGATGGCATTGTATCGTTCTTCCTCGTTTAGGACGGTTCTTCCTTTGTTTTTGTGGAGCATTTCGTCGCTGCATACTGAAATATTTTAATTATGTTAAAAATGGGTATAGGAAGAAAAATATGAACGTTCCCAACTTAGTTGCAAGGTATAAATAACGGATACACAAAGACGAAATTGTAAGGTCCAAAACTGTTGATGATCGAGTAAAACACATTTTACTTTGTTTTTAGTCGACAGTAGTTTCGATACTTAACGTGTCATTTTCAAGCGATTCACATTTTCAAATAGGATGAATATAAAGGAGAGGGCCTTACAATATTTAAATTATTTATTAACATAAGGATTCATAAATTTTGCCGACAAGGAGATTATGGAAATTTTACAAATAGAATTTGATGATTGTGGTGTACACTGGTGAAATTAGTGTATAATAAAGGCCTAACTGGTTGTTAAGCAGATTATTACAGGAGATTTTAGTTAAAAATGAATCAGGGTTAGCTTTCAATTTATGTTAAAATTACTTAGAATACAGGGTGGCACAGGCTAGTGGCTTACCTCTTGTTATAATACGTTTCACACATTAACGATATGGTCAAGGTCAAAAGTACTATAATTTTCAAGATAAACCAATCTTCAAAGTCACCTAAACAAAACACAATAAAAAAAGTCCTTCAGACACTCAAAATAGTCAAAAACCACAAATTTTCTAAAATAATTCTATGAACATTCATACCATATCGATAATTCACAATTAACCTAAATCTACCAATAGAATCATTCAAACATCCAAATTAACCAATTCATAGAAAAAACTTTACAAAAGACTGCGCTAAAAATACCGCCCCCTCATTATCTCGATATTTGTCAAAACCACTCTCCAAACCCCAAGTCAAAATATTTCAATTCACTTCCGAAAATGTTCTAAACTTTTAATTCAATCTCTCATTAATACATCGAATCATACACATTTCTAACAAGCCAGCATCACATTCATCAAAACTCCCTTCCGGTACACCGATATCAAAACTCCCTTCCGGTATACCGATATCAAAACTCATTTCTCATTCATATGTTCCATACGCGTTGCCAGCAACTCGCGGCTATCTCCACTTCAATCCTCAAAACTTACTTCCATTTCGTTTCAATGCCGGCGATAGAACATTCACGGCATCAATATGGATTAAAATTAAAAATTACGACTTCCAACATAACGGGACCAAACCAATTTTAACACTGTATTCATATAGTTATAGCTCATATTTCAAAAACTAATTTAGATTCAACTTTCATTTATATATCGAAAAATTACCGCCGTAATTATGATATATTTTTCAGTCCTGAATTCGAATTTTTCAAAACAATTGCGCATAGACTGGCCGGGGACGTATCCAGCTGTATGCAGACTTCGGCTAGCCAAGTTCCCATCGTACCGTATAAATAGAGGAGCATGACAAGCTCAAAGCAAGTCAGTTCCGGTGTACCTTAAGTTAATTTCTGCGTTCCGCGGGCAGAGTCTCTAAACCAAACAGTGTTTAATTCTTTCCCGGTCAACCTTAAATTTCAACAAATCGAGTGACCGTTCTACTTCCTTGGACAACCCAAGTAAAATATTAATATAATTAAACTGCCACCGCGCATAAAATAAAAAGTGAATTTTCCCAGTCTTAAATAATCTAAATAAAACCAATTAAAAATAAAATCATCTTAATGGCAAAACCAAGTGTTTAATTTCAAGAAAAGCATATCCAGGGTGTAGCTGTTGACCTTGCCATAGAAATAAATTTAAATACACTGCTAGTCAGACTCTAATAAATAAATACAAGTGAACTACTGCTCTGAAGCATATACAGAGTGAAGCATTTGGCTCGTTCCAACCGTTTAAGAACTAACCACCCCAACTTAAAAAAATCAAAAAATTATGTGCGCGAAAGGCCTCCTAAGTCTCAACTTAAACTCTCCAGCCCAAACTTTTTTATTTTTACAACCATAGGAGACACCTTCGTGTTCACCTATTAAAAATCACTTTTACAAGAGAAATTCCGCACAAAAACTCCGCCTTCTCTTACTACAACACGGAAAGTCCGGGTTTTTTTGGGGGGGAGGGGGGTGGTCAATAGGGGATGAAGGCACGTTTTTTTCACCCTTGGACCTATCGCAACCGATTTCCCGTCTCGAAAATCGAAGGGAATGTCTTTTAGCCCTGGCCAAGAAGTGTCCAACTTTTCCGCTTATTTATCTGGACTATAAGAAATCCTGCCATCAAACCCGAAAAAGTATGCGTAATACCTCAAACTCTTGTAACGCTTTAAGGGCCACTGTAAGATAATGGAGAGAAAAAAGTCTTAATGCTTGATAATTTCATTGCATTTAAAAAAAAATTGTTATAAACAAATTAAGTTACAATATGCAACCAGGCCTCAAATAATAAAATATTATATGCTTTAAAAGCTTTTGAAAAACTAACAACTTGAGAAAATAAAGTTTTGTACTACAATGCATATTCGCAGATATTTTAACTTTCGCGTTTTAGCATTAACTTAATAAACAAATTAACCTTTTGACTTGAAATTTCAACTTGCTATTTATAAATGTTTACATTTTCATAAGTCAAAGCTATCAAAATGTGACTAGAAGTTCTATCTAAAAACGAGAATACGGCTAGGGTATATCGTGACCATTCGTAGTGTTATTAGAAGCTTAAAAAAATAATATGCGTGTGAGGTTGCGCCACTTCATATGATACAAGGTGTCGGAAATTCATATCCCTAATTTTGGATAAAGCTAATAGTATTTGTAAAAAAATATGAAAAAAAAAGGATCCTATAGACATGTGTCCAGATACGCTTTCTAAAGGAACTAGTGCCCTGTGAAGGTGGTGCCAAAGAGTAGAATTTTGTTTAATATTTCAGGAATCTTTTATATTACAGAGATGAGAATTGATACGCTATTTAATATCAATAAGGATTATTATTTCATGGTCCCAACTAACCAATGAAATTCAATTCAAGACGTAAAGAAGAACCTGGCACTGCTTTTTCAATCAAAATATTTCTGTTCGTTTTATTTTAAATTTTGGTGCCAAAATATGGATCTCTTATCAAGATTACACAAAAAAAGGTCCTCTTTGTTAAACAACGTTTTTTTGTAAAAACTGAGTAGTAAGGCTATGTTACTAAGCCACTAAGTAGACGAACAACTTGGTGGCCCCGTAATGATATAACCCTACAACTAAACTGGTTTAAAACCATTACTGAGGGGTCATTTTGTGCCCCTGCAATTCACGTTAAACCTAGTTTAACTCTAGTATAGACCAGCGATATCAAACAAAGTAGAAGTCTCATTACAGGTCCACCAAGTAGAGAAACAATCCGATTACAAATGACGTCATTGTAACCGGCGTTGTTCCTCTACTTGGTGGCCCCGTAATGATATAGCCCTACAACTAAACTGGTTTAAAACCATTATTGTGGGGGCATTTTGTGCCCCTGCAATTCACGTTAAACCTAATTTGACTCTAATATAGATTAGCGATATCAAACAAAGTAAAAGTATCACTACAAGGCCACCAAGTAGAGGAACAATACCTGTTACAATGACGTCATTGTAACCGGCGTTGTTCCTCTACTTGGTGGCCCCGTAGTGACATAACCATATTACATAGCAGGCTATGTGATTATGGGGCCACCAAGTAGAGGAGCAACGCCGGTTACAATGACTTCATTGTAACCGGAATTGTTCCTCTACTTGGTGGCCCCGTAGTGACATAGCCCTACTATTAAACTGGTTTAAAATCATTATTGAGGGGTCATTTCGTGCCCCTGCAATTCACGTTAAACCTAATTTGACTCTAGTATAGATTAGCGATATCATTACAGGGCCACCAAGTAGAGGAACAATGCTTGTTACCATGACGTCATTGTAACCGGCGTTGTTCTTATACTTGGTGGCCCCGTAGTGACATATCCCTACTACATAGCAAAGCTATTTGACTACGGGGTCACCAAATAGAGGAGCAACGCCGGTTACAATGACTTCATTGTAACCGGAATTGTTCCTCTACTTGGTGGCCCCGTAGTGACATTGCCCTACTATTAAACTGGTTTAAAATCATTATTGAGGGGTCATTTTGTGCCCCCGCAATTCACTTAAACCTAATTTTACTATAGTATAGACTAGCGATATCAAACAAAGTAAAATTATCATTACAGGGCAACAAAGTAGAGGAACAATGCCTGTTACAATGACGTCATTGTAACCGACGTTGTTCTTCTACTTGGTGGCCCCGTAGTGACATAGCCCTATTACATAGTAAGGCTCTGTGACTACGGGGCCACCAAGTAGAGGAACAACGCCGGTTACAAATGACGTCATTGTAACCGGCGTTGTTCCTCTACTTGGTGGCCCCGTAGTGACATTGCCCTACTATTAAACTGGTTTTAAATCATTATTGAGGGGTCATATTGTGCCCCTGCAATTCACGTTAAACCTAATTTTACTATAGTTTAGACTAGCGATATCAAACAAAGTAAAAGTATCACTACGGGGCCACCAAGTAGAGGAACAATGCCTGTTACAATGACGTCATTGTACCCGTGGCCACGTAGTGACATAGCCCTACTACTGAACTGGTATAAAACCATTATTGAGGGGTCATTTTGTGCCTCTGCAATTCACGTTAAACCTAATTTGACTCTAATATAGACTAGCGATATCAAACAAAGTAAAAGTGTTTTTTAGATCATCATAATTGATTATCAAGCAACGGCTTTCAATATCAAATTTAGATTTTGCGAGTTAGCTATTTTATTGCAATATCCGTTCGGGATTAGCAGCGTAACAATAATATTACACGGATTCAAAGCGTACTTCAAAATTAAGGCCAGATTTTTGACTTCGTACTTAAGTTTAGGTAATAGAAGTAAACATGTGAATAGTCAGAAAACAGTTCGACAATCTTCAACCTTTAGCATGCACCCATCCTATTGTAGACACAAGATCAGCTCTTCCTCTACATTTCATCAATTCAACCAAACTCAGCTAAAGTATGCGAGATCTTCCTGAACAGAAAGTATAGTATTAAATTAATTCTAAGGTTACAGCTGCAGAAAACTTGCAAGTGTAAAGTTATTCTATCAAAAAATAACTAAATCGACGATTTTATGAGAATAAATTTCCGTATTTTGAATTTCACCGATATTTTTAACGATAAATATCATTTTGATTCCTTTTATCTGAACTATAGTGCTGACAAATCGAAAAATCTGTTGGGGGCAATTGCACAAGACGCATGTAGATGAACAAACATACAGATTCAGGAATCATCAATCAAATTATGAGTGGTTATAGATAAAAGGGACAATATTTTTGGCATCATCCTTTAAATCTCCATGCAAATTATCAACCATATAAACCATACATTGGCTACGTTTGTAGTTTAAGGGAAAAAATGAGGTGATTATCCTTATCGTTACACTCAATTAACAAACTCGGCATAATTCAACTTAATATTGGCACGTCAAAACTAAACAACAATCACCCTACGTCATATCCATTAATTGTATAGAAAGTATAATTGATTGCCGTAAATACACCTTGCATAATGCATGGGAACTTAATGAACATAAAAACCAACAATGAATTTCCCAATCCAGATAAGCATAGACGACACATGAATAAAAAAGTTGCATCATTTTTAACCACGTAGATAGTTTTATTTTTATTTGTATTTAAAATATTAAGGTACTCGCTTATAATCTAGTATTTTTAAAGTGCCTATAACAGATAATAAACCAGAGGTATTTGAATATTAGTATTTGGTAGTATTTTGCTCTATTATATGAAATATGGCCAGTCATATTGGTATTAATAGAGTTCTCGCCGTTCAGAAAGTCGCTAAAACCTGGTATATGGCAAAAACGAAACTTAATGCCCAAAACAGCCTAAATTCAAAGAACTAGTCACTTAAAATTACGAATTATTGGAAATTCAAACATAATGTTCCGGCGCTTTATTATACAGGGTGTTTTAAAAATATTGGCACAACGCTTATCCGTAGATTCTTGACATCAAAGCAAGTCGCTTTAACCCAACAGTAGCGATCTAACTCTTTTCGTTTTCAAGAGACCGGGTGGTAAAGTAAAAAAAATGTATTCGTATTTACGCAATAGTATGTGTACCTTCTCGGCTACTTTGAGTATTTGGTTTTATTGGGGTCGATTTGGAGGTGTAGAGTTGTAATAGGTTGGTGTGTTTGGTTAATGACAGGCGGGAAATCTTCTGGAGGTCTTGGTGCTTGGGGAAATTCATTTATTACTTACCGAGCCATATTAGGGACATCGTCTCCAATCAGGGTTTCAAAAACGCAGTGAAAAATCTACTTATTGATAAACCATATTATGAAATAAAGGAATATTTAGATGATACATTCTGATGTAGATATATATTTTGTTTTTAATATTTGACCAAAAAATGTGATTTGTAGCTTGTTTTATTGTATGATCTTATGTTTATAGTTTTATATATTTGTATTTTATATAAGTTATGTATGTATAATTTTATTTTTTTTATGCTTTGTCAACAAGATTATTCTTCTGGACAATAAAGTATATTTTGATTGATTGATTGATTGATGGCTATTAGTGGATTTGAGTGTTGTACTAATTTTTTGGCAAAGTTTGGAATGAGTTTCGTATATATTAATTCGTCAAGTGTTTGTGTCCCTGCAGCGTGTTGTCTGTAATGGTTAAGGGATACCAGTCAGGAGCGGCGTAAGTTATTATGGGAAGTAGGTAGGATTTATATAGGAGTGTGGATATATAGGATGGGGTGGCTTTCATAGTGGTATGCGGGTCAAGCGAGCATAGGTCTTTGCTACTATTGCATTTGTGTGTTTGGTAAAGTTTAATTTTTGATCGATATGTACTCCCAGATGTAGTATGTCTATTGATTAATTTATTTTTGATTTTTTATTGTTATTTGGTTTTGGTGGGTATCTTTTCTTTGTTGCGATTATAGTCTGTATTTTTTGTGTATTTACGATGAGTCCTCATTTTTCATAATATACGGTTGTTTTGTCTGTCTGTTTTTGTAGTATTTTCGTTAGCACGTTCGGGTTTTTGGAAGTGTCTACTATGGCGGTATCGTCCGTGTACGTCGCGTAGGTCATCCTGCGGTCTTTTAGGGGTATGATGTCGTTGATATAAAATAAGAATAGAGCGGGACCAAGGGATGACCCCTGGGGGACGCCAGATAGAGAGCGGGATCAGGAGTAGAGCACTCCTGTTGAATTGCTACTCGGAATTGGCGATCTAGAAGATAGGACCGTATTATCTTGATAATACGGACTGGAACGTTCGCGACATGGAGTTTGTAAAGCAATCCGGGGTACCAGACTTTATCGAACGCCTTTTCGAGGTCCACGGACTGTCCCTTTTAGGCAGAGCGCCCATCTGTAAGACAACAACAAGACACAGACGCGACAAAATCTGTTCAGTGACTTACATTGCTTTCAAATTAAGCCGCGCATACAAGTGCGACACACGGCAGGATTAGACTGACTCTGCCTGTTGAAAATCGCTCGCGTTAAAATGAGCAGACACAATCTTTCCTCGGCGCAGATCGGAGACCTAAACTTAGTATGATGTTTTAAAATGTAAGGTCTAATTTGATTTATAAGCGAAAAAACGTCCTTTTGGTCATCCGATAAAATTACTGGAACTTCTGAGGATAATCTTCAATTCCTTCATTACTTTAAAACTACCTCTTTTGTTGCGTATTCATTTTCACATAGGGTGCAGCCAATACTCATCATTTCTGTTATTAATATCGCGTATTTGTCGCGTCTGTGTCTTATTGTTGTCTGACAGATGGGCGCCCTGCCATAGGTGACCTCGATTGAAGTTCATGGAAAATATTTAGCCGACTCGGAAAGCTGTTGGGTTGTGCAGTGTTCCGAGCGGAATTCGAACTTGAAGTCGTTTAGGACTTTCCGGCCCTCGATTCCGTCCAGAAGGAATGAAATGATAATGGAGTCGAAGACTTTGCCCAGGACCGACAGGAGGTTAATAGGACGGTAGTTTGTTGCCTGGTTTCTAGTTTTGTTAGGCTTGGCAATGGGGATGGTTTTTGCCGTTTTCCAGGCGGCGGGATAGTGGGAAAGTTGTTGGGATGCGTTATATACTCGTGAGAAAAAGGATGGATTTAGGTGGGAGGTGGCGGAAGGCAAAGGCAGGGATATTGTCTGGTCCTGGATCTAGGGTTCAGGTTTTTTTATGTGGGATATGACCTGGTAGGGAGAGAAGGGATTTGGTCATCGGTGGGCTCGAGTCTTGACTTGTTTTAGCCAGCTCTCGTGGTCCTCCGACTTGGCCTGGTATCTAGGATGGATTTGATTGGGGGTAAATTGGGTGGCGTATAGGGTGGTGAAAGAATCCAGCTTTTCCTTGTCGGTAACAGCCCAGCCGTTATGGGTTTAGAGGGGTGGAATTGGCTGCCTGTTTTTCTGTATTCCCGCAAATATCTGGATCCCGCGGGATTGAGAATATTCAGTCCCACAAATACCGGGATTGAAATTATCCTACGGGATGCATTCCCTAGGTGCATTTTATCGTGTTTAAGCAAGTACACTTTTTATTTAGGAAATTAAATTGCGTTTCGATTATAATAGTAGAAAATGTCCAAAACCTAACCTCAAAAAATTTATGGCTTAAAGTGCCACATAAAAGTTCTGTAACTAGCGCCCTCTATATAACGTGACATCGGTAGTATCATCATTGTAATTAACAACCTGAAAAACATGTCGTTACCAACTTTGTAGTAGATACGTACAATAGTTTCCAAGGTAGGGACAAAGTACAAATACAATTTTTTTACTTTCCCTCCCTGTATCTTGAAAACGAAAGAGTTAGACCACTACTTTTTTGGTTAAATCGACTTGCCTTGAGTTCAAGAATGTACGGCTAAGCGTTGTCCCAATCTTTTCAAAACACCCTGTATATGAATTTGAAAAATACAAAGATGTACCCGGTTCTTTTTATCGACTTAGCCACATACCAGCTATTAGCATTTCGGAGCCCACGAATAGATTACTTACAGCATTGTGAGTACTCTACTATAAAAGTCGATGGGTAACATATTAAAATCCTGGCTGTCACAACTTCTATAAAATGTGGAAACGTCACACTGAATAATAAAAGCTGTGATACGTACATCGAGTATGTGTCAACAACTGGCAAAAAAAGATCATTTTTTCCCCGTAAAATACAAGCAAGTGCCAACTACGACATATTCGTACGATCAAATTTTAACCGTTGAAATGTCAATTCATTTTAATTTACCAAATCTATTTCGGTGACAGTGTTACATCAAATGACTCGGTTCCCTTTTCATGACAACTTTCATTTTCAAATGAAAATACTTTTTATAAACTATTTAATAAAAACTAATTAAAGGTGATTGAAAGTGATTAAAAACCAACATTAATTTTCTAATTTCTTAAATTCTCAGTCGAATTTAATTTTATTAAAATTTTATCTGGTTTCTCGGGTGCTTCTAAAAATCTGGGAGAAAGAAATTGAGATGCGATAGACCAATTTGGACGTCAAATTCAGTTTTAGTCTCTAAACTACATTGAAAGAACCGGGTCTAGTCCATGGTACAAAAACTTTTTTGTGTCCCATTTTAGGAACAGATTAATCTACCCCAGGATATATACAATCTTTTTTTAATGGAGTAAAAATAGCCCAAAATCAGGCGATAGAGAAAATTTTACATGGAGCAACGCGACATAAAAAATAAGTTTGTTTTGGTGAAACTAAGAATATCCTGAGTTTTCCGGTTCGAGTAGGTGGTGGGGAACCCTTCTTTTATCGCGAATAAAGGGTAAATTGGTCATTTTAAGGGTGGTTTTCAATTTTAACTTATTTTGGACCCTTTAAAGTGCTAGTTAAGAAACGAGAATGGTGCCCTTTTATTGTAGATGATTAAGGAACTTTCAGTTCAAATTCCGTGAAAATCGGTTCACGCCTCCTACAAAAATTTAATTACGGCTAACTTGGCCAAAATCAAACCGAATTTGATAAAATTGTAGACGAAACTAACCTATAGAACCATGAAATAACCTGCCAATTAGCAAAAAATATCCAACACTTTGGCCGCAATTCTATTTTTAGTCCAAATTCCACAAAATTTTCCCCAATTTGCCCAAATGGTCGAACGAATTTTCTTTACCAAAATGGAGGTATTATACGTATGCGCGCATAAGTATACATCTAATTATTAATTATAAAAATTTGAATATTAATTATAAAAAGTGATTGTGGGCAAGTATTTAGATAAAAAAAACTCTCGAAGGTGATATTTTTTTTTCAAAAATTCGCTTGGTTTTTATTAAACTTTTTACATATATTGGATTATTATTTTATTTTACTAATGTTAATGTAATGTTAATGTAGTTGTACTAGACGTGCTACTGCAAGAAGTGCCTACTTCCGAATCGGTAACTGGAGTTTGGAATATTTCTTCACTCTTGTCATCACTAAAGTCGTATACATCTGAGATATTCTGAGAAGTACAAAAATTGACAGGATTTTGGATGGCAGCAAACAACAGATAATGAACTGATGCCAATAAGGACTGATAAAGCTCCTCTTCCTGATCAATTACTCAATATAATTGCTTGTGATTGTGAAGATCGGTTGCAAAACTAAACGTTGCTCATGCAAAACCATTGGCGTCGCATGCAGCAATAAATGCCACAATGGAAGGAATATTTTGTGTCAAAATGCAGATAATATTGTTAACGAAGCTGTGGTTGATGAAAAGCCTGAGCAATTAGAAATTAGTCCTGATATTTATGATACTGAAGAATTCGAAGATGATAATTAAGATGTTTGTACTTCAGAGAATATCTCAGATGTATACGATTTTAGCGATGACGGGGGTGAAGAAATATTCCAAACTCCAGTTACCGATTCGGAAGTAGACACTTCTTGTAGTACCACATCTAGTACTACTATTAGAAAAAGGAAACATGAATAAAATAAAATAATAATCAATATATGTAAAAAGGTTAATAAAAATCAAGTGAATTTTCTAGAAAAAAAATTATATCCTACCTTCGAGTTTTTTTATCTAAATATTTAAAACCTGCTCACAATCACTTTTTATTATTAATATTGAAATCTTTATAATGAATAATTACACGTATACTTGTGCGCGCATTCGTATAATACCGAAAATGACGGGAAATCGCCGCACGCATGTATATACAAAAATGACAAACAATCGGCTAAATTAAAAAAAACTATGTATTAGCTACATCACGTGAAAGTACATAAGAATAACTTCATTTAGGCAAAAAGAAATTCACTTGACCATTTGGGCAAATTGGGGAAGGTTTTGAAAATTTTGTGGGATTTGGACTAAAAATGGAATTGCGGCCAAACTTGACGTTTCTTCAGTATACTTACACAGGATGTCTCATCGGGAACTGAATAGATCGATATAGAGAAAAGTACGCATCAGAAAATTTTGAAAATTTAGATAATTACTAATGTCGGTGTGGCCAATCCAACTAAAATAATTACAAGCAGCTGGCACTTCCGCTTATACCACCGGAAGTCGATACCAACTTGCTTATTTCAAATGGAACACCCTATATATTTTAGGGTTTTTGAAAAGAGCATAAAATTCTGAGTCGAAAATATGTAGCATATCCTATACCTAAACGTAGCCATTTCAGAGATATTTGATATTTTATAGAAAATTTGACAGGTGCAACAGTTTGCAAGAGCCGTTATAACTTTCTTAAGATGTAAAAGATCCTCATTTGCTTCTTGTCACGTAAAAATAACACAAGGAGAACTACGTTTTACAACTGAAATAAATTCAATAATATCATACCAAGTGTTCCGTTTTTCGCGTTACATTTTGTCAACTTCAAACTGCGAAAACTTGTTTAGGTCAAATGGAACACCCTGTATTTTTTTACGTCAAGTTATGTAAAATTGAATTCCCTTTTTTCTGATATTAACATTGTGGGGGTTAAAGTTACAACTTTTTGAAATATTTGCGATTTTATTAGAAATTCATGAATTGTTGGTAATCATTTCATCAAAATAGCCATGACTAGAAACAATCACTCATTATCTTATGTCAAAAAATGCCAGCACCTTTAAATTATACCAACGAACACTTTTTTGAATTTGTTTATTATTTATGGAGAATGTGATAAAGTAATATCAAGAACTTGCAGCACATTTGCTACTCGATATCCACAAAAACGCAAAATAACACTAGCACTGTCACTGTAACATAAGTATTAATCGAATTGAAGATATGGCATAAACTAAAATATCAGAGATAAGATCAATTTAAAATATGATTTCATTTTAATTTAATAATTGCTCAAAATTCCGCCCTCGAACCTCGACACATTTTTCGCACCTTCGGATTAGTTCCTCATGGGTAGCTCTTCTAATTGAATCCTGTGATATGTTTTGAAATGCATTTCTTACTCTTTGCATACCATCTTTAATGGTTGTTAATGGGCTCTCATAAACTTTATTTTTAATAGTTCTCCAAATGAAATAATCCAGAACTGATAAATCGGGCGAGCGAGGAGGCCATAAGAAAGGTCCATTATTGGCAATCCATTGATCATAAAAAGTTTCTTGTAAATAATTATTAATTAAATATGCGTTATGTGGGGGAGCACCGTCGTGCTGATAAAAAATGTTTCTATGTTCGGCGGGAGGTAAATTTTCTAAATAATTATTATTCAAATTTTGTAAGATATTCAGATATCTTTCACCTAAAAAAAACAAAAATTTACCTATACATATTAGCAGAAGAGAAAATTTAATTTACCGTTTAAATTTTCCTAATAAAATTGTAATGCCACCACTCTATCGTTTCTTATGGCACAGTAAACATTGAACTGCCAACTTTCCTGAAAGTTTCGCTCTCTGAACATTTGAGGATTTGAGTCACTCCCATAATGCGAATTGTGTCTATTAAAAAGTCCATTTTTAGTAAATTTTGTTTCATCTGTCCATATAATATTTCCCAAATAAGAATCGCGGCCCTCAGACCTTATTAGAATAAACTCACAAAAATTCTATCTTCTTAGGAAATCTGTTTCTTTTAATCCTTGAACCATATGGAATGAAAACGGGTGAAACTTATGTTTTAATAAGATTCTGTGAATTGAATCCTTGCATAGTCTCGATTCCAGAGCAGCTTGTCTTAATGACATCCTTGGAAATGCATGAAAATATCCCAGAATGACTATTTCAATGTATTCGTCATCAACAATAGGCTTTCTTCTTTGCATTTTTGCCTTGACAGAGCCATAATTTTTAAAATTTCCATTTTTCTGGATATCGAGTAGCAAATGTGCTGCAAGTTCTTGATATTACTTTATCACATTCTTCATGGGTGTAATTTAAACGTGCGGGCATTTTTTCACATTAGATAATGACTGATTCTAATCATGGCTATTTTGATGAAATGATTACAACAATTTATGAATTTCTAATAAAATCGCAAATATTTCAAAAAGTTGTAACTTTAACCCCCACAATGCTAATATCAGAAAAAAGGGAATTCAATTTTACACAACTTGACGTAAAAAATACAGGGTGTTCCATTTGACCTAAACAAGTTTTCGCGGTTTGAAGTTGACAAAATGTAACGAGAAAAACGGAACACTTGGTATGATATTATTGAATTTATTTCAGTTGTAGACCGTAGTTCTTCTTGTGTTCTCTTTATGTGACAAGAAGCAAACGAGGATCTTTTACACGAAGAAAGTTATAACGGTTTTTGCGAACCGTTGCACTTGTCAAATTTTCTATAAAATATCAAATATCTCTGAAACGGCTAGGTTTAGGTATAGGATATTATATTTTCGACTCAGAATTTTATGCTCTTTTCGAAAACCCTAAAATATATAGGGTGTTCCATTTGAAATAAGCAAGTTGGCATCGACTTCCAGTATAAGCGGAAGTGTCAGCTGCTTGTAATTATTTTAGTTGGATTGGCCACACCGATATTAGTAATTATCTAAATTATACATATATACATATCGGAGGCGATGAACCGATTTTCACGAAATTTGAACTGAAGGCTCCTTGATCATCTACATTAAAAGGGTCCCGTGCTCGTTTTTTAACTAGAATTTTAAAGAATCTAAAATAAATTAAAACTGAAAACTATCCTTAAAAATGACCAATTTATCCCTTTTTCGCGAAAAAAGAAGGGTTCCCCACGTACTCGAACCGGAAAACTTAAGATATTCTTAGTATCACCAAAAAAAACTTATTTTTTTATGTCGCGTTGCGCCATGTAAAATTTTCTCTGAAAATCTAATTTTACTCCACTAGAAGGCAAATTAGTTTTTTGCAAATACCTCTACAAATAAGCCTCTTGGGCGACCACGCTTAAACTTACAGATACAGCATGTTTAAAAATAATGCAACTTCTTTAAGCACCGTACCCTGCATAAAAAAATATCTACCTCCTACAATCAAATAAACATTAGGGAAGACGCTTTTGGCCTGCATCAGCACCCTGGCATGTCCTTGGTGAAACAGATCAAAAGCACCATCTGCGTATACTCTAACGGGCCTTGGGGCCGTACCATTGCGGGCCATTTCACATGTTATTTTTATATTATAATCGCACTCATCGCGTATTTTCGTTGGGCCAGGATCCTCGCTAAATGGGGCGGCAGTAAAGTTGCCCTAAAATACGAATATAACAAACATTTAATCGGGGGGTTACCTAAGGGGAACAGTACGTTAGTAAAAATAATTAATGTATTCGCTGAAATTGTTTTACCGTTCCTAAAATCCTTCTTTATTAATTGCCAGTGAAAAATTTGCAAATATTTTTCTATTTCATATACAGAAGTAACTCTTTTTCTATCCATTTATTTCTGGGTTGGCGAGACAGTCGACGTAAGCCAACTTTTAACGGAATGTGTTGTCGGGTGTATATTTACTGGACAGTTGAAAAACGCAACAAACACTTTACCATCTCATTAAAATACCGTTACTCTCTGTACTATCTCGCCTGCAAATTGAATCATCTTTATAGATTTTTAAAATGTACGTCGGCTAGTTTGATAATAAGACCATGCCGAATGGTTCACCGGCGTTAATAATTAGCTTGTAAAGTTTTTGTTGCGCTTTTTGAATGCCCAGTAAATATACACCCGACTATATCGATGTTTAAGCTAGGTACAAGGTATGGACCAGACCGACCTCCACCACATGGCTATCAATTTATCATATTTGTAATTTACAACATTCATCATCTCGTTCATTACCGTGTGACTTTTCAATCCGCAGATCTAGCTCAAACAGTCACAATAACCGAGTCCTTTGCTGATGCGTATAGCCACATTCGTGATAAAAAATTTCCACAGCATAAAACAGTGACTGAACTGACGTATTTTATGTCCGGGAAGTCAATACATCCATTTGGTTTTCGCGCACTTTCATGAATATTTAAAAAGCGTTATTCAAGTTCGAATGGCCGTATTACGGCGTTAAGATATTCTCTAAAGGCGCATTTACACATTGACACGAATGGCGAGTCGAATCACAAGGCGAGTGCCGGATTAAATGTGTAGTCGGTTCACTCATCATTCGCTTCGTTCCTCGCCTTGCCGCTCGTAGCGCTCGCTGTTTTTTGGGGACGAATCAAATGCATGTAGACTTCGATGTACACATGTAAAACAAAAATGACTTCCATTGTATGTGCAAGTTTTCGTCAAAGATCTATCGACAACTCGAACTAGCACAGACGGACCACTGTGCTCACGATAAGTATGTTCGACATATTAATCGGTAAATAAGTAACAGGTTAAATCGATATTGAACTGTCAATTAGTTGTAAAAAATTAAGAAACGATAACTAACCAAAAATTTTGGATCTGAACCTTGCTCGTTCACTAACTAATCACTAGGTCCTAATAACAATTAGTATTCTTATACAGTGCGGAGATCGCTATTAAGATGTATAGGGAAATCTTATACACTTATGTACATGTGTAATACGGGTGAGAATGTCATCTAAGGGTGTGTGATTGGGGTGGGGCGGCCAAATGCGCTACACGCTGGCGCTGCTGTGATTGTCGATGTTATGGATTTATCCATTATTTACACATTTACTAGAGTCCGTTGGGCTTGGGCCACAGATAACCTTACGAAATTTAAGTATTATTACACAAAAAATAAGATTAATCAATTAAAATGGATATTTATTTAACAGGAGGGAAAGTACAAATAATTAAATGACTGCATGACACAATAAATTTATTTATTTTACTTTAGCGTACAAAAATCGAACCGCTCCCACTTATTTTGAAAAAGATACTTATGTTTATTTGTTGACCACCATAACTAATTTCAACAAATTAATAGTTTGGGATGACCCGTGGTACTTCGTAAATTCCTTATTTGACAACCGGTCACCAACAACATTTACATTACTAACCTCAGCGCATCGACCAGGACCTCTATTCTGTAATTATGGGGAGTGAGCATTCATCACATCACACGCATCTCGCCCGACCGTCCTAGACTGTATTCTGTAAGTTCAGTGAATAGGTGGTCAACGTGAAGGGATTCAGCGAGAATAGCCGAATTTACAACCAATTAGGGCGGCGGAAAAGCATCAGATGTTCGGTGCTCGGTTGTTGTCATTGTCATGTCACATGTCATTAATTAAAGGTGACAGAATACATTTTTGTTGATAAAAAATTCCGTACGGATCCTCGTTATTGGTAATATATATATTTTTAAATATAACCATAATAAACTAAAAGAGTAATTGTAATATTTGCTAAGAATTATATTATTACCTCGTTGGCGGTGAGCAAATCGTAATGTCCATTCTGATTCACAGATTTGACAAAAATAATTTTTGGCCGACGCAAACTGTCATAAAAGTACGGTTAGGATCACCGTTCTCCCGGGGAATTGGCGGATTCCCTCACGATTTACCAGTAGAAATTCACGCATTTTTCGCACGATGTGATCTCTCCCGTAGTTACAGAATAAACTTTTATACATTTTCAAATGAACTCCGCCCACTTCTCACGGGAATGTGCTTTCACGCTTTTACAGAATAGAGGTCCTGCTGTCATGACTAACCCCACCATCCATTTCATATCACCTCGTGATTCTAACCCATATTGCACTCTCGGTCAAATCGGTACTTACTCTTGAACTTGAACTTCGTACGCGCTATATCTGAAAATTTTGTTCCAGCTACAAATGACATCCAAGATATCTCTGCATTTAAAGAAATGCAGCAATACTTGCCCAGAACATCGGGAGTCCTCAGAATTTTCGCAAGCACAATTGTGCAGAACTCGTATACATACTCGGTAATAAACAATATTCCCTTTTCTGCATACGATGGTATATGCTGTTTCAATCTGATGAGCATCTAACTATAAAAAGGTGCTGTTATAGTCCAGTACACATTTAGAGGGTACTCAAAAAATGCCCTCATTACAATACCGATAAACTAGTCGCAAAACTAATTGCGCCCAGGCAAGTACTTGAAATATTTAGATCAGAAACTCAGTCGTTCAATTTTAACAGCGCGTTACAGTCTAGTATTATTAATATGTACATTCTAATACATACGAATTTTAAGTTCGACTCTGTACTATTTCATTCACAAATTGATTCGCTTACCTTTATAGGTATTTATTGTGCGTCGGCTTGCTTGAGGATACCATGCCGCATGATCCAACGGCGATAAGGAGGTCGTAAAGTTTTTGTTGCCTTTTTTGAGTGCACCGTAAATCTGAGCTTGACTATAACAACACCTTAACTTATTGAACCACTTCTTCCCGTTCCTTGTGAAGACTAATCGCTGCTATTAAAATACAAGTCAAGTTATATTTTTCTTGTTCAAAAATGTACAAAAAGTCACGCGTACTGCTCATCAGTGGCGGCTCGTGAGTTTTGAAAGTGAAGAAGTAGGAGGGCGGGCGGGTGGTCCCTGAAAAGGTCATTGTGTTTTTCTAGCACTTTAAAAATGCCTACCATTACACAAATGTATGTAATTTTCTCTTCACGTTTATCAGTTTTTTGTTTATACATTTATTTAACGTCGCCCTATTTCCGCTGCTGAGGCCTAACTAACACCGATGCCTGTAGACGAGCTACCCTCAACCAGAAATTTTGCCCAACCTCTTCTCTTAAGAAGAGTAGGGGTTCTTTTACTTGCCTAACATTTAATAGACAAGGAACCGACGGCTTTACATCCCCTCCGAAGGATGGTATATCCCCTATACAACCCTCGCCTAAGATTGTATAGCTTCCGATTGTACAAGCCGCTGGAAGATGTGTGAGGCGAGGACGCGGTCTTCGTTGGAACGGTCACCCATCCAACTACTAACCGCGCCTGATGTTGCTTTACATCGCATATCGAAATATGTACATAGTAAAGACGCACCTACGCTCGCCCCGTTTGTCAGTTTAATTCTCGTGATTTTCTCTATAGAGGATCATAACTAAGAGAACTGAATCCATTTAACAACAAATAATTCACCACGCCTGGACAACAAAAGATGTCGAAAAAATATTCACTTAGAGCACTAATTTTTCGACCGCCTGTTAATTATTTTATATATGTTTAAGCCGCAAATTGCCACTATTCTAATACTAATAACCGTTCATTATCTTGTGAAAGAGATGCTCAACTGATGAAGACACGGAAGTCTGAAGTGTACATGCGCTAGAAAGAGAGGGCTAGCTGCGGTCATATCCAACATGTGTCTTTGAGAACGCGCCAAGCATTCAAGGTCACTTATCACATAAGGATAACGTATTAAAATAGAAGCTAAGCTTTTCTTGGCCTCCGGTTCATCTGACCAAACGCGATCCGTAATGAGAGACTGGGAAATATGCATACGCGGACTATCCAGACTCCAACGTTACTACCTTACATGTTTGTGGAAAAGTAATTTCAAATGTTTTTTTGTACACTGAAAATTAATTAATGAATTAACAATAATGAAAATTGAGATAAAGCTACATGTAGATTTTCTACTTGTAAAAAATATTTTCAACTTGTAAAAAATATTAGTTTGGAGATATTCTGCTTCTCCCAAAATTATAGAGGAGGCTCAGCCTCCCCTGCCTCCTCCGACGAGCCGCCACTGCTGCTCATAGTTAACAACAATAAAATAAGACTTGACTTGCTTTTTAGAAACAGAAGAATAATGGACAGATAAAAAATATTTGCAAAATTATCATGAGCTATAGAGAATGAAGGATTCAAAGAATGATCTTAATCGGCACATTTTGTTCATTTTTAAACAGTAAAAAGATAACTTGACTAGTTTTACTAACTGCGTTCCTCAGTACAGTATATCAAAAAGTTAGTTTATTATTTATATTAAATTAAATGGTAAGATGCCTTATAATAAGATGAAGTTATAATATGGTGTTTGTGTTTTATTTTATTGAACAATTGTTAGTAGTAATTATATAAATTACATAAAAAGTGCATCAATTAGAATCGGAAGGCCGCCTGCTATACCTATTGAACTCTATTACAGTAAGTAATAGAGTTCAGCGGCTATACCCAGCAATTACATGGGTTCAATTTGAACACATTAAACCAATCATCTAACGAACGTTCTTAGGCGACTGTATCTGTATAAATGATGTATGTCTATTTGCCAAAATCCTGCTCCTTAGCACCTATTTTTCATTTGTTTTATATATTAATATGCAAACGAATTCTGGAAAAAATCGTATTGTTTGCTCTTTATATGCCAAGAACAGATCACTTGGCAAACATACTATTTACTATATATTTCATGATGGATAAAATAAGTAGCCCATCCCCAGGTTTATCCTCTTAGAATAATGGTAATAACTAGTAATCAATAATTCAATCAGAAAATATACAAATCAATTAGGAGCCACCACAACAAGGATCAAAGTTTAGATACTAATTTTTAAGACTGAGTTTGCATGCACCAGTCAATCGCGAGTAAATTTACATCAATCCTGTCGACAACAGTAATTGAATTACATCAATCCTGTCGATAACACAGAAGCCACACCAGTCTAGGAACCAGATTCGGCATACAGAACACGAACTGTAATCGCGACGCTATTTTATGTTTATATGTACTAGGGCGGGTTTTACAAACGTGGTTAAACTTTGAACTAAGTTCAAAAGCCAAGGTTATAATTGTAGCAGCAATGGTAGTCAAGGATCTTGAACCAAGTTTAGGTTGAACTGGAACTGAACTTTGTTTGTACAACTCGCCCCTAGTACCACAAATGTTTGCAAAACCTCAGTGACACACAGAACATCTTGAAGTATTGTGGGTTGCGCGTACTTAGTTGGCATAAAAGAAGAAATATTAGTAAATCACCGAATTTAGCTATCAGGAACACATTAAGTGCTGTGATATAATTTGATATAAGTATAGTTTGAATAATAAATACGTAGGTATTTAGAACACATGGAAATGTACCAGACTTTATTCATGTTTGTGTGTAATACTTTTTTTTTTTATACATTTATTTAACGTCGGCCTATTTCCGCTACTGAGGCCTAACACCGACGCCTGTAGACGAGCTACCCCCAACCAGGAATTTTTGCCGAACCTCTTCCCTTAAGAAGAGTAGGGATCTTTTACTTGCCTAACATTTAATAGACAAGGGACCGACGGCTTTACATCCCCTCCGAAGGATGGTATATCTCCTATACAACCCTCGCCTAAGGTTGTATAGCTTCCGCGCATACACTGATATACAAGCCGCTGGAAGATGTGTGAGGCGAGAACGCGGTTTCCGTTGGAATGGTCACCAATCCAAGTACTAACCGCGCCTGTCGTTGCTTTACTGTGTAATACTTAAATGTTTATAGTTATTTAATAAAGAGGAAATTAGTGAGCCATGTAAAAACTTTTCTGTACATCCTTAATAAGAATATGTGTTAAACTCTAAACTTCAACTCTAACGAAAAGCTTTAAAATATTACCATTTTTATCAATATTGTTATAAGGTTTAAATTTGTTTAAAACGATGACGATGCTATATGGTTGGATGAAGATGTTGACACATCGAATGTTCCTAATATTATCCAAATCGAGAACGAAGTGACTGCTATGCCAGTCATGAATAATATAAAGGATGGGTTCAAAGTCCATGGACACAAGATCGTTCATTTGATTTGTTGTTTAGTAAAATTTCTAAAATGTTTGTTTTATTGTTGATTTAAGGTTAATGACAGATAACCTATCACCTCATTAGTCCTGAGGAAGACAATAAAGTTTGTCGAAACGTCGACTTTAAAGAGGATATAAAAGTTTTGCTTCTTTTGTTGTCCAATTATCGACGAAATACTTACCCAACATTAATTAACTTCACTCACGTTAAAAAATTTCAACTAGATTATTAACGTTTTCAATCACAAAACAAAAAAAATCGCAAATAATTTTTACCCTCAGAGTTGACAACCTCAAGTTCTAATTCACTTTTTATTCTAATTACTATTTAATTATCAAATCAATCAATAAATAAATTATTTTTTTAGAACAGTTACGAATACGTTTTCACTTCAGTTCCAAAACTTTTACGTTTTTACTTTCCCATATACGTATTTATGATCGTGCAAAAATCGATATTGAGTTTTTGGCGAATTTACACATTTTCTGGCCCCTGAAGCCAAAAAATTGATATTAAAAAAATGTCTGTCTGTCTGCCGCCTGTGGTCGCACCTAGAGCCCAAACTACTGGATCGATTTTACTCAAATTTTATATGCGTATTCAGGACGGGCTAACCTTGAGGCGAAATCGCAAAATAGGACTTATCTCAAAGAGTTAAAATCTAAAAACCGATAAGAAAATGCAAAATAACTTTCTTCACAAAAACGGCTCTAACGATTTTAATCAAATCAAATCTAGCACATGGATATTCTCTTCGTTAACCCTAAAAAAATAGAGAGGAGAGACAGGCTGTGAGTTAAAAGAATGAAATATATATTTTTTAAAAACTGTTGTAACGATTGTGATCAAATATGGTACATGGATGGTTCCTTAGTAGCAGTATAAGATGGAGAACTATTTGCTTCTAGAAAGTTAAGGGAGGGATGTTGCAAGGGATATGTTTTAAATGAAATAATTTTTTCCTCTAAAACTGCTCCGAAGATTTTAACCAAATTTAACACACATATAATCTCTTAGTACTAGTATAGCACCCTCGATATTTTAGTATTAGGAGAGGGGATAGTTTCAACCCTAGGAGGGGATAAGATGTTATATGGTTAAATTCCATACGGCCTATCCTAATCCTGTCCCAAAAACCGATCCGCATGCCTACGATGGAAAAAACGACAAATAGGGATGGTTTATCGAGTTTAGGGGTAGTTGCTGGGGGGGTGGGAACCTCAAAATCGTGTTCAGCGCCCTCGAAAACCAAGGGTACCCATGTTTCATTCCTCTCATAAAACTTTTGGTGTATTTTCAACTTTCTCATGGACTAAAATGGTAGAGTAATGCATTCCTGTTAGTCGGATAGAACCTCGAAAAATGTGAATTCTTTCTAACCTAACGAGACTGTTTCCTCCCCTTTTTCGAGGATGCTGAATACGATGGCGATGGTAAAATTTCTCTCCGAGGTCACCCCACCCCTCAAATGGCCAAAAACCACCCCCGAAAGTGGTAAACCGCGTATCCGCCGTCTCCTACCAGCCAAATCTATGTTTTCGAGGATGCTGAGCACGATGGTGATGTCAAGACTCCTCCACGATCCCCGCCAACCCTTCATACTGCTAAAGACCACCCTCGAAAGGGGTAAACCGCGGATAGGCCGTCTTCTCTCTGCTAAACCCGTGTTACCCCCCGTTTTCGAGGATGCTAAGCAGAATGGTCTCGATCCCCGCCAACCCCCCAGACGGCCAAAAACCATCCAAATTTTTACCTGGGTAAAACGTTGCAGATCCGACCAAACACACCGATTTGCTGAACGATGAGATTTTTTACCAAGCGTTATTTCTGAACGGGTAAAATTTGGCTCTTCGCCGCCCAGAGCCCGCGTACTTTTGAATTAAATTCTTCCGTAAAAAAATCAAAAAGTACGAATATAATGATAATTTTGCCCGTTTAGTAAGAAGAGTGTAATGATATTTTTGTCCGTTTGCTGAGCGAGGAGAGGTCGTGATATTTTTTCATGCTCAGCATCCTCGAAAACGGGGGTAACACAGGTTTGGCTGGTAGGAGACGGCGGATACGCGGTTTACCCCTGTTGGGGGTGGTTTTCGCCCGTTTGGGGGGTTGGCGGAGGTTGAGGAGAGGTCTCCACATCACCATCGTGCTCATCATCCTCGAAAACGGGGGTAACACGGGTTTAGCCGAGAGAAGACGACTTATCCGCGACTTTGGGCAGTTTGGAAGGTTGGCGCGGGGTCTCGACATCGCCATCATGCTCAGCATCCTCGAAAACGGAGGCAACACAGGTTTGGCTGGTAGGAGACGGCGGATACGCGGTTTACCCCTTTTGGGGGTGGTTTTCGCCCGTTTGGGGGGTTGGCGGAGGTTGAGGAGAGGTCTCCACATCACCATCGTGCTCAGCATCCTCGAAAACGGGGGTAACACGGGTTTAGCCAAGAGAAGACGACTTATCCGCGACTTTTGGCCGTTTGGAAGGTTGGCGCGGGGTCTCGACATCGCCATCATGCTCAGCATCCTCGAAAACAGGGGGGGACATAGTCTCGTTATGCTAGAAAAAATTCATATTCCTGTCCGACTTACAGAATGCACTAATGCACTAAGCGTTTGATCAAGTTGTGTCGAAGCGATCTTTACTGCAATTTCAAAAATCCTAGATTTTTGTTACAGTCCCCGAAAGGTCAAAAATATTAGTTGCAGTTTCGAAAATCAACCGTGTTAGATTTCGTCCCGACCTATTTAAATAAAAGTCAACTTTGCAAAGTTGATAAACCTTTTAAAATCTCGTTTTTTACCAGAAAATATCGACTAAATTGCTAAATAAAATAGTTTTTAGTTTCAACTATTATAAGTACATATTTTTAAATTCAATATTTCGCCTCTAAACTCAATATTATAATATACGAGATTCGCGTATTGCGCGTGCTAATGGTCACCAGCGATACACAAAATCATATCATTTCTAAATACAAATTATTTCTCGGAAGTAATAGTTGAATTTCAAAATATAAAATGTCGTGTGAGGAGAATCGCTATGTATTTTTAATCGCCTCCTGATATCGGCGAAACAGTCTCAGCATACTATGCAGTCTTTTATACTTAGCAATTACAATACCTATATTCTTCTACAAAGAATATAAAAAAGAAGCCTAAGGTAAAGTATCCGGCGACTCAGGACTGCACCGAAAGGGTCCCTTTTTCAGTTCTCTCAAAATAACGGAATACACAGTATCTGGCATAAAAATAGATATACCGATATGGGTTAAGTCTAGCCTAGCCTCGAGACTATACAGAAACCGTAGAATATTACGCTGATTGAATTACAAATATTTAGGACAGATAACGTAAAAATATGGATTTTAAAACAAACAATGTATTACTCACCGATGGCCGATATAACGCAATCAATAGGATATAAAGATCAGGCCATCCAAAACATCGTATTATTGACAACAGCAACGTCTTTGACGAAAAGATAAATAATAAACAGTAATTAAAATTACTCATCGCAAAACAATTACATCAACATATTGTTAAAAAAAGAGAGAAAACTGCAGTATGAGTTGCATATCACGAGAGATAACTTATACAGAGTGGCAACTTTTTACATTGAACAGCATTGCTACCTCGCAAACCGTAACAGTTACAGATTCGGTCAGATCAGAAAACAAATCGGATTTTGAAGGTCAATGAGATGGTTTACAAAAATTGAAAATGTTCCAATTGGTTCTGGAGATACACGGTAAAATCCGAAATGGTTATTTCTTTACCTAGCGCCGTTATTGTAAAAAATATTAGAATACTTTATAGGAATGTTTTGTTTCTTTGCACATGCACATGCATCACATCACGCGCGACAGTCATGCGTAATATGTGGAATATGGGTCCAGAACCGGCCAACTCTATCTACTGATCAATCTATGAAATTGTCAGCATACATTTATTTATTTTTCCTGAAATTCGACGCGACGGGGATTGTTTTATTAGGGAGTGTTTCGACGATTTTTTTCTTTGGAGTCACTACTTCACAAACGAAAATCGGGCCTTCCAGGGCTATGAAAGTTACTTCAAACCCTTCAGGTTAAAAAATACCTCATTATAGCTCAGTGGCTCAGTGTTTAGCTTGCAACCAACGAGTCCCGGGTTCGAGTCCTAGTTAGGGTATGGATGTTTAGTGGCGTATTTCATGTGTTATCGAGTTGGTACAGTAAACTAGACGAGGTTGTGTAAGAGACAACACGTCTAGTCGCTGTACCACTCCTGATTTCGAGTCTCAGCTGCGACAGATGGCAATGTCGTAGGGAATGATCGTTGTATAATTAGCTATGTGTATGTGAAAACAGCTCTGTAATTGGGAACATCGGAGAGTGGTGATTAATAAATTTTAAAAAATAAATAAATTTTAAAAATAATAAATAATTAATTGTGTTTAAACTTATAATAAAATAACAAAAACGTTTACTGCCTTAATTATAATCTTTAACCATACATCATGCAGCTCAACATCAATGCATACATATTTTTCAAATATAGCTTCCATATTGCCGCAGTAACAGAAAAATATGCTAAGATTATATTACATAAAGAATGCACCAAGCAACACGTCACGCGCGGCAGTCATGCATAAAGGTGGAATGTGGGTCCAGAACGCGCCAACTACATCTACTGATCAAACCAGTGACATTGTTACAGAATAGACCATTTGAGGAAAAACCATTATTCTGTGCTAAAACAATGTCGTATTAAAGATTAATTTCCTAATTTTACGCAGAATATATTCTGTAAGAAATGCATTGGTACAGTACACATTCACTGAGCATTCAAAAAATGCAACAAAAACTTTACGACCTCATTAAAATACCGTTAAACTAGCAGCAAAACTAATTGCGTACGTGAAATATTTAGATCAGCAACTCAGTCGTTCAATTTTAACAGCACGTTACGGTCTATATTATTAATATGCGCATTCTAATACATACGAATTTTAAGTTCGGTTCTGTACTATTTCGTTCGCAAATTGACTCGCTTATCTTTTAGGTTTTTAATGTGCGTCGGCTTGTTTGATGACAACATGCCGAATGAACCAACGGCGATAATAATGAGGTCGTAAAGTTCTTGTTGCGTTTTTTGAGTGCCCAATAAATGTGTGCTCGACTATACGAGTAAAATCAATAATTTCTTAAAATATTTTAATACTGAGCTACAAGCAGTCCGCACACAAGGGTATTGCGTTGAAAAATTTAAAATTAAATTAATTCAATTTTTTACACTATATATATTAACTCATTATGCGCCAGTATCCAACCGAAGACCTAAAAAAAAGAGTCTAACCTGTTTAGAACATTTTTCAAGGTGAACTGTTCTATTTTTACATGCCCTATAAGTAGATATTTCTGATAATATCGGGCAGCAATTCATTTTTTATTTAACGTTAAATCTAAACATGCTTTGGTTTCGTGTTTGAAGTTGTATTAATATTAATTAAAATAAGAAAAAACACAAAATTACACAATACTGCAGAGTCAAAATTTGAAACTTTAACATTGTAAAGAAATCCATGAGAAACCCAACCAAATTAAACTGAGACCAGAATTTAGATAATAATGTTATTAATAAAAATCATATTATACCCACGCACGATTCTTTTGCATTATATATTACCAAAGTGTGACATTTTTAAAGCTATTTTATTAATCTCACTAGGACAAGTACTCCAGTCAAATTAGACAGAAAATCTCCTTAACCTGGACATTTAAAATAAAAAGCTGAAAATTGGTACAAACTTTGAGGATGATGTCCTAGTTCGAATCCCAAAAGACTCAAACAATCCCACTTAAGGAAAATCTGCCATCTTGGTAAAACCGCTACCATCTTGGACTTTTGAATTCTGAGCTTAGCGACCGAACCAAACGTCAGATTTTGTTTGTCTTTGCGTCAATACTGTCAACTGTCATGAAGCTCTTTCCCGTGGTCTCGACGCAGTAAATTCAATTAAAGATCAACGTTTTAGTGACATCCACTTAAAACGACAGAACAAAGGCACAACTCTTGCTAATGTCTCCAAAACGATGAAAATCAAATACACTGTCGTCGAAATTAACGTCGAAAATCCGGATTGATCTACGTTCTTGAAGAGATCTTTTCAGTCAACGCAGCGTTCACAGTTGACGGTGGATTCCAACTGCATCGGGTCGTGTGATCGCGTCCAGCGAATTTCCAACAAATCTGCCTCCAGTACGTGAATAATCACTTCGGGCGGGATGTCACTGTGATCTTCGACGGTTACAACTCTCCGAGCACTAAGGATGAACAATATTTCAGAAGAAACGTCAGTCAAGCAGCGGAGCAGGCTGTAATCGACGATGCCACACCTTCAACGTCACCTCAAGGAGCGAATGTCTAAAACAAGGTGCGTTTCATCACGCTGCTATCCAGGCGCCTCACCGGCGCTGGACTTAAAGTCATTCAAGCCCCCATGACGCTGATACCGTGATGAGAAGACAGCTGTGTAAGCTGCCAACAACGGTGTGCAATCAGTAATAGTAGGCGAGGACATCGACCTTCTCGTTCTAATGGCTACGACATCCAACCCTGGAAGTAACATCCAAATGTTGATACCAGGAAAAAACAACGCAGAACCCCTGCTCTTTAGTAGTGAGAAGCTGATCGCCGCCCTTGGAGATCTCCGTGACCACCTTCTGCTTGTCCTTGAAGCAACAGGATGCGATACCACTTCTGCCCCCTGCAGAAAAGGTAAAAAGGGTTCCTTCAAGAATCTCCGAAACGACGCTTGTTTATGGGATAAAATGACTGTATTCAATCAACCGAACGCTACACACGAGGAGATTGCAGAATGGGAGGAATATTTTCTTCTCGCGCTGTATGGTTGTGATGCTAAAGAGAGCTTAAACAGCGTCAGACATTGACTGTACCGGAGGACACTTGCTAAGCAGTCCGTCAAGGCAACATTTGACTTGGCTGCACTTCCACCTACATCCGCAGCGGCTAAACAACATTCGTACCGAGTTTACCACCAGGCAAGGGCCAAATTCCGTCATTTCCTCTCGTTTAAAAACTGTTAGTATGCTAATTCCGTATATTTAAATTTAGGTTCAACTATGGATGGAAAATCGCCTGCCGGAAAAAGAATGGGGACGGATGCAGGTGAGCTAAAACCCATTCCGACTGAAGACGATACATCACCGGAGCGGGTACTCCACGTCATATCCTGCAACTGCAAATTCGGATGTGAAAAGGAAATGCAAATGCAGGACAAGTGGCCTCAGTTGCACAGATATATGTGCGTTTACTGCGCTGGGCATGGATGCGCAAATCGCATGGAAGTGGCTGGCTCGGACATCGATGATGACGTGGAACCTTTGACTGACGCTTTGCCACAGAAACGCTACAATTATGGCCAAAAAATGCAAACATTTTAGGCAAAAATGTACTTTCTTTAAAAAATAAATAAAAATGTTTGAATTTATTTGTTTAAAAAACGGACAATATTTCATATTTTTAGTGTTTTGACAGAAAAAGAACAGTAAATTACACGATTTGGCGCAAAGACGAACAAAATCGGACGGTTGGTTCAGTCACTATGCTCAAAATTCAAAAATCCAAGACGGGATTGTTTGGGAGTTTCAGGATTTCAATTAGGACATCATCCTCAACGTCTATGGCAATTTTCAGCATTTTATTTCAAATGTCTGGGCCAATGTCTAATTTGACTGAACTATAGCTAGTTTGATATATTGTTTCCTCAGATCCCTAATTAGCTTTTTCGCCTATAGCTGAAAAGTGGAAATTTCATACACACACTCAAATCTGACAACAGTGTTATTAATAAAATATATTAAAATTTACCACTGCTCTCACCACGTACGAAGGCAAGACTTTAATTTTTTTTAAACCCGTTTTTTATTATGACATAAGTGTATCGAAGTCTACCTCTAACTATTGATCAACATGATGAATGAATTCGTGTCACAAGACCGGAGTAGTAATTGAAGCCTAAATATTTTATAGTTTGGTTGTTATTGATTCCATGAGAAACAAAATTTCCAGCAATATATATTTTCTATCAGTTGTCATGACTTTTGACCTCCAAAAAAAACTCGGGGTGACTTATTATCAAATCTGACTCGTTGGCCCGGATGCGATATAAAAATTTAAGTCTTATCACCTTATCAGTTTAAAAGAATAACATATTTATTTGGAATCCCCAATTTTCGTTATTAGTATCTATAATAATAATAATGATTTACAGCCATTTTAATACGAAAAACTTAAATAACTGTGCAGTGAGCAGTGACATACCTTTAAGGCATTTATTTACTTGCTAAAAATATCTAGTCGATAATATATTCCGTGGAATTTCTTGATATAAATCTATGACAATTATTGGGTGTAGGATTTGTGAGTGTACTGGTGATCGAGCGAACGTTTTCCAATAGTTGGCAAATAAATCACGCTAAAGAGGAAAGTCAATCCAAACGAAGTACTAGTAATATTTTACTGGTGGATATACAGGGCCGGATTTAATGGTGTGGCGCCCCTGGGCCAACGACGATGAGGGGGCCCACTAATTATTTAAAAGCAAGGGAAAATGAAATATTTGCTATTGTCAACAAATAATTTATTGACAAACCAAAAATTCACATCAAACAACATTATATAGATTTTAGGTTTCCCCATGACACTTTGTTAATTTACTTACCAATGCAAAATAAAGGGTTCTGTGATTTGTGTAGGCAAAAAAAAAGTTCAGTTTAGGGACTGTTGTGAAAATGGCCAAAATTTAATCGGTTTTTTGATAAAATCATTGGTTTTAGTATAAAAAGCGATTTTAAGTCGGGAGATCAAGGTTTTTACTGTTAAAAATACGAAAAATTCGTTTCGTGTTTATTCTATTTAATTAGAAATATTCATTAAATAACCTAACCTATCGTTGATTGGAAACATTCACTAAAGAATAATACCACCACCACAGAAATTAGAATCCAATCTAACATTTGATTGGAAGTATTAGAAATGGAAATAAGCTAGGTTAAGTTGGGGATGACTTATGCTTTTCGGACATAATTTACTGTGTCGTAAATGTAATGAGTGATTGTGTCGGAACTAAAGGTTCACAGTCCAAGTAATGGGGGTTTCTATCTGTATATCTATTCGCAAAAGGTCGGAAAGAAATGAAATTTGGTGGGATGGTAGACAAAGGTCTCCTGATAGTTCACCTCAGTTTGCGACCTCGGGGGTTGCCGCTCGAGGGGTGGGGGATGAAAAATTTGCGTCGCGACGCTTTTCGAGAAATAGCGCCGTTCTGGTAAGTGCTATCGAAAAAACAATTTTAGTCTTTGCATTTTTCGTCTGCGACCGACAGTTTCCGTTCTACGGTGCGCCAAAGTTGGGGGTTGATTTACAATTTTCAACAAAATCAGAATTTCATCGCGGATTAAGACGAAGATCGCTATCAAACAAACAACCCTGCAATATTTTTTTTCTTAAAGAGTAATGTTTTCTGAGTCTGCAGATGCCCCATTTGATACATTTGGTCGTATATAATAAAATATATGATATATTATAGGTATTTTTTTAATTATCATTATCTACGGTCAATATTTCCTTATACCCCAGTCATAAGTCAAAAAAGGTATGAAAAACTGCGAAAGTTTTGAATTTTGAGACAACATTGGAGTATAGTTCAAATGTGCTTTTAGAGGGCGGAATATTAAAACATAATATTTTTAGTCCCAAACTCCTCTATAAAATTCTTATTTTACTATAAGGAACGTAACCAAACTGCAACCAACAACTATTCTCCGGGCTCTGTGCCCCACCGAATGCTGAATTACAAGTTACAAGCCTGACGCGTTAAGTGTAATAATCGTATATTACCATCAAAACGATAATGCTTCGATTGCAACAAACACCAGCCGAAAGAATGACCCTACTTAAAGGAGCTCTCGTGCCAGTCGTCACACGCCACTTGCAGACTGCAGTTTCGAGCTGTTGGCTCTCGTCAGTACAAGGTAGGCATGTGACGACCGGCACGAGAATCACTTGACCACTTAGTATATTTCGGTATCTTTGGGATAGCGACATGTAAAATAGTCAGCAGGCGTCATCTAGCGGTCCAGTGTCTGTTGCAATCGAAAAATAAATAGCCTGACTGGGCTCAGTATAGTTCAAATGTGATTCTAGAGGGCGGAATATTAAAACATAATATTTTTAGTCGCAAACTCCTCTATAAAATCCTTATTTTACTATAAGGAACGTAACCAGACTGCAACCACCAGCTACTCTCAATTGCAACAGACACTGGACCGCTAGATGGCGCGTGCTGACTATTTTACATGTCGCTATCCCAAAGATACCGAAATGTACTAAGTGGTCAAGTGATCCTCGTGTCGGTCGTCACATGCCTACCTTGCACTGACGAGAGCCAACAGCTCGAAACTGCAGTCTGCAAGTGGTGTGTGACGACTGGCACGAGAACTCCTTTAAGTAGGATCAGCCTTTCGGCTGGCGTTTGTTGCAATCGAAGCATTAGCGTTTTAATAGTAATATACAACTATTACACTTAACGCGCAAGGCTTGTAACTTGTAATTCAGCGTTCGGCGCGGCATATAGCCCGGAGAGTAGCTGTTGGTTGCAGTCTGGTTACGTTCCTTATAGTAAAATAAGGATTTTATAGAGGAGTTTTTCTGCCCCCCGGAACATTGTTAAATTTGCAAAAAACGTAAAAAGCAATAACTTTCTGAAAAAATTCTGAAATTTATGCAAACTTTGTAGAACATTATTGGAGAACATTTTAATAATTACAAGACATCTATCAAATTTGCGCCCTGCTACGATGACAGGAACATTGCAAATAGTTGCTTATTAACTTTATTTTTATATTTTTTTTTTAGTTCCAGGGCATTTGCGTTTCCACCTATCGTCCCTTTCCGCAACGTGCCAGTAGTGTGGTGTTCTCTGACGAGTGCAGTGTACATCATGGCGTCACTTGATAAAATTTGTTTCATATATGAACTAACATTGCGCAAAGGACATACCGTTGTGGTTAAAGAAAAAAGGCTTGAATACATTAAGGAGATCTAGCCAATCGCGAGAAGACAGTAAAAGCGATACAGTGTTGGTGAATCAACAAACAGTTACTGTGCATGACGCGTGCCGTAAACATGATATAAATCCTAAGCTTATTGCATCATCAAAACGTAAACAACGTGATGATCAAGGCAGTGCATGCGCAGATGAACCTTCGACTTCACGACTTTTTTTTTGTAATACGGTAATAAACAAGGATTTAAAGAAAGCGAGACTATCCGATCGGGACCCCATTTACAAGGTGCGAACCCTAGGAATTAAAGAAAAAATCCTGGCGTGTGGTGAGAAGCGCGCAGATGGTTGAGGTCGAGCAGTTGCGAATCGTCTCGCAAACATTGCTGATTAAGTTGCAGTGGAGGCTCGCTATTACCAGTAATGTTTCATAAAATTCCATCGTAGAGCCGGTGTACCCTCATCGGACAAAAACAGAAAATATCGACCAGCAACAAACGAGGATGCAGCAATTTATAGTTATGTAGAAGAAAATGCAGAGGAATGCCAGTTTTGCCTCGAAGATCTGATGAATTCAATCGAGGGATAGTATCGACCTGATGTACGGACGATCAGACCCGATTACTGCAAAAATATGGCGACGACGTTATAATTGTGCAGCGCGCTAGGCAGTCGCCAATAGTGTGCTTTAAAAATACGGGATTCAAAATTATAACGAAAAAATGGTACAAGAACAGAAAAGAAACTCATCAAGGCGAACGAATACGTATAGTTCAGGCCGCTGCAGCAATCATCCTAGAAGACATTCGTTCTCAAGTCCATGCAACTGCGGAATATCTACCATCGGCGAATTTCTTACAGGACGTAGATATAATTGTACCGGAAGCTTTGCGAACTTTTCTTAACGACCTAATTTTGAAACACAAGCGTGGGCCCCTAAATAAGTGGGGTATTAAAATTACAGCCCTCGCTCATTCTATTATAGCAGCCGTACGACCTAATGCAGAATTAACGGAAGCCGTTGCCGCTGGCGAACTGTTTACGTTGAGGCAGTATGGTGCAGGAAGCGAACATCGTAAGTTGGACTCTGCGGTATACGAACTTTGTACAGGCGGTCTCCAAAAATTCATTTAATCTCGCGGCGCTGCCACCAACATCCGATGCGTGCCATCATCATTCATTGCGTACATATTGTCAAGTACAGAGCTGGCGGGAGTTCAGAAACCTCCAGAAGATCATGGATGGCGAAGAACAACCACACGACTGGACGCGATACGCATCACAAAGGAACCAGCTCCAGAGGTTTTACTGAAGAGTATCTCGTGCAGATGCCAGAAAGGTTGTGGGCCTGCTTATGGTTGCCGTAAAGCAGGATTAAAATATTCGGTTCTGTGTTTACACTGTACTGGGACGTCCTGCGAAAACATTCCTGACCAGATTGCGTTAGACGACAACAATGCAGAAGATGCCGAAAACGTTCCCGATCAGACACAGGACGATGAGGACCAAACGGACAACGCCGAGTTTGCCGATTCTGGCTCGGAATTGATGTCAACGAAGGCGAGTCAGTTTTACAAAGTCACAAGCGACTCAAAGTGAAATAAACCCCGTCATCGACCGTGGATTAGGCCTTTTGGGGATACCATACGCACCGATCAACTCTATCTCAAAGGTGGTGTGGAAATGAGTTTAAAATGATATTTTCTCATGTATGCACAAAAATTATAAATTTGTCGCCTAGGTCAACAATAATAAGGAAATACTGACCGTAGATAATAATAATTAGAAAATGCCCATATCGGAGTATGTAGGGGCGCGCTTTAAAAAATCATATCTTTTATTATATACGATCAAATGTATCAAATCGGGCATCTGCAGACTCAGAAAACATTACTCTTCATCTTAATTCGCCATGAAATTCTGATTTTATTGAAAATTGCAAATCAACCCCCAACTTGGGCGCACCATAGAATGGAAACTATCGGCCACAGACGAAAAATGCAAACACCAAAACTGCGCACAATTTTGTTCTCTACATATTTCACTTGAACTTTGTTCGATAGCACTTACCACAACGGTGCTATTTTCCGAAAAGCGTCGCGACGCAGAGTTTTCATCCCCCCATCCTTCTAGCGGCAACCTCCCGAGGTCGCAAACTGAGGTGTACTATCGGGAGACCTATGTCTACCATCCCACCAAATTTCATTTCTTTCCGACCTCTTGCGAATGGAAACCCCCCATTGCTTGGACTATCAGCTTATCATTGATTTTTGTGAAAAGAATCCAATTTTCGGTTAAAATCAAAGTTAAAATATGCAATGATCGCACACTATTTTCACATGTTTTGCATTTTTAACAATAAAAATCTTGCTCCCCGACTTAAAATCGCTTTTTATACTAAAATCAATGATTTTAGCAATGCACCCAATTAAATTTTGGTCATTTTCACAAAAGTCCCCAAACTATTACCGAATTTACTTTTTAAGCGTAACGTACAATTATTTATCATTAAATTTAAATTTAATGCTTCATAATTCGTATATTTTAAATTACGGTTGTCACATGTAATAATAATAAATATTATTAGAATAATTACCTTATGCGATACAATACAGTAATTAAACATAAAAACATTAGTCACAACATGCACAACGCATTTATTATAATATTTCTAATCAACGCAAATGATCTATAGAGATGAAATTATGCTTTTTCTGAATTGATAATTCGCCGACGTATTAGTCTAACACGTCGGGAATTTACCGGTAACATCACCCGCGAATACGAAGATTTCCGAACGGTTAATATGTCGGCGATTTACGAATATGCCTCCGGCATTTCAGCCCCTGTTGTCTTCCTTTAAATCCGGCCCTGTGGATATAAGTGAAGATCATGTGGTTCTAGGACCCAAGGTAAAGTGTATACGAACTTAATTGAAACCGTATAAAAACTAAAAGCCGGCAAAAACAGTCGGCATCTCTTAATTGTACATGGGCGGAGGTAAATAGAAAAGCTTGTCATAAGAAAATGATAAGATTTTCGGACGTTATTATATTACCCTCTGTTTCAAATGGTCTCCAGAAAGCCATGGTAAATTAGTAAATAATTAAAATATTTTACCTTTTATATAGTAGTAAATATTTATAAATATGAACAATAACTAACTAAACTCCTCCTATAACAGGTATTTATGCACTGCACTGGCACATTGACTCTCATAAGTCCACCGTTGACTACTGAAAAACGATTTACGAGGTTTTTTTATGCTAGTAGGCCTGTCCGTTTTATTATCTTTAAACCAATGCAGTCGTAGATGGTTCATTCAGGCTGATTACATTGCCAGTCTCGGACTCGCCTGCACAGTTTCAACTATCATTCGAATCTCGATACCATTACTCAATATATAGGACAAAATATCAAGTTCAGTGCGCACGGTCCTGTGCTTTAACACTGACCAGTTTCAATTGTCCTCGTATAAAGTATACATACACACATTTAGTTGAATTATAGGTATTAGAAATCGAACTGGTAAATGCTGTTTTTTACACAAATTGGCATTTTCATTTCGACATTTCAATGTTAAATGTATCAATTAAAATCATAAACAAAACATGTAAAAAGGGAGAAATCGCCTATGAATAAAAATATGATGTAATAAAACCAGAGGAACAACTGAAGACACCGTAACTATCAAAGAAAATAACTGCGTAGGTATGTAATTAACGCGCCAATTAACAATAATTATTCACTGCAATTTAATACTTGCTAACCTTCCAAGGTCCTTTATAAATAATACAAATATAATTATGGTCTGTTGGTGTTGTTCTAATCATTACCTAAATGCCGTTTCTTGAACCGGGATTTTCTGCTACCATACAGCTTCATGTTTGTAAACAATCAACAAAATATCGTACGGTTCTAATTTCTTTTTTCTGATGACAGATTTAATTGCCAACAATTTATCCTTTATAGCAATCTGGCATAATTACAGAAAAACACATACTGGAACAAACTGAAAACTTTGAACCCCCTGTATAAAATATCTAATAGTAATTTAACGCAACAATGACTAATGGACCTATTGAGGGATAGTTTTTAAACGATAATAAATAAAGAATTATTAATATTATTTTACGTCAGACACGTTGATGAAGGTGAACTTAGAAAAAATAGCCTTGTACAAAATTATTGGCATCATTATAATCGCATTATAATAAAAGTAATAAAAGCTGTCTATAACTGGCCACTAATGTTCCTTCTTTGCAGCGGGTAAAGGTCTATTATAAGTTTAATTTTAGCTTGTTTAAAATGGGTTTCCTAAAATCAGTCGCTATCACCGAGTAGAATGCTGTATTACAAAGTCAAAACACTTACCTACCAAGTACACGATAAGATTAAAATTTAATGGACAAGGCAGGTTTCTAGCCCAGTCAGATGTCTAGCTAAGAAATTGCCGAAATTAAGACAAAATCAACATTTTCGGGCTTAAGAGGCGTATTTCTATTTTCAAAATTTAATAACTACCTCGAACAGCACAATCAAATAGTCAGTAATAACGATAGAATCTTGGAATTTGTTCTATACAATATGGCATGTAACGTTAAGAAAACCGATGTATCACCCTGCCTTATGCATTGAATTACAAATTGTTCAAAAAATTATAATTTTCCCATATTTAATCAATCTTTTAATTTTAAGAAAGCTAATTTTCATGCACTTTATAGTTAATTAGAGCTAGACATAGTAGTTGCTGACCGAGGGTTCAGCTACTGGACAACGGGTAAGTATAACCTTTATTTCCCGCTAACAGATCTGTTTCAGATACGCCAGGACGGACCACCACTACCAGAGACATGACGTTTTCAACCCTAACCCAACCTCCTTGCGGGCGTCGGACAACATACCGTCCGACGCCCGTTGTCCTACCTGCTCCGTGGAGACCGAAAGTGCTAAAAGAAGCACTTAGGTCTCCACACTCCCGAGCTACACAGCTCATCCTTACCTTTCCGACGATCCGGGGTAGGATATCAATTGATGTCCTACGTACCGGCAGTCAGTCCCAGCCAAAACTTCCTAAACCCAACTCGACCGATGACTACCCCCGGGGGTGACAAGCTGGCGAAGAAAGAAAACATCAAGACAAGAAGAGCGCCAGAAGAGACCTCAGCCAGCGAGGTTCAACAGCCAGGACCAGGGGAGGTCCGCAGAAAATACCACGACACATTTCACATTTGTAAGCTGGGTCTGGTAGAAGTACGCGGGCCCACCTATCACGAAGGCCGGTCCAGGTCTACAGAGATAATCTAGGTGCAAAGAGTAATAGTCCTACTCGGCCCTAGTTATCGAGACCGACATCCAGCCAATGGATATTGGCGCGCCTGGTATGTCTGTTAATGCAGCTTTGTTTGTATTTTATGAGCAAATATATGCTGTTTTCAATGAGCATGCTCCTCGAAAGATACCACCTCGCAAACAATAGCTAGCCTCCGTGGTTCAATTCTGATACAATTAAGCTTCTAAAACAGAAAGGCTTGGAGAATATATAGTAAATTTAAAAGCGTGTGTGATTATAACAATTTTCAGTAGTAGAGAGCATCGTTAAAAATTTCTATTAATAATGCCTGTAATAAATATATTAAGGAAGCAGAAAAATCTATCAATACTAACCCGAACAAGTTTTGGATCTTTGTTAACTCGAAACAAAATATCCAGGTTACAATACAGAACTTTCTCATCTAGTGTATGTGATCTGTGCGAACTATCGAATTTAGTTGCTGTGGTTTACGCTCGTTAAAATTGAACTTGTGCAAAATATTGTTATGTGCCGCCCTCTTACGGAAAGAGAGTAGCAGAGTGAAAGGAGGCCTGCCTAATTAACTACCAGTAAAACGGTAATTCGCCAGTTGGCCAGAGATGGCACCATTATCACGGATATGCTAGAAACATCCCGAATGACAGACTGAATGAATCGAGAATAAGCGCCACGGATATGTAAGAAGCGGGACCAGCGCATGAGTCAGTTCAGTACAGTTCTGAGATGAGCCAAGTAATCGGACAAGATAAAGGATAACAATAAGTTGTTAATTGTAGTAGCGAGTCTATAGTAGATGAAAGTTATAATTAGTGTGTTATCGTAAGGACTAATTATTGTAATTTAGTGATTAATAAATCGGTGGTTAGTGACTATATGTGTTGCAATTATTGAACCTACGCTTGGAAGTGTTTACCACAGGGTGTAAGTGTTAAAGAACACGCCAAAACCCTCGATGAACTTTTCGAAACTGTAACAAAATCCGAAACATTTCGCATGAAAAGCGTGCTTCACGTAAAAATGCCGTTGGAAGAGGTTTTTATACATTCAATCACACTTTCGCTCTACGGAGCGTTTTTTATGCCAAAATCTTGGAAACTCATCAAGGAGTGTAATTTTATAAAGTGTAGTAAATGTCGCTGCACGGGGACGTAATGTCGCCTCGACCACAAAATTTAGAAAGTATAACAAAAAAACTTTGAAAATAAAAACCCTTTTACGAATTCACGTTGTTCAGCACTGCAACTCATGCGTTGTGTTAAATATGAGGACAAGTTATCCAGTCTCTAGTCAAAGTATTTCGAGAATAAAATAGCCCTTAGCGTCGAGGGTGCCCTATCATTTTCTAGCAGTCGATTTTGACGGGAAAATGATGAGGTTTAAGCGTATTTGCCCTAAACCGGTTCCTCAGTGACTCGGTGTCAAAAAAGTATAGTTACCATGTACTCAGAACGTGCATGGCATCACCTTGCCTGAACGTATGAATCTATAATTGCAGAATATAATTCAAAGTCGTTGCGATTCAAGCATTTTTAAGCTCCGAGGAGCGACCAAAATTGATATTGCACTGAAAATACGTCAATAGACAGGCAAGCAAAAGCCCACCAAAATTATAAACATTCAACTTTTCTTGAATCTTTTTGTGTAATCGTTCGCACATTGGATGGTAGTTGGTACATTATGAGTCGTTCCGTTCCTCACTATGTGTTGTACACGGACCAGACTATAGATTGTCAATACATTTTTCTTAAACGTTTTTGTAAAACATAATTTTTTAAAGATTTAATATATATTTTTGAACTTTATATTGTCTTTTTCTTGTTTTCAAAATTCCTTTTCAGGTTTAAATTTTAAGAAAGTGTTAGTATTTACTATGTTACATTTATAGTGTTACGACGTCCAATTAGTACCATCAGTGAAGCAGTTAAGCAAAAACGAACAGTTGTATTATTCTCCGTCTGAAACAGTCGCTTTGAACCCTTCTTTGTGAACGTTTCAAATCCATTTTAGAAAGTATAACAAAAGTCCTTCAGGCGCGTAAAGATGGATCGTTCACATAAACACGTAACAATATGCACGGAAATATAGTTTCTAGAAAGTTATAACATTACAATTGCATTAAAATTAACTGGAGCATATTAGAATTTTACATCAATATCAACATATAGTATTAAGTATTAAATAAAACTATCCTGATAAATGCACCTTCTAATGTCCAGTGAAAGTGCATTTAATAATAAGGGAATATTTTGAACAGTCCTATTTTTATTGGCAAATAAGTTCGTTAGACAAATGTCTAGACTTTGAGCTTCTAAATAATAAATAAATAAACACAGCAGAAGTCAGACAACCCCCAATTCCGGAAGCTAGAGGCTTGTGCGGAAGGGGGTTACACATTAAAGAACGCAGACACACAACCATATCCTCCGACAGTGCCAGTGCCGGAGCCGGGATTCGAACCCGGTAGCGCGATACCCGGTTGATTAATCGTGATTGCCATATAATATTTAAAATAACCAAACTCAGAACATATTGAAAAAAATCATATGCCAAGTTTTGCTATTCAATATATATTTATATTTTTTGTTAAATTGGTAACGACGATATGTCTGATTTTAATGACTGATAACTTTTCACCTCATTAGTCCTAAGGAAGACAATAAAGAGTGTCGAAACGTCGACTCTAAAAGGAAATAAGGTTTGCCCTTTTTTATCCAACTACCGACGAAAGACCTGTTTAATATCGAATTGTATCAGTTCTTGCCCTCTACTAGAAATGAAAACCACGGCTAGGACATTCCGTGTAATTGCCATAGTCGACCAAATGGGTTGAATATGTGAAGGTGCCGCATATATACCTAATAATAATTTGTTGACTGCTGTGAAATAAGCGGAGCTTTTATAGACAAAGGTTCAGGATAGCTCGTCATCCAGCGGCGCCACACATATATAGATAATAAAGGTATATATAAAATAATAATATTGTTCATAAGTAGATAAGCTATGGGCGTTCAAGACCCAAATCCCATGTTGTTTCTTATGGAGGTTCAATCTGGTTTTCAAGGTCATTTTTGTAAATAGCTGGCTAAAGTTAGCCGCGCGTGTGCAGGTCTGTATCTTACTTCACGAATTGACGGGAAATTCAAATATTGCGCCCCCGACGATGACAAGGTCGTTCAAGATCAAGAGTCGTACTCTCCATATAGCAACCAATCACGTCGCATCACCTGTTCAATTGGTAGGAAATTCAAACGTCGCGCCCTCAATCTAGTGATCAGTCCGGACAATCGTAATGACGCCACCGCTATCAAGTATGGAATCTGTATTACCGGCCGGGAGATGGGTTCATGAGGTGTCGTGGATGGTTCATGGGGGTGTATAAGAAACAGGTCTATACGGTTTTTAGACAGGTCTTTGCGGTTTTTAAACAGGTCTGTACGGTTTCAAACAGGCCCGTGTGAATAATAAACAGGTCTGTACGGTTTTCAAATAAGTCTGTACGAATATTAAACAAGTCATGACACCCCATGAACCCATGGATATCGTATTGTTACGTGTTTACACCTTCTACTAGTAATCTCCACAAGCGTAAGTTCAATATTTGCAACACGGATTGTCACTAACCACTGATTTATTTAACACTAAATTACTTGCAATAAGTAGTCATTATAAGTACACATTAATTACAACTTGTATCTACTATAAACTCACTGCTATAACTCATAATTTGTCACTAATCACTTTTTATTAATCATTGTTCTTTTCTTGATCTGAACTCTTTACTCTGAATCAGAACTGAACTGCTCCGATGCACACATCCCGTTTCTTATATACTCCGTGGCGCTTATTCTAAATTCATCTAAAGCTGGGTACAGACTACAGCTGTAACGTGCAATGTAACATGTAATGCAACATAGACACATTTTCCGCACCCCTGTTTGCAGTTCTTTCGCATCGCATCCGTAACTGAATATTTTTTTGTGTTCGCGTCAGAAACCGACAACTGATGGATCGCCAGCGAGCATGCAATGCAACGTGACCTGCAACATGCAACTCATGTCTACACAGGTTGCATTACACGTTGCAGCTGTAGTCTGTACCTGGTTTAATATTTCTCGACGAGCTTTCTAGTATGATCTATGGTAGGGAGCACCAAGCGTCATCTCTGGACCGACTGGCGAACCATCATCCTATGGCCAGCTTCTTTCTACCAAAAGATTAAACCTCTCTTCGTAAGAGCGCATGGGGGTGTACACAACAATATAGTAAGTACCCGGGGTATACGAAAATTGACTAAGGGCCGGTTTATTAATGCAAGGTTAACTTGTAACCAAAGGATAACTGTCAATCAAAACAATAGATACCCATTGTTTCGTTTGACATTTGTCCTACAGTTAAGTGTTAACCCTATCCATTGCTTCACTGAACACTTATGCTCTGGTTATGGGTTAACATTGCACAGATAAACCGGCCCTCAGGTACGGTTTATCAACTCAGGGTTAACTCGTAACTAGAGGATAAATGTCAAACGAAACAATGGATATCTATTATTTCATTTGACGTTTATCTTGCAGTTAGGGCGGGTTTATCAATGCAGGGTTAACTCGTAACTAGAGCATAAATATCAAACAGAACAATAGATACATATTGTTTCATTTGACATTTAACCTCTAGTTAAGAGTTAACACTGTATTGTTAAACCGGACCTTAAACGTTAACCATGTATTTATAAACTGGACCTCACAGCCTTCAGATCACTATCTGTCTTTGCTATTTTTTAGAAAATGAGAATGATACTCTCAAATTACTTAAAGTGAAATTTCGTAAACCCCTATCATTATAGAACAGTTTCACAGTAGTTGAAAGAAAATTTAGGTTAGGATAGATCCTCGGTTAGGTTAATATACGTGATGTATGTATGTTATACAAATTTGTGTGTGAAACAGGCCTACAGTAGTGAAAGATAGAAAGCAATCTAAAACTGGATATAATTAAAATGTGTAAAACTATAAAATGTTGCGCCTTGCAATTTAACAATTGTTTAAAGAAATTAAAACAAAACCTTGTCCCACAATACTGTGCAAAATGTCACAAAACAATTTCTGTTTGTGTATATTTCACCTAATACGTTCAGCTTAGGCTGATAGCCTTATTGGATGAGAGACCACCCAGGTCCTTCCACAACAGTCATCCTTTGCCAAATAACAAATAATGAAAATTGATTTCATTCTGCAGCAGGCCAAGTACATAAAGTATATCTTCCTTTAAGAAAAGAAAATTTGGTATAGTCATATACTTGATATAAAAAAATTTGGAAACCTGCCAAAATGTTGTAAAAAATATTCATTAAATCATGGATCGGTTTGCTTTTGCCATTTCTTACGCAGACAACTAAGTACATATTTTTTCACAATATTTTCTTTGGCTGTGCAGAAGTTAAATAAGAGGCTACTAAAAGGTTCATTTAATTTTATAACGCAAAACTTGATTTGTCTCCGTTTAAATAAAATTTTTAATGCCACATTCTCTCTTTACATTCTTTATACAAAAATATATTTATGAGACTAAAATATCTAAGAAACCAAGTTAATCTGATCAATAGTACACCAATAAATTTATATATTTCAGTTCACAAACATTCCCATAAAATATTAATTAATTAGCAGTTATAGTACTGAGTATTGTCCATATGCTTCTACAGCATTGAAGAGTTTCTTATTTTTTAAGTTTACTATTTAAAGTACTGTACACTTAAGTTATAAAATTGACTGTGTTATTATTCTATCAGAAATAAAGTTTTACATCAATAATAATAATAATAAATATATCTTTTGTAAAAACGTGAAAGCCCTAATTTTTTATTGATCATTGGTTCTTCCATTTTTATTATATATAAGAAGTTGTCATTTGTGGGAAATTGTTAGAATTATTCTCAATGTCACAACATTATCTTCTTTCCCAGACACTGCAGTATGTTCGAAGGACGGGTATATTTGTATTTACAGGGTGATTTAGTTAAAATTCCCCAGACCTACCACTGTAGTCATGTGTATATACACTGCCCTCATAAGACCAATGATAACCTATGGAGCTGTAGTTTGGAGACCTAAGAGCAAACAGACTACAGCTAAGATCAAGCTCAGTCAAGTGCAGAGAGTTGTCTGCCTACGCATAACCGGTACTATGCGAACAACACTAATGAGAGTTATGGAGGTAATGCTGTGTCTGCCACCACTAGATATATATGTGGCTCTGACAACAATGGTACGCCACAAATCTATTGACATACAACCAAATGTAGGCAGTGGAGAGGCCAGAAGTTTCCTGTTCGCTGTCACGAAGATGCCTCTTCTACATATGGCATTTCTCTTCAGTTTGTCTTTGACAGACCCTACATAATACAGACGAATAGTGAGAACAAGGCTGCTGGCAAAAGTGTGGTCGACATCTTCACAGACGGATTGAAAAAGAAGGATGGGGCAGGATGTGCAATATACTCTAGAAGTCTGCAAATTTTCATTGACCACCCACCCAACCAATTTCAAATTCCAATCACTGTGAAAGGAAAAGCGATAACACCAAAAACACTAGAACACTGCACTGAACACTAATTACAACTTTTAATCACTATAACTCACTTGTCACTGTAATTTTTACTAGTCTGATCACTTTGTTCTTTCTATTGCTGTGGTCGCTTTGCAATCTAAACTAGAACTACACCAGTGCCTTAGTTCCACCTTTTTTATACTCTGTGGTACTTATTCCAGATCGTTTCCTATTATTTTAGACCGTGGTTCTAGACAGGTAATGAATTATGTAGTATAAAATTACTCTATATGTTAGTAGCACCGCTTCTGGGCAGAATGGTGAACTACCATTCTATTGCTAGTGTCTCTCTCTCTAAGAGGGACAATCTTACAGAGGCCTCGACCTGTAAGCCAGTATACACATAATATCATAATTTAAACACTATTTACATGAAAATGATTATAGCTAAGCTCGTACCATAATCGTCAGCAACATCGCAAAAGTTCATATTGGAAAAATGGAAAATAAAAAAACGTTTATGAATAGCATTTAAGTTAAAGAGAGTATACTCCAAAAAAAAGAAAATATGATGACCAGTATAGCTATTGTTAATATTCAGAGCTTAATGGATGAAATTAAATACTTTGTAGCAGTAAATAACCCTGCAGTAGTTTATTTCACAGAATCTCGCGTCACATCTGATATAGAAGATTATGAAATTATGATAAATAATTATAAAGTGGCAATATTAAATTCTGAAACAGGTTTACTGAGGGGGGTTGTTTTTTATATCCATTATGATATTGAATTTAAATTTATCTTTTCTCATACATTAAAATAAATCACGAATATTATAACATAGGTGGGATTTACCATTCCCCAAGAGAATCGCGCTCAGTGTTTTGTAATTTTTTGGAAAATTGAATAGAACAAAATATTTTAAGCATTGAAGGTACACTACTAAGTCCTGGGAGATTTTAATGTGAATTGGCTGTCTGACGAATATACATATACACGAAGGCTTAAGAGATGGTGTAATGACTATGGCTTAAAACAGATTGTACAAACCCCTACTCGCATTTTTGAAGAAGGTGCTACGCTAATAGATTTAGTATTTACAAATAATTCTGATCTTGTCGCTAAAGTCTTAGACACTCCAGTTCTATCTATCATTGTATTATAGAAATTGATATTTTAGACTATAGTGCACCAAGGAAATGTATTTTTAGAGGTGAACATAATGATAATTTATTAAAGATTAAATTAAATAATATACAAGTTAATTATAGGGAATCTGATATAGATAAAAAATATGATTTTTTGTATGGTAGTCTGTTGAAAGTATTAGATGAGATTTGTAATTTGAAATATAAAATATAAGGGGTGGTCCAATGCTGGGGTATTAGGGGCTATTAAGGATAGAGACAGGTAATACAAAAATGTTAAAATAAGTAATAATCAAAATGATTGGTTAAATTATAAAACTAGTAGAAACAATGTTGTCACGATAATCAGACAAGAAAAATGGTAGTATTATGGGGAAAAAATTGATAAATGCAAGAACGACCCAAAGAAAATGTGGCAGTCTCTGAAATCTTTGGTATCTAGTAAACACGGCGAACCTTTTAAAGAAATTCAATTCAAAAATAAAACATGTAAAAACCCAAAACTATTGCCTGAAAAATTTAATGAATTAACGACATAGTACATAGTATACCTCATAGAAACTATCAGTCTGAACTTATCGAGTTAGACAGAGTAAAAATCCAAATTTTAAGTTGCGCATGTCCAACCGTGCTTGAAAATAAAATTGCTTTGCGGTCGGACCGTGCAGTAGGCCCTTCCATATTTCATACATGATTTTGTCATTCTGACGATGGTCATTCTGATGATGGCGTCAGAATGACAAAACTTCGTATTAAATGTTTTTTTTTTTCTTATATCTCCTTAATATGACCGCCTCAAATTCCATTCACATCCTCTATTATGGACATACATCAAATTTCTTGGTCAACAGACTTGTCTAAACTATTTTTAGGTACATTGTCTTGCTTCCAACACTCAACGAATGCAGAATTTAAGCATTATTTATCAGGAAAAAGACTCATGGAGTTTATTTCTTCTACTCAACATATCCTCTTTCCGTAATGTTCATTCATTTGGAATGTAATCATACTCATTCACTTATTTCAAATCCATTATTTTATTTATTGATTTTGTTTCCTTCCTTGAAACATTTTTCCTTGATTCCATTACCTACATTAGCTATTGGAGTGTCCAATATTGAAAACAATCCAAATAGTCAGGTGTCAAACTTTCAAACCGGAAATGAAATCACCAATAATGTAGAAATGACCAATACTCAATCGACAAATGACGTTGAAAAGCATGAATGAGTACTCCTCCAGATAGGATTTAAAAACGAAGTGACTATTCGTACATGCAGTATGTATGAATAGCGTCAGGACTATTCATACATGCTTGCATGCATGTTTCTATTGCTCCCATTGTGACATTGAACCAAGGGCAAGGGAAATTATCTATCATAAGCAACTATACTACATCAAATAATATTAACATTTTTAACCTAACGAACTAACCTAAAGAAATATTCGTATTACATATTTCAGTTAACAAAATGTAGAAAAAAAAAAACTGTTACTAGTGGAATCGAAACCTCGACTTCACATGTGAGAATCGGGCAACCTAGCCACTACACCACGGACCGCTGACGAGAAACCTACATACTTCTTACTATATCAATATGTCAATCGCCATGCGGGCGCATGTACGAATAGTCCTGACGCTATTCATACATCCTGCATGTACGAATAGTCACAACGATTTAAAAACTGTGAACTTAATATTAACCAACAATTTATTTGCATGTTTTAAAGAAAATCTCTAACGCATACACATATTCCAATCCAACGTAACTGAAGTAACTCATTTTTGGTGTTTTTCTTACTTTAAATTGAATGAATTCGTTGTCTCTTGTTCACAGATGTCATCGAACAAGATTTTTGTTTCCTTCATGGCCTGAAACTTTCTTTTGGCTCAACAAAGAAGATAGGCAGGAGCTGGAGTGTAGCGGAATTTTGGGCAAATTAAAAGATGCACCCGTTCCAGTTTCAGCAAAATACTTTAAAATTTTAAATAATGACGAAACTGACACATTTTTTAACCAAATGTTTAATAAGTACAGGATTCGTGATCTTGTAATTTTTGATTTATTTCATTTTTTATAAAAATATTAAACAGTTTAGTTTTGTTATATTTTGTTTTCATTTGCTTATTTTCATATCAATTAGAGAGTTTATTATACTCATGATAATTAGGTCATCCTGATGACAATTGTCATTCTGACAATGCATTGTTAATTTAATTTTGTTATCACATTACACAAAAAACGTTTCAAAATCATACTTCTTGGGATAGAATCAAGTAAACTTAACCCAAGAAACCTAAAATCTTGTGCTCCAAAACATTTATAAGGCTAATTTGCTATTAATTTAGGTAATTTAGTAATTTGAGATATTAGGCTGCAGATAAGGAGGTTGATTGCTGTTCTGCAAAGATTACCTTATAATTAACATACTCAGAGAATTTTATTTATTTATAAATAAATTTGTACAATACAATACAAAATATACTTTATTGTCAGAAGAAAAAAAAATTCTCATAGACAAAGTATAGAAAACATGTAAATAAACTACATAAAAATGTAAACATACAGAACACAATATATAGTCAAATTAATAACAAAACGAAATATGAAATAAGGAAGTTGTAAATAAACTACATAAATATGTAAACGTATTAAAAAGAATATACACACATACAATAAATGTATAGTCAAATTAGAACAACAAAATGAAATACAAAACAAGAAAGTGGCATCCTATTAAAATATATCATTATAATATTCGTTCAAATCATAATAGGCTTTAACAATCAGCAGGCCTTTAGCAGCCTTTCTGAAGTCAATATTTGAGTTAATGTCTTTCACATTATTAGGCAGATGATTGTACAACTTGTTGCCATTGTAAATAATAGAGTCTTTAACTAGAGAGGATCTCGGAATTGGTAAAGTAATGTTATTGCATTGACGGGTGATATAGTGGGATGGAGTAGGGTTGGTATTTCTTCGGTGTTTATGAATTAAACATGCTGTTTCCAGAATGTAAATGGAGATCACTGTTGGAATTCCATGAGCCAAAAAAAGGAGTTTGCATGAATCACGAACTTTTGCTTTACACAAATATCGAACAGCACGCTTTTGTAGCACCAATATCATTTGTATCAAATGCCTACTGCATGCACCCCAGAAGGAAATACCATACCTCAAGTGTAAATCAATTAATGAGAAGTATGCAGTTTTTGCAGCTGTATAACCCAATTCAGTAGAGATGATTCTGATTGCATAACATCCAGATGCTAGTTTATTACTAAGACTAGTAATATGTTCTTTAAATTTAAGCTGGCAGTCAATATTTAGTCCAAGGAATTTAGTGCACGATTTCTTTTCAAGTACATGATTGCCTAAAGAGATGTCTAAAAGATTACAATGGAAGGATATTATATTCGTTTTGCTGATGTTAAATGAAAGCAAGTTTGAGTCGCACCAATCTTTTACTTTATTTATATCAGAGCATATTAAATCCCAAAGGGAATTACCATGCTTGTTATGCCACAATATAGTGGTGTCATCAGCAAATATGGTGAATTTTCCTTTAATATCAATTTCAGTCAGGTCGTTAATATACAACAAAAATAGGGTTGGGCCAAGAACAGAGCCTTGGGGTACTCAATGATTAATATTCAAGTTGTTGGAATACGTTGAAGTCTTAACTATTTGACTACGATCTGACAAATAGGACCGAATCCAATTTAGTGTAGTGCCTCTGAAACCGTAGAACTCTAGCTTCCGCAATAATATTTCATGCTGGACACAGCCAAAGGCTTTTGACAAATCGCAGAATATTGCTGCAGCGGCCTCCCCACCATTGATTTCAGTGTAGATCGTCTTTAAAAATGAGAAAATAGCATCATTTGTATTCTTATTCCTTTGGAAACCGAATTGATGATCACTCAATGTATTGCAAGAAGACGAAAATTCAACTACCCTTTTTTTTACTAGTTTTTCTATAATCTTTGCTAGTGTTGGTATTAACGATACGGGATGAAAGTTAGATGGATCTTCCATGCTCCCACCTTTGTGAAGCGGAATTACTATAGATGTTTTCAGAAAAGAAGGAAAAATTCCTAATTCAAAAGATTTATTTATTAACGAAGCTAACACATGAAGAACAGAATCTGGTAAATTTTCAAATATTTTTACTGAAATTTCATCAAGACCAGCTGATTTTTTATTATTAATTGCTTTGATGGTTTCTTTTAATTCAACTATATTTGTATTATATAGACATAAAGTATTATGATTATATATTTCATTCATGTAACTCAAGGGATCATTAGGGGGAATTATGCTTTCAGTAAGTTTACCTGCAATAGAGCAATAATAGTTGTTTATATCATTAGGATTTAAAGAAATTGTAGCTCGCCTTTGATCTTTGCCCCTAAGTTCGTTTATGATTGTCCAACTCTCCTTTGTTTTATTTCTTGACTGTTCAATTCTGGACTTATAATGATTATCTTTCGCCTTTCTGATTATATCTCTATAGATTTTACGGTATTTGTTATAATAATCAAAAAAAGATTGTTCATTTGTGTATTTTCTTATGTAATGAAGAGATCTTAAATTATTAGCTGATGTTTTTATGCCTTTAGATACCCAAGGTTTCTTACTTTTTAATTTAATTTTTTGAATAGGGAAGGCTTCGTTAAATACATGTGTTAGACATTCATAAAAAGAACCGAATGCATCCTCTCTAATTAACAAATCCTCCCAGTTGTACTCTAGACATCTTAGAAAAAACCTCTCATAATTAGTCTTGCTGAATAAACGCCCAAATTTATATTTTTTGTCTAGAATATCTGAATCTATCAGAACTGAACAGTATACACCTTCATGATCTGATAGGCCAGCTGGGACCACTGAGCAAGTAACATTCTGTTTATCTAGATTACTACAGAAGTAATCAATCGTGGTAGCAGAGTACTGTGAGACTCTAGTATATGACTCCACATGCATATTTAGATTAAAGGAAGTTAGCAGGTTGAATAGCGTTTGAGTATTATTTGATTCTTTGTCACTAAAATTTACATTAAAATCACCCGCTAAAACAATTGACGACCTCTGTGGCAACCGAATTAATAATGATTCAAGCTTAACTAAGAATACATAAACAGGCTATCATTAAAATGTCATAAAATGCAAGCACCTGATCATATAAAGCAGAGTTTCAAAAAATAAAAATTAAATTTAGCTCGGCTGATGCTTGTTTCATGTTCAGGAGAGTATAAGCTTTCAAAAAATGTATAATACTTCGATATCCAGCGATTTTAATTTTTGATTTTTTTTTCAATATGAAAAACGCCCATGACCCAACCATTGCGACTTGTTCAGACCCATGTAAAGACAAGACATCTGCTAACTTTAAGGCAAGATATCAATAGGCTGGAAGGTGTCCAAAGACGCGCAACCAAGCTCCCAGAGGTTTACAAAATCTTCTTTATGAAACTCGTCTCAGCTATTTCAAACTTCAGTCACTCGAAACAAGACGAATGTACGGTCATCTTATTACAACATATACATGTTACTTTTTAGAGAAATGTACTGTCCAGAGGATACTTTTACACTTAATGTGGACCTCGTGTACGTGGTCAGAGTGTTTAAAAAGCGGAACATGTTGCCGAATAGTATTGTCATTGCTCCATCTCTAAATTCATTTAAAAGTAAACTTGATCATTTTTTATTAAATACTGTGGCTGTATAACATTAATGTTAATAAGATTTGTCTGTGTCCGCAAGTTGCAATATTTAAAACAGAAACAGACAAACATTTGTCAACAACTCATCAGAATATTTGTTAATTTTAGGTTATAGGATATTATTTAATTTTTATAATATGAGCTTAACAAGCTTTCGAGCTTCAGCTCTTGTTTTGTACTAATAATAATAATAATAATAATAACTATTACTGGAAAATCACGATTGTATCTTGTTGAACTTTACCAACCCCATTACAACTGGTTTATTTTTAATTTCCATCGATTGTTTAATATTTGATAAATATACGGAGTACTACACTAAGAGAAATCGACCAAATAGAATGTTTTGCTAAGATGATCTGCATTATCGTAACTATTTTCTTTGTTAAGACTGCATTATCATCATCTAACCATAAGAAAGACTGTTTTGCTAATGAGCTTTTACAATGGTAAATCTTTAACTATTTTTCTCAATAACAGCACGTACTTAAACTAACTAAAATATTTAACTATTGAGTTTTTTTAATTAGTGGTAACTAGATAATAATATGCGGTAAATAAGTTCCTCTAGTTACAATTGACTTTTTAATGGTTAAAACGTGCATATACCCACGTTGACAAGCTATCTGTTAACCGTAAAGAAGTGCTTGCTACTCCCAGCATTTTACTTTATTTACATATGGCGCAAGTGCAATTGAATCTTTGTCATGATGCCTATTGCGTGCCTTTGCATTCGGCACGCCAGTGAGCAATTGAGCATTTGACGACAAAGTGAAAGGTTTTATGCAAAAAATTTTGATAAAGAACTTCTTTGGTATTATGTTATGTTAAGTCAAAGGTAGAAGATTGGGGGCTGAAGGAATTTATGAAAGTATTCGAAGGTACTAACCGTATATCACGGTGCTTCATAAATGGAGTTGAAACTGCATCATCAGCTTAAAATTCGAGATGGTACAATAAAGATTTAGCATTTTTTAAGGTCTTTTCTTAATATCCTATGCCCACATTACTAGGGCAAAAAAGAATATTTGTTGTCATTACAATGTAAGCTGCATAGTGGTTAAAAATCGAATAATAATGGTTAAAAAGCCAACTATTAGCGGAAGGAAAGACCCATTATTACATCAATTATCATACTTTTTGTGTGTATAAAACTTTTAAACTATTGCACTATACTTTCTCTTTATAAACCATCATTAAATAAATGCATATATGTTATTGTCTTGTTACCTCCAAAGCATATTTAAATTGTGCGACACTGCGGAACCTGGCTTAGGCTTGAATTACTGCATTTTCTTGACCTTCTCAAAATTTCTAATGATGGCACAAGTTAATAGATGAAATGAATGGATGATCTAATTTAGGTACTACTTATTTTGGACACTTACCATTGTTACAGGTTGAATATACGTGGGAGGGGAAATAAATTCTTCAGAACGACTTCTACTTCTTTTTCTAGACATCGTTATGCCGGTAGGACTTAAATTTGATTGTATATCTGCAACATATGACATAACCTATATCTTCAACCACTCCTTAATATGTGAAATATATTCATTTCTTTAACATATTGTTGAACTTCCAAATGGTAGATGATTCAAAATGAAATTAGCGCTTATAATTATATCAGTTCATAACTGTTCGAATAGTAATTGTTAAATTATTTAATATTTAAGGAGTTCAACATTCTCGAGTATAATTTAGCAGGATTTTACCTGGTATTAAGTATGTATTCAACTTACCTAACATTGAAAAGTTTTCAGTACAAACTTGGACGTTGCAGTTCGCAATAATAAATAATATATATTGACACGTATTACTGCTAGGGAGATTCTTCACTAAAAGTTCTTTTGCCACTACTAAAAGGTCACTCTATTTTTGCACGGTAGATGCCTGGGAAATTTCAATGTCCGAATTACCAATCACTTTACTTTCTCCAAACGCCACTAAAAGTTATATTATTCTACCAGAAACAACGCCCTAGTGCAATGAATAGTGGAGCGTAGACTGCCTTGCTCTTGCATTATTCCCGTCCGCTGCCATTCGACTCACGCTGTCATTGGAATGGAACATCTGACAATTCCGACATTCCGGCACCGAATGACAGCGAACTCTATTTTTCAAATTTACAGTATTTTTTACAATGCCATGCTGAAAGTGACATACCTACCGATGACAGTATTTTAAAAGGAAATTTTTTCTTCATATTCATTGTGTTTTGAAACATGTCACGTCCGCTATATTTAAATTTCTTATTGATTTTTCAAATTCAGACAGTTCTTGTATATTCGGCGCCAGGACCACGTGACTTGTGACGTCGATCGTATGATGTGTTCGAAATTCAACCTTGCTTACGTAAGTAACGTGTCATATTCAACGGTATCGCATCCATCGATCATCTCATCAGTCATCAAGCTATCAGTCATCAGTTTTTTATGGCAATGCATACGGGGCGTGAGGAAAAATTCGCATTTAGTAAATTAGAAATTTGATGTAATACCTACCTATGATTGATTAGGTACTGAATCCTACCCAATCCTTTAATGGTTGATGTATGCAGAGAAACTAAACGTTATCTTATCATTTATTCTATTTTATAAGTTATGTCAGCATTAAATATGTATACAAACTAATAGAGGTGTATGATGTGCTGTGGTGTAGGTATCATACCATTACATGTATTATATAAAAGAATCATGATTACGATAGCTATCCTTTCAAAGTGTCTGTCTGGCTCTTCGTCCGTCCGCTACATTTCTTGTAATTAAAAACAAAAGTTTGACTATTGAAATTAAAACAATCAATTAGTATTAGCTGGAAAAAAGACCAAAATTTGAATGATGGATTTATGATATTGAGCAGACAGCACGCGATACAACAAATGGTGGAGCGAGTTGCATAAGTCTAAGGTGGTGTGTTCTCTGTATTCGTACAAGACAGAGAGTTGGAATATATGCCGCTCTTGGATTGTTTGATATACTCAAAGAGGTTTAAAATCTATGGATATACTACATAAATTGAATATATGGAGCTGCGGGGCGACGGTAGAACTATTTTCCCAATTGTTGTCGCTTACTATCGATGCGGTTGTTTCAAGTAGGTAAACAAATTTGTCTCGGGGCCAGTTATCACGCCCACTTTATTATTCGATATATAGTCTATATTCTATTCCATAGTACCTATTATATGTCCATGTTCTATTTCAACTCTCTGGTACAACATCGATGTTTGCAATTCATATAACATTAAGCTGTATGTATAATTGCATATCGCATAAATCATAAATGTATAAAGAACAAACATGCTGTGATAAACTGGGATTTATATTTATAGGAGTTAGGAGTGCTCAATAAAGCAAGGTCCAATGAAAATGACTCCTATGTAGACATTTTCAAATATACTTTCGACTTAAATAAATTATCACAGATAGGTATACATACTCCTAGCCCTACGTTAAATTTACGGAGTGGGCGACATCTACATTTTAAGAGTATAACCTCCTGTGTAGTGAACAATAAATCAACTTATGAATGGATCCTAATTTTGTTGACGTGATAATTCTCAATTGTATCATATATTATATGATACAAATTGAGAATGACATTAAACCGAGTACGCGTGACGTCATCTATTGGGTATATTAGGAACTGGCTATTTATTGTTCCCATTATAATAATCTGTACCTGCTTTACTGAGAGTTATAAAAAGTTTTGCGTTTATGGATTCCTTTTGCAGCAATCTGTACTGATTTTGTTTGGTTATAGTGTGGTAATATAATGTTTTAAATCGTCATAGAGGGAGGAAATGTTACAAAAATAGTTACAAGTAATTGTTATAAGATGCCATGTATACATGCAATAAGTTTTCTAAGCTTGTTACTATATCTCGCTCTAGCCCTTTTATTTAATTTCAGGTACTTGACTAATTTGTTTTCAATTGAGAACATTCTCTTTTATTTTATCCGCCAGATTGCACCAGCTGTATTCGGTTATTTGTCCGTCAATGTCAATACGAAAAAAGATGTCCTTGAATAAACAAAGTTAATTAGGATGTAAAATGAAAAACTTGTTGCTGTGTACCAAAGTGCTCTACTTCAAGTGTACTAACTAGAATATTGTCATGATTGATTAATCTAGAATAAAAGAGGATTTATAAACAAAAAATCAACAAGTTCATAAATTTAATTATATAACTTTTAACCAAATTAGCTTTTTTTCGATGAACTCTAGTACTTCTTTTTCTCAGCTCCGCTTTTAAACGATTTAATGACCAACTACCGTAATCCTTTTTATCAATTTGGCTCATTTCTACGAATAAAAGGTTTTGAAGCTCTCAGAAATCGGGATATTTAATCAATTTAAAAGTTATAACATAACTTTAAATCGTTTTTTTTTAAATACATTTATTTAACGTCGGCCTATTACCGACGCCTGTAGACGAGCTACCCCCAACCAGAAATTTTGCCGTACCTCTTCCCTTAAGAAGAGTAGGGATCTTTTACTTGCCTAACATTTAATAGACAAGGGACGGACGGCTTTACATCCCCTCCGAAGGATGGTATATCTCCTATACAACCCTCGCCTAAGGTTGTATAGCTTCCGCGCATACACTGATATACAAGCCGCTGGAAGATGTGTGAGGACGCCGTCTTCGTTGGAATGGTCACCCATCCAACTACTAACTGCGCCTGACGTTGCTTTACATCGCATATCGAAGTATGTACAAACTGAGAAAGTCAAAATATTCGAAATCGACATTTTTACTATTCAGATACTATCTGACACTACTATATAACACTCCGAAATTCCATATATTAAAAATATGCTAGGCATACACAACACAACTTTCATTTAATAAACTATTTTGTTTAATGTTTTCAATACTTATATGGTTAATTACAAAACTTTGTTGTTCACTACTGAATTTGTCAATCCAGAAATTAGCAGGGCCATCTATTGATGGGTGATTTTCGCTTATAGAGTGAGTAGTTTGTAGGCAACTCAATGTATATTTCAAGAATTCAAATAAGATAGATCTCTTTTATTTAGGTGACAAACATGGTTCTAGATAGCGTGACGCCCAGTAATAACCTAGAGACCATATGAATTAGAGTCTGGCCACTCGAGTGGGAGGTACTGATTGGTCCGTACGCAAAGTGGATTCATAATGGCGGCGCCAATAGGAGTTATTTTAGTTTTGACGAGCAGTGTCATTAGACTCAATGCAATAGGTTTAAATTAAAGTAACAGTGTGTTATGACTAAATTGGTCACGAAACTATTAATGGTAACGTTATTACTTTTATATGTATTTTTCCACTTTGTCAAAATAAATACTGCAACCTGCTTTTGACACTTGCGATATGCCTTGTAGAGACTAGAGCTGCAACGTGTAATGCAACGTGTAATGCAACATGCAATGCAACGTGGACGGTGCTTTTAAATGCCATGCAACAAATCGACGCGTATTTCTTTTCAAGTTGTTTCCGTAGTCGTTTTAAAACCTTTGTCGAACATAGATGCACGATTGCGCGAGTGCAATCATCATATAATCTGGCCGTAGCATGTGGAGCTTTCATGCTAATAGAAGAAAAAGAAAATGTCACAAAGTTGGTGGAGAACTGATCTATATAAAAAGAGAATTGGAACTAATTTGCTTCTGGATCTAAAATCGCAGTTAAGAGTTAAGTTGCCAATATAAAAGTTTCGTCCGGATGTCTAGTATAGACTTTGAAAATTTAATACAATTAATTCGTCCTAGAACTGAGGTCACTTGAGCCAGACAGTGACGTCACAACATTGGCGCCATGCCTACAAATAGGGAATCTGCATTACCGACCGCGGGAAATTCAAATCTTCAGGAAATTCGAATGGTTAAAGATATTCAAATTTAGGTGGGAAATCATACTAGGCACACATTCAAATTGGCGGGATATTCAAATCGTCAGGACTGATTTACTTTGGAACCGTTTATGATATTGACTTGAAATTTGGTACACTATGTTTTGTAACGAGATCTGGAACTAGATTATATTTTGATCTAATTCCGTTAAAGGGTTCGGTGGTAAATAAGGGTAAATAGGCAAAACAAGCAAGTAGGAGTCCATTAAATTACAATTTAGGGCATGTACGAAAAGTTAAGGTCTCAAAATTTTTTTTGGTATCAACCAACCCCCGCCCTCATTTTCACCCCCAATACCACCTCCACACTATTATGAAAGGGAGTAAAAAAAATTAAAATGTAATTTAGTTTATATGCAAAAACGAAACGTCTGAAAATTTTTTTTAGCATTTTTTCTACCACCCTCCCATTGCCACCCCCACCCTATTATTAAAGGGGGTAAAAAAATTAAAATGTGATTTAGTGTGTATACAAGAACGAAACGTCTAAAAAATTTTTGGCATTAGCTACCCCCTCTAGCACCCCATTGCCACCCTCACTCTATTATTAAAGGGGGTAAAAAAAATAAAATGTGATTTAGTGTGTATACAAGAACGAAACGCCTAAAAAAAATTTTTTGGAGTTAGCTACCCCCTCTACCGCCCTCATTGCCACTCCCACCCTATTATTAAAGGGAGTAAAAAATTAAATTGGAATTTGAACCAAGTGCCTCTAAAACTTATTTTGGCATTAGTTACTCCCTCTATCACTCCCATTTCCAACCCCACTCTATTGTTTAAGGGAATAAAAAATTAAATTGGGGTTTAGTGTGTATAAGAGAACCAAGAACTTCTAATTTTGTTTTACATGAGCCACTCCCTCTACCCCCTCACTCTATTATTAAAGGGAATAAAATATTACCTTGGGATTTAGTGTGCATAAGACTTGGATACAAAACCTGGATGTGGAAGTAAGTGATTCCTTGGGCTGCGGGTTTTATAGCTATATTCTTGTAAAGCAACAAAAGTTCACACTATTTAATTGGCTGTATTTAACAGAAAAAGATTATAAATTATTATTTTACCTTATATCTTTCGTGCATCCACAAATTATACAAGAAAATATCATTGTAAGTGTAAGTCACACACATAAAACCTAAAGTTTGCATGTACATAACAAAACCCAACTTGCAGTGTAGTCTTCCTGTGTTGCAGTAATGTGATCAATAAAAAAATTATAAACTCTATCATAACACTTTATTAATTAATTAAACAATATACAAAACATCTTATATCTTACTTGCATAACAATACTAGAATAATAGAAATAGTAATTCCTAGCCTATCATAATAACATTATAAATTACAATAGTTAATAAATAATCAAAATCACAACATTTAGTAAACAAAAGTCAAGGTTTCTAATGAGGCCTTCTAAAAATACCGGCAAAAAGAACGGCTTTTTGAATCTTTTCGTAAATAACATAAATAAATGGATGGTTGCAAATAAACTGCGCTGGCTCGGCTGGCCTGCTGGATCTGAAACTGAATAGCACTGTGGCAGCTGCAGCTTTGGTGCCCTCTTCGTTTACTTCTATTTTGGCTTTGTGTAAGGCTTCCCCGAGGGAGAGGTTGTGGTCTGACAAAACTGATAAATCCGAACTAGGCTGGAATAAGTCGCCGACGCCCATGTATTCGAGAACCTACAAATAAAACTTTGCTAATTATGTTGGTATTTTTTGCCCGAGACGTTAGATGATGAGAACACGATCAATAAAATATAACAATTTCATTGCGTCTGTATTATTAAAACTCTTAACATTTCTAATTACGAATCCTAGGCTTTTTAATGCTGAGGGCAAGATCCTTAATTGTATCTGGTCTTTGTAACTGCTGATTATTTAAATGATAATTATAACCGACGTGGCTGCGGGCTCTATAAAATGTAAATGCGCTACATTTACATACATTGAGAGGTAAATGATTTAGTATACACCAATCATTTATCTTATTTAAATTATTCTGAAGCTTCTCGCAGTCTTCCTCAGCTTCAAATACACAATATAATTTCAAGTCAACCGCATATAACAAGCTTGGTACGTCCAGATCAGAGACAATGCCGTTAATAAAAATGTTAAAGAGTAACGGTCCCAGTACGGATCCCTGAGGAACACCTGAACTAGCTAAGATATTGAACTATCTGAAACCACGGTATTCTACATATTGCCGCCTATTTTCTAAACTTAAAATAATTAAATCTAATAATCCAATTTACTTATCTTTTGTATCAGAATAACGTGATCTAGACGATCAAACGCCTTGGAAAAATCATTGTAAATGATATCAACCTGTTTGTTATCATCCAGTTTTTCCGAAACATACTGTATAACACAAGTTAGACTAGTTTCAGTGGATCCGTCTGGTACAAATCCATGTTGATTTGTTACAATTTGGTTTCGTATGTGCCTTCATAATGACGTGTTCAGCGTAGATTCAAAAACTTTCGCAAAATTGCAAATGATGGTTACTGGCCTATAATTCTCGGCATGATATTTGTTGTCTTTTTTATAAACGGGACACAAATGAGGGTATCAGGGAATACTTGCCATTCTAGGGACACATTGTAATTGCAAGTGGCCTGGCAATGACGTGTGCACAGTCCTTTACTATAAATGCAGCTATATTGTCTGGTCCTTTGGTAAATTTGGGTTTAATTTTCTTGAGTGATTTTGGTACCTCAATTTTTGAAAACGTCGTCAGGCATAAATTATTACTGTTTACATCCATACGGAAGAGATTTTTTTGCTTTAGTATTAGGATCCAAATGTGCCGCTTGAAAGAAGGTAGCAAATGCATTAACAATATTCTGGGGATATGTGTGTTGAATGTTATTATATGTAATATCCGGAATTGGCCTACAACCTCTTTTACTATTTACATACGACCAACATTTTTTAAAATCATTTTCTATGTTATTTTGGACATTCAATAAATAATTCTCGTGCGATTGTTTTAAACTCTGCTTTATTTTCTGATTAATTAGAACGATGTAACACGTTGGTTTTGTTTATCAAAAAAAAACAAACAAAATATTAGTAGTTGGACATTTTTTGTATAATTTAACTTCATATCTCATTCCACATTTGTTGATCTCGATATAAAGAAATAATTTAACTTTAATTCATCTTTTAGTTGCCTGAAAATGTTAGAATTCCTTTTCAGTATAAATTGAGTTTTTAATTATATTTTTAATTTAGAGTGGATTTTTATAAAACACATGTCTCGCCAATAAATAATAGGAGATACTAATCTCCTATTATTTATACTCCTTTGGTTTTTTTGGGTTTTACCAAATAATCGTTAAGCTAATTTACATTCCATTTATTTTATTATGCACGTATTAAGTTCTAAAGTATTTAATTCCCATTATAACCCAACCAATAGGTCAAGTGAGCTCGAAATATAAAAATAGCGTCATGCACTTTTCATTTTTTTTAAGGATTCAGGGGTGCTTCTGTTATAGTACTTTTCATAAATAGGCGAAAGGAAAATTTTGAAAAGCTTCAAAAATCAAAAAATAATTCAATATTTCACTTCAGAAAGTCAAACCACAATAAAAAAGCCCTTCAGACACGAAAAACTACAATTCTCTATAAACAAATCTGAAAAATTCGCAATCCATCAATATTCCACATTCATCAATAGTAACATTCAAACTTACCAATTAACCAAAGTGGAGCTCAAACCTTACAAATAATTGTCCTAAAAAATATCGCCCCCAGACCATCTCGATCGACATCAAAACTACTTTCCATTTCCCTAATCGAAACATTTTATTTCGTTTCCAGAAATTTCTTATAAATTATTTTCCTCCTCGATTCAACTGTTCGTTCACCTTTGATATCAAAACAAACTTCGATGCCATTCAAATGTTCAATTAGAGTATCTGTACTTTCGTTTCATGAAAATTCACTTCCCGGTACTTCTATTCCCCGTTGTTATCAAAACTCATTTCCGAACGCGCAAGCAGTATCTCAATTTAAACTGAATCCATGTCGTTCACCGCAGTCCAATAGGCACAAATTCATATCATTTCAATTCTTTGTGCAGAACCTTCGGGACGAATTTACGGGGTCGTTCCGAAGTTGATAAATAATTTCCTTCAATAACTTAAAAAGTAATATCGATTCAAACTTCGTTTTAACATCGAAAAATTCCCTGTTTTAATATCGATCCGGTCATTTTATATTTCTCAATTCCAAATTTTAACATTTTTACATTTGTGATGCGATATTGCGTAATCAAGCCCGCACTGAATGGCTGAGGACATTTCCAGATCTTTTTCAGCCTTCCGCATGACGTCCCCAACGAACCGTATAAAAGGCCGGGCTCAGCACGCTCTGGTCAGTTAGTGTTTAATATAGCTTCACCAACGCTTAAGTTAACAAAATCGAGTGGACGCACTGCTTCCTTGGCTGCCCAAGAAAAAAAAACTACCAAATCAATTTGCCCTCGCGCATTAAACAAAACCAATTGCCCTCGCGCATTAAATAAAAAGTGAATTTTTTTCAGACTTAAACCAAAACTAATAAAATCTAATTTTTCCCAAAACGGAATTTTCGTATCGCAACGTTACCATTTTCATAACTCGTGTAAAAAATTTAATATTTAAGTTTTAAAAAAAGAATTTCGTACTTTGTTAATTTCTCTAAATAAATATTCTTAATTTCATTCAAAACAAAAGTGTTTTAATTCAAAAAACTCATATACAGGATGTTCAAAGAATCCTGTTACAGACATTAATTAAATCAAAGTGTCTTTAAACTTAAAATTTAAAATCAAGTATACTTAAAGCTCAAAAAGTTTCATATACTGGGTGTAGCAATTGACCCTGCCAGAATTATTAAAATCAAAACCAGTGCTTCTCGATGCAGACAACCCAAAGTGTAAACCAAGATCCAGATAAACTTATACAATGTGTAGCATTCGACCCTGTCCGACATTTTAGACGTAACCCTGCCGAACCTTTTCAAATAAAAAATAAAGTGCACGAATGCCTCCAGAGTCTCAATTAAGCTCTACAGCTCAATCTAAATTATTTATTTTTCAATCTAGGAGGCACCTCCAAAGAATTTTGCTAAGTTGGTGGAATTGCCGAGGTTATACGCTAGTTGCCATCTTCGCGTTCTAACGTAAATATCTCGTGATTGATGCTGCAACAGAATTAGTAAGAACCATTCTCAGTAGTAAATTGTCTACAAATGTTCTTCATAGGTTCATTTTTGTGGATCTAGTTGAGATTTGGCGCGAGCGACAAATTTTTTGATAGTAAATTTTTCATATTTTGCAACCGTTTTTTGGCGGTAAACTTATACATTTTCCGTCGTGTTTGCCCTTAGGGAGTCACTCAATGATTCGGAGTCACAAAAGTATCTTTACCATGTACACAGTGCCTGAACGTATGCATTAATATTCTAATTAGTTACGATTCAAGCAATTTCAAGCTCTAGCGCCCAACATTTTATACGATATTTATCAGAAATACGAATAAAAACAGGCACGCTAAAAAGCCTACAAAATCGTAAACATTAAACTTTTAGTGAATTTTTGGTGTTAGTCGATTGTTTAAAGAAAACATTGGATGATAGTTGGAAGCTGCATAGTAAAAGCCGTCCTAATCCTCACCATGTGTGGTGCGGACCGCCGCTCTCGTTAAACATATACTTTTATTAACCATATACTCATATATACTCGAAATTTGTAACTAACATAAAATTATTTAAAAAGGCCGATACCTTTATCCAAAGTCTTTTCCGTTTTCATTGTGTCTTACTAAGTCCATATTAACAAATTTCCCTCTGAGGTTAATTAGGACAGTGTTAGAAATTAAGAGTGTTAGCTTTAAGACAGTACGGCCAATTAATGCCATTTGGTGCAAGCAATTAATAAAAAAATACCGTTACTCTCTGTACTATTACGTCGGCAAATTGAATCACTTACCTTTATAGGATTTTAATGTACGTCAGCTTGCTTGATGACACAATACCGAATGGTTCATCGGTGTTAACAATGAGCTCGTAAAATTATTATTGTCTTTTTTATTTGCACGGTAAATCCGCAGGTTACTATACATATGTTTGTGATAGACGACCGTTCCGAACTGATACTAAAGCTAATAAAATAAAGAGACTAAATACTTCATCTACTTTATTTAAAGTTTCGGAGGAGGCGATCTAAATATGCCAGCAAACAAAACAGTCTTAGTTTTTCCATTGTAAATGATGTAAACAAATGGTCTGTTGCATATAAATTTTATAGGTTGGTTGTCGTTCATCATTCTCCAAGAAAATATGGCTGTGGCCGCCGCTGCCTGGGCTCCATGTTCGTTGATGTCAATTCTTGCTTTGTGAACGCCTTCACCCACCGAAATTTTTTTAGGAGTTAACGTACTAAAGTCAGCGTCAGCTTTGAAGAGATTCCCAACACCCAGAGATTCAAGGATCTACCAGAAGAAAGTAAAGAGGTGGTTAGTGGGTGAGAAAATTTATATTACATGGTTTCTTTGCAGTGAGCAATCATTCATTCTGTGGGTTAGCACACATTTAAAAGTTACGTTATTAAGTTAAAGTAAGCAAGGGAGTAAAATAGAATTTGGGTGACTAAGGACAATTTTTAGTTTTAACAATTAAAAGGCTACTTAATCATATCTTAAGATGAGTCCATGCCAAAAGGGGCAACAGAGTAATTTTAGTCACAGTTTACTCATTTCGCTGTTAATAGTCTTACTTTATCTACACAAAAAGCAATAGTACACCTGAACGATATTATTTTCTAGCAGTACACAAGCAACTGGGGAATAGACGATAAGCTGTCTACATCAAAATCAACAACAGTCCTAAAACAGTATTCATCAATGTTTATATACATATTTCCAAGGCTCCACCCATCCACGACTGGTGCGCGCAAAAATTGGCGGGAAATTCAAACGTTGTGCCCTCTGTTAAACAGGTCTGAACGAATAATAAACGGATCTGTACGATTTTCAATCAGGCCTGTACGATTTTCAAACAGGTCTGTATGATTTTCAAACAGGTCTGTACGAATAATAAACAGATCTAAAATATGAATGGTTCAGGGGGTGTCATTTATGGTTCATGCGGGTGTCATGACCTGTTTGAAATCTGTACAGACCTGTTTCTTATTCGTACAGACATGTTTGAAAATCGTACAGACCTGTTTCTTATTCGTACAGACATGTTTGAAAATCGCGCAGACCTATTTGAAAACTGTACAGACCCTGATTATTATTCGTACAGACCTGTTTATTATTCGTACAGACCTGTTTAATAGGGGGTGCAACATTTGAATTTCCTGCCAATTCCTGCGCGCGTAAGTCGTGGGTGGGTGGAGCCTGGCGAAAAGTGACCTTGAAAACCCGATTGAAGCTAAATAACAAATAACATGGGATTTTGGTTTCGTACGCCCATAGTTTATATACTGAACTTTATCGTATCTTTTTGTAAACAGGCAACTAGAAGACACTCTTGTTTGTATTAACATAAACAACATGGAGGAACATGACGGAATAAGACCAGACAGCATCCACTAAAAGTTTCCCAATGTTTCCTTTGGTGGACTCGCCTTTGAGTTCTGTCGTTGTAAACCCTGATATATATTTAATAGTAATAGAATTTATCAATATTTCCATAAATGCTTGTCTCTAATGAAGACACCAATCATCACGTATTTGCAATTTATATGGAAATACGAGACGGTAATATCCTCGAAAATAAAAGAATAAAATACATAAAAAATACAATTAATTGCAAATTTAAATGACATTGAAACTGATGATGAGCAAAAGAACGTCTGCTAGTGCTCAATTAACGGGTCAGCAAAACGAGCAGACTTAAATCCCTCTTAAAATTTCAAAATTGCAGAATGTTAAAATTTTAGTTGTATTTGTACTAAAATCATATTTTGTAATTTTTAAATATTTCTGTTTTCGTTTGTATAAATAAATATTTATAAAAATACGTTAATTGTAACCTTTGTGTCACATTGGCATTATTAATGGTAATAAACACCACAGAAACAGAAATTAGACAACCCCCAATTCCAGAGGCCAGGGGCTTGTGCGGAAGGAGGTTACACATTGAAAAAACGCGGACATACAACCATTTCCTCCGTCAGTGCCAGTGCCGGACCCAGGATTCGAACCCGGTGGTGCGATGTCCGTGTGATTAATCGCGATTGCCACCTTGCGCCTTAACCCACTCGGCTATCGACCAGATATTATTATAACACTATTATAATTAATTACAATTTTTTTGAATATAGTACGAGGATATTTAATATGTAACAAAGTTAGGCACTATTGGAACTAATATTTCAATACTATAATAGCGCACATAGTCGGCTTAGTCGCTCAATGCTAGCGCGTTAGGCTTGAGATCAAGGGGGCCCGGGTTCCACACCTGGTTAGGGTATGGATATTTAGAGGCATTCTTAATGGGTAACCGAATGGTAGCAGTGGACTAGGCGGGGTTGTGAAAAGCAAACACGGCTGGTGGCTGTGCCATGCCTGGGTTCGAGCCTCAACTGCGGCAGATGGCAATGTCGTAGGGAATGGTCGTTATGAAATAGTCTGCTAATGCTAATGCTATACTCTGCCAAGATGGTAATCTAAATAAGACTGTTAAATAAAAAAAAATTAAAAAATAAAGCAATGCATGAATTGTATGCGTATGCTCCTTTTCTTTCTTCTTTGATTTTATTTTTATATACCTTTGCACCGTGGTTATTTCGCTATTTCACACTTAACCTTACCTCAGGGTTCTTAAATACATCTCCATTATTAGACGGTCTAAGCTCCTATGAATAGATGTGACAAATTTCCAGAGAAAATATTTAATAGAAAACTAGAAGGAACGGTTAACCTCAAAAATTGATTAGACTCGAATGATATTCAACATGGATAATTCGTTCTCAATGTTTATCGATATACTTTACCGTCGTTATGAAGATTAATTTTATGTTAACCGATTGGTCCTTTTAAACACTTTTACCGGAACGATCTGGACAGTTTTAGCCAAATCAACCTGGTATCAAATATCCATTATTTCTCAAGCGACCTTGAATTTAAAGCATCTAGATTAATTTTTGCATTTCACGTTATACTTTTTACCAATCCTACTTTTATTAATTTTTCAGCCCCTACACCACAGGCTCCCTCTCTAGGGTAAAAATATGTAATTGGAGAAGAAAATCTAAAATTTTTAACCACGTCATGATAAAAAAAAATAAGTAAAAAGTGTATACATTCAGCCGATGATTCAAGATTTCCTCGAAAATATGAACGTTACCTCATCACAGACGCACTTTAGATACATGTAAGGCAGGTATAACCTGCTTGTCGGTTTTGGAACATAATTTTGGTCCCTAAATACTGATTTTCATTTTTGCCGTTTGTTTCGATTGGATAAATCAATGAATAAGAAAATAGAGAGCACAAGACTTTATTATTAATTATGGCACAAGCGTTTGTAATCAATTTTGTTCGAATAGATTTCGAACAGTTATAATCGGGTATAGTTTTGCTGGGCAGTCAAAAAACGCAACAAAAACTTTACGATCTCATTAAAATACTGTTACTGCCTGTACTATGTCACCTGCAAATTGAATCATTTATCTTTATAAGTATATCGGCTTGTTTGATAAATAATTATCTCATAAAGTTTTTGTTGCGTTTCCCGACTGCCCAGCAAAACTGTACCCGACTATACAACAGGTATTAGAAGATATTATTTTAAAAACAAAAATATTCTGTATCATGGAAAATAAGAACTGTGGCAAGTTCACTACGGCACTTTTCATCCCCTGCTCATTTTGTGTAAAAAGTTTGTAACTACAGTTATGAGAAACATGCTCATTTATCTTAAGCTTTTGCGGGAGGTGACCTATATACGCCAACAAACAGCACAGTATGAGTTTTGCCATTGTAAATGATGTATATGAACGGCCTGTTGCATGTAAACTTCAAATCTTCGGTGCCCATTCTTGGAGAAAAGAAAGCTGTAGCAGCGGCGGCTTGCGTTCCGTGTTCATTGATTTCGATTCTTGCCTTATGAATGCCTTCACCCACCGAAATTTTGTTAGGAGTTAAATTGCTAAAGTCAGCGTCAGCCCTGAAGAGATTACCAACACCCAGAGATTCAAGGATCTATCGGAAGAAGGGAATGGTGTTAATATAGGTATAAGCTGTTACGATTTATATTAATTGAAATTGAAGAGCAATACAAGTTAGTCAAAAGTGCTATGAAACTGTAACGGTAAAATTATGGACATTCACATCATTGTTGAACAAAGCGGTTATACATATTTCTTCATGGTGTTAGTATCGCAGATGGATGATTGTTAGGATTTTTGAAATTTTTAGACCACGTTTTCATAATTTTTAATGATATACTTTTATACAGAGCTTTCAACAATGATCACAGGACACGTGATTTGTTAGTTCATCTTTTAGGCTTGTCATGTTTTAGCCATGTCAGAACCTTCCATACTAGGGATATTTTAATTCGTATGTATCTAAGGGTGCGTTTTCAAGTATCTTTGCTGACGGTTTTTTTTCGACGAAGTTTCAGGAAATCTCGACGCAACGCACAGTTTAATTGGCTCTGAAGCTGAACACGCCCAGCGGAACCAATAAGGCAACAGTTTGTCTACGCAGAATATTTAGCGCCGTACAGTCTTCTTGTAGACATATCCTAACATTTAACTATTTATTTTAATCTGAAATGTCATATCATAGACGTAGTAGTAGTGTTTTGGTGGATATTGCATAATTATTAGTTCTTTTTCACGGGTTTTGAATTGTTTTAATTATTATTTGAGTACTAATCAGTTCTTTTCAGAACTACATAATTTACATCAGTTATCTTCTGGTGAGTAATAATAAAGAGAAAAAGAATGTTAGGCTAAGTAATGTTTTTTAAATTTTATTCTAGTCCTGTCTTGCCATGGTTTTTACGCCAGAGCAAGATGCCTTCATTTTGATGGCTCATTTTCGAAGTGGAACTCGCAACGAAGATGGATCATGGAAGTATTCATTGCAATCATGCATCGAACAATTTATGGAAAAATTTCCTGACGCAAATATTCCATATGACACATTTTCAAATCGTAAATATGTACTCGTTGATCGTTTTGCAAAGACACACTGCCTTTGCAAGGGAAAATCCACTGGTAGGCCAACTGTTTTAACTGAAGTGGTTATGAACGACGTTCGAGAAAGAATGAATCAAAGCCCGACAAAATACCAAAGTTGTCCGCTCAAACAGGTAGGTACTTTTACACTAAATTTTTTAATTACTGAATACGTTACATACCATTTAAATTTAGTTTCTTGAAAATATACAATATGAATTTCTTTGGTGAAAATTATTATCAACAACTAATAACGATACCTACTAAAACTCTTGTTTATATATAAAACCTGAATGCAAATAAAAAAATATATAAAACTGGGAATCGGTTCTCTTCAGATGTCTTAATATACCTAAACGACAAATCAACGAAATTTATTTTTTTTAGGTCTTTCAGTTGGAACAACCCATAAAGCACTCAAAAAACTCCATTTGCATCCATACAAGGTAACCGTTGTTCAAGAACTATTACCCCCTGATTTTGAAAGTCGAGTAAGATATTGTCGTTGGTTCAACGGAAATTTAAATAACAACGATGTATTGGATTTAACCTATTTTACTGATGAAGCATGGTTCCACTTAACAGGTTATATCAATACTCAGAACTACAGGACATGGGCTACAGAAAACCCTCACACTTACGTAGAAACAAGTTTACACCCCTTAAAAGTTGGTGTATGGGTGGCAATATCCAGAAGGCGAATTATAGGCCCTATATTTTTTCGTGAAACAATTCATGCCCAAAGGTATCAAACTCTTATTTTAGAGCCATTTCTGGCGCAGTTGCATGATGATGAACTGCAAGATGGATATTTCCAGCAAGACGGCGCTACTGCCCATACAGCAAGAGCTTCACTTGATTTTTACGGGAGTTTTACTATGACCGATTAGTCAGCCAGGGACTATGGCCTGCACGGTCTCCAGATCTAACGCCCTGTGATTATTTCTTATTTGGACACATGAAGAACAATGTTTTTAAAAATAGATTACATACCATTGACGAATTACAAGAGGCAATAGAAAGAGAAATCCGCAATATTAGTGTTGATCAGTTACAGAATGTATTCGAAAATATGAAACGAAGAGTCCATGTGTGTTTAGAAACTCAAGGCAGCCATTTTGAGCATTTGTTATAATTTCTTGGCATTTTGTATTAAAATGTACTCATTCATCTTCTAATTTAAATCTCATGTAACAAAAGTTTTTATTATGTAATTTCTTTTTTTCACTGTGGATTGTTTGATTCGAATGTTTATATTCATGTTGTCTGTGGAAATAAAGATTATTTTGAATTAGGTGTAACAATTTATTTCTTGCGGACATTTTTTTTATTCAGATATAGTCTACTATACTTTAACTTGGCGTGTGTATGTATGAGTTAATATTTCCGTACAATTTCATTTTCTCCCATATTGTACACAAAGTTAAAGCAATAGTCCAGAAACATTGTCTACGTGGACAATATTTCTGGATCTTTGTGTACAAGAGAAAGTGAAATCGTACGGAAATATTAACTCATACATACACACGCCAAGTTAAAGTATACTAGACTATAAAAGGCATCCCATTTAAATTTGCTTTTAATATTAAAAAAACTCTTAAATTTGAGGAATAAATGAATTATCATAAATTTTTTACCTTTAACTAGAACGCCAATGGATTTAGGGTATTTCTGTTTAGTGCAATACCATCGTGTATAGTTGGTTGTCTATATTTTTGTGGTCACGTGTCCTGTGATCATTATTGAAAGCTCTGTAGTAGAGGAAATTAATCTGTATTTAGGTCTTAACTGCTGCTACTTCAGTGTAAAGACTTGAAACCTTTTGCAGTATGTTAAGTTTCGTCAATATATTAAATGTATACCTTTGAAAATTAATGCACCCACTCCGGGGGAGGGGGGTTGCATTCTCCATTTTACACCCCCAATTCAATAATTTGCAAAGTTTTAACGAAATGGGCTAAAATTCATATTAGGAGGATTCATACGAGAGTTTTTGGAGTCGTTGATGACGAATCCCAAGTGAAAATTGGAAAATTCAAAATGATGGACATAAAATGGCGGACTTTAAGAATTAATTCCTGATTTACGCCGTTTCTATTAATTTTACTGAAAAATATGTAGAGTAAAAAAGTGTTTAGAATGCCATTTTGCATAAGAATACATCATTTTGGTAACCACATTATTTAACCCTTTAAAACTTTTTAAAAAATTTCTAATAACAAAAAAAATAACCCTAACCATTTCAACAATTTTCTGGGGGTGAACATAGAGTGACCTCCCAAAAATTCGATTTTTCCTAAATTTTTACTACAAACTGATGGGGGAAAATCTTTTTGCATTCTAAACCCTTTTTTGCTTTATAAATTTTTCATTAAAATCAATAAAAACGGGGCAAATCGCATTTTTGAATCCTTAAAACGAAAAAAGTGATTTAAGACGATAAAATGGAAGGGTTAATTGATGGTAGTTCCAAAATTTGTATTCTGACATAAAATGGTATTCTAATCATTTATTTTCCTTTTGTGTATACGGTAAAAATCAATACTAACGGAGATCTTTGCGTTTTGAAAATGTAATTTTTTGACTACCATGATTACCTATGAGGCCAGAACGAAAGGGTTAAGGACTAATATTTTTAAAATTACGTATTCTTATGCAAAAACGTATTCTAAATATTTTTTTAATCATTATATTTTTCTTAAAAACTTATGACTGATGGTCGAGAGGTGAGCGCACTTGCCTTTCACCCAAAAGTTCCGGGTTGGATCCCCGGCCGTGACAGTGAAAAATATTGTTAGAGGGATTTTTCTACTATACACGGATATTGGGTGTGTGCCTCTTGTCTCTAAATGTGTAGCCCCTCCCACACAAGGCTCTTCTAGAGGCTTCCGGGATAAAGGAGGTCGTCATTACCTGTGGTGGTGTATTTATAGAAACAGCGTAAATATCTTTTGTTCAAAAAAAACTTTTATGATACATTTAACCCTTTCACAAAATTGACCAAAAATTAAATAAAATGTTGAAAATTCCCTGACATATTCAACAACAATACAAACATTACATATAAACTCTATGAACCTAAAAAAACGATTTTCACCACTTTGGTAGCCAAAAAACATTTTTTTTTCAAAATGAAATTGTGAGAAACAAGTAGTAGTTTGGAAAGAAGCAAGAAGGGGAAAAGCTACGCAGAGGTTACAGAAAAACTAGTGGTTATTAAACCAAAATCAAGACAAGAAAGTGAAAAAACGAAAGAGATTGTCCAGAAATCATTAAATAAAACCTTCCGAATTAGAAGTAGGAATTACTGGTATTAAGGCAACTAAAGAAGGAGGTATATTAATAAAATGCCCAGTTGAGGAAGTTGAGAAAATTAAAACAGCTGCCGAACGAACATTACAACAAAATTATGTGGTAAAGATACCAAGTAACAAAAATCCATCGTTAAAAATTATAGATATAGACGAAAATTATAATGAAGAGGAACTGAAGCAAGCCATAATGAAACAAAATGCATTTCTACGACATAACAATGTTAAACTATAAGTAAAATTAATTAAGAAAATGAAGACTGTCTACATGGCCATTCTTGAATGTGATCCGTTAACTTTTAGTCTGATACTGTCGAAGAAAAAAGTGAGCATTGGATGGGAAAGTTGCAGAGTGTTTGAACACGTGACAGTTTTTCGATGCTTCAAGTGTGGAGGCTTTAACCACATGACAAGTACTTGTGAATTAAGTGTGAAGTGTAAAAAGTGTATTGGTGATCATAAAGAAGAAGACTGCGATTCTACTGAACGTAAGTGCAGACATTGCTTAGTGGCAAATGAAGGTAGCCCTGAACTTAATCTAAATTATAACCATTATACAGAATGTCTCACCGGGAACTGAATAGATCGATATAGAGAAAAGTACGCATCAGAAAATTTTGAAAATTTAGATAATTACTAATGTCGGTGTGGCCCATCCAACCTAAATAATTACAATCAGCTGGCACTTCTGCTTATACCGGAAGTCGATACCAACTTGCTTATTTCAAATGGAACACCCTATATATTTTAGGGTTATCGAAAAGAGCATAAAATTCCGAGTCGAAGATATGTAGCATATCCTATACCTAAACCTAGCCGTTTCGGAGATATTTGACATTTTATAGAAAATTTGACAGGTGCAATGGTTTGACCTAAACAAGTTTTCGCGGTTTGAAGTTGACAAAATGTAACGCGAAAAACGGAACACTTGGTATGATTTTATTGAATTTATTTCAGTTGTAGAACGTAGTTCTCCTTGTGTTCTTTTTACGTGACAAGAAGCAAATGGGGATCTTTTACACGAAGAAAGTTATAACGGTTCTTGCAAACCGTTGCACCTGTCAAATTTTCTATAAAATGTCAAATATCTCTGAAACAGCTATGTTTAGGTATAGGATATGCTACATATTTTCGACTCAGAATTTTATGCTATTTTCGAAAACCCTAAAGTATATAGGGTGTTCCATTTGAAATAAGCAAGTTGGTATCGACTTCCGGTATAAGCGGAAATGCCAGCTGCTTGTAATTATTTTAGTTGGATTGGCCACACCGACATTAGTAATTATCTAAATTTTCAAAATATTCTAATGCGTGCTTTTCTCTGTATCGATCGATTCAGTTCCGGGTGAGACACCCTGTATATATGATTCGTCTTGCCCTGTACTGCAAAGAAAAATTGAAATTGAAAAAAGAGCAGTAAAATCAACACAATAGCAATTAGAAGGATGCGTTTTTGTCTTAAATTCGCAAAGTTGTATTAAACATCACGATGAAATAAAATATTTTGTAACTGTAAATAATTCACTGGTTATGTGCCTAACTGAAACTCATGTAACATCAGAGATAGATGATTTTGAAATAGCCATTACAAATTATAATATTGAAAGAGTAAATCCTGAAAATAGACACAGTGGGGGGGGGGGGGTAATTTTTTATATTCGTTCAGATATTAAATATAACGTTTGTTTCTCTATGTCAATTGAAAAGAATCTGTGGTTCCTTGTGATCAAAATAAAAGTAAATAATGGATACTTTACGATAGCAGGAGTTTACGATTCACCAAATCATTCACATGTGAAATTCTTAAATTTCTTAGAAAGATGGTTAGATCAAAATATGTAAAATATACCTCACACATTTTTAATGGTGGGAGATTTTAATATTAATTGGAACTCTAACCTAGAACATTGCAATCGCTTAAAAAATTTAATTAATTACTTTGGTTTAAAGCAAATGGTTAACTCATATACACATATGTTCGGATCTGGTGGTATAAGTGTTCATAATGTTATAGAAATAATTCTTCGTAAAATAAATAAAACATGTACAATTAGAAGTAAACTTAAAGATGTAGTCTTGTTTCAAGCAGAAATGGATAAAGTTGTATGTAATTTTGATTATAGAGTTAGCGATATTAATCAGAAATATGATTTATTCGTGACGAATTTGAAAACAATTGTGGATGAATTCAAGCCTAAGAAAGAAGTTATGGTACATAAAAGAGACAAAGGATGGTTTAATGATACAGTTCTAGAAGCCATAAAGCAAAGAGACCAAAGTTATAAAATAGATAAAATAACAAACAATGAAAATGATTGGAAGATCTATAAGTTGAAACGAAACTCAAAAATGATGTAAAATATATAATATCTTGTAAAAATAAGGAGGTTGTGAGTGAGATAATGTTTGGTTACGAGTTGTTAGACAATATGAATGCTATAGTAGAAAGGTTTAATGAGTATTAAATAAATAGCGTGAGTGAAATAGTCAATGATATACGTAGAAATAATAAACAATACCAATTAAGGCATAATCGTTGCAAATTTTCTAGTTTCAATTTATTGCTAAAAAATGAGCTTACAAATATAATCTTTTCATTAGCAAGCAAAAGTAGTCCAAATTACATTGCCATGTTTATTTACAAAGATTTTTTCCATATATTGGCTGACCCTCTACTAAATATCATTAATACCTCGCTGCAAATTGGTATTGTTCTCGATGAATTGAAAGTCTCAACGATTGTTGTATTGAGAAAAGTTGCTAAAACCGTTAAAGCTGAAGAATTTCGCCCAATAAATATGCTTTCAACATTTGAAAAAATTCTGGAAAAAGTTGTATATCTAAAAATTTTAGAGTTTGTGAAGGAAAACAAATTACTATGCAAGTTTCAATCCGGTTTCAGAAAAGGATATAGCTGTGAAAGCGCTTTACAGTATGTTATTAACGAATGGAAATAGGCAAAGTAACTTGTTTAATTTTCTTGGATCTTAAGAGAGCTTTTGAAACCGTAGATAGAGATAGATTGGTTGATAAATTGAAAGGATACGGGCTTGAAGGAGTGGTACATATGTGGATAAGTAATTATTTGAGTGATATAATGCAAAAAGTAAAGATTGATGAGTATGTATCTAGTACAAAGAGTATAAATATAGGAATACCGCAAGGAAGTATTTTAGCTCCGCTATTATTTATTTTATATATTAACGATATTACAACTCTGTTTAATAACTGTGGTTATCACTTATTTGTAGATGATGCAGTTATTTATATAACAGAGGAAAATAGTGCGTTATTGGTGAGTCGAATGAATGAAGTCTTGAAAGAAGTGAGTGACTGGTTAGAAGTAAATAAATTGAAGCTAAATGTATCTAAAACAAAAGGTATGATTAAAGGGAAAAATAAATTTAAAAATGAAATAAGACGAGGCATTAGAATTTAGAGTTTGTGCCAAAGCAATTCAGGTTGTTAATGAAATTAATTACTTAAGTGTAATCATAGATGATAAACTTAAATTTATGGTCATATTAATTATGTGTGTAAGAAAATAGCTAAAAAAATTGGTATATTAAAAAGAGTCAGCTGGTACCTGTCTGCTACAAGTAGAATATTAGTATATAACTATTATATTACCTCATATTAATTATTGTGGCACTGTTCTGTATCTTGCAATCGATGGTGACTTGGATCGTTTGCAAAAATTGCAAAATAGTGCCATGCGGGTTATATTAAGATGCAGTATTTATACTAGAGTGGATATGCTGAGAGTTTTAGGCTGGATGAATGTACGAAATTATGTTGAATTCAATGTACTGTTTTTCATACATAAAACAAGAATGAATTTAGTACCTCCTTATTTGCAAGACAATGTGCAAATATTTGAAGATTTGCATGATTATAACACAAGAGGTAGAAATAATTTTGTCCTACAACGTGTAAATACAACCTCCGCCCAAAGATCAATCTTCGCCAAAGGACTAAACACGTACAATAACCTCAGTAAAAAGATAAGGAGGGTCGTAACATAACTTCTTTCAAAAGAATAATTAAAAGTATGTACATACAAATTTGAATTTGATACAATAGAGTAATGAAAAACTGTTAGTTAGAATATGTAAATTTATATTATTTTTTCTATGCACTTATGCAATAAAAGGATTATTATTAAAAAGAAATTGTGCATAAGGTTGTATAACTATTATTACTGATAATTTGATAAAAATAGACACTATTAGTAATATTTCCATATATTTTCCTCCAACATTTGTAGTAAAAATTTAGGAAAAATCGTATTTTTTGGGAGGTCACTCTGTGTGGGCTGAAATGATTAGGGTTAATTTTATTTGGTTACTTCAACTTTATTAGTCCAATAGTATCAAAATATAATAAAAAAAATTTAAAAAGGTTGGAGGTTTTCCACAGGGGAGAAGCGAAAGGGTTAAATAATGTGGTTATCAATATGGTGTATTCTTCTGCAAAATGGCATTCTAAACACTTTTTTACTCTACATATTTTTCAGTAAAATCAGTAGAAACGGCGTAAATCAGGAATACATTTCCTAAGATCCGCCATTTTAGGTCCACCAGTTTGAATTTTCCAATTTTCACTTCCGATTTGTAATCAGCCACCCCAAAAACCTCCATGATATAAATTTTAACCGATTTTGTTGAGAACTTTGCGAGTTATTGCATTGGGGGTGTAAAATGGGGGCTGCACCCTCCCACCCAAGTGAGTGCACTAATTTTCAAAAATATACATTGCATATGTTGCCGAAATTTAACATAATGCAAATGGTTTCAAGTCTTTACATTGAAGTAGTAACGATTACTATTAGGGCTTAAGCAGGTAGATGGCGATAGTAAACAGATTTATTATGGATTGTAAATCAAAGTGTGTCCCAAAATTACAGCACGTCAAATAGTAATATCGAAAAACGAGACTATTAATTCTATTTTCAATTACGTCTGGCGTTGTTCTATATTTCGTCTCGAATTTGTTGTTTTAATTCACCTATTGTATCTGGTAAAATTTTCAATGACCTCACAGATATGTAAAAAGTGTGAAATTTTTTTTAACATGTGTTAAAATGGCGATACATTTAATCCTAGGCTGCATTTGTGTAACCGTTGCTAATTAAATCACTGTTGAAATTGAAAGACAGATCATCTGTCTTTGGCCCAATAAAATGGGAAAATTTGGTTGACGTAGGTCAGAACAGGCTGAAATTTTGGGAACAGTCTTATTTTGTGGTACTTTTTAACATACCAAAAGTCCCCACCCTTAGACGCCGGCGGAGGGGAGGGGAGCGAGAAAATAGGTAAAAATCGTTTTTTCGCAAAAACTCGAAAAGTACCAATTTTACTGTAAAATATGTAAGTGTATATATATTCTGATAGCGCACTATAATAAAGATGTTTAAAAATTCATATCTCTGCCAATATTGATCGAATGGAAATGAAAAATAAAAGGAAATTGTTCGTAATCGAATTCTCCACCACTGTAGTTTGAAACATTTTGCGGTTGGAACGACCATTTTTGAGATTTTAGCGAAGAACGTGCGCGTTTCCGTTGCGTCGCAAAACTGTCAAAATTTCAAAAAAATCTATCTCGGCTCCAATAGGTCGTACGAAGTTAAAAAGAAAAACCTAAACCGGATTTTTATTACTTATAATTTGCATGTGTACATTTCCCGTCAAATAAAACTAGGACACTTTATTTTAGTTTTGTGAAATAGCCTTTGACAATTCAGTTTTGACAATTGTTGAATTGTCAGAAATTATTCTTTTCAAATTCCACGATGCTACAACAATTAAGCATCATTCAAAAATTACGAATTGTTTCAAAGATTGAGGACAGTTGATCAATAAGACTTCTTGCGGAAGAATTTAATGTCAACAAGAATACTATTTTGAAAATTAAAAGGAAATGGGAAAATGAAGGAACTGTTGAGAGAAAGGTAGGAACAGGTAGACCAAGAAAAGCCTCGGAAGAGCAGGATACTACTTTAGTAAATTATTTACGAAATCATCCTTTCGATAATGCAAGTAATGCTAAATTTGAAACAAATTCCCCGCCACCGTAAGGACGGCTTTAAGAAGAGTGAAAAAGTCTGATCTTAAAAATTGTGCAGCCGCAAAAAAATATCAATTAACAGAAGAGAAAAGCAAGGCCGTATAATATTTGCCCTCAATCATTTATTAAATGATGCAGTTTTTTGGAGAAATGCAATTTTTTATGATGAAAAAATATTTCAATCCCACAATGACGGTAGTATTCGGGTGTATAGGCCACCACGCTCTAGGTTTAACGAAAATTATATTGCACCCAATGATAGATCTGGAAGGTTTTCAGTGAACGTTTGGGCGTGGATGTCAATAGAAGGTTTAGGAGTTTGCTGGAACATCGATGGAAGGCTAAATTCTAGAAAATATTTGGAAATTTTGGATAATGTAATGTTGCCTTCAGTTAGGCAACGTTTCCCTGATGATAATTTTATATTCCAGCATGATAACTGCTCAGTGCACACCGCCAATTATGTGAGAAGTTATCTAGTTGAAAATAATGTTGAGGTTTTGCCTTAGGCTGCCAAAAGTCCCGACATGAATCCGTTGGAGAACATTTGGGGAATAATGGTTAAAAAAATACAGAAACAGAATGTTATCCCCTTAAATAAAAATCATTTATGGTCTCTCATTGAGGCAACCTGGGAAAGTCTGGCGAAAGTCATAACCTTACCACAAATTTGATCGATTTAATCCCCAGAAAAATACAAGAAGTAATGTACAAAATTATTTGTTATTTTAAATATGTTTAATAAATTACTGCTTAATTTTCCTAAGGGTCAGTTGTATTATTTGGGAAATAGAATAGAGTTGGCACCGCCGCACGAATGTCGTCTACCAAGATCGATTTACATAACTAAAAATAGTTGTCCTACTTTTATTTGTCGGGAAGTGTACATATTTTACAGTAAAATTGATACTTTCCGAGTTTCTTGCGAAAAACCGATTTTATTTACCGATTTCCTTCCCCCTCCTACGCCGACGTCTACAGGTGGGGACTTTTGATATGTTAAAAAGTACCACAAAATAAGCCTGTTCCGAACATTTCAGCCCGCTCTGAATATTTCATCCAAATTGACAAATTTCGTCCCATTTTTTTGAGCCAGTTTCAGTTTGTTGTAAATCAATTACTATTACGAAAAATTGAAAACCCTATTAAATCCACACATAGATACTCGTATTGCTCACTACAAATTATTCTACTGAGGGATTAGTAAAACAGGACAAATATGACTAAAACTTACAGGTGTCAATTCGATGGTTGTTTCCAAACTGAACTTGGGCAAGGCAACCTGAACAGTTCTAGAGATTAAGTTATCATTTTCCACGATATTCCTGAAGTTTTCTAGAGTTAAGTTTTTCAGCGTGGCCTCAATCGAGTCTTCAGTGGAGGTGAAAGGAGGCAAAAGGATGTACATACTTATGTTGTCCCCTTTGTAAGGCAACTCGAGGATATGGGCGCCTAGAGTCTCAGATACATCTAAAATAAATACATAAATATAACTCAAAGGAATAGTACCAGTATTACTAGTAAATAATAGATGGTTAATAACATTAGTTGTGCTGTTACAATAGTGTTTCCTTCTGGAGATACCAACTGATGTCGGCAAGATGCCAAGAACATGCTTCTTGTTTTGACATGCAATTGTCTCTCAGAAGGGCGGCACCTCGGGAAACCGTTATAGTATGTGTCAAACAGAAGATATATTCAAGTTCAAAAGTACTATAATTGCTAAATAATTCATTCTTCAAGGTCACCAAGAAAATACAATCTTTCAAACATTTAAAATCACAGTTTTTCACAAACAATTCTGAGAAAATTCACATAGCGTTGATAATCCACAAATAGTCTAAATTCATCAACAAAATCATTCAAATATTCAAATTACCCGATTTACAGTTAAAACATTACAAACTACTACCCTAGAAAATACTGCCCCCCACACTAACTCGATTCATATCAAAGGTACTCTCCACACCCCCAGTCAGAATAATTCGCTTCTATAAATTCTCTATAAACTATTTTTTCTTCAATTCTACTTCTAAATCAACCTTTCATTCATTTATCAAAATACACTTCATTCACATTCCCAACATGCCAACATCGCATTCACAAATAACTTCCTTCCCGACATGCTGGCTTCATCGATATCAAAACTTATTTCCAATCCTACGCGATGCCAGCACCGCATTGCTAGCTTCACCGATATCAAAACTAATTTCCACTTCGCATGTTCCATATGAGGTGCCAGCACCGCAGTCATCAAAACTTACTTCCGCTTCGTAGATTACGTGGTATCGTGCGCAAAAAAATGGGACAAATCTTATAACGTATTTTTGCTAAAATCTAGTTATGTACATCTAACTTTAATTTTTGTGACATTGTCATTGTCATTTTCGGTTACTCATTACATATTCAAACAGAGACAGATATACATTAGAAAAAAATAGCTGTTCAATTACTTTTTGCTCACGACAGGCCTATTAGAATATTCTCAATGTGGCATTAATATGGCTTAATGACTTCCAAAACTACTTTACGGGACCGGTTCAACTTTCACCAAGATATTCAGACAGTTATCGCCCGAATTAGATTGAAACTTCTGTCGTATATCAAAAATTCTATTTTTCACTGCCGTATTTGTCATATATTTTTCAATCCTGAATTCTCATATTTCAATACAATGGAGAACAATGCAAGCAAGTTCTTAATATATCCAATAGATGACGCCACGAGTAATAGGTTTAATGTCATACTCAACTTGTATCATATATAACCTTTAAATAGTGTTGAATTTTTTGTTTATAAATCTTCTTTTATTCTAGATTAATTAATCATGACAATATTTTAGTTAGTACACTTGAAATAGAGCACTTTGGTATACAGTAACAAGTTTTCATTTTACATCCTAATTAATTTGTTTATTCAAAGACATATTTTTTCGTATTGACATTGACGGACAAACAACCGAGTACAGCTGGTGCCTCTGGCGGATAAAATAAAAGAGAATGTTCCTTATTGCACAATATTTCATAATCGAGCCCGCATGAATGTTGGGGGACAGTTTCCAGCTCTTTCCAGACCTCTGCACGTCAAATCCTCAACGAACCATATAAAAAGCCGAGCATGACAAGCTCAGGCTAAGTCAGTTTCCGGTGTACCTCAAGTTAATTTCTGTGTTCCGCGAGTGAAGTCTCTAAACCAACAATGTGTTTAATTTTCATCCGGTCAACGCTTAAATCTCAACACAATCGAGTAGCCGTACTACTTCCTTGACCAAAACCAAGCAAAAAATATTTATAAAACAAACTACCCTCGCACATAGATAATACAAGTGAATTTTCTCACACTTTAAAAATCTACAAAGTGTCCCAGATTTAAACGGACACGCTCTAGTGGAAGGTAGAGCACACTCAGCTGAGTTCAAAACACCCCTATACTTACCGTTCAATGTGAACCGTTTTATAGTTTTTGACCAGAACTTTAGTCCGCCATATTTTTGAAATGACTGCACATATTTAGACAAAATTTGGTATACATATTTTTCAACACATAGGCAGTAGCCGGAATTGTATTAGAGCACTGAATTTTTTTTATCATTTGTGAATTAAAAACTTACCATGTTTGAAGGTCTCCTCCACATGCATCATATCAACTAAAATCTGCTTAGACGGATTAACATAGAATACTTCTTGTTTGGTATCGTCTGGATTAAATTTGTGTTCCCACATTCCTTTGAAATAAGCAGCATTCACTAAAACCAAATCAGTCGACTGATCTACTGTCCCGCCTGGCAATAAGTCCTTGATCATGTGATGCGTGGTATTCTCCACCCAATTGTTAATTGACAACCTCGCGCCTTCAGGATCAGTTTTGAAATTTTTCTGTTCCAATTCCTCGGGGAAATCGTTGGCAACGCATTCCCTGATCGGGACAACATCGGACACATAAATCTTGTTCGCGTTGGTGAATTCGTACGGGGCACTTTTGGCCAACACTTGTGTTACAAATCTGTCCGTTTTGTATGCCGCATACACGTCGGATTTTTCCTAAAATAATAAAAAAGTAAGGAACCGGTTCAGTATTTTAGTATAATAAGTGTATTGTTGGGTCCGTTGATAACCTCAAATATTTAGAAATACTCACTACTCCAGTTGAATTAGCATTTTAGCAAAAAATGTTTCTAGATATAAGCCGAATCCAGAATGTTCAGAATGATGGTAGGGTTTCTTAGGCTTCAATTTTTTTGCATGAAAAAATTTTGTATTAAACAATTAAGGTGTGGAAAATGGTTTTTTCGAGTTTTAGAAAAAACTGTTGATTTTAGAAAAAAAAAGTGTTTCCTGAAAGTTGTGCGCTTTGAAAAATCCTACAAAATGAGACCTATTTCATCAAAATCGGTTAATTTGTTTATGAGTCATTGCAAAAGAACATGCTAAAATGGTTGTTTTTCCATTGTTAATAAATAATAGAAAAACATGTTTCATATACTTCTTACCACAAGGAAAGAAGGCTCTTGTAGCATAGAAAAGGCACGCGAAATCGGGAGCCATATAACCGAATAGTTTTTGCACAATCAATTTATTAATACCTTTTTGACTTTTTGGCTTCTATTGTAGCCCAAACGGTCCAAAAAGGCTTGTAGGTAAAAAAGTGTCGGTTTATAAGGGTTAGTGGGGGTAGATTTTGGTAAACTTTTTTGAGCCACTTTCTACTAAAAAATTAGCGAGGTAACAATTAATTCTAACTTTTCATCAAAATTAATCGCTGGCAACTGACAGTAGCTCTAGAGCCAGCTAGAGTGGCTTCAACCATCCTCACCAGTTTTGCCGGAGTACCTAATAAAGTTAGATCTAGCAACATTATACTCCTGTTTACCTTATCAAAAGCCCGCATAAAGTCTATATAGAGTTTATATAAGTCTATATCATACTTGCAGCACTTTTCTTGTATTGTCTCTTTATAGTAAAAACATGATCAGTTTTAGATCGGCCAGTTCTGAAACCGCATTGGCATTCACCGAGAATTTCTTCCGAGTATATAACGAGGCTATTATGTAGAACACCAGAGAGTATCTTATAGGTGACATTTAGAAGAGATATACCTTTGTAGTTGTTACATACTGTTTTGTCACCCTTTTCGTGTATGGGCTGTATTATCCCAACTTTCCACTCATTTGGAATTCGTTCTTACCTCCATATCTGCAAAATCATTATGTATATTCTATTCTATAGTGCGGCACCCCCCTTTTTTTTCCCCAGTTTTGGCTTTGGATATACTCCTTTAGCCAAGAGACTCCAACAAATAACAGAATTGATTCAAAAAGAAAAACGTAAACATGCGTAGATATGTAAAGTCAGTCCCAAAAAAAGAGGAAATATATACACATATATACACATACATACACATATATACACATATTCATATACACCCTCCCAAGCGGCACCCCCCTATTTTATCAGTTCGGCCGTGATTCCATCTCGCCCAGGTGTTTTGTGGTCTTTCAAACATTTAATGACTTTTTCTACCTCTTCATACGTTGGCTCTTTTTCTTCGGTTCCGCAGTATAAGACGTTATTATTTCCTCATTCCCCTCTTCGATTCCCGTGGTTAGCAGCTTTTCAAAATACTGTTTCCATCTCTCTTTTCCCATATCTCTCTCTTTTGGTTTTATCTGTCAGCACCACTCCTGTTTCTGCCTTACATATGTCGATTTTCGACCAAAATTCCTTCGTATGTTCTTTAACAGTCCTATAGAACTTCCTGGCGTCTTTTTTATTATTATGCTCTACTATTTCTTCTATTTTGTTATTCATCATTTCCCGTTTCTTTCTTCTACATATTCTTGTTGCCTCTCTCCTAAGATTTATATAATGTGCTCTATTGCCTTTCTACATTCATTATCATACCAGCCTTCATTCCTTTGTCTCTTCTTTTCACCTATAATCTCTGCTGCCACAACTGTGACAGTATTTTTTTAAGCTCCCAGTGTTCCTCAATGTTGCCACAGGGTCCTTCGTTTGATATCTTACTTTCTATACTTTCTTCGTACATTTGCTGCGTTTCCTTACTTTTTTTTGTAGCCCACTTCTTTGCCGATTCACTCTTTTCCTTGGATACATTAACTATCCTTTGTTTCATTTTTGCATCTACTAGGTAGCGGTCAGAGTCGCAATTGGCTCCTCTGTAAACTCTAAGTTATTTTAACCATCGTTATATTAATATTGTTACTAGTTACTGCCGATAAGTTTATATTGTGACTTGAGGGGATGTGCGCTGAACTAAGGAAGTCAGCAAAAGAATTCGCTATATCTTAGGGATTATCTAAGATACTCTCATTATTAGTGAAGGCATTCGGCATTACTGGATTTTTTTTACTATTAAAGAAATTTTTGGGTTTGAGGACAGATTGTTTTCAATTGTAAGTAATTTTTGTAAGATGTGTCGATATCTCTCTTTCTAAGACCGCTAAAAATATGTACCTATTTGCAACATTTTTCGTGCATAAAAATAAATACTAATAATGAAAAAGTAACATTATTTTGCCCTTTAGAAATGTTAAATTTTAAATGCTTTTTAAGGTTTATGTTAAGTTAATATATGTGAATAGACACATTTCATCCTCAAAACAAGAAAAATCATATTAAATAAATAAAAACAAATCCAAGTGCATGCGAAAGTCAAATATCAGAATTCTCAATTGACAAACATTTTTATATTATCAGTATATTGTAATATAAGAGGTTAAATGTCAATGCCTGTACAAGATGGGCAAAATACAAAACACTCATTTATTTAATGAAATTTTACATGATCCCCACATTTGGTTCAATTATTTTTGACAAATGGAAAATGCTCTGTTACATTTTTGTACGAGACGTTGAAAATTTTTGTTTTAGATCCTTACTAGATGCAACTGTTGAAAATGACATTAAAAAAATATAGTAAATATATTTTTTAATGTGTGAACATACTATTTTAATTATAATTTTACGTGAGATAGACTGACATATCAAATAAATAACATTCGGTCTTATTAGGGCTATGTCAGCCTAAAATTACATTCCTGATGATATTTTGAAAATATATATGTGATAGATTAAATACAAACATTGCACAATCGCATTGTTTATTGTAAATACATTACAAACAATATCTGATTTCTAATTTTCAACTGCTTGCTTGCAACAATAAGACAAAAGAGGCGCAAGACCTGTATACACAATACCTAAAATCGGTGGCATATTGATGTTGCCCCACGTATCCACGCCCCTGAACATCATACAAGCTAGTTAAGGATTGATGAATGTAAAATTATAAGCACACCTTGAGGTTTTGACAGAGACCAACATTTTTTAAAATATATTTTTTTGGTTCTTAGGTTCGAAAACATAAAGCCAGGTAAAAACCTCGAGATCTACATTTGGGGATTTATTTTAGTTTTTGTGCTCACTCCGTATAGGAATATTCCGTTTTAATCTTTTAAATGTAGATAACATGTTTGTGGTATATCATAATATTTAATATATTACCTGATTCTCATTTAGCTTTAGCACCTTCTTCAAATAGCTCTCCGTCTGTTTGCCAGCCATAAAATATGCAATCAATAATGCGTGGTACGTCGAGTAGGGCGAAAAGAACAAATTTTCGTTGGGCATGATCTTGTTTATGGCATTCAAAAGGGCCAGAGAAAAGCTCTGCTGGCCGGAATATAAATCGGCATGCGTCTTCCTTTCTGGTTGGTTGTTTGAGTACGGTGGGAAGCACTGTTGGCTTGATTCTTGTAAAAATGCCAGGACCAGGAGGCCTAACACACCAGTTATCTTCATATTTATCTATAAATAAAATACAAAACTTTACACTAATTTACAAACCGTCTTGACCGGAGGAAATATCGCGGACAACTAAAACAAAGTGTAGACGGGGAGAAAGTTCAAGCATGACCTAAAATAAAAACACTTTCTCAAAGCATCTTTGAATTACCAGTGACGTAGCCGGCCAGAAATTACAAAGATATGAACGTGGGTTACATTTGGTAATGAAAGTAGCGATTATTTGCAATGTGTATTTGCGATATTTGCATTCGTGTAATTGATTGTGTAAAAATCTTATACAGGTTAACTTATGTACTATATTGAAAATAGTAGTGTAAAAAAATTAATTCTGAATTTGAATGAACTTTCTGTAGATTTTATGTATGTTTTCGAAAATTTATGTATAATTTATAACTAAAAACGACATAAGATAACTCATGATTCAAATGCAAGTTGAATTATTACTACTATTACACTTCTTATGTAGTTTCTTGCTAAGTTTAAGCAATTTTGTAAAAGAACACTAAATAAACTTCTCTAAAATCGTCTTCTTAATTTATAGACTAAAATGTAGACATACAGGATGTCTAACCGGGAACTGAATCGATCGATATAGAGAAAAGCACGCATTAGAAAATGTTTAAAATTTAGATAATTACTAATGGCGATGTGTCCAATCCAACAAAAATATTTACAAGCACCTGGCACTTCCGCTTATACCGAAAGTCGATACCAACTTGCTTATTTCAAATGGAAAACCCTATATATTTTAGGGTTTTCGAAAATATGTAGCATATCCTATACCTAAACCTAGCCGTTTCAGAGATACTTGACATTTTATAGAAAACTTGACAGGTGCAACGGTTTGCAAGAACCGTTATAACTTTCTTCGTGTAAAAGATCCTCATTTGCTTCTTGTCACGCAAAAAGAACACAAGGAGAACTACGTTCTTCAACTGAAATAAATTCAATAATATCATACCAAGTGTTCCGTTTTTCGCGTTGTTTAGGTCAAATGGAACACTCTGTGTTTTTTTACGTCAAGTTGTATAAAATTGCTCTTTTTTCTGATATTAGCATTGTGGGGGTTAAAGTCACAACTTTTTGAAATATTTGCAATTTTATTAGAAATTCATGAATTGTTATAATCATTTCATCAAAATAGCCATGATTAGAAACAATCAGTCATTATCTTACGTCAATAAATGCCAGCACGTTTAAATTATACCTTCGAAAACTTTTTAAATTTGTTTATTATTTATGGGGAATGTGATAAAGTAATATCAAGAACTTGCAGCACATTTGCTACTCGATATCCACAAAAACGCAAAATAACACTAGCACTGTAACATGCGTATTAATCGAATTGAAGATGTGGCATGAACTGAAATAGCAGAGATAAGATCAATTTAAAATATGATTTTATTTTAGTTTAATAATTGCTCAAAATTGCGCCCTCGAACCTCGACACATTTTTCGCACCTCCGGATTAGTTCCTCATGGGTAGCTCTTCTAATTGAATCCTGTGATATGTTTTGAAATGCATTTCTTACTCTTTGCATACAATCTTCAATGGTTGTTAATGGGCTCTCATAAACTTTATTTTTAATAGTTCCCCAAATGAAATAATCCAGAACTGATAAATCGGGCGAGCGAGAAGGCCATAAGAAAGGTCCATTATTGGCAATCCATTGATCATAAAAAGTTTCTTGTAAATAATTATTAATTAAATATGCGTTATGTGGGGGAGCACCGTCGTGCTGATAAAAAATGTTTCTATGTTCGGCGAGGGGTAAATTTTCTAAATAGTTATTATTCAAATTTTGTAAGATATTCAGATATCTTTCACCTAAAAAAAAAAAAAAAAAATTTACCTATACGTATTAGCAGAAGAGAAAATTTAAATTACCGTTTAAATTTTCCTGATAAAATTGTAATGCCACCACTCTATCGTTTCTTATGGCACAGTAAACATTGAACTGCCAACTTTCCTGAAAGTTTCGCTCTCTGAACATATGAGGATTTGAGTCACTCCAATAATGCGAATTGTGTCTATTAAAAAGTCCATTTCTAGTAAATTTTGCTTCATCTGTCCATATAATATTTCCCAAATAAGAATCGTGACCCTCAGACCTTATTACAATAACCTCGCAAAAATTCTGTCTTCTTAGGAAATTTGTTTCTTTTAATCCTTGAACCATATGGAATGAAAACGGGTGAAACTTATGTTTTAATAAGATTCTGTGAATTGAATCCTTGCATAGTCCGGATTCCAGAGCAGCTTGTCTTAATGACATCCTTAGAAATGCATAAAAATATCCCAGAATGACTATTTCAATGTTTTCGTCTCAACAATAGGCTTTCTTCATTGCATTTTTGCCTCGACAGAGCCATAATTTTTAGAATTTTCCAGTATGCGTTTTACAGTGTTTGGTGACGGTTTCCGTTTTTCTGGATATCGAGTAGCAAATGTACTGCAAGTTCTTGATATTACTTTATCACATTCTCCATAATAATAGAAAAAATTTAAATAGTCTTCGTGGGTGTAATTTAAACGTGCTGGAATTTTTTGACATAAGATAATGACTGATTGTTTCTAATCATGGCTATTTTGATGAAATGATTACAACAATTCATGAATTTCTAATAAAATCGCAAACATTTCAAAAAGTTGTAACTTTAACCCCCACAGTGCTAATATCAGAAAAAAAGAATTCAATTTTACGCAACTTGACGTAAAAAAATACAGGGTATTCCATCTGACCTAAACAAGTTCTCGCGGTTTGAAGTTGACAAAATGTAACGCGAAAAACGGAAGACTTGATTTGATATTATTGAATTTATTTCAGTTGTAGAACGTAGTTCTCCTTGTGTTATTTTTACGTGACAAGAAGCAAATGAGGATCTTTTACACGAAGAAAGTTATAACGGTTCTTGTAAACCGTTGCACCTGTCAAATTTTCTATAAAATGTCAAATATCTCTGAAACGGCTAGGTTTAGGTATAGGATATGCTACATATTTTCGACTCAGAATTTTATGCTCTTTTCGAAAACTCTAAAATATATAGGATGTTCCATTTGAAATAAGCAAGTTGGTATCGACTTCCGGTATAAGCGGAAGTGCCAGCTGCTTGTAATTATTTTAGTTGGATTGGCCACACCGACATTAGTAATATCTAAATTTTCAAAATTTTCTGATGCGTACTTTTCTCTATATCGACCGATTCATTTCCCGGTGAGACACCCTGTATATTTGTCTTGTGATTTTATTCACTAAATGTGTATTCCGTTTACAAAGAACTAAGTGTCTTCATAAAACATGCAAAATTTACAATTTTATGTTGGATGTCTGGTCAAAATGCCACCATAACAAAGTTAACAAAAACATACAGGGTGTCCCAATAGAACCCTGATTTGTCCAAAATAGATTTCTTTTTGTGGGGGTATGTTAAGGAGCAAGTGTACAAAGCTTCTATAATTATACTTTATACGAGGATAATTGAAACTAGTCAGTGTTTAAGCACAGGACCGGGCGCACTGAACTTGATATTTTGTCCTATATATTTAGCAATGGTATCGAGATTCGAATGGTAGTTGAAACTGTGCAGGCGAGTCCAAGACTGGCAATGTAATCAGCCTGAATGAACCATCTACGACTGCACTGCTTTAAAGATAATGAAACGGACAGGCCTACTAGCAGAAAAAAACTCGTAAATTGTTTCTCAGTAGTCAACGGTGGACTTATGAGATGTGCTGTCCATGTGCCAATGCAGTGCGTAAATACATGTTATAATATCAAGCGTAGGAGTTTAGTTAGTTATTGTTCATATTTATAAATATTTACTACTATATAAAAGGTAAAATATTTTAATTATTTACTAATTTACCATGGCTTTCTGGAGACCATTTGAAACAGAGAATATAATAACCCCCGAAAATCTTATCGTTTTCTTATGACAAGCATTTCTATTTACCTCCGCCCATGTACAATAAAGAGATGCCGATTGTTTTTGCCGGCTTTTAGTTTTTATACGGTTTCAATTAAGTTCGTTTACACTTTACAGAAGAAAATATGAAAAAAGAATAAAGGAAGTCTTTCAGCAAATTACTGTAGATATTTTAAGAAATGTCGGTAGATTATCCGAAAATTGTCTACAGAAATGCATAGTCGTAATGAATGGGAGGCCACTTTGAACAGTTCCTATAAACACTAGGCATTATTTATTTCATTAAATTAGGTTCAAAATAACTTTGAATTTTTAAAATACTGCCAATTTTTGTATTACCTAATACCATATTTTCTGTTTCTATTATTTATGCCAACTTTCTTGTAATAATAAACGATTATTTATAAATTTTTAAGACTCAAATATGATTTAAATAAACTGTGAAAAAATACTACTGAGGCACTTAAGACGCGCCCAGAAAATAATTTAATACTATTTTCAATTATTCTCACGTTGTGTCAAAATCATGGCTACTAGATGGGTTCGAAATGAAATTTAACGGTTTTTAATGAAAAAGTAAAAACATCTCTGGAAATATCAATTTTAGGTATAGGATATTATTCACAAACATCGTAGAGAATTAACGTGCCAATTCAAAAATTCAATAATATACAGAGTGTTCCATTTGATAAAATTGAGAAAATTCACTTTGAAATGTTCTGAATTAGCGCTAATATAAAATACCCCCACCCCTGTATAATTATAATCAATATTTGGTTATTGTGTCGTTGTAGTAGATCCCTTGTCTACACAATTGCAAAATAAATATTCTTAATTAATAGTAATACACACAGCGAATTAATTTGTTTAACCTTGTTCCGACCAAAATTTTCATATTTTTCCGAATAACTCGGCAACGCAACGTCAAAAAAAACAAAAATCTGGAGGTCGTTCATAAATGTAAAAATATAAAGGGTGTTCCATTTAAAAAAAATGACTTCGAAGATGGTCCGCTATAGCGAGTCATCCTGTATATTTCAAAATATTTTTAAAATGTGCGCCTTTTGGCACTATACCACTTCCATAAAAAATAATTTTCCAATGTCTTCTAATAAGGCAGATATTGGACTTTGGCGCACTATTAACACACACTTTTGAGATATTTAAATGTTTTTTTTTTGAATTTTAATCGAATGTAGTATATTTGTTTATGAAATAAAATGAAATATCAGTGAATTGTTTAAAACGTTTACAAAAAAACTTACCACAAACGTATACGTTTCTAAATCAATATTTTCACGTCTATATGCCACAATGAAATTGGATTATAGCCAAAACAATACACATTACATATAGCGCACATTGTTCGGCGAAACCAAAAACAAGTAAAATAAAGCTCTTACCAATACAGCAATTAAAATAAACTTTAAAATATTCACAGACATCTTTTCGTTTCGGTATTTATATCTTTTCAGTTTTCAGTGTGACTGTTTCTAAACGTTTGGACAGAACTGAGAAATACTACAGCAAGTAGGTATCCCTATAAACATTATTAATGCTTTACCTGAACAGGATAATATAAGTTAGATTATGGGAATTCCCCTAGAAATGGTAAGAATTAAAATATTACCTGAATACAAAATGTATTTTCCAAACGTAAAAGCACTATAACTATGGAAATAAAATCAGGCTTAACTGCACAATATATATTAAACGCAATATATGACTTAGATAAGGGTCCTGCTTATTATTTAATTCATTACAATAATTATTCATTATAATATGCCTTTCTGGTAGGTATATATGTATATTTATATAACACGCCACAGTAAAAACCAATTAAGGGGTGGGAAAATTACAATTAGATAAGATTTACACATTTAGTAGAGAAGTAAAAATATACATGCGTATATATAATAGACGATAAAGGAATAAATAATAAACAATGGCCACTTGTGGACCGTCATTCTCGCCTGTCGGCTCGGGTGACAATCTTCCACTCGTGCAGAACTGCAGAATATGCCATATTCCAAATTGTGACAGAATATACTGTTACGTGTTTACAGTCTTCAGTAAACACTCTGTAGGTTCAAATAACTTGCAACAAGAATCTTCACAAACCACTATTTTATTAATCACTTAAATTACAATAATAAATACTTAAAAATCACACAACTAATAATAATTTTAATCTAATATAAATTCACTACTTTTAAGTCACAACTGTACTTTACTTTTCTTCAAAAACTTGTCAACTCTTATCTAGCCTAAAAACTAGAACTTTACTGAATACTTAACTGAACTTTTCCCCCATCTGCTGGATTCACCTCTTTATATACACACTTGGAATGTCTAGAATCTCATTGTAGAACTTTCCAGAATGTACTGGAATCCTCTACAGTTTTCCTAGGCACCACCAAATGGCGGTTCGCCAATTGGCCCACAGATGGCGCCGCCCTACTGGCCAGGGAATGATTACACTTTCCTCTCTGTTAGAGGGCAGCACATAAGAATACTAATATTATTCAACGGGCAAATCTATTATGTCTATTATTTACGAGGGTATCGTAAATCATCTGAGTGAATAGTAACTATATTTTGTCCACGACTATTAAGTATTTTTACTGAAGAAATTTATAAATAGGTACTCCTATTTTGAAGAAATGAAACCACGGCTAGTAGTGAATAATGTATGTAATTATAATTGAAGAAACACAGTATAATTGGTATATTATAAACCAGTCGTGGACAAATACATTTAATAGTTGTAATGTTTGAATAAAAAATTTCAAGCTGATTCTGAATAGATGTATAATTGTTGCACATAATATATAATAATAATAATAATTTATTTCCCAGTCAGATCCTTTACAGAAAACTGGTATGTCAAAGATGCTGATTATTGTAATGAAAAACTAAGAAAATAATTGTCCATAAATAGAAATCACAAAAATACCAAAAAAGTATATGTACATTATGTAACATAAAATATATATTAATAAAGAAAAACGAACAAAACAAAGACATAAGACGAGTACGACTTATATAAACATCAGATATAAAATAAAATTACCACAAAACAACAACTCTTTGATATTCTTTATGATACAATGAATTAGACAAAATATTCAGCTACGCTATAATATGGTCGATTGAGAAAATTTTTTCATTTTTAAAAATCGTTCTCACTTTAATGTTTTTGTATTTCTGTAGTAGCTGATTACTGTTATAGTACGTTCCATTCCCTATAAGAAAAAACAATACAATAAAAAATTCTATCATCCGGCCCAAAAGGCCAAATCCCGATAAAAAGTCATCTATATTTTCATTTCAGTAAAAAACTATAAAATAATCACCAAAAATCTGAAAAAATTCACGAAACGTCGATAATTCAAAAATAGTCCAAAACAATCAAAAAACACTTTAAAAGATTCCATTCGTCAATTTTATAACATAATGGTTCCAAAACACTCACCTCAAAAATACAGCCCCGGTATAATATTATTGAACACCCAGCATACTTTCCGTACCTTCGGCATAAATCCCAAATTCGTATTCATTAATTAATTTTTTACAACTCTTTCCCTATTCATTTTAACCTTTTCCCGGATTGCTCCCGAACTATTTTATTTATATCATTTCAGTACACTTTTCCAAAACAATGTCACGACGCATTCTAGTTCTACGCATTAACACACTTTCAACTCCATATTACCTCCTCGAAACATCATCGCGCGTGACAATTCATTAGCCATATTACGTGAGTGCGTAAATTATGACCGTATAGATTCGAATTTCATTCAACAATTTTCAATTAACTTCCCTTTCGATTGCCCAGACATTCGCATAATTTTCATTTTTCATTTTTTACAAAGATGATGCAATGTACGCAATATTGCGCAATCAATGAGTCATCCTCGTCCGCACGGAATGTCTGGATCCAACTTTCTAGAATTTATTGGAGGTAAAAACGTTTGTGCTCGATTTACGGGGCACGAAAAACGAAAGCCTACCAAACAGTATAAAGGACGGAGCTCAAGGCTCCTTCTGCAAGTAGTGACCAAATAGTGTTCTGAAAGTTAGTTTTCTACGGTGTACTTGCGATAATAAGATCCAGTTCCCGCGCTGCTTCCAAGGCTATCAAAAGCTAATTTTCGAGCGAAACAGGACCTTATTCATATACTGCAAGAAATTGATGTCTGCGCCATCTGGATATTTATTTTCTTTTATAAAAAGAACATAATCATTTAACATTGGTAATTACATGTGTGTGTTGTTTATCGTTTCATCTTTTTAATTTACTCTGCCTTCGCGCATCACTATAATTCGCACCTAGTGCCCTAGTTTTTAAGTGATTTTTTTCAGACAATTTTTAAATAATTTAATTTGCCATCGTACACCTAATTCTAAGTGGAATTTTGACATTTTTAAAATCAAACTCCACCGAATCAAATCTCCCAACCCGGAATTTATTCGTTGTCGAAAAGTTACAATTTAGTAACTGTAACAAAAAGAATAACACTAAGTTTATTTAAACATGTGTTCGTTTTTAATAATAAACATTATAATTCGTTTAAAACCGAGTGTTTCAATATTCTACGACTGCATACAGATTACTGGTCATACTCGGTTTTTCGAATTAAACAAAAGTGGTCTTGCTTAAATCCTACACACAGTAGTATTCTGTCTCAAGAGTAATATACAGGGTGTTGAAAAATCACCTGCCACAAGAAAAACTTCAGATTAAAGCAAATTTAACTTCAGAAAATAACAAAATACTTCAGAAACCATCAACAGGGGCTTATACAGAGTGAGCCAATTAACCTGTTCCAACTCCTCTTAAGAGCAATCCTTCCGAACCCCTTTCCTTTATAAATTAAGTGCACGTGTCTTCCGCATTTTCCAACAATGTTCCACAATTTTCCAGGGATATTTCAAGATTTTCTCTTATTTTTGTTAAAATTCGCAATTGGCGTATTAAAAACCATAGAAAACGATATAAAACTTTAAATCGCGAAATAGTCGAAATACGATAAATTTTTCACGATTTCCCGCTTTTGATGTTAATTTTTCAAAAAACTGACTTCAGATTCATAATCAACGATCCAAAAAACCTATAGGAACCCACTTTCTTATGAATTAGAAATAAAAAAATAATATGCCACCCGGTCTGACCAAAAACAGGTGGTTACAAAAAAGGGGATGGCTAGCAGCCATTACTTCAGTTGGCTGAATGATCCTGAGGGTATAATTAACATATTACCACAAAAAATATTTGGGGCTAATTGTACTTGCATTTTTTTTTTTATTCAGGCCTTTTCCTCCCTTCATTGACTCGACTATAAGCTTTTTGAGGGAAAGCTAATGACCTAAAACAATATGGGATGTTCCATTTAAAAAATTGTAAGGGTGACTCTGAAGGTGCGAGGGTAGGTAGCCCTATCTTAGGTCTGCTCATAAGAAAAAGTAACCCCCTATTTATTTTTGGCGTGTTTTTACGTTTTTTGCAAAATCTATCCATCAAATTTTATTTAGGGTGTATAGTTGTCATTAAAATGCTCCTTAGTTAAATCGCATAGTATGATATTAATTCTAAGCCTTGCTGCTGTATTATTATTATTAAATATTTCCAACGAAAAATTTATCTCGACTTTATCATCAATATTGCATCCGCAGTAAATAATTATTAGTAAGTAAATGTTATCAAACATTATTATTAAGTGAATAAATTTAATAATAGTAATAAGCGAACTTTGGTCAAAGAAAATTCCCAACCACAATTACCGATCAGTGGTTAATGTTCAATGAATATTACTTTAATAGTTTGCATTAAGTATTTATTAAGATAAATATATATGTATAATCTGACAAATAATACCGAAATGGGTAGTTTAATATTATGAGAATGCAGTACCCCACAACAAAATAGAGGTACCGTCATAGTCTAATCCTTAGACTACCGTCCTGTTAACAGGGTTGGCTGGAAAGAACCGCACTGGAAAAAACCAGGTGGTTTTAACCGGTTTTTTTGAACTGGTCAAAATTAAAAAAAGTGATTCACTTTAAAAAATGATTTAAAAAAAAAGTCACAAATGTTTTATACTCTTTAAAATAAAACAAATCTCCATAATAAATATAAATTATATATATATATATATATATATATATGAGGGTATTCACTTACCTCTCACCGGTACACCATTTACTTAAGTTTGTATAAAACTAACAGGTTGGCCACTATCATTTGTCTGTTCCATGACCTATGGCATACTGATGAGAACTAATAAGTTCGAAACCGGTCTATGTCTGGTCGGGGAATTGACAAATGACATTGGCTACCAATCTTTCATGATTTGTAAGGTATAATTCAATGCAGGTCGGGGTATTTGCCCGCTGAGTAGTTGTTTCCTGCAAATCATGTATAATAACAATATATATATATATATATATATATATATATATATATATATATATATATATAATTTAAAGCTGACAGCACAAACGGCCGATTTCTTACAAGAAACGACTTGTTTTTCTCAAAATCTTAGCAGTCACCTGATGCTTTAGCATTCAGTTGGCAACTAAATTGAAACAATACTTCTCACAAAGTTAAATCACCAAAGAACGCAACCCTTAGTATTTATCTGTAAAATAAGTGCATAACCAGTTTCGACCAATGGTTTTTTCCACTTTTGTGATTTTTCCAGTTTTGTCCACTGGCCCGGACTTTTCTACAAAAAAGCGGTTTTTTGGCAACTCTGCCTGTTAAGGCCGCAAGAAAATGATTATAAAATTTATACCTTAATAAAAGGTAGAGAACTTCAGTGGTAATCAGAACCTCCCATAGAAATTTCTCATTGGGTCTTCACTGCTTTTTATCATAACCTTGACAGGGAGTGGTATTATGGATTCATATTTGGTACAGCTACAGTAACGATCCTTCAGAAGTACATGTAAAACATGAAAAAATCCAGGTCCGGAGTCACTAAAATTTATGTTTCTTCTGTATCTCTAAAAAACATGACCCTGTATTTTCGAAATTTATATACGATATTTGGAAATAACAGAAAGAATAATAAAAATGGCCTATTTCACTTTTTTGTTACACCTTTGTGGGGGTTCGGTAAAATTTCCAGGTTAGGGGTCCCAGTGCCTACACAGACACTAATGAGCTTATATCCCCTGGCGTCGGTGATTGGATCTGGTAGCGGAAATAGGCCGACGTTAAATAAATGAATTAAAAAAAACCTAAAATTTGCAGAAATTATGTTGAGGCTAGGTTGGTCTGAGCGAATTTAATTCCGACATGTTTTAAAGATCAATTTTGGTAAAAAAATGTCGCCCTGATAAGTAGTCGGGCATAAATTAACAAAATATGTATTCAATCATAGTAAACTTATTCAAAGTGCTGGTATAGTTTTTTATAATAAGCTACCTTTGGAAATTCAAAATGCTAAATCCATAGAAGTCTTTAAAAAAAATCTAAAGGCTTTTTTATTGTCTGATGTTTTTTTATATCCTTGGGGAGTTTTTTTTATAATATAAATTGACTAGTTCCACCATTTATATTTACTATTTTGTTTACTTGTATTTTGTACACTTGTATTTGTAGGTTTATTTTGTTTTATATTATGTATGTTATGTCGTTGTTTCACATTTACTGTGTATTATATTTTATATATCTTTATATTTTATATATGTATCTTTGACAATGTATGCCTGTGACTTACCACATATACAAGTAATGTATCTTAAGTGGTTAATAAAGATTACTTTTTTTTTTACAAAAACCAGTCACCCTCTCTGTGGCTCCGACTCTCACAGAGGGGAGCTGAGTACCAGTATCCACTCCCCACGCCCGTGGGGTGAGTGACTATTGGGTCCGAGTGTCATGTGCCCTGAGTAGACGTAGCGATCCAAGTATTACGGCCTTCTGCATTTTTCCGGCTGAGATCTCTGCCGAGTTTCGGCATGCCGGTATAATCTTAAGTTCCGAAAGCAGTGCGTGTAGCACTCCACCGAGGACCCCAATGTACCACGATCTTAACAGTATGGCCTGGATAAAGCCTGCGGAGTTCGAAGAGCAAATCTCATATTTTGTCCGTTTTTCCTCCTCTTTCAAGACAATGTTGTTCTCAGCGGGAGCCGAGAATTCCACGACATACATTGTCTGGAATTGGTGGTCGAGGAGTACTATGTCAGGCTTGTTGGCTTGTATTTGCCTGACGGCGGGAAACGAGTAGTTCCAATAAATTAGACACTTCTCATTCCCCACAACGGACTCAATATCCCCCGGAGCGTAAGGCAGCACGGGTGTTTCGTCTATCCCATACGAGTGCCTTAGATGATAGTAAAGCACTCGTAATGCTGCGTCGTGTCTGTGAATATAGGCCGAGACTGCGTATGTCGGGCAAGCCGACAGTAAGTGCATTACAGTCTCCGACGCCCTGCGGCAGGCCCTGCAGCTGACATCAGGGACCTCCATACACATGACACAACGTCAATAGACGAGGGTGGTAAATACACCATCTTGGCAAATCATTATGAATCCCTCGGTCTCAGACTTCAGCCCGGCTGACCTTAAAAAGGCGAAGGTCAGCCTTTCGGATACGCCGAGGTCTTCCATATTTTTATAGAAGACTCCGTACAATGACTTATCCTTATGGAGCTGCAGAAGGATGTTGTGTTCTGCAGCTCTAATGTGGGCTTTTAGTCGAACGGGTTCCAACTCGGTGACAGAGTCGGGATTTACCCGCTCGACGTCGAAGTTGAGACCAAGTTCATCGGCTGCTCTCCGTGCTGCCTTAAAGAGAAAAGCTCCTACCTCTGCATTTTCATGGTCTTCGACCATGCAGAGGAGGGAATCCGAACTCCTGATGACCTTACATGCTCCATCCAGAACCATCCTGCTATGGAGACTCTCCAAGCTCAAGAATGCACAGCCTCCCCGATGTCGTGGGAGATATAACCGTGGAACGGACGATTTAGGATGCAAGCTCCTACTGGGATGCATCTTCTTGCGGGTTACTACATAGAGTTGACGCAGATCTTCTCTAGTCCATTTCACTACTCCGAAAGAGTAGAGAAGGATCGGAACGGCAAGCATATTTATAGCAGAAACTTTGTTCTTCCCCGACAGTTCTGAAGACCAGATCTGTTGGAGTAGGTGCTGATACTTGCCATGGACAGCGTCTTTTACTACACTCACTTCTTGGGTGGAGCGTTGCTCGACACCCAAGACCCAAGTAACTGTACGACTCTCCGGCATCTAGATGGTGTAAGATGATTCCACGAGCTACGCGTCCTCTCCGTAGTCACCGCATCGTCTTCTCTTCAGATGGAACAGTACGCATTTGTCCAACCCGAACTGCATACCGTCAGCCTGCGTGTACTCCTATACCACCCTAAGGAACTGTTGGAGATCCCTCTCTCCAGAGGCATAAAGTTTAAGGTCATCCATATAAAATAGATGAGTGACCTTATGCCTCCTGTCGCCGGGGGTACCGCAGTTGTAGACACGGGTTTTCCGGAACGAGACGGATAATGGCAGCAGTGAGATGCAAAACAGAAGGGGGCTGAGGGAATCCCCCTGAAATACTCCTCTTCTGAATGTTACCGACTCTGTTTGGACTCTATCGTTATCCGAAGTTATGATAAAGCGAGTCCTCCAGAGCGGCATCAGTTCCGCAATACATCTCACTACGGGATCGGGTACCACAAGACATAGGAGCAAGTGAACAATGAGCTCATGCGATGTCATGTCAAATACCTTAGGTAGTCGATCCAGGCCATCCTGGTACAGAACGTATATTCTGGAATCAAACCGTTTGAAAATTCCGATCCTAGAAGGCCTCCAGAAAATAAAGTTGGTAATAGGCATTCACATTTTTACTTTCCCATATACGTAGTATATGAGGAAAGTATGGTGATCGTGCAAAAATCTCCAAAAACAGGAAAAAGAATAGAAAATATTTTTTTTCCCTAAACAGTAGAGCTGATTAAATTTGGTACATGGGCGCTCCCCTAGTATCAATATAAAATGACGTGACCAGTTGCTCTTAGAAAATACCGGGAGGGAAGCTGTGGGGGGAGGGGGGCAAGGAATTAAATAATTTTTCCTCTAAAACGGTTTTACCGATATTGATTAAATTTGGCACATGGACACTCCCCTAATACCGGTATGAAATGACATAACTAGTTGCTCCTAGAAAATGCAAGGAAGGAAACTGTAAGGGTGAGTTCGGTCTACTCCTAAATGGAAAAGTTTGTCCGAGTTGTCGCGAACCGATTTTTTCAATAAATATCCATCAGAAACTGGTATCGTTCATATTTGGGCAAGGCTACTCTGTTAATCGTTTTAATTCTTGGATAGTATAACATTTTTGGATTGAATTTGTTTGTAAACTCTATTCTATTACCACCTAGTATGCCGTAATAACCTTCATTGCCGATTTAACTTCATAATAATTACAATATCACTTATCTATAAGCATTGAATTCATCTAAACAAAAACCGCAAAGGAAGTGTTAAAGTTTAGTATAATTATTTATTCTGAAAACATGGTTTAATATTAATCACTAAACATGCAGTATACTATCATTACTATATTTAATAATAAATTATGGTTTCACTTTGCATCGTAAATCTGTAGTTCAGGGAAATGGGTATTTACTAGAATATTTTGTTGTGTTACATCAGATTTTTTTAAATATCGTGAAAACGTGAGGGAGTGACGTACAGATGGGTATATTTGCGAAGAATGTGTAAATACAGCAAATTAAGTTGTATAGTTGTAAAACAGAGCCCTAAAAAATAGAGCGTAAATTAAAGGAGTATTCCAAGATGTGCTGGATTAAGCCCAACAAATGTACAAATAGATTCATTTATTACAAATGTACTGGAAACATAAAACAATTATTGAAACGTTATTAACCCAATAACCTAATTTTACATGCTCGTCTCAAATTCTGCAAAACAGATCGATATTAACAAGTACTCTTCTGTGCAATAACATAATGCTTCTAGATATCGTCGGTTTTCTATTATTTATCCTGCTTTGGCCACTGCATATGGCATCTTTGGACGTTACCAATAAGTGAAGTAAAATTTGAAAGGTCATTTTCAATTTTAAGGTTCATAAAAAATAGTTTATGAAATAGGGTATGCGACAAAAGACTTGATTAAGTCTCTCATGATGATGAATGTAGAAAAATGTTTGTTGAGTGATATTGATAACACGGATGTAATCAACATTCTAGGCGCTTCGAGTAGTTTGCTAAGCTCTAATGTATTCAGGGCCTTCTTTCTTTTGATCTTTGAAGCTACAACAGAATTTTTTGTTTTGTTTTTCTAAGATATTTACGTAGACAATATTAGTAATAACAATTATTTATTATTATCTACTGTTACAATGTTTTCATTTTTTAGTAGATCTTTGTTTCTCAATATCTGTCAATTTTAATAAACAGTATGGATATTTAGTGGAGTTTTTAAAAATGTTACCGAGACGGTAGCAGTCTGCCCTAGACTATGGTTGAGTCAGACAACTAGCTGTCCTGAGTCTTGAGTTCGAGTATCAGCTGCGGCAGATAGATGGCATGCCGCAGGGAATAGGTGTTGTATAAGTTATTATTTGTTGTGTGCGCATATGTCCTGGTTGAGTGGTGGAATAACTATGGCTAAACTTCGCCAGGACGTTAATATAAGGTGTAAGAAAAATAAGAATTGAATTGGGAGTTCATCCAATGTTCACATAAATGAAATACTCTTTTCAATTATCGCACTATGCCAATCCTCTCATTTTCTGAGCTGCCTCCAGAAGAAACAAAATAAAAATTATATTATGTCAAAATCAATTATATGAAATTATTAGATCATCAGCAATAATAACCTAATCTAGTTCAACAATAATTGACTATGTGATAACAAAAAAGGAAGAACACGTTATATGAAGTGCACTCCACTCCAAAATTAGCGATCATGGAATAATAACGGTAGATGCCAATGAAGTGCAATGACAATACAAAAAAGAACATCTGGTAGTAACGATTATTATTGCTAGATCAATCGTAGAACAAAAACATATCAAATGTAAACACAACGCCTCCTCATTGGTAAAGAACACAAATCAAATTTTAAAGAGCAGTGTTGACAGATAAAAATAAAGGTACTTTATAAATACTTCGTATTATGCTATACAAGGTGTCTCACCGGGAACTGAATCGATCGATATAGAGAAAAGTACGCATCAGAAAATTTTGAAAATTTAGATAATTACTAATGTAGGTGTGGCCATTCCAACTAAAATAATACAAGCAGCTGTCACTTCCGCTTATACCGGAAGTCGATACCAACTTGCTTATTTCAAATAGAATACCCTATATATCTTAGGATTTTCGAAAAGAGCATGAAATTCGAGTCGAAAATATGTAGCATATCCTATACCTAAACCTAGCCGTTTCAGAGATATTTGACATTTTATAGAAAATTTGACAGGTGTAATGGTTTGCAAGATCCGTTATAACTTTCTTCGTGTAAAAGATTCTCATTTGCTTCTTGTCACGTAAAAAGAAGGAAAACTACGTTCTACAACTGAAATAAATTCAATAATATCATACCAAGTGCTCCGCTTTTCGCGTTACATTTTGTTAACGTCAAACCGCGAAAACTTGTTTAGGTCAAATGGAACACCCTGTATTTTTTTACGTCAAGTTGTGTAAAATTGAATTCCCTTTTTTCTGATATTAGTATTGTGGGGGTTAAAGTTAGAACTTTTTTAAATATTTGCGATTTTATTAGAAATTCATGAATTGTTGTAATCATTTCATCAAAATAGCCATGCTTAGAAACAATCAGTCATTACCTTATGTCAAAAAATGCCAGCACGTTTAAATTATACAACGAAAACTTTTTAAATTTGTTTATTATTTTTGGAGAATGTAATAAAGTAATATCAAGAACTTGCAGCACATTTGCTACTCGATATCCAGAAAAACGGAAACCGTCACCAAACACTGTAAAACGCATACTGGAAAATTTAAAAAATTATGGCTCTGTCAAGGCAAAAATGCAAAGAAAAGCCTGTTGTTGATGACGAAAACATTGAAATAGTCATTCTGGGATATTTTCATGCATTTCCAAGGAGACAAAAACAAGCTGCTCTGGAATCGGAACTATGCAAGGATTCAATTCACAGAATCTTATTAAAACATAAGTTTCACCCGCTTTCATTCCATGTGGTTCAAGGATTAAATGAAACAGAATTCCTAAGAAGACAGAAGTTTTGTGAGTTTATTCTAATAAGGTCTGAGGCTCACGATTCTTATTTGGGAAATATTATATGGACAGATGAAGCAAAATTTACTAAAAATGGACTTTTTAATAGACATAATTCGGGTTATTGGAGTGACTCAAATCCTCATATGTTCAGAGAGCGAAACTTTCAGGAAAGTTGGCAGTTCAATGTTTACTGTGCCATAAGAAACAATAGAGTGGTGGCATTACAATTTTATCAGGAAAATTTAAACGGTAAATTAAATTGTCTCTTCTGCTAATATGTATAGGTAAATTTTTGTTATTTTCTTTAAATGAAAGATATCTGAATATCTTACAAAAATTGAATAATAACTATTTAGAAAATTTACCTCTCGCCGAACATAGAAACAGTTTTTATCAGCACGACGGTGCTCCCCCACATAACGCATATTTAATTAATAATTATTTACAAGAAACTTTTTATGATCAATGGATTGCCAATAATGGACCTTTCTTATGGCCTCCTCGCTCGCCCGACTTATCAGTTCTGGATTATTTCATTTGGGGAACTATTAAAAATAAAGTTTATGAGAGCCCATTAACAACCATTGAAGACTGTATGCAAAGAGTAAGAAATACATTTCAAAACATATCACAGGATTCGATTAGAAGAGCTACTGAGGAACTAATCCGAAGTGCGAAAAATCTGTCGAGGTTCGACGGCAGAATTTTGAGCAATTATTAAATTAAAATGAAATCATATTTTAAATTGATCTTATCTCTGCTATTTTAGTTCATGCCATATCTTCAATGCGATTAATACGCATGCTCAAGTGTTAGTGTTATTTTGAGTTTTTGTGGATATCAAGTAGCAAATGTGCTGCAAGTTCTTGATATTACTTTATCACATTCTCCATAAATAATAAACAAATTTAAAAAGTTTTCGTTGGTATAATTTAAACGTGCTGGCATTTTTTGACATAAGATAATGACTGATTGTTTCTAATCATGGCTATTTTGATGAAATGATTACAACAATTCATGAATTTCTTCTAATAAAATAGCAAATATTTCAAAAAGTTGTAACTTTAACCCCCATAATGCTAATATCAGAAAAAAGGGAATTCAATTTTACACAACTTGACGTAAAAAAATACAGGGTGTTCCATTTGGTCTAAACAAGTTTTCGCGGTTTGAAGTTGACAAAATGTAACGCGAAAAACGGAACACTTTGTATGATATTATTGAATTTATTTCAGTTGTAGAACGTAGTTCTCCTTGTGTTCTTTTTACGTGATAAGAAGCAAATGAGGATCTCTTACACGAAGAAAGTTATAACGATTCTTGCAAACCGTTGCACCTGTCAAATTTTCTATAAAATGTCAAATATCTCTGAAACGGCTAGGTTTAGGTATAGGATATGCTACATATTTTCGAATTAGAATTAAATGCACTTTTCGAAAGCCCTAAAATATATAGGGTGTTCTATTTGAAATAAGCAAGTTGGTATCGACTTCCGGTATAAGCAGAAGCGCCAGCTGCTTGTAATTATTTTAGTTGGATTGGTCACACTGACACTAGTAATTATCTAAATTTTTAAAATTTTCTGATGCGTACTTTTCTCTATATCGATCGATTCAGTTCCCGGTGAGACACCCTGTATAAATGAATGGTTTAATAGTTGATTTGATTATGATTATTAGTTTTCCATCTATTTATACATTCTGTAAGAAAAAACTAAACAATGCATACTTGGCAACCAATGTTTCATATTTTTATATAATAAATTAATAGTTCTTTGAGTACATTAAACTGTCTATTAATCATAAATTTGATCCACTTTTACTTTAATTTTTACCTGCTTCCCATTTACTCATCATGATCCCATAACCTTGCTTATGAATATAGATTGATAATACTAATACAAATATTATTATTTTATTATTATTATAGATAATACTACTAGTCTATAAATAAATAAGTATTATAATTTTTTTTAAGGAATATCCATTGATGAAGACAACATGGGTATTCCCAGCATATGTAAATATGATATCTTTTATAAATTAAAATTACTATAATACGTAGTGGTTTAGAGTGAATGAATGATAATTAACAGTGGTGAACTCGTAGAAGAGGGCGACGTGTACCGAGGCATATGATCCCTGTTCATGTTTATATTGCTAACACAAACAGATGATAAGACTGTATATTTTTTTATTAAATAAATAAATAATTATATTTTATTATACACTGAAGGTATAAAAATATTTCGCTAATGTGGGTAATATGTAAATTTTTGGATACGGTACTGGTAATTGATTTGATTAATTGACTATATAAATTTCCAACACAGTTTGTGACAACTATATTGCATATATTAGATTACTATTAGCAAATATTTAAATTTATCTAATACACAAATACACTTTGGAAATTCCAGCTGACTTTTTTTTATCGTATTTTGAACTTTTCGAGTCAACTGATACCGTCAGCTACACCGCTAATATTCATTATTTGCAATTGGGTTTTATATGTTGTCCCTTATTAGAGGCCACTTCAAAATACACGCCCATTTTTATGCGCCAGAGACCAAAACTATTTAAGTAAGGTATAATAGAGAATATGAGACTAATACTCTACATTCTAAGTTATATCAAGAAAAGAAAAAGAAAAACTGTCATAAATACAGCCATCGGTATCTTTGTTGTTTTAAAAGGTATAGTTCAAGTAGGAATAGACCGAGACATAAAAAACGCAACAAAAACTTTACGACCTCATTAAAATAAGGGTACTCTTTTTAGTGCCGTTCGCAAATTGACTCGCTTACCTTTATAGGTTTTTAATGTTCGTCGGGAATGTTTAATGTCAGGCTTGGCGCCATGGCCCGCGGCGATATAATTAAGTCGTAAAGTTTTTGTTGCGTTTTTTATTTACTGAAATCTATTTACTTCAACTAGCGCCATGGCCCGCGACGATAATAACTATGTCGTAAAGTTTTTGTTGCATTTTTTCTGTCTTGGTAACTTATTACTTGAACTATACATGGCTTCATATTTCGGGTGAAATGTGACGAAAAAATAAAGCTCTGTTATAGTTCAAATAGGAATAAACCGAGACATAAAAAACTTAACAAAAACTTTACTACCTCATTAAAATACCGGTAATCTTTTAGTGCTGTTCGCAAATTGACTCGCTTACCTTTATAGGTTTTTAATGTGCGTCGGGAACGTTTAATGTCAGGCTTGACGCTATGGCCCGCGACGATATAATTATGTCGTAAAGTTTTTGTTGCATTTTTTTATTTACTGGGATCTATTTATTTCAACTAGCGCCGCGAGGGGGCGAGCGTAGGTGCGTCTTTACTATGTACATACTTCGGTGTGCGATGTAAAGCAACGACAGGCGCAGTTAGCATTTGGATTGGTGACCATTCCAACGGAAACCGCGTTCTCGCCTCACACATCTTCCAGCGGCTTGTTTTATAGGAGATATACCATCCTTCGGAGGGGATGTAAAGCCGTCGGTCCCTTGGCTATTAAATGATAGGCAAGTAAAAGATCCCTACTCTTCTTAAGGGAAGAGGTTCGGCAAAATTCCTGGTTGGGGGTAGCTCGTCTACAGGCGTCGGTGTTAGGCCTCAGTAGCGGAAATAGGCCGACGGTAAATAAATGTATAAAAAAAAAACTAGCGCCGTGGCCCGCAGCGATACTACTTATGTCGTAAAGTTTTTGTTGCGTTTTTTCTGTCACGGGACCTTATTACTTGAACTATACCTTGTAATAACAAAATTTTAAAAATTTGGATGGCAATTTATTGTCTGAAAGTTATTTGTGGCATTCTACGAATATTCTTTCCTTTTATTTGGGTTTTCTACCACATATATTATCCTCTTCAAAAACAAATCACCGAATCTACAAAATAATAGGATTATTGGAAAAAACCTCTACGCCTGTGACGTTTACGTCAAAGGAACAGTCAGAAGTTATGTTTTACAAATAATGTAAATCGGGATAAACACAGAAATAATGTATTTTGCTGACGTTTAGAAAAGCAGTCTCTTTCCGTTTTCAAAGCTTCTTTTCGAAGAACTCTTATTTGCCGTGTATGTCAAATACATAGCTTTAAGATTCTGTTTATGTTATTTCCATAGATACTTACTACTTAAACAGAACTGATGATATTTTCTATTAAATAATGTTGAGTTTGTTAAGTTCTTTTTTTAACATTACATTGGTAGCCAGGTTGTACTAATATTCGATAAGCATTTATCTTCATTTAATAAGATTATTGTTGATTCTTTAATTTTTCTTTTTTTGTTGTCTGCCTCTTTTGTTAAAATTTTTGCCGAGTCCCAATTTATTCAATGTCAGTTTTGTCAAGCATATTCACAAATCTTTGATTTCTAAATTTCATTCTTTCTAATGTAGTTCTTATGCTCATCTAACCTCACACTGAAAGGTCTGGATGACTCACCCACGTAACATTTAACACATTCGCACAGGATAAATACAGTTTTTTGAATTCTGCTCCCTGTGTATCGGTTTTGTTTTTGTTAAAATAGATCTCAAAATGTGCCACGTTTGAAATACTGTCTTAACATCAAATTGTCACCTATACGGCGTAGCTTCTCCATAATACATAAGAAATTATTGCTGTATAATGACGTTCAGGTTTTTGTCATACCTGATTGTCCCTATTTTCAACATTTATGAAAACTCTATCAACAAAGGCTTCAGGGTATTAATTTTGTACTAGAACCTCTTTGATAAAATTTTTCTTGTTACTTAATATTTCATTATTAAATGAAATTATTTTGGCCCTATCGTATAAACATTTTACAACACCCCTTTTAACATTTATTGACTGATTTGAGTTAAAATTTAGATATCTATTAGTAATTGTTGGTTTCCTATAAACGCTTGTTTCAATTGTATTATTTACCCTTTTAATTAAAACATCTAAAAACGGTAGTTCATTCCTACTTTCTACTTCTAATGTAAATTTAATGGATGGTTCCTTACTATTTATATTTGCAAATCAACACCAAGGCCAAATTGCAAAGATGTCGTCTACATATCTCCACCAGACAACCAGTTTGTTTATACTCGAGTGGATTATCCATATCCACTCTTGTTGCACAAAGTGCTATTTACATACATATTATACATTTACTGTGAAAAACTTAGCTTTGCTAAAATGGCGTAGGTCTGGGGGCTCTAGGATCTTACTCTATATTTGTCAGTCTTTCTGTCTAGAAGGCCCGTACTAACGCTAAGCACACATAAAATCCATAGAAATTGATTTTATTAACAATTATTCTCAATTTATAAGAGAATTTATATCAAAGGCAAAGATCTACATACGTCCGTCAAGTCTTGCACAAAAAAGTATATTCACCTTGACTCAATTTTATGCATCACTTTTTCAGTCGATTTACCATGAGCGTGGTCACGGTTAGAATACATTTAGGTTAATAAATTCATTATGTAAAATTGTATTATAATAATAATTCAGTCCACACGCAAATGTTTTAATTTAGGAAGAGATCGAGAAGTGAGGAGGTGAAGACAGGTAATATAAAAATTAATCTTTTACTTCCAACGTTTTGAATTATTATATTATCATCAGTGAGACTATTCCCTTATGTTAATGAGTAATTAGTCGGAAAACCCTCTTTGAATTAGAAAAATAGTAAAAACCGCTGCCCAAGGAATCACTACTTCCACATCCAGATTTTGTAGCCAAATCTTATGCACACTAAATCCCTATGTATTATTTTATTCCCTTTAATAATAGAGTGGGGGTGATAGAGGGGGTGGCAAATGTAAAAAAAAATTAGAAGCCTCACGACGCTCGCTTCGTAATCTTCTCCAATTGAAAGCCCCACTTTTAACATTTACATCATAAATAATTAGTTTACATTGGTCCAAAATAAGGTGATTTTTTAATTTTTTCAATTTTGTAATATTTTCTAAATTTTTAGGTAAATTTGTATACCTCTGCGTTATCTGTCAAAGGAAACTATTTCAACCCTTATATTGCACCCTTAGTTAAATAAGGGTTTTCTTTTCTTATTTAAATTTCGAAAGCAACACATTAGTGGTTCTAAATTTGCCTGTAAAATAAATATTTTCCAATTCCTATATTTCACCCCAAGTTAAAATTTTAGGGATTTTGGATTCCATTTATTTTGAAAGCATTACCTATGCCTTAACGACATTTGGTTTTGCTAGTGAAAGAAATATTTTGCAACCAATATAACTCACCCCCGGCTAAAATGTTAAAGGGACGTGAATTTTTCCATTTATTTTGTGTGTATCAAATTAGCAGTATTTAGCTCTTGGGAGGTAGATTTTCATTTTTGTCACTCAACAATTATATATACTCTGACAAGTCATTATGGACTAAAATATCTGCTATATTTACCCTAGCAAATAACAGAGTTTGAATTCCGTAAGAGAGAATTTTCATTTTCAGTATGTACAAGCTACAAATATTTATCTAAAATAATAATAATATAAGTGAATCATTCAAATACTGTCTTGTCTTTATGTTTTACCTACTAAGTACAGATAGCCATGACTGAGCCATCAGGTTGCAACAATACTATCTTGGCGATTGCGATTTAGTGGATTCTGTGAGTCGGAAAAATAGGAAAATATTTTCTAACGCAACGAAACTAGTTACCCCCCCCCCCCCCCCGTTTTCGAGGATGCTGAATACGATGGCGGTGGTTTAAACTCTTTTTGAGTTGACAGTCACCCCCAAACGGCCAAAAACAACCCGCAAAAGGGGTGAAACGCGAAAACACCGTCTTATATTGAGAAAAACTGCGTCACCCCCCGTTTTCGAGGATGCTGAGCACGATGGTGGTGGTATAGACTCTTTCTGAATTGACCGTCACCCTTAAACGGCCAATAACCACCCCCAAAAGGGGTGAAACGCGAACACACCGGCTCATACCGAGAAAAACTGCGTCACCTTCCGTTTTCGAGGATGCTGAACACGATGGCGGTGGTTTCAACTCTTTTTGAGTTGACCGTCATCCCCACCGGCCAAAAACAACCCTTAAAGGGGGTGAAACGCGAACACACCGCCTTATACCGAGAAAAACTGCGTCACCTCCCGTTTTCGAGTATGCTGAACATGATGGGGATTCTGGATCTTCTCCCCGAAGCAAAGCAACCCCTGAACCGGACAAAAACTACCCCGTGAGACCCTGCCTTATGAAGTGGATAAGAAAATTCCGATATGACACAATGAATAACAAATCATTGAATGCAAACCGGATGATGATTCCTCGTTTGTTGACTGATCTCTTACCCTAAAAAATAGGCGCATATATAGGGTCTGGTTAGGTTATTTGGTGATTTTCAGGTGGGGAAATCTGCTGTATGGAATCAGTGGTAAATTTCATATATTTTATTATATTAACTTATGAACATGTGTATTTGACGCATACAATTACTTACTTGCTATATATATAAAAATAAAACAGATTCCTTGACGCATACAACTAGATATTCACTATATATCCATACCATACATTTTTATTGACGCAGGGATGGGGTTGACTCGGAGGTTGCTTGAAAACGGGAGGTGACGCAGTTTTTCGCGATATAAGACGGGGTTTTCGCGTTTCACCCCTTTTAGGGGTTGTTTTTGGCCGGTGGGGGTGACGGTCAACTCAAAAAGAGTTTAAATCACCGCCATCGTGTTCAGCATCCTCGAAAACGGGAAGTGACGCAGTTTTTCTCGGTATGAGCCGGTGTGTTCGCGTTTCGCCCCTTTTGGGGGTGGTTATTGGCCGTTTGAGGGTGACGGTCAATTCAGAAAGAGTCTATACCACCACCATCGTGTTCAGCATGCTCGAAAACGGGAGGTGACGCAGTTTTTCGCGATATAAGACGTTGTTTTCGCGTTTCACCCCTTTTGGGGGTTGTTTTTGGCCGTTTGGGGATGAAGGTCAATTCAGAAAGAGTCTATACCACCACCATCGTGCTCAGCATCCTCGAAAACGGGGGGTGACGCAGTTTTTCTCAAGACGGTGTTTTCGCGTTTCACCCCTTTTGCGGGTTGTTTTTGGCCGTTTGGGGGTGACGGTCAACTCAAAAAGAGTTTAAACCACCGCCATCGTGTTCAGCATCCTCGAAAACGGGGGGGTAACTAGTTTCGTTGCGTTAGAAAATATTTTCTTTTTTCGAGGTTTTTTCCGACTCACAGAAGCCACTAATTATCTTTTGTTTCCTGCTATGTTTATATTCAAGTTTCTTCATTTTATCACTATTTCACTTCATAATAATTATGGAGCTGGACATTATTTGCAAATACTTCAGTGAAAGAAAGAATCTTTAAACAGATTCTGTCAGGTTCACACACTTATATGTCTCTTTGGTTAATTAATTCTTCTATCATCTTTTTTACAAATCGCGATAAGTTTCTTCAAGTATCAATATTAATATAATTTTTTTATTTATTTTTTGAGAACTTATAAACAAAGACAACAAAAAACACAATTTATATATTGTAGTGTTGACCTTATTTAGTGAAAACAAATAGGAGACTAATGTAGCGAGAATTCTCATTAAAATTTCAATCACATCGTTAAGTGTCACGTCACATCTGAAAATTATTGGTAAATAAAATTTCCAATTATTAGCTTCGTTTGTTTATGATTTTTTGCATAATTAAATAGTTACTCATGCAACCTACAAATCGGTTATTTGATAATTATATTTCGTAAATTAACAACACAAAAGTATGACACATATACTATACAGGGTGTGCCAATTTTATTCAGAAATGATTATCCCAAAACTATTAAAGATAATAAATTTCTCTAAATCGCATATTAATTATGGCATCAATACCTAATACGAATAGTCACTAAAATAATCCTCTATATTTTTAAAATTCAAAATGGTTAATTTAGGGCACAATATTTTCAGCCTTAAAGAAATTAAGTGTCTTGAAACCATCCGCGTGAGGTACCAAATTAGTTAATTAATAGTCTTGAAAAGACAAGTCTAAAAATATATAGATCATACAGCCTTCAACCCGAATTTGCTCACGAAATAGAGTTATTTATTTTTTAAAGTCCACTATTTTCTTAAAGAAATAAAAAGTCCAAAATAAAAAAGTTGGTTAAAAAAATCAAAAAATCCAAATTTGTTTGTCTTGAGAGTGGCAAAAAATACATTGTTTTAATTTTTCTCTCTATGCAGGGCCAACCTTAACCTATATACATAAATTTAAGGAACGATAGCGTATGATGAATAATGACTATGACTAATAATGAAGAAAAATTTAGTCATTCTGCAGTTTATTTTTGAGTTTTTGTGTGTCTGTGTGTGTGTGTGCCTCGAGTTCTTTAAAATGTACTGTATTCGAATACGCGATTAAAGACATAGAAAAGTAACTAAAGTAATAACATGGAATTTTTTATAGTTACAAAATGCAATTTACAAATATGAACAACCTGGACCGGAGTATACCTGGAGTCAAAACTCATTTAGATACTCAGACATTAACACACAATTATAATTTTAAAAGACAAAATCTCTAAATGAAAGTTGGACGACACGGATTTTATTTTTTTGTAAAAAGCCGAAAACCATTGAGTGAACTTAACAAGAACGTACTTACAGTTTATGAGGCACTTTGTCGCATGAAGCACTAATTGGCACTGACGGAAATCTTCCAAGTACCTACTTGGAGGGCGTAGTGTTCAAAAATTTACAATTTAACCCCTAATTCACGAAGGGTTGCACGCACTAGACAAGGATCTATGCACCAAAAAGTTTTTATTTCACTAGGAGAGTTTCTAAGGCTTACATTTTGATAAAACAATACAGAATACGGACCAATGCAGTAAATATAACAGAACTTAACGTCGGTAGCTTGTAATATGGCGTACTTGCTGTTTACACCGTAAATAAATGGCGTCTTTTACTAACAAAATAAAACTTCTCTCTAAAATGGAATTCATGAGGGTAATATAGCCGGAATTTAACATCAAGATAAATCAACAACTATCTCACACAACTTTACACATTAATTCGAATCTCGTCGCCGCATTCTCTATATCTCATCAAAACGAAGTTAAATACTAAACCGATTAGGCAATCGAATCCTAAAATGCACCAATCATAGCCTTACTGTTGAATATAAATATGCCGCGCGGCTACAGGCTTTGTTTTTACCGATTTATATATGACATTTTACTAATATTTTGTTACAGCACTTGTCCCGCTGCAGAAAGAACACGGTTCTCATTGTTTGGCAAAGGACAGCTTTTGCCTGAGGACCTGGACAATCTCTCACCCATCAAGGTTACCAGCTTTATCAAATAGTTGAACCTATTAGGTGAAATATAAATTAAGAGTGACCCGCAATAGACCTAATAGTCACAGTGGAAGGTCTGATATAGACCCACTCACATTTCAATCTAATCTAACCTAATCTACAGAAGCGTCAATTAAACCCAAACTTTTCCATGAACATTTTAGTTATAGATGAGGCAAATTTCACAAGAAATGGTATTCATAAATTCTGGAAAACGCGTTATTAGGCATTGGAAAGTGCCCATGCCACTCGGCGAACAAATTTCTAATAACGATTTTCAGTAATTGTGTGGGTTAGAATTGTGAACGCAGTACTTATTGGTCCTTTCATCTCTTGATAATGCTTTAACTTATGCTCTTTATTTATGATTTTTGCGTGATACTTTACTGGAAGTTGCTCTCGACGCTAGACAGCATATGCGGTTTCTTCATGATGGTGGTTCAATTGCTTGCTCTTTATTATTGGGTGCACATGAAAACTATAGTGTGCGTTACAGAAGTTAACACTGCTGCAGCTGCTACTATCAGACAGGTTTAGGCCATGCGTGTAGGACGCAATGGATTTGGCGAGCTGAAAAATGCATTGAAAATGGCGAAAATAACTTTGAACAGTTGATGTGAATTTTCCATTTTAACCTCTCCACAATAAAATTGTGAGAGGTTACTAAAATTGGTTCAAAAACGAAAATTGAGATAACATCAAATCTTTACGTTTTGAGGTCTTAGGAACCCAAAAAAGTGGTTTTTGAAAAATGTCTATGTGTGTGTATGTGTGTTAGCACGATAGCGTCGAAACTACTGAACGGATTTGAATGAAACTTTGCGTGTGCGTTTCTTTAGTGCCCCAGAAGATCTGAAAAGGTTTTGGTTGAGATAGGATTACGTTTAGTGCCATTTTGACGCAACAAGTTGTTTATTTTATAATTATTTTCAATTTGCAATGGAACCATTGAAAAGCAATTAAAATTCTGATTTCAACGATATATCACACTTCCACCCTTTCGATTTGGTTTCCGTGAAAAAAATTAAAAACAAAGCAAATATTGCATAGATCGCATTTCGTATGACATGATCGATGCGCGTAGCCGTTACGTCGTGAAACTCGTCACATCACGTGTCAATTCACGTGTGAGGGTTTCTTCACTGCTCTAGAAGTAGAGCGGATTACGTTTAGTGCCGTTTTTAAATATATATACAGACAAATCGAAGAATTAAACTACAAATATTCCTCTAAAATCTAGTAAAATTATTGAAATGCTAATGTTTCATTTAACAAAGACAGCCCCGAGCGATCAGATTGCAATGAGCAAATTTTGACGATTGTCATTGTCATCGTTTGTCATCCGATAACGTTGGTGTCATGTCATGTTAATAAGATTTTGGCATATTTGTAACTTTTAGTGGATTGTCACAAACTTTAAAGGTAGATGTAACAATATCAATATCATATGCTTTCTGTACTTTCGTTGGTGAATTAATTATAGATTATCACTTTACCAATTTTTAGTTTGTTGCTTTACAAATCTGTAGTATTTAGGATAACTAGACTTTCTTAGTCGTTCAAGTGATGTTAAAGTTGTTAATATCCTAATAGTATATTATTCAACGAGCAATAATGTAGGTAATAACTCGCATAGATGATTGTAAATTCATTAAGTTGAGGGGTTTTTTAGTGCCCCAGAAGAACTGAAAAGATTTTGGATGAGATCGGATTACGTTTAGTGCCGTTTTGTCACACAATTTAATGCTCTTTTAGGCTTCAAAGATCCACCGAGCGGGGAGGTTCCAGCCGCTTCCAGTAGCTGCCGATTTTTTAATTATATTTAAAATTTTTACTGGATTATCTCCGTAAACAGAAAAAAATATACTGAACTTTGTTTACATTACTTCATTTTTATTCATTATAAGCTAACCTTCCTTAAGTTTATGGGTATAGGTTAAGAATCATCATATACACAGGGTGTCCAAAAAGCCAACGGCATCCCTTGGAGGGCTGATAGGCCAGCTTATGACCGATCAGAATGTCAAAATATGACCTTAGTAAAAAGTTAATTTTTGAGATATTGGCACTTTTATGAAGTTCGTGAAAATCGACTCCTTAGATCAGTTTTTAGAGTGTCGCAGGTACAAAATTTTATATTTTAAGATTCTAATTTTTGTTACGCAACCTTGAATAGCTCTGCTATTGATCACAGTCCAAAATAAAATTACTAGTGTCATACCTTTGGCTGATTCATGACATCTCAAAAACTAACAACTTTTTACTAAGGTCATATTTTGATATTCTGGTCAATCATAAGCTGGTCTATCAGCCCTCCAAGGGATGGTGTTGACTTTTGGAACATCCTGTATAAGAGACTACATTCATTTATTGTTTTCGCCTAAACTTGTAGAAGTCTGACGCAACTTGGACCAAATAATTAGAATAATTGTTCATGATGTTCCAAGGCTCACACTAATTGCAACAATATGGAGCCAGAGTATACTATAACACATTTAGCAACCATTTGACAATAATTTGTATTGTATTGTCGTATATAATTAATAAATTAAAGGAAGTACGGGTTTCCTTTTTTCTGTTGGAGCATCCGGTTCGTTTTTTCGCAATTTATTTTGTACATCTATTAGATATAAAATACATCAGAGTATCTAATAAAGAACTATACACTTCTGACATTAAATCTTAAATAATATATAAAAAGAGAGGAATGCTAAATTAACTTAAAGTATTACATGTGATTATTAGATATCTGATTTATGTAGAATCAAGAAGGCTAATGTTGAATAATTAAGAGTTTATTTACCTGCTACTTATCGCTTGCCTTGACATGTTTAAAATATGTAATTTACGTACAACTGTTAGGGCACAGATGATTTTAAAAATGTAAGCGCTACTTTGTCAAATGGAAATACTGGATTAAAAAGTTGCTTGCAAGGAAAAAAAATCAGATGTAAATTTTCTTCTTTATTTGAAATTAGAAACATAGCAGGCTTGGAAACAAAAAATATTAAATGTCATGTCAATCATATATTTGAATTAAACAAAGTACTGCTGCAGCTTTTTTTACATTGCTTTTTGTATATTTTTTTATGACGATATTACAATCGTCTATAATTTTTTGCATTAATTGGTCTCTGGTGTTATCTCCCCTTGGTGAATTCCCTCCTCATAGAAAATAGTCTACCGGGTTAATACCTGGTGACCTTGGTGGCTAAGCTGTTGATCCTGATCTGCCTATCTATCTCCCCAGATCATGATTTTATTTCAAAATTCTCTTACATTTAATGCCAAATGGAAACCTGCCACATCTCGATAAAATATCATACCCTCCCCAGTTGATTTTATAAAATGGGTAACTCATTTTCTAGACGTTTACAGTATAAAGCGGTTCGGTAAGTCTTTCATTAAAGAAATGAAGGCCTAACAACCAATTTTTAAACAAACCACGCCATACATTAACCGAAAATTTGTTTTGGGAAACAATAAAAAAGAAACACACTATTTTGTCGACATTTCGTGTATTTACATATTTCTTCAGAACTTATTAGTTATAATTAGGGTGGTCATATGCACTTATTTCAGTAGGACTTTCTCTTCGGGTCATATCTTAGTTCTTAAAAGGTTCACCTAAATGTACTTCTTTTTCTTGAGATACATAAAATTCTAAATTTAAATTTTCATTTACTTTTTGCAAAGCTGGAGTTCAAATTCAAATGAATTGAACCTATTTGAACGTGTGTAGTTGAGAAGATAAGTTTCATGAAATCAAGTTTTTTTGTTCATGTGAGGCTTCTAAGGACTACGTAGGTCTGGTATTGAATGAAGACGAAGTGTTCAGCGAAGTTGCACAAGATAAAATTGCCGATTGGAATTCCGAAAATATTTGAACTACTGCACTGAAGATCGCTGGTCTGACCCGAGAATCTGGATAAAGTCAAAATAAATTAAAAAATTTGGAGATTTTATGGGAGTTTATTTTTCGTCTTCATGGGACTGTCCTCCAATATTAATAACATTGAAGTTCTGAAAAATAATAAATGAAGATATCCACTGTGATGTAAATTCACACAAACATTAATCAATCAATCAATCATCCAGTTTCCAAAAGCCAGGCTGCAAATTTTGAAAGCAATTCTAAGATCCCAAAAGTGCGACTGGTACCAACGTGATGATTTAGGTGCTGTGGTTGCAGGCACATCGAAGGCAAAATGAGTTTGATATTTTGTTAAATTTTGTATTAGAACATAGCACAGCACTTGGTCTTTTTACCTTTTTATTTGGTATTTTATATTTTTAAGCCTTGCGCCCATGAGACCTACATTTCGAAGACAATATTACTTTAAATAAAATTTTTAACTTTTAATTTAAGGTCGTTTGACCTTGAAAAATCTTTAAGTTTCGCCTGCGGCGGATTTTTACTTCCCATAACCGCAACTTTGACAAGAAGCTACTTTCATCATTGTACGTCTTTCTCTGGAAAAAAATATGATCACCCTAGTTTTAATGCAACATCTGTAGGCATAACAATTTCATCAACACCAATATTCAACATTATTAATGATAAAATTATTGTGCCTACAGATGTTGCATTATAACTATTAAGCCTTGAAGAAGTTTGTGCCAAATACACGAAACGCCGACAAAATAGTCTGTTTTTTTATTGTCCTGTCTCCGAACCGTTAATTATTAAATCCCTTTGCAGCTGACGCTACGTGTATGTACACAGCTGTGCTGCCCATTTTTGATGCCCCTCCCCTCATGTCGAAATTCTGGGACCGCCACTGTGTTTCCGTATTACTACATTGGAATTTTCGTGAGAAGACATGTGACAATTTTTAGAATTATAAATTCCGTCTCTTGCAAACATTAATTCATCTGTTAATATAATTCTTATTAATAAAACACGTGTTGTTCACTATTACGTTTATTGATGTTACTTGCGTACTTGCTCCATACAGACTGAATCCATTCTAAAACATAATATTTTTTAGTCGCAAACTCCTCTATAAAATCCTTATTTTACTAGAAGGAATGTAAGGAATGTAACCAGACTGCAACCAACAGCTACTCTCCGGGCTATATGCCCTGCCGAGCGCTGAATTACAAGTTACAAGCTTGGCGCGTTAAGTGTAATAATTTCATATTACTATCAAAACGCTAATGCTTCGATTGCAACAAACACCAGCCGAAAGACTGATCCTACTTAAAGGAACTCTCACGCCAGTTGTCACACAACACTTGCAGACTGCAGTTTCGAGCTGTTGGCTCTCGTCAGTGCAAGGTAGGCATGTGACGACCGACACGAGGATCACTTGACCGTTTAGTACATTTTGGTATCTTTGGGATAGCGACATGTAAAAGCAGGCGCCATCTAGCGGTCCAGTGTCTGTTGCAATCGAAAAATAGCTCAGCGGGGCATATAGCCCGGAGAGTAGTTGTTGGTTGCAGTCTGGTTACATTCCTTATAGTAAAATAAGGATTTTATAGAGGAGTTTGCGACTAAAAAATATTATGTCTTAATATTCCGCCCTCTAAAAGCACATTATTTGAACTATGAATCCATTCTGTTTTACCTACAATATTGGTATTCTACACTATCACTCTATGTTCTGTAAACTAGGAACTTCATCCCCCGGTTCTATATTTGAACGGTCTGTGAGTGATACGGATTTATTTATTTAGTATATTCCATACTTTCATATACGAAATCCCACATGCGCTGGTCATTCATCTGGTACTTTTAGAAGAAAGAGTTTTCTGATGTCATGTTAATTACTGCCTGTTCATTTTCTATATATTTTGCTGACGTTCACGGTTTCAAACAGTACAAGGAAACTTTCTATTCATTGTTAAACACTGATACCTCGAACTAAAGATTTGATGATTTGGTATTCATTTATTTGAATACCGAAATGGAAACAACTTTATGATTAAAAACATGTCAGAGCATAAAAATGAATTCCCATGCATTTGATAAAGTCAGTTATTGAAAAATTTAGGTAGGTACCTACCTACCTAATACAGTTAAAAATCTGAAATTCTCAAAATTTAAAAATCTACAAGAATTCAAAAGTCATATTTAATCATTTTTCCAATACCAAATGAAATTTTGCTAAACTTATATTTCTACAGTATTTTAGTCATAACACGTACGATAGAAAATATGTTAAAATAATAAATATTTCACTGTCGGATATTACATCAATACAATTGACTCATCAAATACCTACATGGTTCAATTTAAAGTAGGTATGCTCTTTTAATCTAGTTTGGAATACATTTTTTTTACAATTCAATTCATATTAATCAGTGGAAGAATTCCCCGCTATTATTTAATGTACATATTTGCAGGTATTATGTAAATGAACATATTAATTAATACAAAACATCTATCATAATTAATAGTAAATCTACAATAAAAATAAGTTGATGTCGAAGAGTATCTCTCCATTATATACATATACATAACCGACAGAAAGTTAAATTTTATATAGATACAACAGTCTATTTGTTTATGGAAAATTATTTGAAACAACATTTAGCACTTCTGGTAATTCAGAAATTGTTCTGTTACTTCCAAATTCATTTATTAGCTTGAAAATAGAAATATTTAATAAAATACCTTTAATAACTTTGATTATTCCGAACAGCTATAACTCTGTCGTCGGCGTCGTTGTCACCTGAACAATAACTAAAAATGCGGAAAGGATCTCACTCACAGCAACCGGCACAAAACAATTACCGTCAACTAATACTAACCTGAGTAAGACCAAACAGGTTTATATGAATCCAATGACGAACCAAAACAAACGTGTCCCGCATGAATGCAACATTAACAGCACATGAGTCGATGTTCTTACGGCGATAGAAGAATAATCCATTCATAGAAGTAGAAAATGAGGAGGAACATTTGAAACTAGTGGAATTTTGCATTCGAGAGATGCCGGCGATGCCAGTGTGTATAAGAATACATTCGACTAAGTTTGATGTAAGATGCGTAGAAGAAATTATGGTGGAATTTTTCAGTCGAAATCACTGGGTTTTACTTTCATTGCAAACGTATAATTTTACAAATGGATCTCACCTTGCATTTTATGTTCAAGCGTTAAAATTTAGTGCATTTCTTCGGAACTAAAAAGTGAGCTAAAATTTGGCACACTTGCGGCATTTGGGATGTTTAAGGCCACAAGCATATGTCCCTGGGCCCACAGTTGTATTTTTCAAAATGGCGGCGGGGAAAATGCATAAAATAACATTATTTTCCGAAAAAGATTACCGCATTTCTTCGGGGTCACTGATTTTGAAAAATCATGTTTTGAGTACGTGCGGTCGATGAATATTGCGCTATCTTTCTGCGGGCCTGAGATCTGCCCGCTGCGCAGCGCCGGCCCGGCCGAATTCGAGCGCAACATTGGGTATCGCGGCGCGACTATTGTACCCCTTCCTAGCAGGCACTGGCTTGCCTGATGCTTCTGCAGGTTGCGACCAGTTGCAACAGGTTAATTCCGTGAAAACGTTTCAAGGAATATCATGCAAAGTCTTGTGTGATTAGCGTTTGAAGTGAAGTGTAGTGACGTGTGGTGCAGTTTGCATGAACTTTTCGATAAGTATTGTTTGGCAACATCAATAACAACCATATATTAGTGAAACTGGTTAGGTGAACGAAACTGCATTTTTTATAGGCGTCTTTTGAGAATGTTGAAAAAATTTAAACTGTGTGACGTTAGTTTGGTGGAGGATGATAATTCCAAGGAGATTACTTGGGAACAGTGCATACTATGCCAGAAAGAGACACAAGGGGAACTGACGTATCTGGGAACTGTTGGATACTCAAAATTTACTGAAAATTGAGATGAATTTGAGAGGCTTGGGCAAGTGCCACTGGGCGTATATGTTTCGGCTCTGGATGAAGGTGCCGGACTTAAGGAAACCTTTGTAGCTAGAGTAGCAAAATGAAACATCCCAGGAAGAGAATGTCATTAAAAGCCCGCACGATACTGATTATTCCTTTCTGGCGCCATGCATCCACGAAGAGGCGGACATACCCTTATTTGTTCATCTGGCAGGCGCTGTGATTAACGGCTGTGAAAAAATTATGATAAGGACATGTGATACGGATACTGGTGCTTGCGGTTTTTTGTATGCCATACTTGCCTAACCTCAAGGAGCCTTGGGTGTATTTTGACATGGGAAACCATGCCAAATTTTTGGCTGCCTATTAACTTACAAGGGTGCTTGGTAAGTCACCACATATAATCCATATTTTACTCATTTTAGAACAACGTTGTTAAGATGTATTAATTTTGTTCCCTGGTCCTGAAAAATATCAATCCATAATAGGATTTCACGCAGTTACCGGATAAAATACTGTATCTTTTTCCATGGATTTGGAAAGTTCACGGGTATTAATACATGGCTACAGTATTCTTGAGCTACAGAAGCATTCACAGCCCTGCAGATTGGAAATGTTGAAAAAGCAATGGAAAGTTTGTGAAAAGTATTGCCGTTTTAACGTACAGCAGGTAATTGAAATGTACCAATAAGGAGCAATTTTAAAAACTATGTTTTATTTTTCCAGAACTGCGTCTTGTGATGCTGTGAATGAATGTAGGAGAGTGCTATTCAAAAAACGATCGTCAGTTGGAATCGATTTTACCAACAAGGGATGCTCTAGAACAGCACGCCAGACGCGCTTCCCTTCAAAACCAAATATGGAGACAGTCGCTTCAATGGGTACTGTACCTTTCAGATCCATCAGATTTTGGATGGAAAAATTGTTACACTGTTTGGGAATAGAGTAAACTTTCTCGGAAAATAACGTTATTTTGTGCATTTCCCGCCGCACTTTAAAAAAAAGGGTCATGGCCCGGGGACACTTGCTTATGACCTTATGGCCTTAAACATCCAAAATGCCTAAATTATTTAATACAGTTTGCACTTCTTTAGGAAAATTGGTAGATAAAATCCATTTAATAGTAGTTATAATTTGCCGCATTCAACACCCTCTATAGTGTCTTAGCAGTTAAAGTATCATATTCACCCTATCCATGATGGGTGGTACGAGCTAACTATCATTTAACATATTATTAAATGTTATAGAAATGTGACAATGCAACTTTCTAATGTTGTCTAGGAGTGAAAAAATATTATATAAACGTTTATACAACCATATTTCGTCAGGGTGGCAAATGCTTACTTTGTTGCTTTTATTCTTGATAACAGTGTGGTTGCAACATGGAATATTAAAATAACATTTTTTGTCTTATATGGAAATAATTAGTTAAAATCACATTATGTATTACTTTTAACACTGAATAAACGTTTATCAAATTTTTGGGCACTACCAAATATTGATAAACATAACACAATATAAATTTTAAAATGTTACCGATTTTATCCTTTACAAATGTTATGTAATATTATTGTTATGTAACGTATTTAGTGATATGTTTCCAAATGTGTATGAATTTATAAAACAGGACACTACGAGTTATATTATTATCTTAGTTGCTCCTTCTTCCTGTAATATTACTTCTATGGATGTACGGCGTTCTTTAATCATGGTCGGAATTTCCAACTTAGATGCATTCTCGACCAATGTGAAGCTGTAATTCAAGGTAGAAATGTAATTTTTTTACTCTCTATTCTATTGTTCTCAAGCCGGCTAAATACTGCTTGCTTAAATATGGGACAATTTAGTTACGTCACTATTGATGAAATTAAAAAGATATGAGACGATGAACCGGATACTAAGCTTGATAAAAAAAATTGATACCGATGGAACAGGATTTTATTGGTCTTTATTTATTGGGAATTTTATATCAATAAGTCGTATTGGGTACGAAGGTAAAATAGGTGATTTACCGAGTTCATTATCTATATCTATATTTCCAAGTTACTTCTTGAAATCATCAATATTATTTTTGTGTGTTAAGCAAGTGGGATTCCATATAAATGAGGTGTATTCTAATGTAAATCTAATAAAGGCGTTAATATCAGAAATAAGGTATTGCAGTTCTTATAACTTAAGAAATCTTTTATAATAACTTCTAAATTCTTATATGAGCTTGCTGTTATTTCAGAAATATGACTCATAAAGGAGAATTCAGTATCAAAAATAACACCAAGACTAGAATTTTTTTGCTTCAAAATGCTATAAATTCTATTATACGGGTGGGTGGGACAATAGCTCTACAACCGTTAGGAATTAAAAAAAATACTGGTACGTACATAGAAAAGTCTACAAGTGGACATTATTTTCGAATATACAGGGTGAACCAAGACGATTGTACTTGATCAAGTACAATTTTTTAAATAGAATGCTATAAATATTGGTACATTTTTAGAAGCCTCTTTCAAGATCCCTTTCACTACTATATTATTATTGATCATCCATCAAGATAGCAATTCTTGAGTTCACCGATCAACGTTCTCATGAAAAAGTGGGCGTAATTCATATGAAAATATGACGCACAGCAAATTTGCTATTCTTGAATCGGGGAAGCATCACCAGTTTTGCATGGAAGCACTGCTTCCTATGCTATTTTCGTGTGATGCGGGTGATCGCGTGAAAATATTTTTGTTTTGACCTTTGTTAATGTCACAATTAAACTTTAAATTTCGATGTCAGTTATAATTATTAGTATCCAATTTATGCTATTTGGTGGATGTGAGAAAGAAAAATATTATTATTGTGTAGTTCTATGTGATAATAGACAAAACTACTCAAGAATTTAGTCAATGTAAGTACTTTTTTTAGTTAAGAAATTGACTAGCTTTACAACATTCATTTATATTCTGGTTTGTAATAAGTAGTGATAAACACCAATTTTAATTTCCATTGGCATAAACTCCCATTAGAGATCTTTAAAAACTTAAATAATGTAATAAAGTAAATCATCAGATGATCAAGTAACATCTCGATATAATAGAATTACTTTTTTAATCACAAATTTGTAATAAGGATAACTATATAAGAATTACGTTATTTTTCTCTTTCAGATTTTGAGGATGAAAATTATTGACCAGTTCTTATTTGATCAAGACCTTGCAGATCTAGAAGATGCATAAGAGCATAGGCAGATGAACCGGGAAGGGAATTTATTAAACGGCGCGGCGTCTTTTTGTCGAGATGTAATGGGAGTAGCACGAGTAGAATTTTTAAGGGCTTCTCGACAACCCATAATTGAGTAATATCCAACAAATGAAACAATACCGACAACAGTACATTTTTTTATTTTATAATGGAATAAATTGACTCACTCAATAAAACTCATGACAACTTAACCTATTTAAAATTGATTCTAATTGATCCAAATACCAAATTAAAAGTGGCAACCATGTACATTTCGTTCTCACGAGAACAGGGAAACGATCACATCGCACCAAAGTGACATTTGTTCAAGAATACGCATTTTGCCTGTCAAGGGAACGTAGTGTGGTGCGATCACATCGCCATCATGTCAACTGCGACCAGGTGATCTGGTTAGTCACTTAAGCATTTTGGAGCTTGATCATTCTGGATCCATGGCCAAACCCACTGACTCAATGCCAATCAAGCAGGACTTTGACTTCCCGTTTGACATGTTGATTGAAAGCCGTCAAATGATCAATATAGAGGCACTGCGATTGGAGCAAGGGTTATTCATCTGGTACACAGATGATCTAAGATGGCTGAGGGGGTAAAAGTGGGCGTAGCAGAGCCTAAATGTAGGTTATCCAGAGCCCTCGGCAACAGACCAACCATCTTTTAAGCAAAAATTAACGCTACAGATCTTTGTGTCCAAGAATGTGTAAATAAAGGCATTCGAAGGGCAAAGAGATCTGTACACTTTCAGACAACCAGGCAGCATTCAAGGCTTAAGGTCTAATATTGCCTGGGAATGTAGACAATCCCTGAAACAACTGGCTAATAACAACAAGGGTACCTTGATGTAGGTGCCAAGGCATGAGGGAATACAAGGTAATGAATTAGCTGACAGCCTTGCAAAAGAAGGAGCTGAAGCACCTTTCTTCGGGCCCGAACCGTTTTGTGGGCTGGCTAAATGACACGTAACGGAGGAGATTCAAAAATGGGAACAAGAGCAGGAAAGACGACTGGCAAGAGAGCTCCTTTAAGTAGGATCAGTCTTTCGGCTGGTGTTTGTTGCAATCGAAGCTTTAGTGTTTTGATGGTAATATGCAATTATTACACTTAACGCGCCAGACTTGTAACTTTGGTTGCAGTCTGGTTATTTTCCTTATAGTAAAATAAGGATTTATAGAGGAGTTTGCGACTAAAAATATTATGTTTAAGAGCAGGAAAGTCCTACTGGAGAAATATTCCAGTCCAAAGGCAAGCGAGAAAAGTTTATAACTTATTCGGCAAAGAATGCCACAAGGCTTCTCTAACTCGAAAATTCTGAATATGGCTGATCACAGGCCTTTTAACAGGCCACATCCCCTTGAGATGCCATATCAAGAACATGGGCAAGGCAGTAGTCGATAAATGCGGATATTGCGATGTTGCGCCTAAAACTGCGGAACATATAAGTACTTTGTGAATGCAAACTGCTAATCCTATAGGCTAAAGTACATGGAGCAGGCGAAATTACCGCCTCAAGACATAGAGGCCCCCAGGAAAATCACAATCTTTGTAAAAAGTTTTGGAATCCTGGGCAACAATTAGTTGTAGGGTAATTCACAAAAGATCTTTTAGGCCGAAGTGAAGACAGCTGAGAGCCAAGCGACTACTGAAACAATCTACAGTCTACAAATGACTATCGCCCAACCATTTGATTGTAGTGAAGTTTTTGTTGTTGGAACAAAAATTCCATCTTAGATGAATTTTTTAAAAATTACCAGCTACCATTATGCATTTTAAGATTTTTTAAAATAAATATCAGTTACGAGACATCTGTGTGATGCTTCTGAATTATTTTCACTTCCTAAAAATCTACAAGTTGGCCAAAAATAATTTTTCAAATTTTTGAAATGAATTTTATCAGTTTTTTCAAATAGAACACCCTGTATATTTTTCGGCCATTTCATGTAGGAGTGAAAAATCAACATTTTTGTATGTGTACATCTTTATGGCTATTTGTAACCACTTTCGATTTATTGAGCAGTAAGTACAAAATTCAAGAATAAACTTAAAAAATAGAGAGAGAAAAATAATTGAACAGAATAAATCACAATATGTACTCCACATGTTACCCATTTTGATTGATACAGATCTTTATGCATCTTTGACATGAAATTTCTACTGTTCTACAATCCAAAATAAGAAAGAAAGAATAACAACTTTTTAATAGATTACTCTTAATAGTTTATTACAATTATGCTGATAAACAATATCGTTTACAAATTTATTACAAAGCAATGGCCCAAACATGAAACCTTGAGGTATCCTGTATTTTACATAAATTATGTTGGGCTTAAATATTAATTATTAGAGGAAGATAAAAATAAAATTTATTTATTATATCTTTGTATTTAAAACAACCTTTTTGCATCAAAAAACAAACTTAATTTTAAGAAGTAGTTATTTTACATAAAAACATATCAAAAGGCGTTATTTATTTTTTTATTGGATTGTATAATAATCATTTTTCACATTGAATTTTCATAAAAATGTAGGTTTTGGAAATTTTGGTCGTATTTGGTATAATTTTCTTTATAAGCTAAGAGAATATCACAGGTCTTAAAGTGAAGGTAATCTTTCAATTTTATATATCGTTTCTTATATAAGATGCATTGTTTTTGAGTAAATTGCATCATCTACCATTAAAAAAAAACTTCCATCAGATGCCGCCAAAACAAGTAGATTTGTGTACGAAAATTGCAATATATAATAGCACATTAGTCCAGACGTTAAGTCATTTTAACCCCTCCCCCCCTCGCTTTCGACACGTAACTCCTTGACTACATTGTTTTTTTTAATATCAATAAATGTTTGCAAATAAACATAATAGATTATTATTACTATTATTATTAGTAATAAATAATGGAAATTATATAGTTAATCTCCTGTTGGTTGAGCTCTTAACTTAAAAAGATAAGTAATATTTTGAAGTTACTTCAATTTACTCTTTTTTGTGTGCGATATAATAAAATATTGCATTTTTAAAATCTAAAATTAAATGAAAAATATGGAGAAAATTACTTATATTTCATTAGGTATTCTCCAGTATGACTATATTTTTTCTTGTCTTAATCTAAGCCAGAAAATATCCTTCCTTCTAAGCCTTAGTAGGAAATATACTATTTTTTTCTTCAACTTCTTTACTAGGATTTTATTTCAAGTCATACAATTTTGATTTGATAGTTTCTATAGCAAAATTATTATAAGATTTATAACACAGATGAATTTGGAAGTGAATTTTGTTTCATAAAGTGTGACATTTTGTGCTGATCAGAACGGAAAATTAAACACAACAATTTATTATCAATTAATTCAGCATTAGAAAACAAGAAAAATACTATTTCGTCTGGTCACATTGTTGGCTGAGTTAATCGTTTTCCATTACTTGCGATTATCGATTAATTCTGCGAGGAAAATTATCTGAGAAATACCGATTCAAAGAATTTTATCAATCGAACATAACTAAACACTAACAGCTATAAATATTTTTATAGCCAATCGTTAATGATATAAATTTTATTTATGTATACCCTAAGATTACATTATGAATTTAGATGGTATGTGGGTTTTTACAAGTTGTAGGTATAAGTAACGTATGTGACTGCTGTTATATTCCTGGAATTTGAAAACTGTTCAAATACCAACTATACCTGGGCCGATAATTCGAATCAGTAATGGGCTAGTAGACAATAACGAAAATGACGAAAGTAATAATATAGCATTATAGTATGACTCTTCAACATGTTATAAATATAATTTGATGGTAGTTTTATCGACTATTATTGGTTTTATTGTAAAACGAATAGGCTTAAAATTAGGGCGTATTTAAAATACGGCAGTTTGCCGGTCTCTCGTGACGTAATATCGTCACATACGCGCGCATTTAATATAACCTCGACAGCGCCGCACATACGTTTTGCACAACTTTGTTTATCTCCGCCTTTCCACTAGCGCTCGTTTCTCTGCTGATTATGCTATTACGTCATAGCCAATAGAATAGCTCGAACATTTGCGGCAATATCTAACCATTTAAACACAGTTTAAACTTCATGATTTTTTTTACTATAAAGCATTATTATAAAAATAAAATAAAAAATACGGGTCAACTGTATTTATGCGTAGATGTTATTAAAATAATAATAAAAAAATTGTCTACTTGCCCATTGTGACCAACAAGAATGGAGCGGACAAGCAAGACGGCCGCACACGCACTGCCATAAGCATGCTAAAAGCATGTGCCGCTCCGCCTATACATGGGCCATTTAGCATTCCTTTACTGACTCGAATTATTGGTCCTAGTTTAGACTCTGAGTATATTTAGGTACTATCCTGAAATGATGATGCATTTAATTTTCTAAATCATATTTCACATTTATATATTTTCTCAGTAGTTAATACGTTGGAAAATGTGAACCAGACATTGAATTTAAAACATTTACAGCTTAAAGATATACTATGTTTTAAATGGTAAGGTAAGGTCATTTAAATAGCAAAAAAAATAAAATAAGGTCTCTTTTATAACGAGCTTTCAGTAAAAAATTTAGAATATAGAGTCTTCAAGGATCTGTCTTAGGATCTGTATTATTTAATTTAATGATATAAAAATATTTTTATCTATTCCCTAACTAAATTGTAATGTATACGCCCTGAAGAACAATCCATGGAAACAGACGGAGAAATAATTACTTCTTGGCAGACCTCCTTTGCTACATAATGACTGAGCAACCATTTGACTACTAACAAAACACACAAGACGAATATAATATAAAGAGGGTTTCTAGGGGTGATTTGACTATCGCAAAACAGTGGTTAATCGGGAAAAAAATAAATAAGTCATAAACACATTCGAGTCGTACAAATCCCTGAAATCAGACGTATTACCAATAGCGCTGCAACAGGAAACGGATCTGATATTCAGCAACCCAGATAGCACCAGTCACGAACAGTAGTTAATGTGACGCTCTTTTTCTCGTACGGTGCGAGAACTAAGGCGGTCACTTTGACACTCGAGCTTTATTCTAGTAGTACTCGGGCGCCAGTTCAAGCTTAAAGTGATTGAACAACACTACCCACAAGTCGAATGAGAGAGACTAAGTAGCTCAATGAAGACACAGATAATTCCAGTGGGTCAAATAAGGGAAGTTAGACTTTCACAAACACAACAGTAAAATGCAGAAGTTCAATATTATTTGTGTATATTACGTAAGCCTGTGGTTACAGTCCTAAATGAACAGAAAAATCACAATTAACACAAATTTATGTACAGATATATACATAAGCAGTAAGAATAGCAAGCAATATAACAATATTAGCGGCAAAAGCGGATAAACGGTAAATTTAGCGAGTTTATATAAAAATGGCTATTAAGCAAACAGTGTACGGATACCAGGAAATGCGAAGCAAGCAGACTTATTTACAGTGTTACAAACAAACAAATTATAAAACAAACCGAAAACTTGGCTAGTGTTTTACGATGTTAACAGTACATAGAAATAAATATCGACGAGCAAATATTTTGTCACAAGATTTTAATCCTGGACTCAAGAGATAAAGGTAGACAGAGAAGAAAGAACCTGTAGTCAGGTTAAGAAAAATAAAGACCGACAGAACCTGTTGTCGCCGTGAGGCCAGAGCCAGGCTAGGAAAAGACCGATAGAACCTGTTGTCGCCGTGAGGCCAGAGCCAGGTTATGGAAAATCCCGATAGAACCTGTTGTCGCCGTAGGGCCAGAGCCAGGTTAAGAAAAGACAGAAAGAGAAGAAGGAAAGTAAAATATTCAAACAGTACAATAAATAAAATTTCAGAAAAATATCAATCAGAAAATAAGCAGAATAATAGAAAATATTTATAAGTATACAAAAATTTACTAACAGTTAATAGAAATTTCATCAACAGTAAAATATAATTACACTAGCCAAGTATTTAAAAGGGTCTTACTCTTTCCAACTGGTGCACTGGTGGTCGACTGGTTTCTTCAAGTTGTAGGAGAACTAATGAATAAAATTCTCGGTACTGTTTAATTTATAGCCGTTCTCTACCAGGGTCCCCTCTATTTCAGACTCGCGCAGGAATAAATACATTGACTACAAGATAGCGAAGTCTGCGGCTTTGAATTATTTAATGTGCCGGTGAATTGTTATTACGAGCGTCGGTTAGTATAAACAAAATATTTTGACTTTTGTAATGTATTAAATCGGTTTCAGATAATTATTCTAACCAACTGCGAAAAAGAAATGGATTTAATCGGCCATAGATAACCAATTATTGAATTAATTATTTTAAAGAATGCACAATAATTCCTAATATACAAATAGTCTGATTTTAAATAAATATTCCGGTGCTCCAATAGTAAATATTGCTTGCTAAAATACTCCCGTGCGCTTAAGGCCGTACAATATAGATTTTATATTAACAGAAAATTTTATACAGATTGCAAATAAATATAAATCCCATACAGATTTCCGTAACGAAAAATGCTTCGTTACATTAACTACTGTAAAAGTAATATACACAGTAAAATAAAATATCAGACAGTGACTGTATTGTGCTGGACATTTAAAAATAAGTAGTAAATATTTTAAAACAAGTATTTGGCTTCCTAATTTGAACAGGACAATTCATCATCGTCCTCCCTCTCTCGATACTCATACCTTCATCAATAACTTGCTGGTCACAACCTTAACCTAAATGCAGGGGGGTATCTTGACACAGAGGGAGTGTTCCACAACAGAGAGCGTCGAATTTACTTCAAGTTCTGTAGATGAATCGAGAATAAGATAGGGCAGCATTTTTGGTGAAGTAATGAAGGGGAGTCTATAGTAGAGACTCTCCTCTCTTCTCTGAAGGAATATTGGGTATTCAAGACTGTGCTGACGATATAGTTATCACAGTAAGGGGTAAATTTGACAATACGGCCAGAAAACTCATAATATGCAAAAGTTTTCGACTCTGTCATTTAAAAATTGTTGATGTGGTAATTGTTTAAAGTTGCCGTTGCTCTGATAGTCAGCGTGGGAGCGATGGTGGGGAAAGTCAGCCACGTGCGGCCTAAAACGAGTCTCGGGCGCTTCAAATTCGTTTCGATGGAAACATTTTTAATGATGAAAATAATAGCGATTAAGATGATATGAATGAAAGTGATTAATTTTCAGAAAATGAGATTGTCCTGATCCTCGTCTTAATCTCAAAAAAACGGAGACTCAATTAAAAATCTTGTATTACGCGGATAATATTCTGATTAAAAATTACGAAAAATGTTGTTGTTAAATTTAAAAAAAGGTATTCATTCATTTTTCTTGTGAAATCAACAATTTAAAATTCACTGTATATATTAAAAATATCGTTTCATTGCATAATTATTTATTATTTATGAAATATATGAAAATGCGAATTTTCGTTAAATTATTAAATATAAAAATAATGTTTTAAAGAAAAGGTACATTCCGTTATTCATATTTCGTCGAGATATTCCAATTAAAAAAAAAAATGGAAGTTCTAGGTTCAATATTTGCTGAGAAAATGCAAGTTTGAAACGCCCGAGGCTCGTTTTCGGCCGCGCGTGGCTGACTTCCCCCACCATCACTCTCACACTGAATATCGGAACAACGGCGATTCTGAACATTCTGGATTCGGCTTATACCTCAAAACATTTTTTTTGTCAAAATGCTAATTCTACTGGAATAATAGTAATACAAGGTGAGAGAAGCATGAAACTCCTTAGGCTGTAAAACTCTGGAGAGAAAGAACTCATATCCAGAAGGTATCACACGATAACCGACATACTCAAAAATATCCATGATATCCAGAAAACACTTAGATTCTTCTACTGCACGTGGGCCTTGGCATGCTCTGCAGGAAGACGGATATACAGGGTGTTTCACCGGGAACTGAATCGATCGATAAAGAGAAAAGTACGCATCAGAAAATTTTGAAAATTTAGATAATTACTAATGTCGGTGTGGCCAATCCAACTAAATTAATTACAAGCAGCTGGCACTTCCGCTTATACCGGAAATTGATACCAACTTGCTTATTTCAAATGGAACACCCTATATATTTTAGGGCTATCGAAAAGAGCGTAAAATTCTGAGTCGAAAATAGTAGCATATCCTATACCTAAACCTAGCCGTTTCAGAGATATTTGACAATTTATAGAAAATTTGACAGGTGCAACGGTTTGCAAGAACCGTTATAACTTTCTTTGTGTAAAAAATCCTCATATACATCTTGTCACATAAAAAGAATACAAGGAGAACTACGTTCTACAACTGAAATAAATTCAATGATATCATACCAAGAGTTCCGTCTTTCGCGTTACATTTTGTCAACTTCAAACCGCGATAACTTGTTTAAGTCAAATAGAACACCCTGTATCTTTTGACGTCAAGTTGTGTAAAATTGAATTCTCTTTTTTCTGATATTAGCATTGTGGGGGTTAAAGTTACAACTTTTTGCAATATTTGCGATTTTATTAGAAATTGATGAATTGTAATAATTTCATCAAAATAGCCATGATTAGAAACAATCAGTCATTATCTTATGTCAAAAAATGCCAACACGTTTAAATTACACCCACGAAGACTTTTTAAATTTGTTTATTATTTATGGAGAATGTGATAAAGTAATATCAAGAACTTGCAGCACATTTGCTACTCGATATCCACAAAAACGCAAAATAACACTAACGCTGTGACATGCGTATTAATCGAATTGAAGATATGGCATGAACTGAAATAGCAGAGATAAGATCAATTTAAAATATGATTTCATTTTAATTTAATAATTGCTCAAAATTCCGCCCTCGAACCTCGGCACATTTTTCGCACCTTCGGATTAGTTCCTCATGGGTAGCTCTTCTAATTGAATCCTGTGATATGTTTTGAAATGCATTTCTTACTCTTTGCATACAATCTTCAATGGTTGTTAATGGGCTGTCATAAACTTTATTTTTAATAGTTCCCCAAATGAAATAATCCAGAACTGACAAATCGGACGAGCGAGGAGGCCATAAGAAAGGTCCATTATTGGCAATCCATTGATCATAAAAAGTTTCTTGTAAATAATTATTAATTAAATATGCGTTATGTGGGGGTGCACCGTCGTGCTGATAAAAAATGTTTCTATGTTCGGCGAGAGGTAAATTTTTTAAATAATTATTATTCAAATTTTGTAAGATATTCAGATATCTTTCACCTAAAAAAAAAAATTATCTATACATATTAGCAGAAGAGAAAATTTTATTTACCGTTTAAATTTTCCCGATAAAATTGTAATGCCACCACTCTATCGTTTCTTATGACACAGTAAACATTGAACTGCCAACTTTCCAGAAAGTTTCGCTCTCTGAACATATGAGGATTTGAGTTACTCCAATAATGCGAATTGTGTCTATTAAAAAGTCCATTTTTAGTAAATTTTGCTTCATCTGTCCATATAATATTTCCCAAATAAGAATCGTGACCCTCAGACCTTATTAGAATAAACTCACAAAAATTCTGTCCTCATAGGAAATCTGTTTCTTTTAATCCTTGAACCATATGGAATGAAAACGGGTGAAACTTATGTTTTAATAAGATTCTGTGAATTGAATCTCTGCATAGTCCCGATTCCAGAGCAGCTTGTCTTAATGACATCCTTGGAAATGCATGAAAATATCCCAGAATGACTATTTCAATGTTTTCGTCATCAACAATAGGCTTTCTTATTTGCATTTTTGTCTTGACAGAGCCATAATTTTTAAAATTTTCCAGTATGCGTTTTACAGTGCTTGGTGACGGTTTCCGTTTTTCTGGATATCGAGTAGCAAATGTGCTGCAAGTTCTTGATATTACTTTATCATACTCCCCATAAATAATAAACAAATTTAAAAAGGGAATTCAATTATACACAACTTGACGTAAGAAAATACAGGGTGTTCCATTTGACCTAAACAAGTTTTCGCGGTTTGAAGTTGACAAAATGTAACGCGAAAAACGGAACACTTGGTATGGTATTACTGAATTTATTTCAGTTGTAGAACGTAGTTCTCCTTGTTTTCTTTTTATGTGACAAGAAGCAAATGAGGATCTTTTACACGAACGGTTCTTGCAAACCGTTGCACCTGTCAAATTTTCTATAAAATGTCAAATATCTCTGAAACGGCTAGGTTTAGGTATAGAATATGCTACATATTTTCAACTCGAATTTTATGCTCTTTTCGAGAACCCTAAAATATATAGGATGTTCCATTTGAAATAAGCAAGTTGCTATCGACTTCCGGTATAAGCGGAAGTGCCAGCTACTTTTAATTATTTTAGTAGGATAGGCCACACCGACATTAGTAATTATCTAAATTTTCAAAATTCTCTGATGCGTACTATTCTCTATATTGATCGATTCAGTTCCCGGTGAGACCCCTGTATACATACGTAATACCAATTGAATATAAACTATCGTTGCTCTCATTCATACTTTGCTGTCACCGACCAGGTTTTGTATTACAAAAAGTATACGAAAACAATTGCTAAATTCTTCCTGAAACATCGTAAACTTTGCTTACATAAAATAATGGAAATCCCATTGTCTCGGAAGTTCACAGAAGGAAATACTAGCTTCCTAGAATATTTATACTGATTATCACGATTGTTGTACTACCGTGAAAAATATTTACATTTTGTCAAACACAATCGGCAAAAAAAATTTCTAGAATTACAATCATTGTAGGTATAAGTGTAGGTAAATGTTATTTTACATCGATCACAATTACTCAACAAATATGTTGAGGTGAACAGGTTTATAATCTTTTTAGGCTGTGCTAAAAATAAATAAGGAAACATTTTTTACATATAAATATATTTATTTATATTACAAAAATAATATCAAATTCACAAAATATGGCACTATAATCAGACATAGCAACTATATACAATATAAAATGGTTTAAAAAATGGCACATAATTCACTGAAAAATATATTTACATATGTATATTATACTATAAAATATATCAAAGGCGGAAACAGAAAGGAAATGTAAGACCATGTATTTTTTCATAATGGTCACAGACTTCTCAAATCAAACTTCGGATCCTTTTCTGTTTGTAACTTTTTATAAAGCTAATAAGGCACTGCGTGTTGAAACAGTACGGTTTTATTCACACAATACACGGCAAGAATGAGAATTCTTTGATTTTTTTTAATTGAATTTTAAATCTAACAGTCACAAGACTTGGAATGTCGAAAACAAATTAAACTTCCTTGGATACTCCAATATTTTATGTTAGATATATCAGTGTTTGATTTTAATTAATCTTTGGTTGAAGTCAAATTTATTAAAGTACGAAATAGGTACCATATACTGTTTTACAAAAAAATATCCGTATTCTATAAGGGCGTGTCAACAAGAGTTAGAAGGGATAACACTAAAAATGTCTAACACCAGAAAATTAACGTCAAAATAGATTTTGTAAATTTTTGGCATAATGTAAACCGATTTTGACTAGATAATAGTTCAAGTTAGGTCAAGTATTTATCAGAAGGGACAAGGGCCTGATCCTCGGTTTCCTGGTTTAACAATAATTAAGAAAATCATATTTGTGATATTACTGTACTTTTCAACAGTTTTCATAATATACATCTAATTACAATTCACTATTCAATTTAATACATTTTTTGAAATATTTAATATTTCGCATTAATTATATACAATTCGTTGACTTTTCATAAAACCCTGTAGGAATGATACTTTTATTATGCACATTCATAAAAAATTCTACATTTTGCAGAAATATACCATGGTTTATTTGTTGATAGATTTAAATCGATAATTCTGTTGGTACCATAAAATTTTGACAATTCAATGTATCGCCACGCTCTTATGGACTGCTATTCCGTATACCTTCCAACGTGCTAAAAATATTCCAACATATAAAATACTGACAGATACAAAACCTGAATCATAATAGGATTGAAGGAAACATAAATAGAAAAATAATGTACGTGAAAGAAAGCGACATATTAACATTAATGTCAACAGTTCAGCAAGATGCCCGCTAAAGAGGAATATGGCAAACCTGTTTCTTTTCTGCATATTATTTGACCATTTCTCTTCTCTTCTACCTTACGTAGGCATCAATTCAATATTTGTACCTGCCAGTACTGTAGCTGAAGCACACGATATTGGTTGTTTCTTTTTTGACCGGAAATTTCAACGAACCCCCATATTCATTTTGTTAATATTCACCATAGAATATAAATATAAATTAATTTACTGTTATATGAAATATACTTCAAAATACCACGACAGAGATCATGACAGAGCGTATATTGAGGTTGCAATTTGCCACATTACATTGATCATTGATGCCATTTGGAAATTAATGAAATGATTGTTGAAACTCTATCATTCAAATATTGTCTGAAAGTTATTTGTGGCATTCTACGAATATTCTTTCCTATTATTTGGGTTTTCTACAACATGCATTATTGTCCTCTTCAAAAACAAATCACGAATCTACAAAATAATAGAATTATTGGAAAAAGCCTCTGCGTCCGTGACGTTTACGCCAAAGGAATAGTCAGAAGTTATGTTTTGCAAATAATATAAATCGGAATAAGCACAGAAATAATGCATTTTGCTGACGTTTCGGAAAGTAATCTCTTTCCGTTTTCAAAGCTTTCTTTGGAAGAACTCTTGTTTTGCTAAACATAATCTTAAAGCTGTGTATTTGATATACACAGCAAAATAAGAGATCTTCCAAAAAAAAGCTTTGAAAACGGAAAGAGATTACTTTCCGAAACGTCAGCAAAATACATTATTTCTGTGTTTATTCCGATTTATATTATTTGCAAAACATAACCTCTGACTATTTCTTTGCGTAAACGTCACGGGCGCAGAGGCTTTTTCCAATAATTCTATTATTTTGTAGATTCGGTGATTTGTTTTTGAAGAGGGCAATAATACATGTGGTAAAAACCCCAAATAATAGGAAAGAATATCTATCATTCAAACTAAGATAAATGTTTCTTTTCCTTTTCAATCTATAAATCTGTGCACGATTACCATCGATGCTGCGGACTATTTATTCAAATTCCATTGAAATATAAATTTCCATTGTCAGTGGAGAAATATGCGTAAATTCGGCAACGCGGTTAGGACCCGACCAAAATTACACATACTTGCACACTCTTGTTTCCGGTCAAAAGAGGATAGTGAGTCTGTTCTATCTCATAACGTACTAATAATTTTCGCAAAACGATTGTCAGTCCATTAGAACTAAACGCCGTGAGTGAGTGATCTAAGATACAAACAAATAAAGCTTTAGTGTTCAATATGGTCCAATCAAATGCTCTTGCGCGGAAGTTTTACCATTGGCTCATAGCTTATCTTACAGACTATAGTTGTCTGAAGACGGTATTATTGTACCTTCTTTGAAAGCAAAAAAGTAATAATGAGCGAGAAAAAAATAAAAAACAACGAACTAAAAATTGCAAAATTGCTACTTTTTTTCTATAGTGTGTATAAGCATTGAATGTAATTATGCAAAATTGTGACTTTCTAAAACTTACAGTTTTCGAGTAAAGCAATCAATTCCCAATTTTTTTAATTATTTTTTTGTTGACAACTGAATTTACCAACTTCTTGGTGCTTTATATATAGTATATATCTACTTTAGATGGAATAGTAATAAAAAAATTAGGTTATTATTCTTCAAGGAAATATATTTTTTTTATAATTTTTTATTTAAAAACTTTTTTTTTACACTTCTACATTAGGGACTACCAATTTTTAAAAAATAATTTGTTATTTAGTGTTCTATAACATATATTTTTACGAAATAGTTTGAATTGGTAGAACATATTGAAAAATAAAAAAAGCAATCAAGTAAGTAGCGTATACATATATTAGATATTAGCATATTATATTTATTAAATAGACACATAAAACAGTATTCTTTTCTCTTAATCATCATCACTATCTTTGTTTATTACCACAACGATGCCTTCCGTTGTAAATTGTATACTTAACGTTTTGGATGGTCGCGGAATTTTTGAGAAGAACCTTCCATAGGACAAACAATAAATAACAGATGCTACGTGTGAATAGCAACCAACAGTTCGTAATCCATTAGCACACTCACATAAGTATTGTTTAATGCCTTTAAATCCTGTACTATGTGGTGTAAATTGAACAAAGCATCTGTAAAAGTTTTTAGAAATGTGACGAGACAGAACCTGGATCTTGAATATATCCGATTGTTCTTTTATGTAATGTATATTTAAAGAACCATTTTCGTTTAACATCTCTGCTAAATAGGGTACTTATCAGTTCGGCCAGGCGATTTCATATTTAGCAGATAAGATAAGATAATTTATTTGACCAAGTTACAATAGAGTTTTTGGCAAGTCTAGAGCCTAATAGAGCAGTATAACAAAACACTATAAAACATAAAAATATAAACATAAATCATTGTAAAAAATTTGGACAAACAATTAGAAATACATAAGGATAAAATATTTCCAATATGAAGCAACTTCATAGAATATATCGACTATAACACACTAAACAAGTTGGAACAATAGTAAAAAAAAGAAAAACAATAAAAAATGTTACATTAAATGTTAATTCGTGTGTTTAAAAATTCTTCAGTAGAATAAAAACAATTGTTTAAAATGTGTTTTTTTATTGTATATTTGAAACTATTAAAATTAAGAGATTTTATGTTATTAGGAAGGTGATTGTATAACTGAAAGTTTAGAGAGTTCTTTTGTGATTTAGTTAAACGAAAACGATGCTGTCTGAGTTGATTAGCAGACCTGGTGCTATAAGGATGAAAATCAGAGTTTGAAGAAAATGAGTTTATATTTTTATGAATTTCTTGTAACGTAACATGAATATAAAGAGAAGGAACTGGCATTATACCCAGGCTTTTGAATATCGGTAGACAATGATCCCTCCAGTTCGCATTAACAATTAATCTGACTGCTTTCTTCTGCAAACGAAAGATTTTAAATGCATGAGCAGAACCACCCCAAAGAAGAATTGCATAATTAATGTGAGCGTGGAATACCGAAAAATAACAAGCTTTTAAAGTTTTAATACATAGTTGATTTTTTAGTCTACGTAGCATGAATATAGAACTTGCTAACTTGCTCTTCATGTTTGTACCAACTGAGAGTGTCATCTAAAACAATTCCAAGGATTTTAACACTGTTGCCTTTAATAAGCGAATTATTTGTAGACAAAACAAGTTTCTGTGTTTTGTCTTCATTTAATTTTAAATTATTTGAAGAAAACCAAGCAGCCGCTTGTTTGATTGAACTAATGCTGTCATCTGTTAAATTATGAATGTTTAAATTAAAGTCAATAATAGACGTATCATCGGCATAAGCTATGCACTGTTTAGGTGATATGAAGTGAAAAAAGTCATTAACATATAATATAAAAAATAATGGCCCCAAGACAGAGCCTTGGGGCACTCCATGCTTAACCGAAAGTAATTCAGAATTTACATTGGCCACAGAGACGCACTGTTGCCTGTTGTTCAGATAAGAGGAGAAGAGATTTAATGGCAGACCTCTAATACCATAGGAACTCAACTTTTCCAAAAGAATAACATGTGAGACACAGTCAAAGGCCTTGGAGAGATCGCATAAGCTGATATTGTTTTATGTGTCTATTTAATAAATACAGGGTGTTGCATCATGAGAGGGACATAGCTTAATAGGAGGTAGAGAACATCAGTGGTAACCGGAACCTCCCATAGAAATGTCTCATTGGGCCTTCATTACGAAGTTACAGGGTGTTAAATAATTTTTGGCCAAACCTGTTTTTTTGTCATAACTTTGACAGGGAATGAAATAACGGATTGATATTTGGTACGGCTAATGTACTAACGAGCTCCAAGAGGTACATGTATAAAAAAAAATATATCCAGGTCCGGACTCACTATAATTTATGTTTCTTCTTTGCATCAATAGAACATCACCCTGTATATATTTTTTTGAAATTTCGATACGATATTCGAAAAGAGCAAGAAAAAATAAACAAAATGGCCTATTTCATTTTTTTGTTACATCTTCGTGGTTATTTAAATACGTTGTTAAATGTGCAAGAAAATGGATTACAGAACCCTATTAAATGAGAGGCACGTGGAATAAACAGTTTTATAACTAAAATTTGCAAAAATTCTATTGAGCCTAGGTGGTCTGGGTGAATCCTAATTCCGGCACGTTTTAAAGGTCCATTTTGGTAAAAAACTGTGGTCCTAATAAGTAATCGGGTATGAAATAACAAAATTTTTAATCAATCACAGTAGGCTTGTTCAAAGTGACAGATAATAAAAAGAAATCTCCTAAACAGTTGAATAATTGTTTGTTAGTAATTTAATGTGTCAATAATCCGCATTTAGTTAGTGAAAACTTGTGAAAATATTTTAACTATGCCAGTAAAATTTACAAACGTGGAATATGCTGACATAATATTCATCTATGGTTTCTGTAATGGAAATGGTAGGTCGGCGGAAAGAGAATATCGGCTGCGTTTTCCTGGTCGTCGATGCCCTAATCATAAAACCTTTAGTACGGTGTTCCAGTATGCAAGACAACACGGAAAGTTTCCTACTTCTGCAGTTGTGGAGCGTGTTTTACAACAAGGTGTGCAGGAACAAAACAATATTATAAACGTAGTTCAAGAAAACCCAAATATGAGCACTAGACGAATCAGTTTGGCAACTGGTATTCCTCATTGGCGAGTATGGAGAACCCTAAAAAGAGAACGTTACCATCCATATCATATCCAGCAGGTACAGCGTCTTCAACAAGGCGACGATATCCCCCGCCTGGCATTTTGTCATTGGTTGTCTAACCATCGCCCAGTCATTTACAGAACCTTATTTACGGATGAGGCACAATTTACAAGGGATGGAGTAAACAATTCACGAAATAATCATAAATGGGCACAGGAAAACCCACATGCGGTACGCCAACGCCGTTCGCAACACAGGTTTTCTGTAAATGTTTGGGTCGGACTTGTGAATAGACATTTGATAGGGCCACATTTTTTTGAAGAAAGATTGAATGGTGAAATTTACTTTGATTTTCTTCAAAACATTTTACCGAATATGTTAGAAAATATCGGTATAAGAGGCATGTTGTTTCAGCATGATGGGGCCCCACCACATTTTAACCTTCAAGTAAGAGAACACTTAAACAATGTGTATCCTAATAGATGGATTGGATGCGGGGGTCCACATGAATGGCCACGAAGATCTCCTGATTGTAACCCTTGTGATTACTTTTTATGGGGCCACTTAAAAAACGAGGTTTATAGCATTGAAATTGAAAGTAGACAACATTTAATCCAGCGCATCGTTACAACCTGCGACAAAATACGGAATAATCCAGAAATGATACGTCGAGCAATTGGTGACCTTTCTAAACGCGCAAGAAAATGCACAGAATGTGGGGGAGGACATTTTGAAAATTTACTTTAGTGTCAATTACGTTTTATTTTTAAACACATTTAGTTATTGTTTTGTTATTTATTGTTAATTGAATGGAAAATATTTTATTTATTTAGATTTTAGTTTGTTCTCTTTTCCAATTTTTATTAAGTATAAAATGTTGATGATTTTCTTGATCAAAGTAACTGGTTGCTTAGGCCTAAATGGTTTAAATTATCTGTCACTTTTATTCTTTGAACAAGCCTACTGTGATTGATTAAAAATTTTGTTATTTCATACCCGATTACTTATTAGGACCACAGTTTTTTACCAAAATGGACGTTTAAAACGTGCCGGAATTAGGATTCACCCAGACCACCTAGGCTCAATAGAATTTTTGCAAATTTTAGTTATAAAACTATTTATTTCACGTGCCTCTCATTTAATAGGGTTGTGTAATCCATTTTCTTGCACATTTAACAACGTATTTAAATAACCACGAAGGTGTAACAAAAAAATGAAATAGGCCATTTTGTTTGTTTTTTCTTGCTCTTTTCGAATATCGTATCGAAATTTCAAAAAAATATATACAGGGTGATGTTTTATTGATGCAAAGAAGAAACATAAATTATAGTGAGTCCGGACCTGGATATATTTTTTTTTATACATGTACCTCTTGGGGCTCGTTAGTACATTAGCCGTACCAAATATGAATCCGTTATTTCATTCCCTGTCAAAGTTATGACAAAAAACAGGTTTGGCCAAAAATTATTTAACACCCTGTAACTTCGTAATGAAGGCCCAATGAGACATTTCTATGGGAGGTTCCGGTTACCACTGATGTTCTCTACCTCCTATTAAGCTATGTCCCTCTCATGATGCAACACCCTGTATAATATGCTAATATTTAACATATGTTAATGCTACTTATAGGCCAGTCGTCAGGGAGTTGAGTATGCATAAAAATCGTTTTAAATCGGACAAGAGATTTTACTATTGGAACCAGTTCATTATAAGCCTCTTTTAGACATACTAATTTTTCCCCCTCGCCCGACCCCTTCAAAACATCTCTAATTTTGGGCAATATCGCTTAAAAATTATTTGTTTTGCAAATATCTCGATTGTAAATGGTCCTACGAAAATAAAGATCGTTACAAAGTCAAAGAAAAGTAAATTCTTTACCGAAGTGGTTCAGACACATTTTTACATAGCATTATAGTACATACGATTGGAATTGAAACTGGTCAGTTTTAAAGCACAGGACCGTGCGTACTGAACTTGATATTTCGTCCTATATATTTGGCAATGGTATTGAGATTCGAACGTCGAACGGTAGTTGGAACTGTGCAGGCGAGTTCGAGACTGGCAATGTAATCAGCCTGAATGAACCATCTACGACTGCACTGTTTAAAGGTAATAAAACGGACAGGCCTACTAGCACAAAAAACTCGTAAATCGTTTCTTTATCTTGGAACGTGCTGTCTATGTGCCAGTGCAGCGCATAAATACCTATTATAATATCAAGCGTAGGAGTTTAGTTAGTTTCTGTTCATATTTATAAATATTTACTACAGTATAAAAGGTAAAATATTTTAATTATTTACTAATTTACCATGGCTTTCTGGAGACCATTTGAAACAGAGGATAATATAATAACGTCCGAAAATCTCATTATTTTCTTATGACAATCATTTCCATTTACCTCCGCCCATGTACAATAAAGAGATACCGACTGTTTTTGCCGGCTTTTAGTTTTTATACGGTTTCAATTCCAATCGTATATACATTATTGGAGTTATAGGCGAGGGAAGTCAAGCATCGTATCGCATCCGCACTATATGTTGACACTTTCAAAATTAATAATAAATGTATTTACTAAAACTTCAAAAGTGAAAATTAAACGTGATAGCAAGTAGAAAGCGTGTAAATATAGAAAAGTGTCGATATACAGAGGGAGTATGCAATACGATGATTGACTTCCCCTACCTATAACTCCAATAACATTAATACTACGTAAAAATGCCACTGTCATTTCGATAGAGAATTTACTTATCTTTAACTTTGATAACCATGTTTTTATCGTAGGACCATTCACAATCGAGATATTTGCAATAAAATGATTTTTAAACAATATTGCTCCAAAGTTGGGGATGTTCCGGGGGACAGGCAAGGGGTAACATTAGTATGTCTAAAAGAGACCTATAAGGAACTGGCTCCAATAGTAAAATCTCTTGTCCGATTTAAGACGATGTCAATTTACCTGACTTACCCATTACTTGATTGTTTTTTTTTATTTTTCACTATGTTGTACCAATTCAAACTATTTCGTAAAAATATATGTTATAGAACACTAAACGACAAATTATTTTAAAAAAATTGGTAGGTGTCCCTAATATAGAAGTGTGTCAAGAAAAATTTTTTTTATAAACAATTTTAAAAAATATAAAAAAGTATATTTCTTTGAAGAATAATAACCTAATTTTTTTATTACTAATCCATCTAAAGTAGATATATACTATATAAAAATCACCAAGAAATTGATAAACTCAGTTGTCAACAAAAAAAAATTGAATTGATTTTTTTACTCGAAAACTATAAGTTTTAGAAATTCAAAATTTTTCAGAATTACATTCAATGCTTGTATACACTATAGAAAAAAAGTAGCAATTTTGCTTCAAGAGCAGTTTTTCCAAGCTTACACGGTTATGCCCTTTCAGCCGTTACCCTTATTTTCTAGTGGACCATATTAACACAGATTACCTTTTATGTATCTCGCAAAAATTTAGACAAATGTTTCTATGAAATGTGGACAATTATATACACAGTTTTGACTACATTGCTCAGCTCTGTTCACATACACAAATTACAGAGAAACTAGATCATAAGTATCGTCTATTTACAATTTTGGCTAATTCAGAAAAGGGGGCAAAGTAACGTACGTTTGATTCCCATTACCAGCCTCCGGCTTTATCTCCTTGATCCTTCCGTCCTCGTGGAAACCTTGATCGTATTTTGGGGAAGCGTTCGCGTACCTTTCCGGAGACTGGCTCATCGCGTTGTGGTCAACGTATTCGATTTTCACACCGATCGAATTCTCGTCTGCATTCGGCGAGTGAGTTTGCAGCATCGAGTATTCTCTTCCTAAAGGCGGACTCTGATTGGCCGGGGGTGTGGAATATTCGTGCGTGCGCATGGGCGCACTGAACAGCTGGCTGTCGTGGGAATTCAACATGTAGGAGTAACTATTTTGCGTCGATCCAAAACTGGAATACGAAGCAGGAGATCCAAAACTAGAGTTGTAACCGGAAGTACTATTAAGTAAGTTTAGGTGGGATCCTAGATCGTAAGACGATTGGTAACCCCACGAATCTACGGGTGTAGATGTGCTGAGCGTGTTTGCCTGGGTGAAAGGTATTGGGTTGTTAAAATTCGTTGTAATACTGGAACTAGGTGAGCTTGAGCTGATGTACCCGGTCTTACGTGGTGGCTCACGTTTCCGCCATTTGGCACGTCTGTTTTGGAACCATACTTGCACTCTGGACTCGCTCAGGTTCAGTTTCAAAGCCAACTCTTCCCTCGCGAAGACATCTGGATATGGCGCTCGTTCAAATGCTCTCTCTAATTCTTCTAATTGAAATGCGGTGAAGGTAGTTCTGTAAGAGAAATGAATTATCAAATTAGTTTTCATTATTCTAACAAAAATAACATAGTTGAGTTGAGCTTCACTTGGGTAGAGAGAGCGCTGATAGAGTGACACGTGTGTGTAGAGATGACATTCAAAATGCTCGATTATATTTGTAATTAATGTCGGTATTTCGTGGTAGTATCAAGCATATAAAACTAAGTTTTGCTACAATTTTGTTAATCAAAGTGTCATATGAGCGCATATTTTGCAGATAACCATTATAAGTTGGTGCCGATACCGTTAAGGACCAGCCGGAAAAATAAGGGCTCAAACAAGAGTTAAACGCGAGATAAAGTGAAATTGTGAAATGGGGGTGCTATTTAGGGGGTTAAATGTGACTCTTGTGCGATTATTGGCGAAACATGACCTCCTAGCGAAAAAAATAAGAGTTGTAGATAATACAAAAATCTAAAACTTTCATATAAGGCATTTTTCAACATAACCTCACATTTTCCAAGAAAATGACAGACAATGATTTTTCAGTTTTTTATTTTTTTCGTAAAAATAGTAGTTCAATTTACATGAAATTATGAGAAAGTATTCCTTTTTTGCATTGAATAAGCATGATTTTTTGGGAATCTGTTAAACAAGTAGTAGTAGTTTCTTCATCTAAAAGACGCTATCCCAAATGCTTCCACACAACTAGATGACTCACTAGGTACTACTCCAAAACGAGCTCGGCTGCTCTCCTGACCCGACCCCTCTCATCTTCACCCCCCATACCCTCCGTCCACTTTAGGCGAGCTTGAATCTTTTATAAGCACATATTAGAAGTACCTTTCTAATATGAATTTACGAATTTACAATTTTATAAATTTTTCTACCACTTTTATATGCATAACTTATGTTTCAGTATGTTTTCCGCCACTTTCTTCAATTAAATTTATTCAACCTTAGTAATATTGTATGGAAGTAAATTTGTCATTGAAATTTAATCCATTATTCACACAAATAATTTTAAAAATTTGAAAATAATAAAAAAATATTTAAAAATTCCTGATTCGAAATCATTTTTTAGTTTTCTCAATTTTAAGCGGTTCCATGAAAAATAAATCATCAACACATATAGATCATTTCAAAGTAGACATTTCAACGGTTAAAATGAGCCCGGGTATAGTATTTAAATTTAAAAAATTTCCGTGGAAAATTTTGTTTTTATTTTTTCGAAAAATGTATATATCTCGGAAACTGCTTGTTTCCCAGATTCCAAAAAAATCATGCTTATTCAATGCAAAAGATGGTATAGTTTCACATGATTTCATGTGAATTGAATTATTTTTACGAGAGAAAAAATAAAAAAACCGAGAAATCGGTTTTCCGCCATTTGCTCGAAAAATGTGAAGTTATGTTGAAAAATGCCCTATATGAAAGTTTTAGATTTTTTTATTATCTACAACTTCGTTTGGACATTTTCCGCTAGGAGGTCACGTTTCGCCTAAAATCGCAAAAAATCACTTTTAAGTCCTAAACAGCACCCGCATTTTACAATGTCACTCTATCTCGTGTTTAATTTTTGTTTTTTCTGTTAATTATAACCTTAACTAAATATCCCGGTTGGTCCGTGCCTGTTAAGAATTTTTGTTTAGCCTTCAAAATCGGCTTTGGCACTAGCCTATTAATATATTTTTTTATTTCTGAAAGTTGACTGATTTTACTTTCAACATTCTAAATCCTTAAATGCAGGTAACAACGTCAGCTAACTGAACGACGCATAGCATGGTCATATGCAATTTTTTAATCGTTAATTAGAAAAAAATGTGCCGCTGTTTTATGTATGTTAAAATTAGTATGATCAAAATATTTTTGTCGTAAGCAAATGACCAAACGCAATTTTCTGTAAAAAAAAAGAGTGGATGAATGATAATGAACATAAAGAAAGTTTGGACGAATTATTATCTTAACCTGCATTTAATAAAATGTAAATTTTCAAATTTTTTTTTGTAAAGTTAGTAAAATAATGCTATGTGCTACCCTCTGAGGGAGAGAGATGTAATTAGTCCTTAGTAGAGAGTGAAGAAAGACCTATTTAGTTGACGGTCGGTAAGGTGCTGCCATCTCTGGGCAAACTGACGAACTATTATTAGCATAGAATATACGAGAATGGCCAGAAACGCCGCGAACAATGCTGGATGATTCTAGAAAATCCGAGTACCTTCGCCATGGTATATAAGAGGTGAATCTGGCGCACGCGGACAATTCAGTTCAGTATAGAGTATAGTTCAGTTCTGATACGGGGTATCAGATAAGATAAAGAACAGTAATAAGTTGTGAATTATAATAATAGTGAGACTATAGTAGATGAAACTCGTAGTTAGTGTGTCCTAATGTGTATAAGGACTATTTATTGTAATTTAAGTGATTAATAAAGTAGTGGTAAGTGAAGATTCTTGTTGCAACTATTTGAATCTACGTACAGGGTGTTTACTGGAAATTGTAAATACGTAACAATAAGAAGAAAAAAAATTTACGCTCTGAATACATAGCTCACGAAACGTACATTCTCCTGAATTCATGAATGCTGTCGTGCAAAAAAGTGTTTAATTTCTTTATAACTGACAAATATGAAATAAATGAAATGCACAGGGTGGGGCTGCAACAGTTCGTCCGAGTTCTACGATAGTTAGAAATTAGAAAAAATACTACAGGTAAATTTCATTAAAAAATCTATAACAGGAAATTATTTTCGAATATACAGAATACAGAGGATTGTACAGGACTAAGTGACATTTTTTAAAAATGGAATGCTATAAATATCCGCACATTTTTAGAAGCCTCTTTCTAGACTCGTTTCACTCTTATATTATTATTTACCATCTCCCAACCATTTGGGTGTGGTGGTTTTTTTGTTGAAATAATACCATCTGCAGATGCATTTTGAAAAAATCACTACAGTCACCGTTATGAATTTTAAGAATTTTTTTTATAAAATCCAGATATGGATCATTTATATGATGTTTCTAAATCACTGTCATGCTTTCTAAAAATATATAGGATGGCCAAAAATGATATCTCAATTTAGAACTTTTTGAATAGAATTTTCTCAATTTCTTCAAATGAAACACTGTACTATATGATATAGGAATGAAAAACCAACATTTCTTGTATGTACGTACATCTCTATGGTTATTTGTGACTATTTTCAATTTATTGAGCAATAAATACAAAACTCAAGAATAAACTTTGTGACGTGGCATCTTTCGCTGGTTTAGACAAATTAATAGTAACATGTAAGAATAGGATTTTAGTCAATCAATTCACCCATCTATAGTTATAAATTACACTTTCACCGATTGACGTCATTTCACCGCAATTCCCTATTCAAGTTAACACCTAAATTTGAACTTTCCGTCAACAGATGGCTCTCATGGAAAATATAACGATTTGTTAAGTAGATGGGTATATTATAAAATATTAAATGTGTACTATTATTATAATTAATGCATAAAAATTGTATATAAACTAATAGTATAAAGATAGTAGTAATAATCGAAAAGTCCTTAATAATCGACTTAGTTTTAAAATTTCTTAAGTTAGTACTGTATGACAGTCGATTTATCGAACTGTCAGTTTAAGTCATTTCCTTTTGTTTTTGCGAGTTAAAATGGTTATAAATATCAGTCAAGTTCCTTCAAATTTCCTTTTTGATCAAGAAATTAAGCTAAAAACTTTGCTAAGTGACTAATTTAGTTTAAAAGGCACATGGTTGCTACTCGGTTTGGTACCGAATCAAAAAACTAAATTCCACATATTTTCAACTAATATTTTGGACTATTTTACTTGAAATTTCGACTAATTCGGATTTAATTACCAAGTATCATCCAGAAGAGTATTCTGGGTAAATTTTAATTTCTTAGATTTATTATAGACGCGTGCTTACATTAGAGGTTAATTTTGGGACTAATTTTGTAAATTTAATTATAGACGATTTTGGTACGACTAGATTTCTATTTTTGGCTATTTAAATTGGACTTTTGGATCATTCTGCTATTCTATGATACACAATTTTTGGTATTATATTTGAATTTGACCTGATTTACACTTTGCGAATTTGCGATTTGCGAAAAATCCTATTTAATTGTTTTTTGAAGATTTCTACAACCAGCAAGAACCTTGATCAACAAGAGAAAATCTTCACGTCTGGAACGCCTAGAAAATCTCTAATTCTGTAAAACCTAAGTAATTCTTGAATATTATTTTTCTTGTAAAATTGTTTTTAAATTTGTAGTTCTTTTCCTAGCGTTAGTTGAAGAAAACCCTAGACGTTGATATATCTTGTTATATATTTTATTGTAAGATTGTTACCTTTAAATTTTCTGTAAATTATACATTGCACACTTATTGTTATAATAAACTGTATTTTTTTACTTGTTCTTTTATTATTGTAAAAACTGTCACTAAGAAAATTATTATTATTATTATATTTACCTGACTTTAGGTCGTAATAACTTTTTCAAACAATTGAACAGGAAAAATTGTAAATGCTCCCCATGTTGCCCATTTTGATGGATACACATCTCTATGCGTTTTTGGTCTTTGAAATGAAGAAGGTCCAGATGAGTACTATCGAACGATGTATCGCATGTACGTATTTGATTCGAAATAAAATTTTGAGAATTTTTATAAGGCTTTGAAACGCCGAAATGTTTAAAATTTTTCCTTTGCGTTTTAGCGAATAATGTTTTAGACAAAAGTTGTAGGGCTAGATGAGCACTATCCAACGATGTATCACTTATACATGTTTAATTTGAAATAAAATTTTGAGAATTTTTTAAAAACTTTGAACCGCCGCCATTTTGAAACGAATAAGGCTTTGGCTCATCTTCGAACTTAACTAAGATATGGACCCGAAGCATATGTCATATAAAAATTTATAAATTTTTGAACGGGAGGGGGGGGGGGGGCATTTTTGGGGTCTGGGGACCATAATCGAAGAAACTATAGTGAAATTCGTGACATGATGCACTCTGCAATAGGTACATTAGAAATCTACCTAAAAATGTAACTAATAAAAACCATAATTTATGGGATTATAATACTTAGAAATATTCATGAACTCCAGAAATCATATTTTTCCATAAAATTTTTAGTTGAAGCGAAATTCCTGTCATTTAAAGATTCATGGTTGTTATATTTTTTCCTGAAACAATGTTTGTGGTTGTAAAATTAATCTCGTGGTTTTCTTTCAACTTTAATGACTAGTTGAGATCATGCTAATTATTGAATTAAAAGAATAATGCAAACTGTAAAACAATTCCGCAATTGATGCTGTTTTAAGGTATTTTAGTAATAGACAAAACAAATATATGGTACGGTTCCAGCGCTGTAGTGTATACAGGGTGTCTCACCGGAAACTGAATCGATCGATATAGAGAAAAGTACGCATCAGAAAATTATGAAAATTTAGATAAGTACTAATGTCGGTGTGGCCAATCCAACTAAAATAATTACAAGCAGCTGGCACTTCCGCTTATACCGGAAGTAGATACCAACTTGGTTATTTCAAATGAAACACCCTATATATTTTATGGTTTTCGAAAAGAGCATAAAATTCTGAGTCGAAAATATGTAGCACATCCTATACCTAAACCTAGCCGTTTCAGAGATATTTGACATTTTATAGAAAATTTGACATGCGCAACGGTTTGCAAGAACCGTTATAACTTTCTTCATGTAAAAGATCCTCATTTGCTTCTTGTCACATAAAAAGAACACAAGGAGAACTACGTTTTACAACTGAAATAAATTCAATAATATCATATCAAGTGTTCCGTTTTTCGCGTTACATTTTGTCACCTTCAAACCGCGAAGACTTGTTTAGGTCAAATGGAACACCCTGTATTTTTTTTACTTCAAGTTGTGTAAAATTGAATTCCCTTTTTTCTGATATTAGCATTGTGGAGGTTAAAGTTACAACTTTTTGAAATATTTGCGATTTTATTAGAAATTCATAAATTGTTGTAATCATTTCATCAAAATAGCCATGATTAGAAACAATCAGTCATTATCTTATGTCAAAAAATGCCAGCATGTTTAAATTATACCAACGAAAACTTTTTAAATTTGTTTATTATTTATGGAGAATGTGATAAAGTAATATCAAGAACTTGCAACACTGTAGCATGCGTTTTAATCGCATTGAAGATCTGGCATGAACTAAAATAGCAGAGATAAGATCAATTTAAAATATGATTTCATTTTAATTTAATAATTGCTCAAAATTCCGCTCTCGAACCTCGACACATTTTTCGCACCTTCGGATTAGTTCCTCATGGGTAGCTCTTTTAATTGAATCCTGTGATATGTTTTGAAATGCATTTCTTACTTTTTGCATACAACCTTCAATGGTTGTTAATGGGCTCTCATAAACTTAATTTTTAATATTTCCCCAAATGAAATAATCCAGAACTGATAAATCGGGCGAGCGAGGAGGCCATAAGAAAGGTCCATTATTGACAATCCATTGATCATAAAAAGTTTCTTGTAAATAATTATTAATTAAATATGCGTTATGTGGGAGAGCACCGTCGTGCTGATTCAAAATGTTATTATTCAAATTTTGCAAGATATTCATATATCTTTCACCTAAAAAAAAAAAAAATTTACCTATCTATACTAGCAGAAGAGAAAATTTAATTTACCGTTTAAATTTTCCTGATAAAATTGTAATGCCACCACTCTATCGTTTCTTATGGCACAGTAAACATTGAACTGCCAACTTTCCTGAAAGTCTCGCTCTCTGAACATGTGAGAATTTGAGTCACTCCAATAATGCGAATTGTGTCTATTAAAAAGTCCATTTTTAGTAAATTTTGCTTCATCTGTCCATATAATATTTCCCAAATAAGACTCGTGACCCTCAAACCTTATTAGAATAAACACAAAAATTCTGTCTTCTTAGGAAATCTGTTTCTTTTAATCCTTGAACCATATGAAATGAAAACGGGTGAAACTTATGTTTTAATAAGATTCTGTGAATTGAATTCTTGCATAGTCCCGATTCCAGAAAAAACTTGTCTTAATGGCATCCTTGGAAATGCATGAAAATATCCCAGAATGACTATTTCAATGTTTTCGTCATTAAAAATAGGCTTTCTTCTTTGCATTTTTGCCTTGACAAAGCCATAGTTTTTAAAATTTTCCAGTATGCGTTTTACAGTGTTTGGTGATGGTTTCCGTTTTTCTGGATATCGAGTAGTAAATGTGCTGTAAGTTCTTGATATTACTTTGTCACATTCTCCATAAATAATAAACAAATTTAAAAAGTCTTCGTGGGTGTAATTTAAACGTGCTGGCATTTTTTGACATAAGATAATGACTGATTGTTTCTAATCATGGCTATATTGATGAAATGATTACGCGCCAATATCCATTGGCTGGATGTCGGTCTCGATAACTAGGGCCGAGTAGGACTATTACTCTTTGCACCTAGATTATCTCTGTAGACCTGGACCGGCCTTCGTGATAGGTGGGCCCGCGTACTTCTACCAGACCCAGCTCACAAATGTGAGATGTGTCGTGGTATTTTCTGCGGATCTCCCCTGGTCCTGGCTGTTGAACCTCGCTGGCTGAGGTCTCTTCTGGCGCTCTTCTTGTCTTGATGTTTTCTTTCTTCGCCAGCTTGTCACCCGCGGGGGTAGTCATCGGTCGAGTTGGGTTTAGGAAGTTTTGGCTGGGACTGACTGCCGGTACGTAGGACATCAATTGATATCCTACCCCGGATCGTCGGAAAGGTAAGGATGAGCTGTGTAGCTCGGGAGTGTGGAGACCTAAGTGCTTCTTTTAGCACTTTCGGTCTCCACGGAGCAGGTAGGACAACGGGCGTTGGACGGTATGTTGTCCGACGCCCGCAAGGAGGTTGGGTTAGGGTTGAAAACGTCATGTCTCTGGTAGTGGTGGTCCGTCCTGGCGTATCTGAAACAGATCTGTTAGCGGGAAGAAATGATTACAGCAATTTATGAATTTCTAATAAAGTCGCAAATATTTCAAAAAGTTGTAACTTTAACCCCCACAATACTAATATCAGAAAAAAGGGAATTCAATTTTACACAACTTGATGTAAAAAAAATACAGGGTGTTCCATTTGACCTAAACAAGTTTTCGCGGTTTGAATTTGACAAAATGTAACGCGAAAAACAGAACACTTGGTATGATATTATTGAATTTATTTCAGTTGTAGAACGTAGTTCTCCTTGTGTTATTTTTACGTGACAAGAAGCAAATGAGGATCTTTTACACGAAGAAAGTTATAACGGTTCTTGCAAACCGTTGCACCTGTCAAATTTTCTATAAAATGCCAAATATCTCTGAAACGGCTAGGTTTAAGTATAGGATATTGTCATATTTTCGACTCAGAATTTTATGCTCTTTTCGAAAACCCTAGAACATATAGGGTATTCCATTTGGACTAAGCAAGTTGGTATCGACTTCCGGTATAAGCGCAAGTGCCAGCTGCTTGTAATTATTTTAGTTGGATTGGCCACACCGACATCAGTAATTATCTAAATTTTAAAAAATTTCTGATGCGTACTTTTCTCTATATCGATCGATTCAGTTCCCGGTGAGACACCCTGTGTAGCTTATACTCATTAGAATATGAAAGGTATGAAAAATTGCAGGTTTTCAAATTTTGAGACAACATTGAAGAATGTAAAAAAATAACAAATCCGGTTTTGCACCCCCGGTACATTGTTAAGTTAACAAAAAACGTAAATTTGTAGTAACTTTTTGAAAAAAATTCCGAAGTTTATGCAAACCTTAGAGAACATTTTCATGATTATTAGATATCTTCTATCAAGTTCGCACCCAGTTACGATGACCGGAACATTGCAAATAGTTGTTATTTACCTTTATATATTTTGTCGAAAAAAAATTGGGAAAGTTATGCAAATGATTGTTTATATGACAGAATAGGGTTACATACCCGCTTGTAGTTTTGCATAACTTTTTATTACCCCGGAAGATTTTTTTCACAATATTTTTATCTGCCACGGCCGGGGTAAAGAAGTTATGCATAAACAATCATTTGCATAACTTTCGCATTTTTTTCCGACGAAATATATAATATAAAGGAAAATGCTGGGTGCAAACTTGATAAACTTCGACATTTTTTTCAAAAAGTTATTACACATTTACGTTTTTTGTTAATTTAACAATATTCCGGGGACGGGAAAGGGTGTAAAACTGGATTTGTCATTTTTTTACCTTCTCCAATATAAAAACTTTTGCAATTTTTGTCGAACTTTCTATTATCGAAGTCCGTAATGACTGGCCAATTATATGATGTTAGATAAGACACTGAATAGGCCTGTAGCTGCACTACCACCAAATCATTAATAGACAACTCGCCAACTCCCGTATACATTAAATAAAAGGTATAATGATGTAAATTAATTTCTAAACATCCCTTCAGCTCTGACATGATAATGAGTAAAAATTAAAAGAGCATTTGTGGTAGTGAGGGCGTCAGATGCAATTTACAGGACCTTGTGGCTCGTGCCGATATTTTGATACAACAGATGCGTGACAATCGTGGCATACCGGTGGATGTAACAAAAACAAGCATTATTTATAGAGAACCGAAACCAAAGTGATATATTGATGGATAATGCGCAGAGAAGACGGATCGATATGCAATGTTTTAAGTTGCAATTTTTTCCAATTTTAAAGCAACGAATATATTTAATGAGAGTTATATGCGTGTGTTGAACAAAATGATTCAAAATGATCTAACAATAAACTATAATGTGATCATGGATGAGGTACCGCAAACTTTCTCATTTTAAATTTGCCGATCAAAAGTCATTTTGTTATAAATAGTTTTACTTGTGTTAGGAAGTCCTAAACTGTTGTCAAACTTAAGATAAATTATACAGGGTATTCAAAAAATTAGAAAATATAAAATCGACTTTGAGCAAACTACCCTTTATACTTTTGATGAAAATTTTATTTTGGAGGCTTTTCAATTATGAAGAAGAGCTTATATAAATACCAAGTTTAGTTGCAAAATAGGAAAACATCTCTTCAAAATAAAATAAATTTTTATTCAACCAATTTGAACACTATTCTACATGTAGACCACCTAATAGTACACATTTTTCTAAGATTTTCTGAGATCTTCATATACAGATGCGATTTACTTATTTATCGCCGAGTTTATCGCCTTATTTAATTTAACGTCCTGGCGAAGTTTAGCATTAGTTATTTCACCACTCAACCAGGACATATACACATAGACAATTACACAACGACCATTCCTTACTACATTACCATCTGCCACTCATAACTGAGACTCGAACTCAGGAGCGGTACAACAACTAGCCATGTTGTCTCTCACACAACCTCGTCTAGTCCACTACCACCAACTCGGTAACACATGAAAACACAGTGGTGTTTAGTGAAACATCCATACCCTAGCCAAGATTCGAACCCGGGACTCCTTGCAAGCCTAACATTAACCATTAAGCGTTCAGCCACTGAACTTATGGTTGCAACAACTAGCTAGAGTGTTCAAATTAGTTGAATAAAATGTAATCTTTGTTGAAGGAGATTTTTCTATCCATCTGGTATTCAAAAATTAAATTTTTTATTTCTGCTGTAGAAATTACAGGAAAATGCTTTTGGTATCTAGCAAATAACTATCATGCATTGATATATTCAAAATCTAATATGATACTATTCATTTAATTCTAATCAGCTAGATATATCGAATATACAGGCAGAGTATATGGCACTCGAGAATATCTCACTTAATATCGGTCGTACAAAAAAAATTATTTTGACGAAAATTGTGCCGATTTATATAACCTACAAAATGGTTTAAAGATATTTGAAATCCATGGCCTACTTTAAGAGTTATGACGGAAAATATCGAAAATGCGGAAAACGTCTAGGCCAAATATCTCCGTTATTTGAAGAGATACGAGAAAAATTCTAAGGTGAAATTTTTTTACAAAACAGAGTATTTCAACGAGGTCTTATCTAATTTTTTTCAAAACCGCTGTATTTTGAGGTTTACTCTTCAGGCTGTTAAAAAAATTATTTTGAAACGGGCGGGACCTGACGCCAATTAAATCCTCCCTTTTCAACGATATATCACATGCCATATTTATTCATTGGTACTACGTTAGTAATTATAAAAACAGTTTTTTTAAATCAACAAATTTATTTTAATAAGTATTATACTTGCCGTGGAGAAGTATGATTAAATAAAACGATAAAATAATTCAATAAGTTGTTCAAATCTCTGTTATAATAAAACGTTAACACAATTAAGAAGAATAAAGTAAATTCAGGTAACAAAAATAAAATAATAATCAAGAAAGTAACATGGAGCAATTATGGAAAGAGTATTCGCAGTTATGTCAATGTATAGAGGTCCTCCATAAAAGCGTCACTCCTTGCGCAGAAAGTTAAAATGTCTTTACCAATTAATTTAAGTATAATATCTATTTGTTTGTATTTCATGATTTCACTATTATTTCAATTATTTTAAAATAGTTGGCTATGAACAAACTTGACAATTTAATTTTTTGACAGATCATCTCAGTTAATATTGAAACTCTCACTCAATCACACTCGTTTAAGAATTTAGAACTTTCAAAAATCATTTTCACACATTGATCGTTATAATATGTTCGTTACATATTGCCAATGCAATTTTAACTCTGGAGTAGTTCAAGTGGAATATAGAAACAGATTTCCACAAGCACTACAGCCGAATAAAACTATATTCAGAAAATTAGCTACGAAACTGAAAAATAATGGTTCATTTTTAAAGAAGACAAGGTTGAACAGTGTTACTGATAATGTAAATAAGATAAACCGAGTTATTAATTATATAAGAAATAAAAATACAGAAAATTTGGAAACATCATTAAGAGAAATTCAAATTGCTTGTCATATAAATAAAACAAAATTTTAAAGAAAATTGGTTACCGGTGTTATAAAGCCAAAAAAGTTCACAATTCACAAGCGGGGGACAAACCAAGGTGGCTGTTGGAAAAGAAGCGTGCCGATTCATTAATATGTAATAATAGCTATTTGTATGACAAGGGAGAAAAGTGCATAATTTCCTCCCGCGGATAGTTTGATGCCCACCGCTTCGCATCGGGCATCAATATCCAAGGGAGGAAATGGCACTTTGCTCCTGTGTAATACGTATGATTTTTTCTACGACCATTTACAGTGTTTTACATTGGTTTTACATTGGTTTTACATATATTTTATTATATTTTCTTATGCATGACAATCAAAAAACCAAATATGTCAAAATGTCATAATAGGTATTTAGATAAGTAAATACTGTTAAAAATCAAAGTACATGGAACGTTGCTAAGGTTTCTACTTGTTTGCTTCCAGAGGGAGCCAAAGTATTTTCCTCCCTAGGGAGGCAAAGTATTTTCCTCCCTAGGGAGGCAAAGTATTTTCCTCCCGAGGGAGGAAAAGTACTACTTTGCTCTCTGCATGAGAGAGAAAAATAGTATTTTCTATGTAGGGAGTAGAAAAAATACTTTGGTCCGACGAGGCGAATTTTTCCAATAATAGATTTTTTAATGGCAATACTCATTACAAATGGACTTCTGAAAATACACACTGGCATAGACCGACTGGGTTTCAAAATCGTTTTTCAATAAATGTGTGGATAGGTATTTTAGGCACCAATTTAATAGGTCCTTATTTTTATGATGGTCACCTCAGTGGTCAAAGGTACCTAAACTTTTTGAGAAATGAATTTAACGAATTCTTAGATGACCTACCTTTAGAGAATCGCCACAACTTTCAATATTTTCAACAAGATGGAGCTCTTCCCCACAATTCCCAGATTTGCCTAGATTATTTAGACGAAATTTTACCTCAACATTGGATAGGTACCAATGGATTTATTCGATGGCCCCCTCGTTCTCCAGATATAACCCCAATGGATTTTTTCTATGGGGGTATATTAAAGATAAGGTATTTTCGACGACACCGCAAAATGTAGAGGACCTAAAAGCTCGAATTCAACAGGCATGTATTACAGTTACCCCCGAAATGCTGAGTAATGTTTTAAATGCAGTGCCTCGCCGCGCTCTATTGTGCATAAGAATATGATATCTTAAAAATTATTTTGAGGATTAGATAAATATTAATGTTCTGTGTGCTATATTCTTTTTATTATTAATTACCTGAATATACTTAATTCTTCTTAATTGTGTTAATGTTTTATTATAGCAAAGATTTGAACAACTTATTGATTGATTGTGTACATGCTAGGTGGATGAAATGATTTCGTTAGATGCCTTTTGATAAGTAACCGAGATGTGCCAAATTTCGTCTTTTTCCGATTACGTTATTTTGAGATTGAAATTAAAAACTGTTTTTTGGCACACCCATTTAAGAGAGTGTAGCTGGACAGGAAAAGGTTATTTTGAAAAATTTTATACGAATAACCCGCCTAATTTTCGACAGGGAATTTACACTTAAATTTTTGCACGTTATTACGGGACACTCTGTATATCAATCGATAGAAAAAATAATTATCTTTATTGTTTATATGTTGAAAAGTTTTATTTATTATCCCGTTTGAGAGTTATAACCAAACATGTGTTATTGTTGAAAGGCTTCGCCCATTTTTTGCCTCATGTGGGGCCTTATATAACCAAAAACGGTAGAGCGTAAAATAAGATACTTATGCAAAATTTTATGCTCTATCGAATGACATCCAGATCATATTTCTCTATCTATTACGATTTTTGAGAAAAAAACATAGTTTGATGCAAGTGCCCCTTTAGAGGGGGGCAGGGGTAGTCGGCTTGATTTATTGAGGTAGGTTTATTCCAAAATCTATTTATTTTGACTAGTTCTGCGCATAGTTAAAGGAATTTTGTTTTACTCTAAAGTGAAAGCATCAAGGAATTTTCGAGAAACAAGTAACTACACTATTATAGAGTTTTAATAAAATGTTTTAAAACATTGAAACATAATTTTCTACATATTTAAAGTGTTGAATGATGTTTTACAACCGCAGAATCAATTCAAATCAAGTTTTTAAAATTCGAGTTTAAATGTTAAACATGTCAGAAATTAGGCACTAACGTCAAAAATGCCAAGGATCAAAATTAACGATTGTTAATTAAGCTTGTAAAATATTTTTTGTACTTATAACATAAAAACAAAGAAGTTATGACTAAGGCAATGTGTGCCCTCATACTTTTTTAATAAAAATGTCGCTATTTTCTTTTTGTAATTAGGTAGTAATTTAAAAAACAATTAGATACAGTTTTTCAGTTCTTCCATCACATGGAAAATAGTTTCATTTTTCATTTTAACCTCAGGTTTGTAATCAATGATCCCAAAAACATGAATGAGAAAACCTTATAAAAATTGAAAAATGCTTTTTATTACAAAAATCACATCATTATACCGGATATTATTTCTACATGATTTGATAGCAAAACCGTTTTTGTATATGATGCCTATGTTTTGCACATATAAACAATAAACATGTATCAATCAACACCTGTATTGGTAGTTTCATTACTAAATTTAATTTGTTGCTAAATACAGTTATTAATTTTAAATTAGAAACAATAAATCAAGATAGCACAGCTTCCAATTTGGTAGGTACACGAGTTAATTGAAGATGCTTATTGAGGATGGGCCACCAAATCACGTTCCATATTTAATTATAAATTCCAGGCCTGCCATTTACATTTTAAATGAAACAAATTTTTTGATAGGCGTGTAAAAACTAAATATTAACAATGTACTAACCTCGTTTTCTTCTTTTTCACTCCGTTGTTGTCGTTCTTCTTCTTTTCATTCTTCTTAGTGGTCGTGGTGGGTGCGCTTCCAATCTCCGTCGAACTCAAATTCTGCGACTGTAGCAGCACAACGTCTTCGCCCTTTCTCTTGACACTGTTCGAATTGTTGTTAACGTTCTCCATCCCCTGCTGGAACAAGCCAAGATCCTGGTGATGCATGGGACTCATGGGCGAATTATCCAATTTTTGCGGGGACCCTTTGTATTCCAAGGGCGACCCCATATTTCCGAACATGTCGTGCTGCTGTTGCAACCCCAACATCACCTGTATCGAATGTACGTTTAGATTTTCCTGATTTTTATTTAATAAGGTGGAGGCGAGAGACGGTAGCGGCTGATTGTTATAATCGTTAAAAGTTTGATCGTCGAAAGGAGCACCTTCCATATTAATTAACACAAACAATCAGAGCAATCTATTTCAATTTACTAATTTGCTCAACTAACTTTTTTAATCAAACAATTGAGACGAGCTGTTTCAGTTAAACTGACTTCTGACATTATTATTTTAGACAATTTATATTTAACGAGCTGAATGAAGGATTCCGAATCTAACCAATCCTGCTTGGATGTCCTGGAGTTCGCTCTATTTCCATTGGCGCTATTTTCAGAGCCAGCTCCGCCTAGCCAATGGGGGCCTCGGGAAGCCGAATAGTGCATCCAAGTGTTGTGTGAGACAGATGTAAATAAGGGCTCTACAGGTCCTACTGTGATACTGCACTTTCAATGATCGATATTAGGATGGTGGTCACGTGGATGTAAAGATGTGGGTTTGTATTAATTGCCTTTTTTCTTGTGGGAAAGTAAACCGAATTGATTTAGGAAACGATAGTGCTAGAGAATTTATACCTATATGATACCATACCATAGTATAATGCGTTAATTTTTGCGTAATTAAGTTTTCAAGGGGATTTGGGGACAACTTACTTTATTTATATTTTCCTTTAATACAGGGTGATTCAAGATATCGGCGCCGCCGCGCGCCAATAACTGTCAATCAGACGGAAAATGCTTTCAACTGATAGTCGGGTAAGCACTGTTCGTCAAAGAAATTGTGCAACAGCTAAAGTTATAATAATTATTATACAGAAAAATGGTTGGTTCAAAGTAAAATTAAAATAGTTGCGGCGCTGTCTTAGTAGATAATGGACTTCTAAAGAATCACAATTGTACAATTTTTTCAAAAACTCATATTTATTTGCTATTTAAAAAACACAGTCACAAGCTTTAATTGATTTAATCTGTACTTGTTTTATCCGAACTTTGCTTGGCCTCGGCTGTGCCTCGGCCGCAAACTTCGAATTCGGCCGAGAAAGATAAACTTTACGGCCTTTAATACAAATAACTATTATTTCACTGTGTGAAATAAAACTTCAGCTTTCTAAGGAAACAGCAATATAATTTAGTCATTACAACTAGGTAACTTAGTCAATTTACCGTATTTTTACAAAATTATATTGTTTTCTAATTTCTAATGGCGATACAACAAATTTTGTATACAACTCGGGACTAAAAATGTGGTTTTTTTACTCTTTGGTTCATAGGATTCGCCTTCGGCTCGTACGGTCGTGAGCAAAAAAAATAGAACAAGTCTTATAACGGTATTTTGCTAAAATCTAGTTGTGTACATCTAACTTTAATTTTTGTGATATTGTCAGTTAGTTGTCATAATTTATTGCAAGTGTACAAAAAACTAATAAGCCTCATATAAGCGATTTAGTTAAATCTGGAGTTATTGCTAAAGCAGAAGATGGATGGTCAATGAGACAAATTGGACTGCGTTATAATATATTGACAAAAATTCGGTGTGTAACATTCTAAGAAAGTAGAGAATAAACGGTAGGATTAGTAGAAATCCTGGATCAGGGCGACGAAGGATATCAACTCAACAACAAGATTTGCAATTGGTAAATGCTTTAGTAGAAAATCCATTTTACTCAGCTATTCAGGCTGCTGAAGAAACGAATTTTCCTGGATCGAGTAGTACTGGTCGCCGGCGAGTAAGAGAATCGGAGCTACGTTGTCATGCAGCAGCACAGAAATATTTACTTAAAGCTGAACATAAAGAAGCTCGAGTAGGATTTGCGCATGATATATATTTTTGGAAAAATGTAATCTTTGTAAAAAAAAGATCATTTTAACCACTATACTATACTACTACAAGCAGTCATTTTTATTTCCATCTTTATCTAGATATTAATAATGTTTAGTCTTTGAGGTTTCTAGCGGCTAAACTATCATAATTTGAAATTTGTCAAGGGAACTTTTTGGTCCTACCAAAAATTCATCATATTTGACTGAGCGTCAATTTTCTTACAAGACGTGTGGTGTCCTTTAACATATCACCGACAATTTAATCGAAAATTTTAATACAAAAGGATACACAGACTTATTAAGGAAAATGTTTACAATGGATTGATGGATGATTAAAATTAAAATAAAAAGAATTTCGCAGTAAATGCGAATTGGTACTGCTTGCATGTTGGAACGGTCGAATATCTCGAAAACAATGCATTTTCAAATAAAAAATTTAACGTCTGACTATTTCCGCTATTAAGGCCTGTACCGACACCTGTAAACGAGTTACCCCCAACCAAGAATTTTGCCGAACCTCTTCCCTTAAGAAGAGTAGGGATCTTTTACTTGCCTCACATTTAATAGACAAACCAAATTGAATATTACTTATTTTTCTTGAGTTAGTACTCATCAATTGTTAATAGAGTTCATTGTAGAAAATAATGTGTTATCTTTAAACCAATCTAGCTCCAGAGAGGCATCAAGAAGTAATTATTGAGTTTAAATTTGCAATGGAGGTCTTGTTGATGTAATGGTTTTCTTAGATCTTACACGAGCCTTTGAAGAAGTTAACAAGGACATATTGTTAAACAAACTGAAATATTATACCCCCGGAAAAAATTAGTAACCATTTTTAAGGCAATTTCACCATCTATCTGTATGACTAATGTTATAAAAAAAATTAAAAATATATTCTAGACTTTCATACTCTAAAGTGATTTATTTGTCCGTCCGTCCGTCTGTCACAGAAATTTATCTCGAATTTATTATAGTCGGAAACATGAAATATCAGTAGTTAGAGTTTATTTCGTGTTTTCTGATGTTTTTTTGGTGGGTCAAAATGAGGACTTTAAAAATATGCTTGTCGGCTTGGTAGTGGGATGGACAGTGGCGCGTTCTCCCACGCAGACAGCCCGGGTTCAAAACCGGGTCACAGCAAATCGATGAGATATAGTGGATGAGTGGAAAGAGATGTAAAACTGTGGGTTTCGTGTATCTACGATGTGAGCACGTTAAAGATCCCTACCCCACGACAAACTGTGGGGGTTCGGCAAAATTTCCAGGTTAGGGGTCCCAGTGCCTACACAGACACTGATGAGCGTATCCTCTGGCGTCGGTGATTGGCCTTAGTAGCGGAAGTAGGCCGACGTTAAATGAAATGATAAAAAAAATGCTTTATTTCAGGGAAAGCAGGGTAATATTTGAAAGATCTAAATGTAAGGTTTCCAAAAATATTTCAATATTTTTTTAATTTAAAATATACAGGTTGTCAACGTATCACGGTACACCCCCTTTTTTTCCTCATTTGAAGTGAATAGATTCCTAGGGCGAACCAAAATCAGACGCCAAAATCGTACGGTGGCCTCACTTAAGTTTCATATCAGCTGATCCCTAAGTTATTATTGCGTTTAAATGCTGAGTTATAAAAAAATGTGCAAACCTATTATGAAAATCAGTTTGGACTTAAAATGACCTTAAGGTCACTTTCAAAGACCCCATCTAATTACCTATAACTTAATTATTCAGAGTTTTAGCGAACGGTCTTACTTTTCAAGTTAATATGATTTCTTCATATTCGGAAAACGGTCTATTTTCAGCCCTTACGACTTTGATATCTCGAAAACTGTTAATTTTTAGACTTTGTGCCTATGGAAACTTTTGACCAGTACGTCATGAAGTATAACATATCACAAGGGCAGACAATTTGACCGGGACACCCAATTTTGTGCGGGGCCCTTTAAAAATAAAAATATTAGTATAGTTCAGTTAGGCGCGGTCATAGGGGGGGGGGCATGGGGGCCATGCCTCCCCCCTCTGAAAAAAAATTTACATGGAATACTATCTCCATTCAACTCTAGAATAAATTAGACGGCCGTATTCCTATTTTTTTTATTTAAATGTAAGAAGTTAGTATGTAGTTCCTGGTGCCTTTAAATTTCGATTTCGCCCGTCGAATTTACGATGCGCTTTCATTGCCATTCTCGCCCTTTCCATATCGACACGGTACGGCATTCCGCTAAGAATTTTTCGCGAGATATGAGCGTTTAAAGATTGCATATTTCGCGTTTTTTTGCGATTCCAGCGAAAAACACAAGCCAAGTTTCTGGATGTGCGCGCAGCACGCGCCGTTCCGCCATGTCACAAAGGGGCATCGTGATAATGGTCAGCTGACCAAACGAAAACAACTTGGCAGAAAGAATCTTAAAAAACTGATTTAAAAAAATTAAGCATCGTAGAGGAGTATTTCCCGTATCAAAATTATAAAGAATTTCTTTCTCTACAACGTGATATTTCCTTTTTAATTATTAGTATTTTAAGGCCGTCGTTAGTAGTAGTTAGTAGTTAGTACTTGGATTGGTGACCATTCCAACGGAAACCGCGTTCTCGCCTCACACATCTTCCAGCGGCTTGTATATCAGTGTATGCGCGGAAGCTATACAACCTTAGGCGAGGGTTGTATAGGAGATATACCATCCTTCGGAGGGGATGTAAAGCCGTCGGTCCCTTGTCTATTAAATGTTAGGCAAGTAAAAGATCCCTACTCTTCTTAAGGGAAGAGGTTCGGCAAAATTCCTGGTTGGGGGTAGCTCGTCTACAGGCGTCGGTGTTAGGCCTCAGTAGCGGAAATAGGCCGACGTTAAATAAATGTATTAAAAAAAAAGGCCGTCGTACCATGTTAAAGTCGAGAAAGGCCAATTTGTTGATAGTTTTTATTTATTTACGAAATTGCTACAACACCCAAGTCTTAAACATTTTAATATTGTTATGTGCATGCCTACGCCACTGGAATATATAGAAAATACGCGAAGGGCGAGAAACATCGGGAACAACGCTGGATTATTCTAGAATATTCAGGTACATTCGACGCGGGTATATATGGGGACTGAACCGGCGCATTAAAACAGTTTAATATGAGACAGGCAAGTGTTAAGATGAAATAAGGAACAATATCAAGTTGTAAATTAAAGTAGTGAATTTATAGTAGATTAAACATATAATTAGTGTGTTTAGTATAAGGAATAATGAAGTGATTAATAAATCAGTGGTTTGTGAAAATTCTTGTTACGATTTATTGAACCTACATACAGGGTGTTTACCGGAGATTGTAAACACGTAACAATATGTTATTCCTGACATTTTTCCCCATCGACTGATCATCCTCTGAGAGGTAAAATCCAAAAGATGTGAAAAATTGGTCTAGATTTATTGTACTATTAGTGATTGCTAAAATAATAATAATACTTTATATACAGCACGTTGCTCTTAGGAGTGTAACGCCCTTAATTTTTTTCTTTTTTTTCCGATTTGGGTCCAATTTTACTCAGATATAGAACAAAGTAGGATCTACCTATGGCCAAAAAAAATATTCGCCCTCTACAAATGCAAAGCTATCTAAAATTAAAAAAATCAGAAGATCTTATTAGACATTTCTTATCGGAAATTTTTATTATTGAGAGTTGTTCAGAATTGTCTAAAAACCTTGAGTCTAAAATTTCATCAAAATTAAAAGTGTATTAAGAAAAGAAAAAAGTTATAATAAGGGCGTTACACTTTTAAGTGCAGCACACTGTATATCACCAAAACTAAAATTTAAAACAACAGAAAATACCCCATTCTAATGAATAAAGGTATTATAGAAGTACCTTTAACAATAAATGATAATTATTTTATTTAGTATATAAAAGTTTAGTATGTAAAAGTTGAAGTGGCCCTCCCTCGAAGTCCCTTGACTGAAATAACTCAAATAACTATCAAATAAATGGTTCATTGTTAAAAAAACAGTAATGCTCAACTTAGAAATTTTTGATCAAACAATTTTTATCCTTTCACATTATAATGACTAACAAACAAATAATTAAAAAGAAGCGACACAGAAACATTTTACTAAAAATATTACAATAAATAAATAAGTAAATGGGACAATTAAATGTAGGTTCTCTTTAATAAGCCACCTTCAACTTCTATACATTTATCTATCCTCTCATGATTATTACGAACGACATTTCTAAGTTCTTCCCTCGCGATTTCTTGACAAGCCAATGTAATTCTGTCACATAGTTCTTGCCTATTTTGCAGTCGAGATTTATAAACTTTGCTTTTAAGAGTACCCCACAAATAAAAATCAAGGGGTGTTAAATCCGGCGATCTTGGCGGCCAGGCTATCAATGGACTACTACGTCCAATCCTCCTACCGGGAGCATTTTAGTTGAGCCACGTTCTGACAATTACTGCATGGCATGGGGTACATATCCATCTAGATGGAAATATAACTGTTGTCTTCCCTGCAGGTTTTGAATCTCCTTCCAAAACTGATTTCTCAAGAACTCCAGAAATTGCAAATTGTTTAAATTTTCATTAAAAAAATAGGGACCAATTAAACGCTCGTTCAAAATATCACACCAGACATTTATTTTTTGTGAATGTTGGCTTCTGCAATGATTACCCAATTGGGATTTTCCTCTGCCCAAAATCTACAATTCTGTGAGGAAACCACACCGTCTCCCGTCTCCTTGAGCCCTCAAGCAATACTCAAACGTTCGTTCTTCGTCACCTACTTGCTAAGTATGCAAAAATTTAGGATTGTATGGTTTTCAGTTATGATTTTTAAGGCACCTCCAAATGGTATTTCGAGACTTGTTTAAATTTATAGTAGCATTCCTCAAGCTTGAACGAGGATTTTCGTCAAAACAGCGAGATCATTAAGCTGCCTCTGGTGGCCAAATCCTCTAGAATTTGTTTTTGAAACACTAGCCGGTATCATTAAAACATTTTATTATTTTTCGAACGGTGCTGTCGTTAAGTGGCGGTCGGTGATTTGGATTCCTTCTATTAAATTCTCAGGCAGCTTCTCTTGACGATCTCACATTATCACCAACAATTTTAATAATCACTATTTTTATTTATATATTTATTTATTTTGTAATATTTTTAGGTAAATTTTTTTGTGACACTTCTTTTTAATTAATTGTTTTTTAGTCATTATAATGTGAAAGGACAAAAATTGTTTGATAATTAAACATTTCTAAATTGAGCATTACTGTTTTTTTAACAATGAATCATTCATTTGACAGTTATTTCAGTCAAGGCACTTTTTTCATAAATACAAATCCAAAAATACGACTTCTTCAATGAAATTTGATACAAACGCATTTAGAAGGTTGCTGAATCCAGTGGCGCACTAAGATTTGAAATTTAAAAATCGCTATTAAGATTTTATTACCATTTTCTGACCCGAAAAAAAATCATAGTAGGCCATGCTATTATGTTTTGTAAAATTTAATATAACACAAATATGTGCTTTTCAAAGACCTATATATAAAAAAAATATATCTAAATCGGACATTAAATATACTTTTTATAGGGGTAGTTCCAAGCAAAATGGGACGTGCTATATGCTTTGAGACATTTGCGAAAAATAAATTTAATCGAGTGTTTTTTCAAAATAGCGGCCGTGCATTTCGATGCAGTAAACGCGACCCCTTTTCCAACTAAAAAATTTTTGCCCACTTTTTCGAAGTTTTACTAGACTATAAATCCAAATTGATATCCCGCAGTTCTAGGGCTAGTTGCTGCTATTAATAAGTGATATACATACCAATAATTAAATCGTAAACCTCCGTTTAACTGCATTGAGAGTTTCAACACACGACTTAACCACCATGCCACTACAGCACAAAATTACGTTACACCCCTAGCGAACGCATATACATAACTGAAAGAATTAAAGAATTAAGAGTTATAATATGTCAATTAAACCATTCATAAACAATAACTTGATGAAGTTAACGAATCTAAACCGTTAAGCGCACGCATTTGCCTCAATAACCCATAAGTGAATTTATCAATTTACCCAATTTTTCCCTATTAGCGACAATGACTATTAGTGCAGCTATTAGTATATTAGTTTAACAGACCAGATTCTTTAATGCAATTCAACTCAATATTGTCCAATTGTTGCTATTAAAACATTTTACACAGTTAATGTGCACCAGTCAAATAAAGGTCTCTACAGAAGAGGGTTGTGTGTCTACCAATATTATTTTGTGAGCAGTTTTTTCTATCTAACACCATTCTACCCTGTAAATTCGTTTAATAAGTGTGCATAGAGAATTGTGTCGACTGCAAAGTGCGACCTTGGCAGTGAAATTTAGCAAATGTTTTTGTCAAGCTGTGAAGTGGTGGTGGAGATAAAAAAATTGTGTATTGTGTTGAGGCGATGATTATTGTTCTGTTTGTAGTTTTGTCTATTTGTCTGAATAATAAAACATTATTCAATGGGTCAGCTTTCTATTAAAATGACCTTGGAGGCGATGTTTTAGCAATTATTTATCGTTCAGTTGCATAATCTTCGGAATTCAGTGTTTGATGTAGCGAAAAAAATCTTCATTCATTGTCATCCATTAATTATGTATGATGTATTAAATATTGCATTCACAAAAATATTGTATCTTTGCTAAACCTTATTTTAGATAACACTTGATGGAACTAAGGAGCTCTTAGAGACGAAATAAGTTTAAGTGTTTTTTTATAGAATTGAATTAGCAGCAAGTTTTTTTCTGTCAAGGTATATTGGAAATTAGACTTTCAAGAATTAAAAGATCTATTTTTCTTGTAAGTATATAAATTATTGTCATAGTTCGGAAACTAATTCCATCAAATATGTTGCAACACATTATAATTAATAGTGGTGTATGTACAATGCACTCTCCAGACATGAATCCAACTGAACAAGTTTGGGGTAAATATAACTATGACTGAACGGGTACTTGAATATAAATCAATTGGTCAATGCTGAAATGATTTAGTAGCTGTAGCTATATGCAGAGAATAATTCAAAATGCTATACAGGTTGGTGGAGGATCCACAGAATATTAATTAAACCCAGTGAAATAAGCCTTAAAAAGCGATAATCGATTGAAATATTTACAATTTCTCAATTTTTCAAAATGTAATGGAAAATTTTTGTTTGCTTATCTACCGGGTAACCCAGAAAGTACAGAGTAAGTTTTTTCTACGGTTTTAAAAATAAAATTCTGAAATTTGGAAAATCAAATATAGATATCAATGGCAACATTTTGACCATTCTGTGGTAAAAAAATCACTTCCGGTATGGCCGGAAATTGTCACAACTTTCTTATTTTAAACATCTGTTTATTAAAGTCACTTTTCTCATAAAGCTATAATTTCTCTCTCCAATGATTTTTCAGATTTAAATTCGGATGAAAAATAACCTTGGAAGTGCCATTTATTTGCTATTTCTAGTTGGTCTTGGAGCTCAGGAACAAATTTAAGAAAAGGTTATTTCTCAACAAATTAAATGTAAAATTGACCTATTTTGTTCATTTGCTTTTATTTATAAATGTTTTCCCATTTTTCCCTCTCATGGAAATTCAATTTGTCATAACTCCAATTTTTCAAATAGTACCCTGTATGTTTTATTTTTTTATCAGATAAAATGGTAAATTTACCTTAGACTGGTTTTTCCCGATTAAAAATTGAATATAAATTAAAATAAATAATAAGCTTTTTATAGAAGCGTTTCGAATTATGTCTCCATATTGTGCAGTAAGTTATGAAAAACAGATGAGTTATTTGTAATTAGAGAAAATTTATTTTGATAAATATAACAAAAATTCTGATAAATCATTATCAAAAAAACAAAAATTCACACAATCAAAACCAATTTATAAGTTATGATACTCTGGACAGCAACACAACTAAATACCAAACCTATAACAGGTGCTTAAAATGACGCCCACCCATTTCAGGACACTTGTTCACTCTTAGAATAGTTTCTCTCATAACCCTTTGCAACATAAGTGGAGTTATGGATTCAAAGGCATTTAAAATTTTATTTTTAAGTTCTTCTAATGTTGCAGTATACTTTGTCCTTCAGATAACGCCAAAGAAAAAAGTGGGGTTAGGTCTAGTGACCTAGCAGGCCATCTAATAATTCCATTAGTAGATATTACCCAGTTGTCAAACTTTGCACTAAGGTAATTTCCTACACAACCAGCATTATGCGGAGGTGCTCCATCTTGTTGGAAGTACATGTTTCTGAAATCTTCCGAATATTCCAGCCCACACATTCATTCCAAATCTATTCTGATGGTTACCTTCAAACATTTTGTGTAAATTTTCTTTAGACCAACAATGTAGATCATGTCTATTGTATATACCATTATTCGTAAAACGAGATTCATCACTAAATAAATTATATTGTTTAAGAATACGCGTTGAGTAAACCAATTACAAAAGACCAATCTTTTGCTTCATTTGTTTTAATATAATTCTTGATGCAATTGGTCTTTGTAGCATTTAAAACTATGTTTTTTTAATATACATCTTACCTACCAATAGATAGACTCTTTTGCCAGCTCTCTTGTAGAAACATTATACACATGTGTGTAAGTCAATACATTTGTCTCAATTTCTTTGCTTACTATAAATCTGTCCTCTGCCACCACAATATTTTCTGGATTTCGGAAAGACTCTTCTATAATTTTAAAATACTGCCGGTATGGCTGACGACGATCGGAATATCTTTCACAATGTAGACGTGCGGCCGCATGGCCATTTTTCTGACATTTGCAGTAAATTAAATGTAAATCTACCTTTTCATTTTGTGTATATTGCATTGTAAATCCTATTTTGAATAAAGCAACTAATTATAAATTTACAAATAATAAATACGCCTCTATTTCACTAATAACGCTTTGACAGATGCTGTGTGCAATTTTTCATTTGTTTTTCATGGCTTACTGCGAGATATGGACATAATTCGAGACGCTTTTAGAAAAGGCTTAATATTTATTTTAATTTATATTCAATTTTTAATCGGGAAAAACTAGTCTAAAGCAAATTTACCACTCTATCTGATGATAGAATAAAACATATAGGGTACTATTTGAAAAATTGAAGTTATGACAAATTGAATTTTCATGAAATGGAAAAATGGAAAAAACATTTCTAAATCCAAGAAAGTGAACAAAATATGTCAATTTTACATTTAATTTGTTGAGAAATACCCTTTTATTCAAATTCAAAGTCTACTTCGACATTTTTTAAATTTGTTCCTGAATTCCAAAGCTAACTAGAAGGAGAATATAAATGTCATTTTCAAAGCTATTTTTCATCCGATTTTAAATCTGAAAAAAGCGTTGGAAAGAGAAATTACAGCTTTATGAGAAAAGTGGCTTATAAATATACAGGGTGCTATTTAAAATAATAAAGTTGTGGCAATTTAAGGCCATACCGAAAATGATTTTTTTACCACCGAATGGTCAAATGTGGCCATTGATACCTATATTTGATTTCCTGAATTTCAGAATTTTATTTTTAAAACTGTAGAAAAAAGCGGGGGATAGATACTTTCTGGGTCACCCGGTATAGATAAAACATTGTCCTCGTCAAAAATTCTAGATAATGATGAAAATTAACTTTTTGAAGCTTGAAAATAGGAAATATATATGTCATTATGTCAGCCAGTATATAGAACTGTCCGTCCATCGGTTCGTCAGTCCGTCAATCCGTCAGTTTTTCTGTTAATCTGTCAGTCTCTCACTACGTCAGTTCGTCAGTCTGTCAATATTTCCGTCTATAAGTCTGTCGGTCTGTGAGTCTGTCAGTCTGTCTATAGGTGATATGTTTTTCTCGAAAACAGTTCAACGTGGAAATCTGTCATTGTAAGGAAAACGCTGTTGAATGTTGATTGAATCAGTACACCATGTGTGTCTGTGGACAGAGTCAAATAACAATTTTTTTATCGAATTTAAAAATATTCCTTAAAAATTATATAAAATGAAAAATTGTATTGAAATGATTGTATTGTAAATTTCTTGTTGAGGGGGCAGAGAAGGCTGCAGGCTGCAAGGAAAACATTATTCAAGACGGAAAATTGCTTCGAAAAGTCTGCATTTTTCAAATATCTCATTAAAATACTAGAACACCAGATGAGAGAGTTTAAAAAGATTTTTTTGTCAAATTAAAAATAGTTCAAGTAAAAATTGTTCACGATGGAAAATTTAGTGGAGCAGATCTAGAAGGAAACCAGACTCGAATAAGAAAACGTCCGTCCGTCATTTTGTCTCTTACCAATAAGTAAAGTTGAACCCCAACATTCTGACACATTCGTGCTAAGGAAGTCAAAGGGGGGGGGGGGGTTGACATGTTAAATGTATGGGAAAGTGATTTTTCGAAGATAACTCGACGGCTTTTAATCTGACAAAAAAAATCTCTAGGCCAAAAATGAAGAGCTCACGAAAATAAGCAAATTTTGTTCCCAACCTCAGCAACGTCAGAACGTTGATTCGCGAGATACCGCGAACCCAAGATCCAAAAATTAAAAAATTTAAATTCATTTTTTAACATGAAAGAGTGAAGTTGAGGACCCAATTTTTATTTAATGGAAGGGTATTGGGGGATATTCTGTTGGGCCGGAGGCTGGGGGCGGCAGGATAATTAGAATGGAGGGAGAGCGGGAAAACGAAAATATTAACATGCTGATAACTCCCCATGTATTTGACCTATCGCTATCAGACCGACGTGCATTTTTTTATTTGCTACAAGATAGCACTCGCATAAAAAGTTTTTCTCGCAAATAAACGCTTAGTGAGCGAAATAAAAATCGCACGTTTTTTCAAACAGTTTCTTTGCCGTCCTCCAGCTCCCTGCCTAATCATTTTATCGCGTTCTGGCCGGACGGAAATTAAACGTTACTAAAAGAGCTATCAAGTGGCCAAAAGGATTTTTCCCCCATCGTGCCAAAAAAACTGTTTGGAAAAAAAAAACATACAATTTTTATTTTTATGCGAGTGCTATCTTGTAGCACATAAAGAAATAAAAAAATGTACGTCGGTCTGACCGCAATAGGCCAATTGCATGGGGAGTTATCACTATGTCAATTATTTCCGTTTTTCCCCTCTCCCTCTTCTCCTAATCATCTTACCGTCCCCAGTTCCCGGCCCAACAAAGTATCTGCCAATACCCTTCTATTACAGAAAAAATAGTCCTCAACTCCACTCCTTCAGGATTAAAAATGAATTCATTTTTTTAAATTTTTGCTCTTTGGATTCGCGATATCTCGCGAATTAATAGTCTGACGTCGATGAGGTTAGGAACAAAATTTGCTTATTTTCGTGAGCTCTTCATTTTTGGTATGAAGATTTTTTTTGTCAGATCAAAAGCCAAAGCCGCTGAAAAACCATTTGTCCATACATTTAACATGCCCCCCCCTCTTTGACTTCCTCATCACAAATGTGTCGGAATGTTGGAGGAACCCAATTTTACTTATTGGCCAAAGAAAAAATCACAATCGGACGTTTCCCTTATTCCAAAGCCAAATCTGCTCCACTAATTGTACCATAGAGCCATTTTTCAAATTTTTCGTCGAATTAAAAAAATCTCTAAAAAGGGTCTAAAAACAATTTTTTGTCGAATTCCCTCTCTCAAAAATAATTACGTAAGTTTAAAGAATGTTTCAAACAAAAAAAAAAATGGAAAATTTCAGTAACGGGAATTGTAGCATTTTATATAATTATTTTTCTAATTTTGACATATAAAGTGACACTTTTTAAAACTGATTGACATTATGAAACGTCTTACTTTTTGTAACTAGTTGCATAAAGTAAAATTTTATGCAATTGGTGACGAAAAATGTATTTCAAAATTAGTGACAAAAAGAATTATTCTATTTATTAAACTGTTATAATACAAGTTAAAAACATAAATTATAAATTAATTAATTATTATAAATATTGATAACACAATTATTGCAATTATTCAAATTAATTCCCGACGACATATTTTTTTCATTGCTCGAACTTGCTGTTATTTGGGAAGTGGCGCACATTGCTTTAGATGTTTCACCAAATATTTCTTGCGCTATAAGTTTCTTATTATTCATAGAATTTTCGACATATCCCTCCGCAACAGAGCTAGATTTCCAACCTCCGTGCCTCTTTAATTTTAAAATATCAGCGCCACTGTCTGCTAGAAAAGTGGCAGAGCTTCTTCTAAAGCAGTGGCCAGTATATAGAACAGGGTTTGAAAGACGAAGAAATTGTGCAATAACTTTTGGCAGACTGCTAAATGTGTTAATTCCAACAGGATTTCTGGTACATTTTCCATTCGCATATTTTACAAAAAATCTGTTGTGTTTAAGAACCTGGGGACGCAACTTAATATATTTTCTTAATATTTCAACAAGATTCGTATTTTCAATGTCTCCAGTGGTAATTGCAAACTGCCGTATAACTTTTGTTTTTGAAGGTGGGATATCAACATGAAAATAGCTTCCTTCGTCTATAACATTTTCAACTGGAAGAAATGTTAATTCTGCTTTTCTGCATGCTCCTGCCATTCCAATTATCATTGCAACCTTAGCCATTAAGTATTCTTTGTCATCAGCTTCCACTAAAAATTTGGCAAAATCTTCTTTAATAAAAACTTTTGACTTTTTAGCACTGTACCCGTCCGCTTGACTTTTAATATATGCTACCAAATTTGTATATTTTTTAATATCAATATTCCTTTTCAGATTTAGTTCAGACCTTAACATTGAGTAAAGTGTCCATAATGTGGAAACTTTTAGATCTTTCTTACCCTCAAAATATGCAAGTAAAACTTTCTCATTAACATGTTTAATTTTCGTCTCATCACACCACGTAACAAATTTTTCGTATGCCAAATCATAAACTGCCTTTGACTTTTTGGGAATTACTGATAATAGAGCATTACCTGCTGCCTCTTCAATATCGCTTGGTAGCTCTTCAGAACTTGAATTACTCATTTTAAAAAAATAAAACTAAAAATATATCAATCTCACTAAAAACCTTCCGTCTAGACTTTTTTACAAAATGTCAAACTGACAACTAACATGAAGTAACAGCAACAAACTAAATTTATGTTTTCCAAATTTTTATCAATTATATTAAATTTAATTTTTTTATTACTTTCTTCAAAATTAGAAAAAATCTTGTATGCAATACGTTACGAAATGAAATTTAAAAAAAATTAGGCATTTCGTAACTGATGGCATAAATAGCTATTTTCAAACCGTCATATCAGAGGCGGTCGAAAAGAGTTTTTTTTAAACATTTATTTAACAAAAATATATAATAAAATATCAGGCACTTGCAGATAGGTTGGATTATAATTCCTATATTTTATATTTTTATAAAGCTATAAAATTGCTTATTCAGTGATTTATTTAACGTCGACCTACAGAAGCCTAACACAGACGCCTGTAGACGGGCCTATCCCCATCCAGGAATTTTGACGAGCCTCTTCTCTTTCGAAGAGTAGAAATCTTTCACTTGCCTAAAATTTAATACACGAGGAACCGACGGCTTTATATCCATCCGGAGGGATGGTATATCCACTACACAAGCCTCGCTTAAGATTGTACATAGTAAAGACGCATCTACGCTAGCCAACAAAATGATTTTTAATTGAATCCAAAAAAATTTCTTAAAATCTCCTCCAGTGGAGAGAGAATATTTGCTTAAAAACCTTATAAAAAATTATAAACTTGATTTATAAATGATTTTATCTATAAGATACAACTGCAACAAAGCTCCTTTGAAATTTCGGAAAATAGCCAAATTTTCTTTTTTCTGATAACTAATATAAATTTTGACAATATTGATTTGTATCCATCATCAAGATAACACTGCAGAACATAAGGTAGTGGTTGAAGATTTGTAAAATGATGACGAAACACCCAATGCTTCTGACATTACTTTTGGTTCCAAATGCGAATGATGATGATAAATAAATAATAAATAAATAAACACCACAGAAATTAGACAACCCCCAATTCCAGAAGCCAGGGCTTGTGTGGAAGGGGGTTACACATTGAAAATACGCGGACATATAACCATTTCCTCTGACAGTGCCGGAGTCAGGATTCGAACCCGGTGGTGCGATCCGGAAGAAAGTAAAAGAGGACAGGAAGGCGAAGATGAGAAGGAAAAAAATGAAAACGGTTGTCGTTAATTATCCTGTACTATAACCAGTAATTAGATAGGAGCAAATTTCTAATTTTTAAGAAAATTATGAAAATTGGAAGATTCAAAAAAGCGGCTGTAATATGATCAACTATACAATTTAGCTTTAGATTTTCTTTGTCACTTCCAAGGGTGAAAAATACATTTCCATAGTCATTGCCATTTTGCTATTCGTTATTCTTTTAATCTAACGAACCCTTCAACAGAGGAGGAGCATTACTCTACAAAAACAAAATCGTTTCATTGTAACTTTGTTATTTTGCTAATTGAGAGATGCCTAGAAAACCATAGCTCATAAACATGTCCCAGTATCGCATATGAAATATTCCATTGAAACAGATTAAGAAACATTTAGCAGGAAAAATGTACAGAATGCGTACTAACAATTTTCGGTTGATGCAGACACTTGTTGCGAGGCTGTATCATCTCCCCAATTGTGTCCAATTAAGGAGCCATTAGATTTAATTTAACTTAACTCGCTCAATTGACGATGGCGTAGGGGTCACATGTACCGACAGTGTCATCCATGCGGGACACGCAATCATCATACTCACAGCATAGTCACTTCAAACAGAAAAAATGTAACTGTTACGACCCACTATAAAACATAAAATATATAAGTACACTCGACGTACATTGTTGCAACAGGAAGTTAGATGTATAGACAGAACAATAAATGGTAACGCGATTGAAAATTAGGAATGAAAGGTTTTCTTGTATTTACTGTTGCTGCTTGTTATGTGAGGGTAATTTTTCTGATTATTATGTAAAATTTGTGTTCGTATGGTGGTTTCGTACTGTTCATATGCCAACTTCCAAAGGCATGGTCAAAAAATTACTTATGGAAGATTGTACATATTTTATATTTTTAGGTGTAAAATTATTTAATATTATTTTTCAGAAATAACTTTAAGGGGAACAAAAGATACTGAAATAGTTTTCTTTTTTAAGCGAGGTTAATAGGAATCTATGATAAATAAAACTTTGATGTAACGGGTCAAAATCAAGAAAAAACTTCGTCAATATTTGGGCAACTTAGCATATGCCGGCCTCCCTTTCCCTCCTCCAGAAGGACTACGTATATCTGTCTATATATTTTTTTCTCAAAAACGATGAGGGACAGAGAAATAAACTTACCGTTACCATTCAATAGAGCATAAATTTTTCCATAAAAGTTATTTTACATTTTAATATTTTCTCTTATGTAAAAACGCCCAACAAAATACTACTAGGTACCCGTATTACGTATTACTAATACTTCAATGAGCTTAATTGACTCTCTTTTTGTTGCTATAGTGTGTGTGATGTAACAAAATCGTCTCTTTTGGATACTGATAATATAAGTGATCAAAAACTTGTCTGATGTGATTTTGCCTTAAAAACATCTAAAAAGGGAAACAAATTTACATTTGCCGGTAAACTACCATCAATATGTAACAAGAAATAGATCTAAAAACGAGCATCAAACGCCAAAATACTAAAATACAATAAGACAATCTGTCAGAAACAAATCAATTTCAACGAAATTACATTATACAACCACCTGCATATCTTAAAGTCCATAATAACAAGAAATTCAAAAAAACATGAAAAAAGTATATAACAGACAATTATACCACACTCCTCCAACGTTAGCCTAACAATCCTTCCCCCGTAACTACCGACTCTTGTAACTAACCAAGTCGAAAATAAAGATAATAAAATATACTAAATTTAAATAGAATTAATTATATATTCTCCTTGTCTTCCTCTGTCTAATTATTTGAGTTTATTTATGAATATATAATGAATGGTTTAATGATACTATTAAAGAAACAATAAAAAAGAGAGATCTAGCGTATAAACAAAAATGGTGAAAATTGGCGAACCTATACTAATAATCGTAATGAGGTTGTAAAAGTGTTAAGAAAGGAAAAACAAAATTATATAAAATTATTATGAAAATAAAATAGATAATTTAAAGCATAATCCAAAATTAATGTGGTGGACGCTGAAAAATATAATAAAACCAAAAGGCAATCATAATATATCCTCTCTTATAATAAGAGGAGTTGAAAAAATGAACTTAATATATATTTTATTTCTAGTGTTGAACTAATTGTAGATAGGTTAAAAAATAATAGGTATTACCTTAATAGATATTGCTCTATTTGAGAACAGAGCATTGCAGCCAGATATATATTTTAAAGAATTTAATATTATAAATCTCACTAACTTACGTAAAATTGTTTTTAAACAGCAAAATAAATTTTCTAATAATGAAATTGACTTTAAATTAATATAAAATACGTTTGATGTCATTGGCTATCCATTATTACATATTATTAATTTCCAGACATATTGAAAACATCATTAATAACTCCTGTAGCAAAAGTTCCAGGTACAAAATTAGCGGAAGAGCATAGACCCATAAATACATTACCTTCACTTGAAAACATTTTAGAAGTACTAGTTCATGACCAACTCACTGAATTTATAAGCAATAACAAATTATTACATGAAAACCAATCAGAATTTAGAGAAAATCATTCGTCTGAGACGGCTTTACAAAAAATAATCAATGATTTCAAATATTCCATAGATAAAGGTGAAGTTGTGATAACCATCTTCCTCGATTTAAAAGGAGCATTCGAAGTTGTCAACAGAGAGCTTTTATTAAAAAAACTATGCCAATATTTTGGGATTACTGACACGGTGTGCGAATGGTTTAAGTCGTATCTATATGGAAGGAGTCAGCAAACCAAAATAAATAAAATTAAATCTGAAAAACTTTTTAATAATAATGGAGTTCCACAAGGTAGTGTACTAGGGCCTATGTTTTTCACGCTATTTATTAATGATATACTTCTAATCAACTCAGAGGAGTGCAAAATACATCTCTTTGCATACGATGCTATAATATATTTATCTGGAACTAATGTGAAGCAAATTATCCAAAAAATTAACATGACACTGGAATTAATTAATGAATGGTTTACAACGAACGGATTAATGATAAACGCCAAAAAATCCAAATATATGATAATAGGTTCCAACAGATATTTAAATCAAAACATTGATAATATGTATGTAAAATACAACGGGGAGAATCTTGAAAAGTTCATCACTATGAGATATTTAGGGATAATCATAGATAGCAAACTAACATTTAACGACCATATAAACTACATATGTAAAAAGATATAAAAAAAACTGGGATTCGCCTATCGTGTTAGTAAACATTTAACTTCAAATACAAGGAAAACTATTTATAACACAATAATGAAACCACACTTCGAGTACTGCTCAAGTATATTATATATGTGTAATGACACCAATGTATCTAAACTGCAGCTACTTAGGATGTATGTATAGATGTATGCGTTTTATTTTAAAATGTAATAGATATGTTAATATAAATACAATGCAATGTACACTTAAATGGTTTTCAGTAAAAGACAATATAAAATACAGGACATTAATATTCTTATACAAACTTCACAATAACTTACTACCAACATATTTGTCAACAAATGTACAACATCGTAAGGATATTCATAATTACAATACACGGCAAAGAAATCATATAAATATTAATTACTCAAATTTAATGGAAACAAAGTCCTCCATATCCGACAAGGGAACGGCAGAATTTAACAAATTACTAGAATTTACAAAGCAAGCTAAGAATGTCTTTCTGTTTAAAAAATATTTATAGAAATTCATGTATAAATAACTTAGTTCTTTAGTTCTATTTTACTCATTAGGCTTATTATAGGTATGTTGTATAAATTATTAGTATTGTTAAGTGTAGGTAAATGTACTGCACTATACATGTATGTTATACCTCTATAATATCCGTTTGTGCTAAATAAGGATTGTTATTATTATTATTATTACTATTATTATTATTATATTATATTATAACTACAAACCTATAAATCGTAATATTCCTAGAAAGTGCAACGAACGTATGAATATAATATAATGTTAAATACTGCTAGACACAACACGAGGTCTCCCCAGGTATTATAACACATAATGTTAATAAATGAAATTGTAAAATTAATAACAAGTGTATTAACTATACAATTACAAAAAAATATACACTTGTAAAAATGTTGCAGCAGTAAATGAAATAAATTTTTTTTAAAAATCAATAGACCTTAATTTTTAGCCTCGGTTTTAACGGGTAAAAGTCCCCCATTGATGTGTATATTAATGGTGGACAATGCAGATTTTCTTTTATTCTTTGGACCAAAAAAAGTTACAGATTTGCCCGCATTAAGCTTTAAATTATGAGCAGTTGAAATGTCAAACAAAGATTACAAATCGCAGTTTATGAAGAATACGCTAGTTTGTACATGTTCACATGAAAAATAAAACTGAGTATTGTCAACATAGTGATGAACTGCTACAGAGTGGAAATCTAAAATATATGTAAAGAAAACAGCAAGAGGTCGAGTATAACTCCCTGTGGTACTCCCTGGGTTGTTAATAGGGGCTCTGAATATTCTGAAGTTATATGATACTCTCTCATGCATATTTTCTTATAAAACTTTAGACAACATCGGCAATATGCTAACTGGTCTTAACTGAGATATATTTATTAGATTTAACGTCTTTCCTAGAGGAGTGACTTTCGCTAATTTCCATGCTTCAGGGAAAGTAAGACAGTTAAGACAACTATTGGTAATGCATGTCAAATAAATCAATGAGAAAAACTGAAACTATGTTAAACATTTTTAGAGATATAAAATTAGAACCTACCGCATTAGTTTTTAAAGTATTAAAGCATTTAATAACTTCTTGTCTATCAACCTAAACCTAAAGGTAATATTTGTGTTCATTTTTATCAGCAAACTTAAAAATGATGGTTATCACTTAGAAGAATATGTATCTTTGTTCTCGAGTTTCTCCGAAAGTACAGGGCCAATTTTCGTGTAACTCGTTGTTTTTGGATTGAAATTCTTCAACTTCGAGAACGAAAAAAACATTCAAAGTTGATTGAGTATTGTTCCAAAGTACTATTTTTTGTTTTACACATTCGAAGAATTGGCGAAGGCACCGGTGGTGTGAAGGCGTCTATAACTTACAATTAGTTTTCAATTTATAATTAAACTGTAGGATACTATTGGAGCTTTAGAGTATAGGATATTTTATTAATTCTTTTACCAATAAACAGGTTAACCAATACATATAGTATAGCCTTCTGAAGATCTCCAATAAGAGTAAAAACTTCTGAGCCTTCTGACCAGGATCTTGGGGTTATTTTCGTTGTTGTTCATTTAACTTCTAACTTAAGTGTGATAGTTCTTCAGTGAGTTTTTTGAATTTTTTATTTTATATATTTTTTGCTTCTCTATTATACAGGGTGTCCATTAAGGAATAGGCCATGCCTCAACAGTAGGTTAGCAGAACATACCCTAGTATTATGTTGCTTTCTTCAAAAGTTATGGGACATCAAAGGTAATTTTTTTCCATATATCTCTCTCACTATTTATAAAATTTAATTCAAATTTGTAATAAAGGGCTTTTCGGAATTCCAAGAATAGTCGTGTTAATAATTTAGACGAATAATATAGAGGGCGCTGGAAACGTCTAATTTTTGTTTTGTATTGGTCATTATTTTTTTAGGATAAACTTTCTAATAAAGTAATATATTTTTTTAATGCGGTATTCAATTCTACGTAAAAAAGGTACACTTGTTTTATATCTGTCTGTCTTGTGGAACAATGTACCCAATTATGTTAAATTCAAATTATTTTAATCTAGTAGGTACACGGCTAAATTTGACAGTAAAATAAAATGCCTTCCATTTAATTCGGTACACTTTCGGCATGTTTTAAGAAATTTTTGCCTAATACTAAAAAAAGATGGAGGCAAATTACTAATTTGGTTTGCATCTGCCACCATCCTCTGCTAGAGTTCTTGTCTTATATTACGTGTTTGAGAGTATACAAGGCTTTTCATGGTACTCCAAAGGAAAAAATCCATTGCCGTTAGGTCTGGACTCCGTGGTGGTCATGGATGTTCACTTTTGCGTCCAGTCCAATGCCTAGAAAATACATTATCTAAATAATATCTACAACCAGGGGATAGTGAATAGGTGATCCGTCGAGTAAAAACCCCACATTATCTCGGATATCTAAGCGCTTCATCGAACATATCTTGCTAATTATTTTGAAGGAAGTTTAGACCGTTTTGTCCATTTAGTAGCGGTGGAAGTTCAAAAGGATCCACAAGATAATCTTCAACTATTCTACACCAAATATTAATTTTGAATTCATGTAAAAAATGTCTCAATCTTGCGTCTTTTGGATTTTCTTCAGCTCACAAATGACTGTTTTTTGTCTAAAAGGATATTCCCCTTCGAGTAAACGTTCATCTGTATAAAGAACATTATTTTAAAAAGTTGCATCTCTTCTTTGCTTTCTTAACATAAATTCGCAAAATTGTATACAAGTAAAATTACCTGTACCACGGGTACAGTATTTTGTAGAGGTTCGGTGAACACTTGTTTCAGGATCGTCCTCAATAAGACTTAATACTGCTTTCTCTTGTTCGACACTACGAACTACAGGGCGTCGACGGGAACTTCTAGCATGAAAGAACCTGTTACTCTCACTCTTGCGAAAAGTCTTGAGAATAATTTTCGATCAGGTTGTCTGCGATTTGGATATATATTCGCATATTTTCTTGCTGTAGCACGTCCATTATAATTTTCTTAAGCATAAATAGCATTGTTAATCATTTAATAATAATAATAATAATATTCTCTCCCCTCTCTCAACTACTCAACCTGACTAATAAAGGCTACAGACTTGACTTGAAAGATAACAACACTCGAATCAGCCACCTATTATTCATGGACGATATAAAACTTTATTCAGAAAATCATACGCATCTGAAAATGCACTAACTAGAGCGGTTAATAACTTTAGCGAAGATATCCATATGACTTATGGATTTGATAAGTGCGCAGAGATCCACCTTAAGAACGGAAAACTCACACTACTGCCGGATGAGAATTGCAGCTTCCACCAAATGATGCCTCAGGACAGTTACAAGTATTTAGGAATACAGCAAAATAGACGTATAAACCACACTGTGTTAAAAGCGGAATTTAAATTCAAATACAAGAGCAGATTTAATAAACTACTTAATACCAAACTGAACTCAAAAAATCTAATGAATGCAATAAATACCTATGCTATACCTGTCCTCACGTATACGTTTGGAATTCTGAAATACACCGATACTGGCCTTAATGAGCTAGACAGATTAACTAGAACCACTCTCACCAAATTCAAAATCCATCATCCAAAAAGCGCCATCCAAAGACTATACCTACCTAGAAACGAGGGTGGCAGGGGACTAATTAATATATTCCACTTATGCAGATCCCAGGAAACTAATATACGTCGGTATTTCCTTAACTCTGAAAACCCACGTATGCAAAAAGTAGCAGAAATAGATATGAATTATACGCCCCTTAATCTCCGGGACCGGCAGGCAACAATTCAGGTTGGCAGAACTCATGAGGAGGATCACCTTTTATGGCAAAACAAGGTCTTGCATGGAAAATATCCAACTTCACTTATATTAGCCGTTACTCGAGTCCGAGTATAAAAATGTTACAGTCGATAAATTGTGTACAATAAAAAACAAGTAAAAGGTGTAGTCTATTGTAATTCCCATTCATCTACGGTGCACACGACTATGGCTATAGAGGCCAATTCGGGAGAGCACATGTCGACCGCAGTCAGGACAAACATAGACCTGGTTAGGTCTTGGATTCGGCCTTCTTGCAGCAACATCTCCTTGATAGCTGGCCACAACCCCTCGCCATTCGGTTCTGTCCGCTGCAAGTTGTTCCCATTGCTCGTCTGCAATACCGCAGGATTTTAGATTTTCATGGATAGCGTCTTTGAACCTCTTTCGTTGACCGCCACGCCTTCTTCTACCGCTTAGCAATTCACCATAAAGTGTACATTTAGGAAGGCGGTTATCATGCATACGATGAACATGACCTGCCCATCTTAGGCGTGCTCTTGAAATAAGCACCTCAATTGGAAGGCTATTTGCTCTCCTGAGTACTTCCACGTTTGATATGTGATGGAACCAACGGATTTTCATCATACTTCTGAGGTGTCTTTGTTGAAAACGTTCTAATTCTTTCACATGACGACGGTAAGTGACCCAGCTTTCACATCCATATAGCAGTGTTGGAATGACAACTGCTCTGTAGACAGCCATTTTCGTTGACAAAGCAAGGTCGTGGTTGTCAAATACTCTCTCTCTCTAAGTCCCCAGAGTGCTCTAGATGCATCGTTAGTTCTATTGCGAATCTCGCTGTCCATGTTTGCTTTGTCATTAACAACGTTGCCTAAGTAATTGAACTGATCCACCACTTCAAGAGAATTTCCGTTAAGTGTAATGTCTATTTGGTTCACTTGATGAGGAGTTGACATAATCTTAGTCTTTCCAATGTTGATTTTAAGTCCCAAGGAATCATAGCTCTGGGCATACACATCTAAAAGTTCTTGAAGCTCTTCCGGCGTAGAGGCTAAAAGTGCACAGTCATCCGCATACTGGAGATCACAAATGAATCGTGTGCGTGTCTTCGTGAAAGCTCTAAAGCGTCCTATGTTAAAGAGACCGCCATCAAAACGGTATCTGAGACCTATTCCTCTGACTGTCAGTTTGTTGTCAACAATAATTGTTAGAGCAGTGGTAAACAAATTAAAGAGTAGGGGTGCCAGGACACATCCCTGCCTAACTCCAGTGAGGGTTTGGAAAGGTTCGGTTGCCTCATTATTATACATAACCTGGGCGTTGTTGTTTGTATGTAGACTGCGACATACTTCCACAAATTTTCTAGGGATACCTAAGCGGATCATAATTTTCCAGAGCACTTCCCTGTCCACCGAGTCAAACGCCTTGGTTAAATCAATGAAGGCCATGTGAATTTCTCCTTGATGTTCGAGTGCTTTTTCTTGAAGCTGTTTAAGTGTGAAGATTAAATCCGATGTGCCTCGGTTTAGTCTAAAGCCACTCTGTGTTTCAGGAAGTAACTTTTCCATAACAGGTGTTAGCCTATTTGCCATCGCTTTAGTGAGTATCTTCCCTCCAACAGCCAGGAGAGCTATACCCCTGTAATTTCCACAGTCCGCAGCGCTCCCTTTGTTTTTGAAGAGGTTGATTAAAAGTGTATCACGAAACTCCTGCGGAGCTTGACCACTTTCCCACACGACATCAAACAGTTTTTTGAGGTAGGGTATGAGCTCTGACGACACAGCTTTAAAGATCTCAGCTGGGAGTGAGTCGGCGCCGGGAGATTTGTTATTTTTTAGCTGCCCAATGGCGGTTAAGATCTCTTCCGTTGTTAGTGGTTTATCTAAGTCTTCGAAGGTGTCATATTGAGGGATAAGATTTATAATATCGTGATCGGCTTGACTTTGCTGATTAAGAATGCTAGAGTAGTGTTCTTTCCATCGGGCTCTTATTTCCTGGTCTTCTTTGAGGAGATTTCCATTTAAATCTTTAATAGGGCACATATTTTTCCGACTGGGGCCGTACACTGCTTTTACTTCTTGAAAGAAATTCCTGTAGTCGTGTGAATCGGCGTACCTTTGAATTTCTCTGGCCTTGCTTGCCCACCACTCGTTCTTTATTCTTCTGATTTCGCGTTGCGTTTCATACTTAGATTGGATAAAAGCTTCTGCTTTTGATGAGTCGTTGGGGTGGTTGATAGCGTTTTGGAAGGCAGTATGTTTGCGGTCAAGAAGTTCTTGTATAAAAGCTTCATTATCATTGAACCAGTCCTCCTGTTTCTTACTTGCTGCAGTGCCAAGAATTTCCTCACTCGCACTTTTTAAACTGTCTTTAATTTATGTCCAGGTAGCAGCGACATCTACAGAATTGGTTTCTTCTAGTGCACTCAAATTCTCTTGAACTTTTTGCTTTAGCTGTTCGACGGTTTGTTGGTCACGCAATTTACTAATACAGAGACGGAGTCTACCTTTTACTTGAGTTCTTCGGTGTTTGGGTCTCATAACAATTTTCATTTTAGAGACAACAGGACGATGATCGGTCCAACATTCGCTATCAATGCGCGCCTTTGTAATTTGGACGTCCTTGAGATGCTTCCTACGTACGATAACATAGTCCAGTAGATGCCAGTAACCTGATCTGGGGTGACGCCAGGTGCCTTTAAATTTATCCTTTTGTCGGAAAATGGTGTTTGTTATCACTAGATCATGTTCGGCGCATTTAGTTAGGAGTAGTTGACCGTTAGCGTTCATGTTGCCCAAACCGTTCTTGCCTATGATGCCTGGCCAGGTTTCTGCATCTCTCCCCACTCTAGCGTTAAAATCGCCAAGAATAACGAGTCGTTCCGTTTTAGGTATTCTACAGAGGGTTTCTTCCAGCTGTTGAAAGAAGCTTTCCTTGGTTCTTCACTTAACAACCCCATGATAGACAAAACCTCTGCAGTGCTCTGGTTAAAAGAAGGATATCTCCACCACGAAACAGAGGGATTCATTGTGGCAATTCAGGACTGCACAATCCGCACCAGAAACTGTGAAAAGTACATTTTAAAAACCCCAGGAACTATAGATATATGTAGAAAATGTAACTTACCTGGGGAAACTATAGACACATAACAGCGGGATATTTGGGAAGGCATAATCAGGTTGCCAAGGTTATCCACCGACAGCTGGCCATGAAATACGGACTGGTAGAAAATCCACCACCTTTTTATAAATACTTACCTTCTGCTATTCTGGAATCAGAAGACATCGTGTTATACTGGGATAGACCAATAATTACTGACCGCACAGTCGACTACAATCGCCCCGATATAGTAATCATTGACAAAACAAATAAAAAAGCCACCCTTGTCGACATCGGCTGCCCATTGACGAACAACCTTCAAAAAACAGAAAGGGAAAAGATTGAAAAATATCAAAATTTGGCAACAGAGATCCAACATATCTGGAAATTGAATCATCATGAAAAAGACTTCTTCTCCGTCTTGCATAAAATAACTGTCATATTACAAACCGGTGAATACCGAGAAAAAAAGAAAATAATAATATATTTATTATTTACCCAAAGAAAATAGATACAATAATATGAAAAAGAAAACACAAATTACACAAGGTAAATAAAGGGCTAAATGGTTCAGAATTCTGAATAAATCCAGATTATGTTCTTACACCAATGCTGCTATTTGAAAACACATTATGCCTCGGTATCATGCGAAAACTGTAAATTCTTCGTAATAAATTACAAATACAGCAACCAAATTCCCATAACTAAAGTATAAGTCATAGAGATATTAAGTCATAAATGTTTTTAGGTATATATTTAGAATAACCACTTTTGTTACTTTAGTATACACTTTGTACTCTTGATAAAGGCCTAAAAAGCAGAAATATTTGTAGAGAATTTTAAACATAATAATTGTATACATCTAAAAGCAGTGTTTACTTAAAAACAATCATTGTCAAGATGTTTCACAAGAAATCAACCACAAATTCATTGCAGTACGTTAAAATAATTTAAATTTAACATAATATTGCAGCTATCTTGATGTACTCTAACAATGATTTGTTTTTAAGGTGTTTAATAATTTTTTATCTAATGCTTTGAGAATTAAGTATGTTCATATAAATGCAGATAAGTTGGATAATTTCTTATTAGTTTGTGTTGTTAATTTTCTTTAATCTTAGTACTTTTATATGGGATGTTCAAATGGAAGAACATCGATGTAAATATAAAAACTTGGCAATTTCTTATCAGTGTAGAAATCTTACTTGAATAATTTTTAAATGTATTTCTCTAATGCTGCATGAAATTTCATTTAAAACATTTTAGGGACTTTTTCAAACTACAACTGCAAAAAATTTTTTCATTTCTCCAGCGACTGGCGTAAGTGTGAACATTTTTTAAAGCTAATCATAGAGAATATTTGACAACCAATAAAAGTAAAAATATGTATATAAAGTAGTACAGAATTATTGCATTACAGCGGCAGATTGTATCTAAAATACCCATATACAAAACACATTAATTTGCATAAGTACGCTACATCGATATACTTTTCCCTGAATATGTTAATATTTTTTATTGTTAGCGTTTTAATTTAACAGATCTGCCGATTACAAGTGTAGATATCACTGGTAACTGACTACACAAAGTATAATACCACCATGACCACCATATGCTATTATTGTGAGGTACCGTATTAAAAATATGGGGACAAGTCTGAGCCTAATAAGGGGTGACTTTCTAGGCACATATGAGGGTCGCACGCGCCGAAGAACTCGAGAGAAGAAGATCATTTCAAAAAGCGTTGGAAATGTTGGTGGTTAGATTTAAAGGACCATGCGGGATTCCCACGTATACTTCTCGGACTTTTCTATTGTATTTTTGAAATAACGACTTGTAAAATAATTGTCACGGGAAAGTAGGGTCGGTGGTGATGGTGGAGGAGGATTTTTTTTGTTAGAGCACTCTGCACCTTGTATTATAATATCCATAACGGTAAACAAACTGAATTGATAAAACATTTAAAATATGATGATAATAATAATAATAATAACAGGTTTTTATTGGTATAAAAATCAATATACATTTAAAAAATAGTTTGATACAAATGCTATGCCAAAAGGCAGAGTTTGGAACTGAGTTCCATTCTTTCACTTAACCCTAAAAAGAAAATACAGATAACAGCAATAAGAAAATAAGTAAATCATAAGTTACATAATTAATACCATGTGTCGTAGGTAGGAAGTATACACGGTGGCCCGGATTTAATTTGCGTATACAGAGATCTCGTAAACCGCAAGAGATACAAAGTTGGTTAAATGGGGAAGAAGTTTCCTACTTCGACGAGTAATAAAATGGTTCATAAAAGTTCAAGATATTCCGACGGGTTCCGGAGACATTCGACAAAATACGTAAAAGCTCATTTTCGTTCTTTACGTCTAGCGTTGTTAGTGTAAAAGATATCAAAAAAGATTCCTAAGGGTTTTTGTTATAAATGAAGTTTCCTATAATCTGCCGCCATAAAATTTACATTAAGACGTTTCGTCCCATCAGGACCACCTTCGGTTTTTTTTTAAATACGGACCTGCTTCTTTATTTCAAATTTTCATAGCCTGTGTAAGACTAAATACAATAATATGTTACACTTGATCATTTTTCTACGTTTCGTCTAAGCAAACATCATCAGTGTTGTTGCTTCTTATAAGACTGTTGTATTCTTAAGTAAAATAAGGTGAGATGGATCGTTTGAAAGCTTATTTAATAAGTACTCAAAGGCATCAATAAACATAGTGAGTGGCCTATCCACACACGGCGCAGGGTTTAAATTTTCTAATAGAAGAGATCTTATAAGTTGTAATTTAATAACTCCTGAGAATCGTTTCTTTATCTCGTTTAAAATCAAGTAATCTAAAATTTGTACCACCTGATTTCCCGTAAAAGCTTTCGCATAGTTGTAGACAGGCTTTTTTACACATCATTAATACGTATTTTGCATTTACTTTCTTTATCTTCCATCACGTTAGCTTTGTATGTCATGTAAAAACAATACTATTCTCATATTTATTTATCTGTCACATGTAATATTAATGTGTATTGCAGTGCTTTTCTGATCTTAAATCATTTAAAATTAAATAAATAACATGGTTCGTTGTACCGAAGAAAAGAAGAAAGATATGTACGATGTGTACATAAGATGTTACAGGAATGAAATACGGGCCGCTCAGAATTATGTACAATTGTACCCTGATAGACAACATCCATCGAAAAGGATGTTTTCTTACATTTCAAAAAATATGACGGAGTTTGGTAGCGTAAAAAAAGTAGAAGAACTACATATCGAAATCGATACAATACTGTCAATGAAATTAATGTTCTTGCACAAATTCACATAAACCCTGAAAATTCTACTAGACGAATTGCTCAAGGGTGCGGAGTTGGGCCCTCGACGGTGAAAAGAATTTTGAAGAAACATAAATATCACGATTATAAATTTCAAAAAGTCCAAAAATTGCACGTTGGAGACTTTGATAGAAGACTGGAATTCTGCCGTTGGTATAATAGAAAACTACGTATTGATCGTTTGTTATACACTAAGATATTATGGACAGATGAATGCACAATTACTAATAGTGGATTATTTAATCCAAGAAACAAACATGTGTATGCAACTACTAATCCACATTTAATCAAAGAATAGACCACAAGTCCGTTTTTCCCAAAATTTGTAGTGCGGTATAATCAATAATCGGATTATTGGATCCATTTTCTTGAATGGTACCTTAAATCAGTACCGATATCTGGATGTATTAGATGAAGTACTCGATGCAATTCCCTTAGAAGTAAGACAAAATCTTGATACTTCATGCAAAACGGTTGTGGTGCACATAATGCTGGAAGAGTTGCACAGCATCTTAATCAATGTATTCCAGGTAAGTGGATTGGTACCAATGCACCAATAAGATGGCCTCCCCGATTACCTTGTCTTAACCCCATGTATTATTTTGTATGGGGTTTCCTAAAGAATGAAATCTACGTCAAATCTATGCCAACTAATCAACAAGACCTTCGTCAACGAATATTAGATGCATTTGCGAAAATTACGCCAGAAATGGTTGCTAAAGCTACTTCCCAAATATCTAGGAGAATTGACATCTGTATTCAACAGAATGGACTACACTTTGAGCAACCTTTGTTAGTACTGTTTATTTGAGTGCCAATTTTTTCTAGATTGTTATAGCTTAGAATATTGTTTGTTCATTGATTTTGTTATTTGTTGTATTATGTTTATGAAATAGTTTTAATTTATTTTGTAGTTACAATCTAAATCATTGTCTATCTATAAAAATTATTATCTATTAAATTCAAACTATCCATCTCACCTTGTTTTACTTAAGAATACAACAGTCTTATAAGAAGCAACGACACTGATGATGTTTTCTTAGACGAAACGTAGAAAAATAATCAAGTGTAACATATTATTGTATTTAGTCTTACACAGGCTATGAAAATTTGAAATAAAAATAGCAGATCCGTATTTAAAAAAAAGAATCGAAGGTAGCCCTGATGAAACGAAACGTCTTAATGTAAATTTTATAACGGCAGATTATAGGAAACTTCATTTACAACAAAAACTCTTAGGATTTTTTTTGATATCTTTTATACTAACAACGCTAGACGTAAAAAACGAAAATGAGCTTTTACGTATTTTGTCGTATATCTCCGGAACTCGTCGGAATATCTTGAACTTTTATGTACCATTTTATTACTCGTCGAAATAGGAAACTTTTTCCCAATTTAACCAACTTTGTATCTCTTGCGGTTTACGAGATCTCTGTATACGCAAATTAAATCCGGACCACCCTGTATATGGAATTAAAAAAAAAGAAAATTAAACTAGAATTTACGAACTAATAATTAGAGAAAGAATAAGAATCGATAATTATGCAAACAAATTGGAACCGTATATTATTATAACATTGCAGAGTTAAGAAAAATTTATCAGACCTTCAAGCAGCAGTAAATGTAATTTCTTCTTAAAAATAATTAAAGACAACTCCTTTAAAGCAGACGGAATTTTGTTATAATATTTCGCAAAATAATACAAAAATGAACGCTGAAAAAGTGCAGTTTTATGTGCAGTATTGCAATATTTATGTCTAACATTAATACTATATGCAGTGTTCTAAACTTGATTTTGCTGAGCAAGTAACGAGAATCTTCATTTTTAATGATTTTATGAATTAACTAGCAAATATCCAAATCTCTTCTCTCTTTGACTTTTAACCAATTTAGTCCATAAAGTTTAGCAGATATATGGCCATATTTTTTTAAGCCAAATATAAATCGTTTGCAGGTGTTTTAAATCCGCTGTAAACGAGTATGCTCATATGTATTCAAAAATGGTCCATACACGACATCTGCGTAATTCAAACGTGACATAACCAATGACTCTCACAACAATGTCCTATTTTTAATAGACAACAAGTGTCTGCTGCCATATATTAATTTGAATTTAGTAAATGCATTTTTAACAATATTAGTTACATGTTCTGAGAATTTCAACGAGGAGTCTATAAAAAGGCCAACATTTTTGGATACATTGCAGTTGTAAGTCCTGATTGTTTATTATGTATATCTCCTGTGTACCTATCACATGAAACCTTGCACCCAAATAACATTACCTTGAATTTGGCGGGATTAATTGACAGACCATAATTTTCCGACCTGGATAATAGTACTTGCAAATCCTGATTTACTCGTCCACAAGCTGCAAGACAGTCTTTCTTCCAAAATAACAAATTTGCGTATCATCTGCATAAGATATAACTCGAGCAATATTTCAAACTATCTTGAAAGCCCGAGGTATATAATGTAAACAGAAGAGGACCTAATATGGAGCCCTGCGACACTTCGCAAAACAAGTTTAATGGGGTGGAAATATTATTGCCAGATCTGAATATGTGTTGACTATTAGATAAATAATTTTTAATTAATAAGGCTGCATCCTTATCAAATCTTTGGTCAGGTAGTGAAGTACAGATGAAAGAATTTCATGATTGATTAAGTCGAGGCTGGGCGATTATAAACATTTAACTCACGAAAGGATTTCTAGTCTAGCTGTTTTACTTGTTCTGCTGTAAGGAATAATTCAAGCCCTCTTTTCATTAATAATGGCAGTTTTAATATAATTATGCGAATTTTTAAATAATCCCAATGGGCAGGATTCTTAGATTTCTTAAATCGTAACGTGCTCCATCTCTTAGTTTGCACATAAACTTAACATTTTCTGTGAGCCATGGGGCTTTCTTTTTAGTAATTTTAGCTCGTTTAAGAGGAACGTGTATGTCAAATATGCCTAAAATTAAGGACGAGAGATGGTTAACTTTATCATTGACATCGCGCATCTCTAAATTTCCCGAAATGGGACATTGTGTAGATCTTGAAAATTCGGTTAGATAAAGTTCTTAAAATCCCGATATTGTCGAAAAACCGGTTCCTTAGGTAGAATTAAATAGCCAATATTACAGGAAACTAGACGATAATCAGCAATGTACGGGTCTATATTTTGTTATTTCTGGAAATACATACACTCCAATATGTCATAGACATATGAAGACTGAAAACAATATATTGCGGTGTATCAAGAGAATCTCTTTATTTTTAGACTTATCTCGCGACTTTTTTCCGACCTTTCAGGTGCAGCTTCATAAACGTCATATCTATTATTGTTGTGCTATTTTCGCATGCAATACTTAATGAGGAAATAGGTTATTATTACAATTTAATTGGCGTGGAAACTTGAAAAATCAGACAGACAAAATGCTATTTTTGTAAAACATTCTAATACATACACGTTATAAAAAATCCATTAATTATTATGACCTCGCTAGACACAATAACTTATATGCTGAAAATATTCTAAAAATAATTCTATTAAACGACAAAATCGGGAGGTATCTGAATTCACATTTTAAATTACTACATACGCCAAATGTTTATTTTGTCGCTTAGTATATTTCCTTGAAGGTTTAAACTGATTATTTAAAAAGCAATTCTTTGGTATTGACGTTTGTTTATTTAAATACATTACAACCTACAGGTTGACAAAATCAACTACAAGACAGCTGAAATATTCTGCTGTGACAGGAGGTTAAAGTATAATGCAAACACACACAATAGACATAATAAAATTGACATAGGTTTACTTAATATTAAGCAAAGGGTTATTATGTTATTAATGCCTGATGCTTTTACTTTAACTACATTTAGACTGCATCTAAATATGCTAAATGTTGTGTCCATTGTTATTGTAATTGTTCAATATAATGCGTACAGAAACGGCTTTAAGTTATGTGTGCCAGTGGCGGGAATTTATTGGGAGGGGCCTGGATTCCAAGAAGATGTTTAATAAAATGTTTTTTAATAATAGTGTGAAATATAATCGTTTGATGGTGGACCCCCCTGAGCTGAGGATCTATATGTTCTTCGAAGCCTCATCGACAAAGTTCCGCCACTGGATTTGTGTGTGGTTGCGGTATGACGTCTGATAGATATGCAGAGAATATACAAATTTATTTTCGCTAAAAGAGTGGACAAATCAGTAAACATTTTACTCATAATAATAATTATAGTTATACCAGGTGTGAGCGGAATCATATACACAAGCTAGAGTTTTCAAGATATAAGCCTTAAAATTAGCAGGAGTAATATACAGTACGGGCGGGTCCGGTATTAGGCGTACAGGGAAATCCTATACACTTATGTACGTCTGCAATACAGGTGAGAATGTCATCTAATGGAGTCTGATTGGGGTGGGGCGATCCAATGCGCTGTACGCTGGAGCTACTGTGATTGTCGGTGTTATGGATTTTTTTACTATTATTTGCTAGAGTACGTTGGGCCTCGGTCACAGGTAACCTAAGGGAATTTAAGTATAATCGCACTCAAAATAATTTTAACCTATTATATTTTCTCCTCTTTGAAATATATTAAAAGTAACTTACATCTATTTGAAAGAAATGCTAGTTTTCATAATTATAACACTGGCCATGACGACTTACTGTCTCTACCTCATCATAATACTGATGCTCTCTTTGAAAAATAACCTTTTACTACTCGGGTATTAGACTTTACAACAAATTGCCTAATGAGATTAGAAACATCGATAATTTTAACAAATATAAATCTGGTATTAACAAGTTTTTACTTGTAAAATGTTTTTATTCTTATAATGAATTTTAACTTGCGTTGTAACTGCTGTGTTTTATATTTACTTCTTTGTAATATCTCACGTAAAAACAAATCCTGTACTTTCTTTTTCTTCTTGACACTCACATTTGCATTGTAGCAGCTTTAGTGGATTCTGTGAGTCGAAAAAATAGGAAAATATTTTCTAACGCAACGAAACTAGTTACCCCCCCCCCGTTTTCGAGGATGCTGAGCACGATGGTGGTGGTATAGACTCTTTCTGAATTGACCGTCACCCCCAAACGGCCAAAAACAACCCCCAAAAGGGGTGAAACGCGAAAACACCGTCTTATATCGCGAAAAACTGCCTCACCTCCCGTTTTCGAGCATGCTGAACACGATGGTGGTGGTATAGACTCTTTCTGAATTGACCGTCACCCTCAAACGGCCGAAAACAACCCCTAAAAGGGGTGAAACGCGAACACACCGCCTTATACCGAGAAAAACTGCGTCACCTCCCGTTTTCGAGCATGCTGAACAAGACGGCGGTGCTTTTGAATTTCTCCGAGTCAACCCCATCCCTTAAACGGTCAATAACTACCCCCGACAGGGGTGAAACATGAATATACCTTATATACTGGAAAAAAACTGCGTCACCTTCCGTTTTCGAGTATGCTGAACATGATGGGGATTCTGGATCTTCTCCCCGAAGCAAAGCAACCCCTGAACCGGACAAAAACTACCCCGTGAGACCCTGCCTTATGAAGTGGATAAGAAAATTCCGATATGACAAAATGAATAACAAATCATTGAATACAAACCGGATGATGATTCCTCGTTTGTTGACTGATCTCTTACCCTAAAAAATAGGCGCATATATAGGGTCTGGTTAGGTTACTTGGTGATTTTCAGGCGGGGAAATCTGCTGTATGGAATCAGTGGTAAATTTCATATATTTTATTATATTAACTTATGAACATGTGTATTTGACGCATACAATTACTTACTTGCTATATATATAAAAACAAAACAGATTCCTTGACGCATACAACTACATATCCACTATATATCCATACCATACATTTTTATTGACGCATACAATGACTCATTACATGTAAATATAAAATATTATCGTTATAAAAAGAAATTTTCATTTACAAATTGATCTGCTCAATCTAACCTGCGGCGCTTGCAAGTGGAATTGCAATCGTCAATGGGTGGATTTTTTTTCATATACAACTGACTGACTAATTTTATGGCTATATCACCAAGTTGCTGCGGAGATGCGTTCTCATTGAGATAGATCTCGCATTCTCCGCGCAACTTGCTGTCTTTTTTTAAAATTTCCAAATTTTTTTTTCCCGTGATTGTAAAAGGCTGAAGTTGTGTCACACACAGGGGTTGTTTTTGGCCGGTGGGGGTGACGGTCAACTCAGAAAGAGTCTATACCACCACCATCGTGTTCAGCATGCTCGAAAACGGGAGGTGACGCAGTTTTTCGCGATATAAGACGGTGTTTTCGCGTTTCACCCCTTTTGGGGGTTGCTTCTGGCCGCTTGGGGGTGACGGTCAATTCAGAAAGAGTCTATACCACCACCATCGTGCTCAGCATCCTCGAAAACGTGGGGTGACGCAGTTTTCTCAATATAAGACGTTGTTTTCGCGATTCACCCCTTTTGGGGGTTGTTTTTGGCCGTTTGGGGGTGACGGTCAACTCAAAAAGAGTTTAAATAAACCACCGCCATCGTGTTCAGCATCCTCGAAAACGGGGGGGGGGGGGGGGGCGGTAACTAGTTTCGTTGCGTTAGAAAATATTTTCTTTATTCGAGGTTTTTCCTACTCACAGAATCCCCTACTTAAGTAATTAAGATATTTAACCTAAATACACAAGTCTGCCACGTCTTCCTAAAATTATCATATGATTATATACTTATATTGAGTAAATGATGGTTAAAATGCTAATAATTACGTAATTCTAGATTAACCATCTACAAAATCATGCATATATTTCATTTGGACGTTGTTTATTGTTATTAAATGGTCTTTTAAAACAAAGATATTTTGTTCGAAAATAAACATTTCCATGGCTACTTGTTCTTTCGGAGATTTGTCATTTCGTATTATTAATATTTCGATGAAAAGTAACAATCTTGCTTTATTGACGTGTGGTGTGGACCAGATAAGTTAATGTATGCAACCGGTGATGCAACTCCAACCATACCTGAAAGTGACTTAGTGTTTAGCCTAAAAAAATGTTGAGGTTATCTTAGTAATTAGTATCACGTAAATATATGTTTTAAATACACATAAATTACATTATTAAATGCTGAATTTCTCAGCTTACATGATTTTGCAATGGCGATAACCGATTTTATTTCGTCCCTTTCTGAAAATCCTTATTTTGGGGCCGGCTTCGGGCTGTTCGGCGTAGGAGCAGGAGCAGCCCTTCTACGTAAAGGAATGCAGGTCTCTATGATATACTTCAGAAGGCATTATATGATTACACTGGAAGTTCCTTGCCGTGATAAGTCATATCAGTGGTTATTGCATTGGATGACTACGAAAGGTGCAAGACAAACACAACATTTAAGTGTGGAAACTAGTTTTGAACAAAAAGATAGTGGCCATGTGATAACTAAGTATGATTTTATACCTAGTATAGGAACCCATTTCTTTAGGTAAAAGGTTTTTTAAGTAATAGTACCTTACAATTGTTTAAATAAATACGTTGTAGGTACGGAAGGACTTGGATTCGAGTAGAAAGAACGAGAGAACAGCACACGTTAGATTTACATATGGGCACTCCTTGGGAAACTGTGCAGTTCACAGCATTTGGAAGAGATAAGGGGCTTTATTTCTCAATTTTAGAAGAAGGTATAGCAATAATGTTGGCTTAGTTTATTTTGGTGGTGATTTCATAAGGGTTGAGTATCTGAGCATAAAATATCAAAAAGAGCGTAATATGTATAAAAACAAACCTTTTGGTGAAAACACTGTCATTTCTTGATATTGATTTGACTACGCTGAGATCGCTAAGGTGTTTGTTATAAGAATCATTAATATTGAACACATAAAGTAGCTCCTAATATCTACTGCAATTACTAAAATATACCTTATAAAATATTTTTGTCAGCTAGACAGATGGCGCTGATACAGCACGAAGGAAAAACTATAATGTATTCAGCGTTGGGTAGTGAATGGAGGCCATTTGGACACCCGAGAAGAAAACGACCTATCTCGTCGGTTATATTAGATGATGGCATAAGTGATAGGATTTTGAATGATTGCCAGGAATTTACTTCAAATCCGTCTTGGTATCTAGAGAGAGGCATTCCATATAGAAGAGGTAGGTGACGTACTTACTATGTATATATATACAGCCATTAACGATTATTATATCATATCTTGGTCGTCCCAGGGGCCTCATGGGTTATGTTTTTTTGAAGGGTTTCGGTCAAAGATGATACTGCCAGTCGCAAAATCATGGATAACTTAACACTTGTGGCTTACGTTGTTTGGTTATGTCTGCAACTCTCACTTTAGAATGACAATATAGGTTTATTTCAAAATAAAGCAAAAAAAAATGTAATATCCTATTTTTGTTTTTTGTAACCTCAAAAGTAAACAAGTTTGAACGACCTTGAATTGTAATAATAATAATAATAATAATAATAATAAGGTATGACTGTTCATTTGGAGTAAATTTCATTTATGTGTATTGTGGATAAAATTTGGATAATGCAGGCATCTGTATATAGCAAGCAATACATTATTAAAAAGTTTAGCCTCAAAAAAATAATATCTAAAATAAAACAAAAACGTCTAGTTTCCAACGTCCCCCAGGGGTGGTTACACAACCTTGGTCACTTACCATCTTGTACAAAGAATTACCTCCTGTAAATTATCAGTTTATCAATATCAAACCTGGGGTATAGGGGTGGCTGCGGTCAAATCCCTCGAAGGACCTTCTGTTCTACGCAAGGGAACAACAATTAGTCAAAAAAACTGGGGAAAATAACGGTTTCACAGAAAGGGGGACTTTGGGGATGTTTTTTGACCAATTTGAGGGAGTTGCGGCCGTGGAAAAATTGGTTTGACCCCGGAAATCAATTCAGCACCCTCGAAAACAGTCCCAGTAACAAACATTCAGTAGTTCATTCGACTCCTTCAATGGACTAGTATGCGCTTTCCTTATGACGCAATGAAACGAAAACGAGAATGAAGCCATCAGATATGCACCCCTTGTTGATTCAGTATATAAGTCGTATCTCTTGTTTTGACCTTATTGCTTATGATTTAAAGAATGATAATTTCTAGGCTATTAAAGTCACGCAACGAAGAGATGTATTTATTTCTCTTTGACTGATGTTTTATTGCAGACTTCACCTTTACTAAGTACTTCAACTATATTAATTATGGTTAATAGCCGCATACACTTTAATTAACACTGTATTTTTATGTAAGAAGATTCAACTAGCTAGGCGTAAACTTGCATAAATTTTTATTTTTAGGGTACCTGTTGTATGGACCACCTGGTTGTGGCAAATCCTCATACATTACAGCGCTAGCAGGCGAGCTAGGATTTTCTATATGCGTCTTGAATTTATCCGAGAGAGGTCTAACCGATGATAGACTCAATCATTTGCTTAGTGTCGCGCCACAGCAAAGTATAGTCTTATTAGAGGATATTGACGCAGCTTTTGTATCAAGAGAAGATACTCCTCAACAAAAAGCAGCTTACGATGGTTTAAACAGGGTTACGTTCAGTGGGTTGTTAAATTGCTTGGATGGCGTGGCTAGTACAGAGGCCAGGATGGTTTTTATGACTACAAATTATCTAGAGAGGTAAGTACTAGGAATTTGTATAATTGATTGTCTGATGCAACTACTTTTTGAGACAGTAAAGAACCTCGCACGGAATGATAGGAAAATGGCCCTAGGTTGTAGATTGTTTTGCGGGGTCGTTTGGCTTCGAACAGCCTTACTTCACTTCGACCTAAAAGATCTTTTGCGATTTACCCTACATCTAGTGGTTATCCTAGGATTCCCAGACTTTTTACAAAGCTTGTGATTTTCCTGGGGGCTAATTTCCCTATGTCTTCAGGCGTTAATTCTGCCTGTTCTAGGAATTTTAGCCTAGTGCGGACTAACACCTTGCATTCACAAAGTATGTGTTCCGCAGTTTCGATTACAGTATCACAATATCTGCATTTATTATCTACTGCCTTGCCCATATTCTTGAGATGGTATCTCAAGGGGCAGTGGCCAGTTAGAAGGCCTGTGATTAGCCTTAATTCGGACTTTTCCAGTTCGAGAAGCCTTGTGGCATTCTTTGTCGAATAAGTTATAAACTTTTTCGCTTGTCTTTGGCCTGGAGTATTCCTCCAGTAGGACTTTTTCTGATCCTTTTCCCATTCTTGGATCTCCTCCGCTATATGTCCCTTGGCTAGGCCACAAAACGGTTCGGGTCCAATGAACGGCGCTTCAGCTCCTTTTTTTGCAAGGCTATCAGCAAGTTCGTTTCCTTGTACTCCCTCATGCCCTGGCACCCACATCAAGGTAACCTTGTTGTTATTAGCCAGTTGCTTCAGGGATTGTCTGCATTCCCAGGCAATTTTAGATTCAAAGGTATAGGACCTTAGAGCCTTTAGTGCTGCCTGGCTATCTGAAAGTATATAGATCTTTGCCCTTCGGATGCCTTTATTTAGGCATACCTGGGCACACAGATCTATGGCATAAATTTCTGCCTGGAAGATGGTTGGGGTGTTTCCGAGGGCTTTGGATAGCCTACAATTCGGCCCTGCTACTCCCACTCCTACCCCTTCAGCCATCTTGGATCCATCTGTATACCAGATAAGTGACCCCTGTTCCAGTCGCAGTGACTCCATCTTGCTCGTCTGATGACTTTCAATTAGCACGTCAAACGGGCAGTCAAAGTCTTGTTAGACTGGCATTGAGTCAGTGGGTTTGGTCATGGACTTCAGATGGATTTCCTCCAGAATCCTTAAGTGACCAACCAGATCAGCTGGTTTGAATTTATATGCCTGGTGCAGTCGTAAGGTACTGAGTGCCGCCTCCTTCCTTACATGTAAGTGCAAGGGAAGTAGGTCAAGCATAGCCTCCATAGCTGCTGGGGGACACGAGTGCATTGCTCCTGTAGTCCCTAAACAGGCAAGGCGTTGCAGTTTCTGCAACTTTCCCTCGGTTAAATTGCACCAAATTTTAGTATGTTACAGGTCTTGGCCACCTGAACAGTGTAGTTCTCATGGGCACAATGCTCAAAACTCAATATAGCACAAGCCACTACTTGTTGAAGACAGAACCAGCGTGGAATCAAAGAACTAGTATACTGTTCCTACTCTACATGAATTAACGTATCTTCATATTTACGTATTTCAATAGTGCTGTATACTCATGTATATGCGATCGTATGTGTGGCATTAATCAGGCATATGTATAGAAATAATCCTGATAAAAAAACCCTAATGCTAAAACCATTGATGAAAACTAAGTACGAGCTTTGTAATGCAAAATACTTGAAAATCAGGGGCACCAACCAATAGAAGTCCCTTAGAAAATCTAGTTATAAATCAGGGATACCAACTTTTAAAAATAAATGTCTAGAAAATCAGTATGGATCAGTGCTACCAACATGGAAAAAAAGCCCCTAGAAATCCAGAATCCCTACCACTAGAGAAATTAAGTAGATTTCAACTGTTCAAGTGTTAAATCTTCTATCATATAATACCGGGTGTAACAGTATTATGGTATACCCCCCTTTTCTCCTTTAGTTTTGAAGATAATTGATTGAAATTTAGGATATACTACATACATAATAGGCGGCACTTTTTGACATACAATTGATTTTTTTTCCACTTCCAGTTTCGTCAGAAGTGACACTAACTTTCGATTTTGAAATGGAACACCCTGTATATTATTGCATTTTTGAATTCTGCATAATTTTATGAATTTAACAATGTCAAATAAGTGACATAAATTTTTACTGTGTAAGACAGTATGCCCACTATCATAATTATTTAAGTAGTAAAATTAGCGAATTTTGCGTTACGTAATTTGTGGACGACCCCTTATATAATTTAAAGTAATCCTTAAATAAACTGTCCTTTAACAGGTTAGATCCTGCATTAATACGACCAGGCCGCGTGGACCTTAAGGAATATATAGGATGGTGTTCACAAAACCAAATCGAAAGGATGTTTTTGAGGTTTTATGATGGAGAAAAAGCAAAATCTCAGGCAAAAGTATTTGCAGAAAAGGTTATATCGTTTAAGAAAAACGTGAGCCCGGCACAAATTCAAGGCTTCTTTATGTTCCATAAACATTCTAACCCACAGGAAGTGATTGATAATTGTAAAGTGATATGGGAACTATAGTAGGACCACCGTTAGTATTATGGAAAAATATTTATTGCATTATCTGTATAATATTGTGTATATTTGTATTATATCGTGTCAAATATTGGATGCAGAATTCCATAAAAATTGAACGTAAAATTAATAAGAAATAGAACATATTAAAGTCATTTTGAACTTTTTATTTGTGGTTATTAATTGCTACCTTCCACTCACGTTGACATTAAAAATAATGCCATCCATATTGATCATCGTCAGCTGGATTACAAAACTGTATAACGATAATCTGCTAAATCAAGCAAATGTATTATAAGCCACTGCAATTGTAGATTGTTTAAGGGGCCGCTTGGCTCTGAGTCTTACTTCCACTTCGACCTAAAAGATCTTTTGTAAATTACCCTACAACTAATTATTACCCAGGATTCCAATACATTTTGCAAAGCTTGTGTTTTTCCTAGTTTCCCTATGTCTTTAGGCGTTAATTTTGCCTATTCCAGGTACAGTTCATGTAATGTTGCATTCACGTCATCATTTTATAATTTCAGGATCAAATCATCTTGAGGTCACACAGATGGCACGCATGAACGTATCAACATATCCAATAAACAAGTATTTTATAATGAAAATACAATGAATTTTAACATTTGCCGCCGCCATTTTGAGGATAGTTTCTTTACAGTAAAACTAAAACATTAACAAAATATTTACCTAATTACAGGAAACTTAAAATATCACAATAAGAATAGAATAGAATAATAATTTATTTCAAAACATAGTACATGAATATTAGGTAAATATACAGAATTAGGATTGAAAAAATGTCAGTTTTCAGCTAGGATTGAAATTAGAGATATTAAATTTAACATCAAATATAAAAGTAAAGAAGGTTAAAATATACATATATGTATAAATACATTTACACCAGATATACACGTATATTAAAATATAAATACACAAAAGATAACAGTCTATTTATTTAAAACATGATAAATTTATGATATTTGGGTTAGATATTTTATGAAATCCAATCATACACATACATAAGACATATTCAGTCAGTTATTGAAGAGGGCTCCATATTTAATAAGTACTGAAATGTTCTCCTTCTAAACAGATTAAATTTTTTTTTTATTTTTCATTGTATTTAGTAGTTTATTGGATAATTTGATACAAGAATAACCAGTGCTGCGCTCAGATAGTGTCAGTCTATGGTTTGACATATTATAACCAATCAATGTGGCAGGCTATTTGTAGGTATTATGAACCACCTTCACCCAAAATTTCATTTGATTCGGGTAAGATTTGCCCAAGTTATCCCAAAATCAATTTTTGGTAAAAAAGACGTGCATATATATGAATTATAGGAGGGAGGGTGAACGTAACATCACGAAAATTTAAGTAAAGGTTCCTTGAACATTGACAATAAAAGGATCACATTTTTGATGCTTAATTTACAGTTTACGAGATCCAAAAAAAATTTAAAATCGAAAATTGCCTCAAAAGAGGTTTAATTTACCCCTGAGTTTAAAACAACGTTCTGACACTTGCAGAAGGTAGATATTCCAGGAATATATTATTTTTAAGACAACTAACAACTACCTAAAGTTTGGAATCTCTACAAAAAATTGTATAACGCTTCAATTCCATTATTTAACTTAATGCGGACACAAAGTATATGTTCCGTAGTCTCAGTTGCAGCTTCGCAGTATCTGTATTTATCACCTGCTACCGTGCCTATGTTCTTGAGATGATATCTCAAGGGGCAGTGGCCTGTGAGAAGGCCGGTAATCAGCCTTATTTCGGACTTTTCGAGTTCGAGGAGTCTTGTGGCATTCTTTGCCAAATAAGTTATAAATTTTTTCACTTAAGGATTTCTTCTGTTCTTTACCCACTTTTGTGGGTCCCTTGGAAAAGCTACAAAGCGGTTCGGGTCCAAAAAATGCCGCTTCAGCTCTTTTTTGCAAGGCTGTCAGCTAATGCACTAGATGAGGTGACAGTGTATCAAAAGCAGAAGACTGTTTCATTAGAATAATTATAAAGATTCAAAAGAATAGTTACAATACGCACTTGGTTTATTGTTTCAAACCGAGGCACATCGGATCTAATCTTCACACTTAAACAGCTTCAAGAAAAAGCACTCGAACATCAAGGAGAAATTCACATGACCTTCATTGATTTAACCAAGATGTTTGACTCGGTGGACAGGGAAGTGCTCTGGAAAATTATGCTCCGCTTAGGTATCCCTAGAAAATTTGTGGAAGTATGTCGCAGTCTACATACAAACAACAACGCCCAGGTTATGTATAATAATGAGGCAACCGAACCTTTCCAAACCCTCACTGGAGTTAGGCAGGGATGTGTCCTGGCACCCCTACTTTTTAATTTGTTTACCACTGCTCTAACAATTATTGTTGACAACAAACTGACAGTCAGAGGAATAGGTCTCAGATACCGTTCTGATGGCGGTCTCTTTAACATAGGGCGCTTTAGAGCTTTCACGAAGACACGCACACGATTCATTTGTGATCTCCAGTATGCGGATGACTGTGCACTTTTAGCCTCTACACCGGAAGAGCTTCAAGAACTTTTAGATGTGTATGCCCCGAGCTATGATCCCTTGGGTCTTAAAATCAACATTGGAAAGACTAAGATTATGTCAACTCCTCATCAAGTGAACCAAATAGACATTACACTTAACGGAAATTCTCTTGAAGTGGTGGATCAGTTCAATTACTTAGGCAACGTTGTTAATGACAAAGCAAACATGGACAGCGAGATTCGCAATAGAATTAACGCTGCATCTAGAGCACTCTGGGGACTTAGAGAGAGAGTATTTGACAACCACGACCTTGCTTTGTCAACGAAAATGGCTGTCTACAGAGCAGTTGTCATTCCAACACTGCTATATGGATGTGAAAGCTGGGTCACTTACCGTCGTCATGTGAAAGAATTAGAACGTTTTCAGCAAAGACACCTCAGAAGTATGATGAAAATCCGTTGGTTCCATCACATATCAAACGTGGAAGTACTCAGGAGAGCAAAGAGCCTTCCAATTGAGGTGCTTATTTCAAGAGCACGCCTAAGATGGGCAGGCCACGTTCATCGTATGCATGATAACCGCCTTCCTAAATGTACACTTTATGGTGAATTGCTAAGCGGTAGAAGAAGGCGTGGCGGTCAACGAAAGAGGTTCAAAGACGTTCTCCATGAAAATCTAAAATCCTGCGGTATTCCAGACGAGCAATGGGAACAACTTGCAGCGGACAGAACCGAATGGCGAGGGGTTGTGGCCAGCTATCAAGGAAATGTTGCTGCAAGAAGGCCGAATCCAAGACCTAACCAGGTCTATGTTTGTCCTGACTGCGGTCGACATGTGCTCTCCCGAATTGGCCTCTATAGCCATAGTCGTGTGCACCGTAGATGAATGGGAATTACAATAGACTACACCTTTTACTTGTTTTTTATTACACACGATCTATCGACTGTAACATTTTTTTTATAATCGGACTCGAAGTAAGGGCTAATAATAATAATTGTTTCATTAGTTTTGTTCAGATTTCTCTGACATATGTTTCGACCTTGCGACCATTATCAAAGTCTTAAAAACTCAATGGACATATGTTTCGACCTTGCCACCATTATCAAAGAGTTTTAAAAACTCAGTTTGTAGAAGGAGACCTGAGTGTAAAATTAGGCTTTCATACCGACTTCAACCTCACATTGTCATCTCACTTACGGAATTTTCATCTGGGGGAGCATGTGCAGTGGCACATGAACCATTCCTATGTCAAAGAAAGTTTGTAAGAGAAATGGCAAATGCCGGATATAGAGAGCATGCATGTCCTATTTTCACCAGGATGGAAATACTCACCCTACCCAGTATGTATACATATACTAGAAACTATTCCATATAGACATAAAAATAAAAGTAAATATACGGCTGATGCATTGATACACGAATATAACGCCAGAAACAAAAATGTCTTACACTTACCAAAAGTAAAATTATATAAGACCACTTAGCAATCAAGAGTTTTTACAATTAAAAATTTATAATACGCTACCAGAGGCATGAAAGAATTTCTCACAAAAGAAATTAAAATATACCGTTAAGAGGGCTTTAGTGGTGCAGGCATTTTACATGATTGATGAAATTTAACTGGGTTTAATAAATAAAAATAAATAAATAAAATAGGAATTGTTGGTTTCGATAAAGTTAACGTTATATATTAATCTGTCTTAAATGTTTTTAGAATGTAGTGGGGAATGTTATCTCCTTTTAGTTTTTTATGGACTTAAGCAAAAGTTGTATTTTTGTAATTTTACAGGATATTAATAAATGCATCTATCATCTATCTATCTAATTCGTTTACTTCTATTCCTTCATGCCATGACACCCTCATCAAGGTAACGTTGTTGTTATTGCTTCAGAGAATGTATATAGATCTTAGCTCTTCGAAGGCCTTTATTTTGGCATCCCTGAACATCTATAGCATAAAAGCTGCAATCAGCTCAAAAATAAACAAATTTAAACATAATTTAGTGGATTAGATTTTCCAAAGTAAAATTTGAAAAAAAAATGAATATTCAAAAACATCCCAAGGTACGTGCCTCTCGCACCTCTCTTGTGGGGATGAAAAATCATTTTTCCCAACAATTTATCTATTAATTTTATAGAAAAATTAGATTTTGTATTAAAAAACCCTTTATATTTCTTATAATTATTTTATATTGCAATTTATCAGATTTTATAGAACATTTAGGTCTTAGCTTTCTGCTCAGAGCTCTTCCTCTTTGCTTTCTTATCTTTTTTTTTACGGAACTTGCCGAAACCTTTTCTAACCATGGTGCCCCTCCACCAGGCTTGAATTGTTGTGGCTGCCTTGTTTCTCTTTTCTAAATCTGCTCTAATTTCTTCCTGTTTTACCTTGTACTCTTTATAACTGTCTATTTCTTTCTGTCGACTCGAATACTAAAAAAAAATTAGGTATGCATAAAACTCATTTACAAGAAATGTTACATAATTACTAGTGCCTTGATCTTAATTGTCGCTTCTTGTTGTTTCTCCCGCTCTTCTTTCAACTCACTTATCTTTTCATCTAGTTCCTTAAGATGACTTTCGTATTTTTCCTTCCATTTGTCTATTTCACATTCCAAATCCTACGAATTTTTTAATTTACGTTAACACAAAATGTGGCAGACTATGGAACGGTCTACAATCTACCCTTTATTTTGGCTGACAGCATCGGATATGTGTGATGCATTATTTGATTTTTTTAGTGGGTACTAACAAAATTCCTAGCCTTATTAGTATGAATCTTATGGCATTCACGAATGTGCTAAATAACACAGGCCCTGGGTAAAATCCCTGAGGACCTTCAGCAACTGCCTGTGTTTCACTGGTTTTATTTATTTCCCTTACAATTCATCAGCATATTTGGAAGAATATTACGGATAAGTAATTATTTTCAAGAGATTGGCAGATTGGATACAGACTAAATACAGACATGACGATAATTTTATATTACATCACATTATATTTTATATAAATGCCCCGCATATAAATTTATTGTACTTTAAATATTTATAGTTATACCTCAAGTGACTAAATTTTGTAGAGTACAACAAAAATTATTATTTATATAATTATTTCAATTATTTCCCCACAGACTAGGCAACTGTATACGCATGCTGGCGGTATCAACGGTTGCCTAATGAACGTAGCTGTGTTAGAGATTTGAAATGATACATTTTATTAGAAGATAAACACCCAGCTATTTTATATGTGCCAAACAATCAATGAAAGGTTACAGCTGATATTTTTTTAAACTCCTGTTTATGAAGACGTTTCAGCACTATTAACTTTTTACTTTTGTGACAATGAATTAAAATATAAAACAAAAATAACATTTTTTTCCTCCTAAATGGCATTATATTATTAGCAAAATGTATAATAAAATTATATACATATATCTACATATATTAAAATAGTCGCAGTGTGGTTTTTATTATCCTTCAATGTTTTCTCTTAAAATCCCACTCTGGAATATGTTTTAGAGTGATAAAAGAGGACTTTTAGGAATATATAAATTGCCATTACATCCCTAGCTATTTAAGTGAGCTAACCCAAACCCCAAATTTTACTGCATGTTTAATATTACCGTTTGCATTTCCTGATAAGCAGCCAAAATTTCTTGATGAACTCTTGTTTCTTTATACACATCAGAATCAAGTTTCCTAATTTTATCCATTTTTTGTTGCTCATTTCTTGACAATAATATTTCCGTCATTTCCATTTTCGAGTTCTGCCATTTCCGCACATAGTTCTGTTTGATTTCGCTCTCAGTTTTAAAGTCCTGAATAATATATGAACAATATTAGAAATAGAAACAGATTATCAGGATGATAAAATGATCTACAGAACACACAATTATATGACCTACTGCGAAGTAATTTTCAATTATAAATTATGTTCGAGAAGTGGTTCGGATCCCACTAAAAACTGTAGGTCCCCGTCTCTTTTTTTCAGACAAATCTAAATCTACTAGTCTTAAGAAGATTATTTAGATGACCTGGAAGGCAATTGAAAACATTTATAAGCAAATAAACAGTGTCATAAGGAATTAAACATTTCCTTGTTACAAGTTGGGTTAAACTGAGTAGTTGTGCTAAAATTTGTAAACTGTTTGTAAGCTTTTCTTTAAATACTTATGGCTATTTTTATTATTATTATTATAATTCCAATGTTTAGTAAAATTGAACGGGTTACTACTTAATAACAAATTTATGACCTGTAGGAAGATTTTTAAATAATTCTGTATTTCTATTTTGCCTATATATTTAAATATAGGGACGATAGCTTAGTGGGTTAACGCGTTTAGCTTTCGCTCTGTGCATACCTAGCAAAACCTACTGCGAAGCAATTTTCAAATATACATTATCACCAAAAAGTGGTTCGGATCCCATTGTAAACTGTAGGGCCCATGTCTTTTACTTAGACAAATTTAGATCCCCTTGATTTAGGAGAGTCACTCAGGTCACCTGGAAGATAGTTAATACTATTTATAAACATTTATTTTATACATAGGAAAAATTTGGATGTAAACTTTCTATTTTTTGCCTCATACGGATTCTTATTCAAAGTTTTATTTCCGAAACCCATCTTATTTCGAAATACAAGAATAAAAAATGCACTAATTGTCTAGTAACAAACCGCTAGGTTTTTAGGAGTATCTGTCAAACAAGAGAGCTAATTGTTCTATCGTTGTGGCTAACTTACTTAATTCAGTAAAAGCTCTGTTACTCATACTTGAAATGCAGGCATATATTCAAATTCATCAATCGTCATGTTTTCAAAATCCATAGAACAATATTTATTTACCCAAAAATCAAAAAGTCAATAAAAAAATAAATGTAGAATATTTCAAACAATTGTCGATTACTATCGATCTACGCCGCTGATCGATACTTGACTGTGAACTTGTTGCTTATTTTTAGTGCACCGTCGGCAGGTAGTAGTAGCGGCAGTCGCTGTCGATAGTCTACGTACGGATCTATACATGTTAATAGCGAATTACTATGTTTAAAAATTTTAATGATGGAGAATTTTATAAACATTGAGCAGACGACAAACATTGTACTTTGTTATGATGCGGCGAAAATGCCCGTCAAGTTCCCATGTTTACACGGAAAAAACTTCTGTGTCAGCTATTCAACAATTAAGGGACCATGGTCATTTTCAATCCGTTACTCATGATAGGGGTCGTACGGGCTCTCCAAGGACACTGCATGCGGAACCACTAATTTTAGATGCCGAAGAAAATCCTGAAGTACTTAAGTATTCCCTGGCTTTCTGCACAAATTGGAGTGTCCGAAGTTGTAGTGTGGCGTACTTTGAACGAACATGGGCTGCATTTTTATCACTGCAGAAAGTGCAACCTGGAGATGAGCTTCGACGGCAACATACTAACTAAATATTAACTTTATGCGTGTGTCCGTTTTCAGTTTTAGGTATTTATAATTCGATTATTTTGTGCAAATTTGGCAACACTGTAAACTGGGCTGAATAAAAGTGAAGAATTTACGTTGTGTGAATTTTGTGTGAATTCGATTGACTTGGGGCTCCAGACTGATGTCATCAACACTGATTTTTCCAAGGCCTTCGATAGGCTGGATCATAATATTCTCATTATGAAACTTCGGGCTCATGATTTTTCGATAAACATGCTTAATTTTTTCTCTTCATATCTTAGTAATCGTAATCAGTATGTTGAATGCTCTGGTTATCAGCCGGTGGAGATCTTGGCGACGTCCGGCGTTCCACAAGGATCAAATCTGGGTCCACTACTCTTTGATAACGATATAACTTGTGACTTAAATATTAACTGTCTAATTTACGCAGATGATTTGAAAATATATTGCAATATTCAAAACAATGAGGATTGTATAATTCTCCAAAATAATCTTGATAAAATTAATGAATGGTGTTATGCTAACAAATTACCATTGAATGCAGCTAAGTGCAATGTGATGACATATTCTCATCAGACTAATGCAACTACCGTTACAATTCTCTGGATAACACAAATAGGCCTGAAACTCTTCAGGATTTAGGTGTGACTCTTGATTGAAAGTTCTTCTTTACTCATCATATTAGCAATTTTACTTCAGATTGCTTTAAAGCTCTGGAGTCTATTATTAGAAACTCAACTGTTTTTACCAGCATTAGTATCTTAAAGTTGCAATTCATTACATTTGTAAGACCACGATTTGAGCATGCCGTTATTGGTGTCCTCCTTATAATATTCATATTCAAAATCTGGAAAGAGTCCAGTGAAGATTTCTAAAAGTTTGTTGAAAATAGTATATATACCTACCGGTAGGTGTGCCTAACTCAGATATGCTTGACAGATTTTCTCTGGATAACCTGCAGATTAGAAGAGAGTAATTTCAAATTATATTTTTGTATAAATTATTAAACATCGTAGACTGTCTCCAAATTCTGTCAATGTTGAATTTTCATGTACCGAGGTTATCGGCACGTGAATGGACAACTTTTCATTTAGATACCTCCAGAACTAGTGTAAAAAGTTTTCTCCATTACACAGAACAGCTAATCTTATCACAATACGCAAGATGCTATAGACATTGTTCACTGCAGTATAACCTCCATTAAGAAATCATAATGTTATTTACGATATTCACGATACTGTATATGTTTTATTGTATTTTATTCATATTTTATTCCTTTAATTAGTGCTATTCCTGTTATATTGTTATATTAGCATTTATATTTTTGTACGCCTTCTCTTAAGGTATACTTTTTTCCCCATTCTGTAATTGGATTATTGTAATCTGTTGAATGATTGCAGATTAAATAAATAAATAAATAAATAAAGCCGGTTCTAATCCCCTTTCAATGCTCTATAAATCTAAGTAATAAAATACTAACCTCTATTTCATCTTTAATTCTTCCAATATTAGCTATACACTCCTCAATTTTTCGGTGGTATAACTGCGTATCTTCCTCCAGAACACGTTGGAGATTCCGGAGCTCAGCTCTTTTCTTTAGAGTATCATCTTTCAGCTTTTCTTCATCAGATTTCATCTTCTTAAATACATTGATAGTATTTAAAAGTTGATCATACGTTCCGCTGTTCTTGAATTCCTCTACAGTAGCTTTTACAACTGCTAAAATATAGGCACATCTATATTTGAAGTTTAATACATTATCGATGGTGCTCTGAGTGGTCTGCGGTGAAATTTCTGAGAATCTCTCTTCTATCGTTTTATATGTGACGTCTATTTGATCCACTTCTGGCCAGTTGTTAATCGTTTTCAATATAAACAGTTGATCTAATACTTCTCCAAGAATGCAAATGCATATTTCCGAGGCAAGATTCTGGGGTAAGAAATCTATGCTGTTAATATTTTCTTGAAGTTCATCCATATTTATTATTTTTCTTATGGTAAAAATGCATTTGAACTTTTATGTAGGCAGAACTGGTACATACGAATTAAAAAGCAAATCGTATTATATAAAATTCTGTTTGTTTCACAGCAACTATATTGATTTAACAAGCAATGACTTTCGGATTGGCGGCAGTTTGACTCACTGGGCAAATATTTTGTTTGGCTCTTTGTAGGTTATTGATAAATAATTATACAGTAAGTATGAGAGATATAATTAAAGTGAAATTTTAATAAGTGAAAAATATTTATTTTAACAAAACATACTGTGTTCTTTCTAACATAAGAGATATTAGACAAAAAGTTTTAAATTCATAATGTACAGGATGTATTATATTGGAATGCCATAAATGATGGAGCGTATTTCTCATCCAAATTTAATTTCTGCCCATACACTGATATACAAGCCGCTAGAGGATGCGGAGCAGGGACACGTGTCATTTAAAATCTTTAAAAAAAGGAATACAAGAGAGTGACGCATCCGACGTAGTTGAAGATCACTTGTGTCGAATCTATGTAATAAATGTGGAAAACCTCTCTCTGGATAATTTTTAGAACTTTCGAACCAAAGGTATTTAAGAAAACATCTGTGAGGTGTTCAATGCTATATTTATGATTTTCATAACCAGGACTCCATACTATTGAAGCAGCCTAAATTTTTGAAGCAATTAGCAATGATTTAATTGATATGGATAACAAAATATAACTTTTGGTCTAATGTAACTCCTAGATGACTAATGATGAGATAACTACAGTTCTTCATCATTAATTGTATTAGTTTTTACGAGCATTCTAAGAAATTGAAAAGACCAAGTATTTTTCAAGAATTTAGTCAGGTGCTTACGAGCTTTTACAAGTATTTTGCATAAAATATCCAAAAGTTTCAGAGATAAATTCCATGATGTTTCTTAACAGTATTTGTAAGTTTTAAAAATACTATAAGTAAACATATCTCTTAAAAACCATGTTTGCTTATAGTACTTTTAACACATACAAATGCTATTAAGAAGCATCATGGAATCTCTCTTTGAAACTTTCGAAATTCTTAAACGAAAATACTTGTAAAACTCGTAAACTCTTTAATGTAAATTCTTGTAAAATATTTGCTCTATTCAATTTCTTAGATTGCTCGTAAAGACTGTGATTATAAAACCTCTCCATATCTTATACACACTTCATTCATAAATTCATGTGAAAACTTTTAATTCCATAACAACAAGATCTCTTAAAAACAATGCTTACAGCACTTTTAAAACTTATAAATACTGTTAAGAAACATCATGAAATCTCTCTTTTTGAAACTTTCGAAAATTTTACACGAAATCACTTATTGTGAAAGCTCGTAAACTCTTGTAAAATACTTGCTCTTTTCAATTCCTCAGAATGCTCGTAAAACCTGTTATTTATAAAACCTTTCCAAGTCTTATACAAACTTCATTCATACATTCATGTGAAAACTTTTAATCACATAACTATTTACTCAGGCTTATAACACATTTTTTTACTTATAGTACTTTTAAAACTTACAAATACTATTAAGAAACATCATGAATTCTCTCTTTGAAATTTTCGTAAATGCTTGTGAACTCTTGGCTGTAAATTCATGTAAAATATTATTGCTATTTTCAATTCCTTAGAATGCTCGTAAAAAATGTGATTATAAAACCTCTACAAGTCTCATAAACACTTCATTCACAAATTCATGTGAAAACTTTTAATCCTCAAAATCTCTTAAAGACACTTACAAATACTGTTAAAAAATATCGCAGAATCTCTTTGAAACCTTCGAAAATTTTATATGAAAATACTTGTAAAAGCTCATAAACTCTTGACTGTAAATTCTTATAAAAACCTTTCTCTTTTCAATTCCTCAGAATGCTCGTAAAAACTATTATTATAAAACCTCTTCAAATCTCATACAAACTTCATTGATAAATTCATGTGAACGCATTTATCCCATAACAGCAAAATCTTTTAAAAGCTATGTTTACTTAGAGTACTTTTAAAACTTACAAATACTGTTAAAAACATCATGGAATCTCTCTTCGAAACCTTCGAAAATTTTATACAATAATACCTATAAAAGCTCATAAAGTCTCGACTGTAATCTCTTGTAAAATATTTGCGCTTTTCAATTCCTTAAAATCCTCGTAAAAGCTGTAATTATAAAATCTCTACAAATCTCATACAAACTTCATTCATAAATTCATGTGAAAGCTTGTAATCACATAACAGTAAAATCTCTTAAAAACAATGTTTACTTATAGTACTTTTAGAACTTACAAATACTGTTAAGAAACGTCTTGGGACCTCTCTTTGAAACCTTCAAAAATTTTATACGAAAGTACTTGTAAAAGCTCATAAACTCTTGACTGTAAATTCTTGTAAAATATTTGCTCTTTTCAATTCCTTAGAATGCCCGCAAAAACTGTGATTTACAAACTTCATTCATAAATTCATGTGAAGGCTTTTGATCACATAACTGCAAAATCTCTTAAAAACAATGTTTACCTATAGTTCTTTTAAAACTTGCAAATACTGATCATGGAAACTAAAAACAGAATTGAAATAAATCGTCAAAGCGTACAAAAACTTGTAGCTACATACTACAGTTTCCAGTAGAGGGGGTCTCATGTTCATGTTGCCTGCATATATTGGTTCCCAGATGCCTTATACAATTTTCTGGTTCCCTAAATTTAAACTGGAACTATTGCTGCTGGCTTATTGCCATCAATGATTGTCTAAAATTATCTAATGAGTTATAAAAGTGAATGTCACAATGTTTACTTTGGAAATGGTGATTACTATCTTCTCACCTTCTTACCATGTCTTATAAATACTGAAAACTGTTTCAAATACACATAGAAGGTTATATAAACTCATAAAATATCTTTAGAAAATGATCGTTGAAACTCTCACTGATTGGCTATATTTTATAAATACTCGTGGATACTGCTTCAAATGCACAGACAAAGGTTATAGACACTCATAAAATGTACTTTGGAAATGGTCATTGAAGCTGTCACTATCTTTCCATATCTTATAAATACTCTTGGAAACTATTTCAAATACACATAGACTGTTATATAAACTCATAAAACATCTTTTGAAAATGATCATTAAAACTCTCATTGACTGACTGTATCTTATAAATACTCTTGGATACTGCTTCAAGTACACATATAAAAGGTTATATAAACTCATAAAATATGTTTTGGAAGAGGAAAACTTATAAATACGGATTATATCTTATATAAAACATTATCTGAATATTCTCGTCATTTACAGCAGTACAACGCATCAAATCCTATTAAAACTCGTTGTCATCTAAGAGATGTATCTCTTTATTACTGTTTTAAATACACATATAGAATCTTTTAAAATCTTGTCAACTCTTATATATTTTTGACTTTAGAAAATTGTCAAACCTTATAAATATTTTTATGAGTTTTTATGAGACATTTTTAGCAGGGATCAGCATAAAAAATCTAGCCAGGTTTCAGTTAGGACTATTATGTCGTAATTAAATGTGAGAAACGCATTATACAAGCAACAAGTTTTTGTTCATAGACCACGGACATGTTGATAATATATATTCAATTGCTTATTTTTGAAATACCCACTAACATTATTTAGCGCGATATCAGACTAGATATCATCTCTCTCTAGTTGCTATTTGACTGCAAATATTGATGATTTGTATTGTTCAAATTCTAGTCCATAAACGGGACATTTAGTTGTATCCCATGCAGCGTGGTTGCAATCATTAGACATAATATTAACACAGATATGTTTTAAACTAGTAGATTCACATTCAGAGACAGAATGGCTCAATGAGCATTTAGGGCAAGCTTGAGGAGCATTACAAGTTTTTTGAAGCTGATTTAATCAGCTGCATCTATAACAAATCCAGAGCGTTATACACGATACATTTATCAAAATTTACAAATAAATTGTCAGTGTTCATTACCTTGCAGTATGCCACACTATCTAGTTATGGATAGCCTGAAAAATATTACTACGTTTAGTTGGCCATATTTTCACCACTTTACACTCGTTTGATTCATTTAGTACACACTTTATAAACTTCAGTAGCTGTTCCTCGGAGTGTTTATCAGACATGCCAACGATTTTCAGTCGAGAATTGGCTCTTTTAACTTCTTTTATTTCGTAGTTTTCAAGTAAGTTTTGATGAGCCATTTCTTTTAATTTACTTACGCTTATGCCTTTAATTGAACAAAGAGAGTGTAATATTTGTACCAAATGGCGGTTGTAAATAATTGGTCAATAATTATAAAACACACCTATCTCGGAAGCCATTTATTTTTAAGGGTAAATGTGAGTATGTTTTAAACTCAGTAAAATGCTCTGTCTTCCATTTCACTATGTCCGATTAGAGTTCGGACACCCTGTATAATTATACTTCAATTTATATGGCCCTAAACTTAAAATCAAATTGAAATTGAATAGATAATTTTGTTTATTATAAACATTAAATAGAATACAGCTTATCTGACACGTGTAATTGAACAATTGAGCAATTGTAATATAATAGATCACAAAGTAAAATATTTATTTAAATATTTTTAAGCAATGAACATATAGGAAAATATTTTACATTAAGTAATTGAGATTTTCTTGATGAAAAATAGCACTAATTGCTTGATTTATAGTTGCCACAGCTGCTTCCATTCCTCCCTTAACGATTGACTCAATGATACGGATGATGAGAGGATGTAAGAAAAGAGTGACAACGCTAGTCATGGTGTTTGTTATCCAATCCACCAAGCCATGTCCAGTAAATTTAAGACTAATTTTCCTGAAAACGAAAATACATTTGTTCTTAATTTTATTTTGGCAGTCGGCTCCTCAATTTTGTTAATAATAATATATATCTGTGCTAAATATTTATGTAAACGTTAAGCAAGGTCTTTCGTCGGTAACTGGACAAAAAAAAGAGCAAACCTTATTTCCTCTTTAGAGTAAGCGTTTCGACAATGTTTATCGTCTTCCTCAGGACTAATGAGGTGAAAATTTATTAGTCATTAAAATCATACATAATATCATAGTTATCAATTTAATAAAAAACATAAATATATATTCAATAGCAAAACTTAGTCTACGAATTTCCGAATATTTCAAATAACCAAACTCATAACATATTGAAAAAATAAATAAATAAAAAAATTGCTGAGGGATGGGAGTCTTCAAAATATCACCATCATATTCAGTGCCCTCGGAAACAGGGGGTGTCCATGTTTCATTCCTGTCACAGAACTTTTGGGGTTTCTTCAACTTTTTCATGGACTAAATTGTTGCATATATCAGCTAAATATGGCCTTCCCTTCGGGGTATACCTGTTAACATCCACGTATTCACGAAAGTTGGCTGTTAATTGGCCGTAACCTCCTTTTTATTGGCTTTAGGAAAAATTTTCACGGAACAAAAAAGTTTTGATTTAATTTCTCTTTAAAATGAGACCAATGACGATTAAAAATTTTCAGAGAATTTTCCTTAATAGCGGAAAATTTGTGTTCATATTTGACCTTTTTTCACCCATAAATGTTTCTTTGATCATGCAACGACAATATAAATAAAATTGGATTAGTTATGATTTTGGCATTATTTTGAAATCTCGCTTTAACTTGCAAAAGTTGAAAAAAAAATTGCTTTTACTAGAGAGGGAAGGAGACACTTAGCTAACACAATTTTACCCCATATTCAGATTTCCTATATACGTAATTATGGTGATTATATTATTGCATTTAAACTCACCCTGTATCTCTAATGTCAAAGTTGTCCAAAGAGGCCTGATATTTTTCGAAATTGAACGAAAGAACTACGTTGGCTTTTACATTGTTAACTTTTCCTTCTGTACCTCCGGAAATGCTGAGAAGTAGCACTTTTGTACGATACCGGTAGGTAAACTAAAGAAGATAAATAAAAAAAATTTTTAAGTAAAAATTATATCTTTGCTAAAATATTAAATCGGGATTTGTGTCTCACATTTGTACCGTACCTACCATCAATACATCAAACTTAATAGGAACGGCAATTTCCAAGTTTTTTGTGGAAGAGCTGTAACTAACTGTTACATCATTATTCCTTGATATTGTGGAAATGTCCTGCAGCCATCCACTTGATAAGGTGATTGTACCAGTTGGTATCAACTAAAAAAATAAAACAGTTGAGGGATGTAGTTTTTATCTCGGAATTAAAATTTCTATATTCATGCCTACCTTCAGTACTTGGTCGGGCAATTCGACGGGATCGAGTCCACTGCGAATTATTAGCTGTTGTATATTTGCGAGAACTCTGTCAGCATAGTCATTGACGACAGCTGTAATTCCACCAGCTCTAAAATATAAATAGGTAGAGTTTATTTAGGCCATATAGCCCAGTAAATGCAAAACGTATATGATAGATTATTAGATATTATAATAAACTGAAAAGAGAACTAAATGAACGTCTAGCCAATGGTGAAAGTAATTTAAAAATTGAAACAGTCAATGGTTTACCTACAATTAAATCTTTAAACTGATTAAGCCCAATGGATTAGATTGTCTGCTATATTTCCAAAATGTTCGTGGTTTAAAGACAATAGTAGATGAGTTTTTGCATCAGTTAGTAATAATGGGTACGCAATTGTTTGTTTAGCAGAGACTTGGCTTTGTAGTGACGTTTCAAGTTCAGAATACTTCAGTGACAATTATATTATTCGGTGTGATAGAAAATTTGAAGCCTTGAATATGACATGTGGTGAAGGTGTACTGATAGCATACAAAAGTGACTTTGATGTTATAAAATTAGATTTATCTTTAATTAATAACAGTGTTTCCAAAATAGATGTAGTGAAGATAAACAATCCTCACTTTTCTTATACAATCTATATATACCTTCCAGTACTTCCATTACAGAATTTAATACTTTCTTGGAAATATTTGCAAATTTAATAGTTCATAATGACAATTTACTTATTGTAGGTGACTTTAATGGACCAAATTTTAATAATACAGCAATACATGACGCCAAATCTCAATTATTAACCGACTTCATAAATCTCTGTAACTTAAAACAATATAATTATATAAGTAACAGCTACGGTCTAACATTGGATTTAGTTATTGGTAAAGTAGAATGCAAAGTTATCAGTGATTTAATTCCGTTGGTAAAGGAGGATGTGTTTCACCCTTCCTTACGTGTCGAAATGTCAATTTGTAAGGATGATTTTGTAAATTTCTCGAATTGTTCTAATATGAAAAGTTTCAACTTTCGTAAAGCTCGTTATCCTGATTTATACAATTCTCTATTGGAAACTGACTGGTATTGTTTACAGTCATTTAATGATGTTAATCTAGCTTGTATAATGTTTTATGAAAAATTAACATCAATCTTTGATAACCATGTACCCATTGACAAAAATAACAAACGTAAATACCCATCATGGTATACCCTAGATATTATTAATAATATTAAGTTAAAATTTAAAACAACAAAAGCTGCAGTCTACCTAGAAAATTTTAAAAGATTAAGGTCATTAGTAAAATTGGAAATTAATGCTGCATATAAGATCATACTTAGTTTCTGTTGAAGAGAAATTGAAAACCGATCCTAAATTTTTCTGATCGCACATCCAATCAAAAAGAAGTCGTACCAGAATATCAGGCAAATTAATTAACGAAGATGATACATTTGACACACCTCAATTGATAGTGGATGGCTTTAGTAATTACTTTTAGTGCAATCAATATGGTGTAAAAATTCCCTTGACCTGGGCAAAATTGCAACACAAACGATTCTTGCATTCTATTGTGAAAAGTGTCTATTAATCCCGGCGCAGGAAATCAGTCAAAATCCAAGATGGCGGCTGAATTTTGTATTTTTCATTACAAAATTTATAACTGTTTATGACTTTGTATTTATAAGGTGTAACTTGGCAAAAATGTTTAAAATACAAAGATAAAAGCATAAAATAGGTATTGAATAGGTAAGACAGGTATTGAATCACTCAAATTGCCTATTATACATCAGAGAAAACTTTATTACACATTAAACACAGACTTCTTTATTGAACAAAAATTAAAATGATTTGGCTGTTTTTTCAAAATTCATTATAATCTTCCTCTCCATTCCATTTCTTCATCTTCTATTCGCTGCGGACTATATTCACAATTTGTTTCTTGACACTGACCACATGAACTGGTACATTCCAAACCATTCTTTCGGCAACTACATTTCATGGCACCACAGCCGGTTTTGCAGTTACATCTTACTATGCGTAATATACTGCATGTATATGCTGGTGGCAAATCCATTTTTTTCGGTATACATATTGTCATGTATACTCTCCATTCCCAGTCTGTTGGGTTCAAGACTTCTTGCATTTGCTTTCATATACAAGTTTGCAAATATGCACGGAGGCTATGGTACTTGACAGCTGATTCCGTTGGGGGAAGGTTCTGTGGCTGAACGAAACATTTTGCCTTCAAGCTTTATCAATAATAGTTCTATACCTAAGTGTATTTAGTGTATCATCTGGATTTCCACCAAAAATACATACCATTATCTTCTTTCCAAATTCTTCAACCTGACTGGGATTAAGGTTTGTTGAGCTGAACGATAGTGCAAGTTCACGAAAGTATTGATCTTCAACAACACGTTTCAAAACTGATTGCTTCCAATATGGAATATTCTGGAGGTGCTGTCACATCCTGTATACGAATGCATCAAGAATATACTGTTCGCTAAGTAATTTCCGAGCGAATGTCTAATGGCATTGATATTATAAATGTTATTCTGTTTGGAAGGTTTTTTATCACTTCTGAATAACAGCTTGTGAGTAGAGGAAGTTAGCCGTAGGTCGGTCTCCCCCCACCACTGACCTTGACCTTGACCGTGCACCTGTGGTCCGTTCCTTCAAGGCCACGGTGGCATCGTAGGTTCGCATAGCATATACCGTGACCTTGACCTTGGACGGCCGCAGTGCGTTTCGACTTCAAGGGCGCAGTGTTGCTGTTACCCAGAACGATCACTTGCGGTGACCTTGGCCTTGGCTAACACTATTAGAGAATGCAAGGACGGAGCTTCCTCCTTGCCACGCAACTCGTAATGTGCCGTGGTTTGATATTTTGTGACGTAGTATATCTTTTCTATAAAAGAGTGAAAGGAGTTAATATGGGATCATTCTTAACGTCAATTTCCTAGAGTAAAGAAGCAAATATGTATTCGTGCAGTTTTTGTGGTGCAAGCTTCACTCGCAGTGACAATATGCGACGTCATCAGAGGGAGGCGTGTAACAGTTTAAATGGTAATGGACCGCCAGCAAAGAAAGTGAAATTGGATTCGAATCCATCAACATCGGTAATTATGCAGACGTGTTATAGCTGTAATGTGACTTTAACAACTAACCAAATGAAGTCTCATAAAAGAACACTACAACACAGAACAAATTCATGTGTACGTTTGATGGATGGTACAGAAATTGTTCGCAGTGCTTTCAAATATAGAATCATAACATACCGAGTGCATAGTGATAATGAGAAACTGGACTATATAATATTTTTCAACGAAATTCGACATAAAATATTGAATTTACTAGAAGAAATATTATTACTTCATAAAACTGTGAAAGTAAACATGGAGACATTTGCCAGCTATATATTACAAGCACAAGAAATAGCTGAAATTAAATCGTTTAATACGTGTAATAAAATATTGGATCAAGGTGTGGATTTAAACATTGCACTCGACACTTTTATAGACATGATGGTTGCGCAAACTACTGAGTTCCAAGAGCGTGATTCTGGTATGTAAATATCTTCTGGTATGTGGAATAACAATTGACATTTTTTTTTTTATTTTTAGGGTGGGCCCTCGAACAAATAAAATTTGTTGAAATTAATATAAACAAGTACAGTCCAATGGGTGGTTCATCATATATCAAGTTACCAAAGTTCATCGCAAATAAGAAGGCCGTAGTGAATATAGAAAACCAGGACCAATACTGTTTTGCTTGGGCAGTCACTTCAGCATTGTATCCTGCAAATGGTGGTACATCTCAAATGTCATCTTATCCACATTATTCAAGAGTTCTAAATTTGACAGGTATGAATTTTCCAATGAAATTGAGAGACATTTCAAAATTTGAGGAATTGAATAATATATCTATTAATGTGTATGGGTTAGAAAAGAAATTCGAGAATAATAAAGTAAAATATGATGTTGTCGGACCTTTGCGTTATTCTCAGAAGAAACTACGTATTCATGTTAACTTATTATTAATTTCCGCGGAATGTGATCAGAATCATCATTGTAAATCGGATTGTGCTAAAACTCACTATTGTTGGATAAAAAATTTATCTGGATTAGTATCAAATCAAATATCCGCTCACGGACATAGAAAATATTTTTGTGATGGGTGTTTGCTGTATTTCTGTAACGAACGTCAGCTAATGTCTCACCAAACAAATGATTGTAATCATATTTACACTACAACACCATCGACACAATTTCGGGTTGATAAATATGGGAAACGTGTACCGGAAAATATATTAAAATTTGAGAATTTTGACAGACAAATGCAAGTACCATTTGTAGTATATGCAGACTTTGAATCCATTTTGAAACCGATAAATACTTGCGAGCCAAATCCTGAACGCTCTTATACCAACAAAACGTTTATTCATGAACCTTACTCTTTCGCGTATTACATAAAATGTTCCTTTGATAATAGCATTTCTAAATTTGAACTATATCGCGGATCTGATGCAGCAAAAGTATTTGTATCATGTATAGAGGCTGATTTAAGGGAAATTTATAATAGATATATGAAAGATGTAATCCCCATGTCCCCGCTTACAGCGATAGAAAGAGAAAATTTTGACAATGCAACCATCTGTGGTATATGTGAGAAGCCTTTTGCAGAAGGTGATATAAAGGTGAAAGATCATTGCCACTTAACTGGTAAGATACGATTCGGTGCCGCGCACTCGATCTGTAATTTAAATTATAAACTACCAAATTTTGTACCTATCATATTTCACAACATGAGTGGATACGATATTCACTTATTTGTAAAAGAGTTATGCGCTCATAAAGATAAAGTTGACGTAATACCACAAAACAAAGAAAAATATATATCTTTTACAAAACATCTTTACATGCATGATTACGTTACTGACAAGGGGGAAACAAAAAATAAATATTTGCGGTTACGTTTCATCGATAGTTTTAAATTTATGTCAGCATCACTACAAAATTTAGGGGAAAATTTAAATGAAGGTCAAATGGTTACAATGAAGAACTTTTTTACCGATAATGCAAAATTTATTTTAATGCGACGGAAGGGTGTATTTCCATATAGTTTCGTAGATAACTTAGAGAAATTAAATAATCGTGTTCTACCCACCAAGCAGGAATTCTATGACAGCCTAAATGAAACACATATATCAGATGACGATTATGAAAGGGCTAAAAATGTGTGGGAATTGTTTGAGTGCCAGAGTTTGGGTGACTATTCAGACCTGTATTTAAAATCAGATGTCCTTCTTTTGTGTGACGTATTTGAAAATTTTCGTAAAATTTGCGTGAATAAATATAAATTGGATCCAGCTCAATATTACACAGCTCCAGGTTTATCTTGGGACGCTATGTTGAAACTAACAGCGGTAGAACTTGAATTGTTAACAGATATCGATATGATACATTTTTTTAAAAAAGCTATACGCGGTGGTGTCAGCCAGTGTACAGAAAGGAAGCATATCGCAAATAATAAGTTTGTACCCAATTATGATCCCTCAGAACCGTCGTCATTTATCACATATCTTGATGCTACGAACTTATACGGTCATAGTATGTCCCAAGCATTACCAACAGGGGGATTTGAGTGGCTGTCCGAAAGAGAAATTATCGACTTAGATGTTACTAATATTTCAGACGAGAGTCCACACGGGTATGTTTTTGAAGTAGACATACATTATCCGCAAGAGTTACACGATTTACATTCAGATCTCCCTTTCTTAGTAGAAAATATTATACCCCCCCAATCAAAATCAAAATCACCAAAATTAATCCCAAATTTGAATGATAAGAGACGATATGTTGTGCATTATAGAAACTTGAAACAAGCCATTGAAAATGGTTTAATGGTGTTAAAAACCCATAGAGTACTTAAGTTCAAGCAGTCGCCCTGGTTAAAAAAATACATCGATTTAAATACGCAAATGAGAAATTCAGCGACCAATAAATTTGAAAAAGACCAATATAAATTAATGAATAATGCAGTATTTGGTAAAACCATGGAAAATGTTGATAATAGAAGAGATATAAAGTTGATTACTCATTGGGAAAATGTTAGAAGAACTATAGGTGCAAACGCATTAATCGCTCGTCCAAATTTCAAATCTTGCACAATTTTTTCTGAGGATTTTGTAGCGATTGAAATGAGCAAATTGCAAGTAGTCTATAACAAACCAATTTACGTAGGATTTTGTATTCTTGAATTATCGAAGACGGTACTGTATAATTTTTTTTATGGTGTTATTAAACGTCAATTCGGTGCTAATGCTTCTTTGTTGTACACCGACACCGATTCCTTAATTATGAAAGTTTATACAGATAACTTCTATGACTTTATTGTACAAAATCCAGAAAAATTTGATACTTCTAATTACAGGGAGGGAAATAAATTTAATATTCCAAAAGGCTCGTCTGTGCTTGGGAATATGAAAGACGAATTCCCCGAAGATCCTATTATCAGCTTTTATGGTACTGGAGCGAAAGCGTACTACGTGCAATCGGTCGGTAATGAGTTGAAAAAAGCCAAGGGAGTAAAGAAATCTGTGATTGAAAAACAACTTACAATAGATGACTACAGAAAAATTGTTGAGCAGGGCGGGTTAATATTTCGTAAAATGAATACTTTCAGAAGTCACTTGCATGATATCTATACAGAGATGCGGAATAAAGTTGCTCTTTCTTATTATGACGATAAACGTTTTGTGATTCCCAATACCACTAAAACTCTACCCTGGGGTCACTCAGACATAACATTTTTTCAGAGTGAACCAGAGCAGAATTTAAAGTGGTTAATATCAGCCTTAAATAGTGTCGTTGAACGAAATGTTTTAAAGGATGATGATAAACTAGATGTGTTACTCAAAGCAATGAATGAGTTGAGTGATTAATTGTTAATAATGTTTCTACTTGTTAACGCAAAGGTCGACAATTATAATATTCAATTGAAAAATTCATTGTGATATTTCATGTTATGTGTAAGTCGAAGTAAGAGATATTTGTATGAAATAAAATGTTAATTTATAAATAAAGATTTAAATTACTAAATGGTATTTTTATTGTATGAGTACTGTAGGCAATAAGATAGAGAGAGACGATAGGAAGAGTGGGGTGGGAAGTAGGGGGTTAGTTAGAGTGTGTAGGGAAATAATTTGAACCAATAGGAACAAGAGTGGTAGGGAGTGGAGGGGTTAGTTCAGCGTTATGGGCTTCAGAGATGCTACAAAGATTCTTTCCGTCTCCAGCTCTCGAGTTGTAAGGAAGTGTGCAAAATAGTGCTGTCTGCTCTATTCCTAGCATTCTTTGTGTTCTGTGTTTTGTGTTTCGTGCCCGTTTCTCGTGTCCGTTTTGTGTTTGTTGTGACAATGGTAGGACAAAAAAAGATTGGTGTTTCTGGTGGTAGCGGTAAGGGAGGCGCTTTGTTGAGTGCTGTGGCTGCATACTTAATTAATTATATGCCAGGGCAAGACGACAATGGCGACGCTTGTCCGGGTAATGGTGTGGCGAACAATGGCGACGCTTGTCCGGGTAATGGTGTGGCGAACAACCAGACGAGCCCTGGCGTGGGTGACAATGGCGACGCTTGTCCGGGTAATGGTGTGGCGAACAACCAGACGAGTCCTGGCGTGGGTTTACTACCGGATATTGAAATCCCGACGGATTTGACCGATTTGAACGATGATTTGCTGGGTGATTTCGATTTCTCCGAATTGGACGCGCAGGCTTTGGCTTCAGATGAAGCCAGAGCTAGTACATCTAATGGAGAGGCCTACCCGAACGCCGCGTGGTCTAGGTTCCCTACGGTTACGGAGACAAATTCTGAGGACGAATTTCAACCTGCGCAACCAAAGATTTATTCGCAGAAAGGCCAAAAGAAGATGACGACGCATCCTTCAACATCTACAAAGCAGACGCAGGTAGAGAATACCGAGAAAGATGATGACGTGTCGATTCTTAGAAGAATTTTATCGGCGCAAGCATCTGTACCTGCTCGCCTGAGCCCTATTCCCGATGTTGGCTCAGACGAGGGGCAGGTAGAGATACCTGAAAAGCCTAAGAAAGCAGCAGCTAAAAATAAAAAGCCGTTATCGGGAAGGAAACCGGTGGTTAAAAAAGCTGCTGCAAAAAAGTCGGTAGCTAAGAAACCGAAAAAAGATGCTGCAAAAAAGCCGACGAAAGTGCAACCGGTATGTTCGAGCGCGCCGTTGCCAGGATGCTCTCATGCGGTGTTGCCAACGCAGGAACCCCGTAACCGTGCTCTGGTTGTGAATGAAAGTGATTCTGATTCACAATCGGAGTTATTCTCCCAAGAAGAGCAAAATGAAACTTTCAAAAATTTCTTGAACATGTATGAACAGTTGCAGCGGGAGGATAGGGAACTTAAAAGTGCAACTGATGATGACAGCAAATTAAAGGATCACGCGCAGTCCCTCAAAAGGAAGGCGGAGATGTTGAATTCTCGGGCCGATGAAATGCTCAGAGGCATTGCGAAGCGTCGCAAAGCCTCTGAGAGATGTACAAGGAAGCTAAATGCTATAAAAAAGAAACTGGGAATAAGGTAGTGCGTAAACACACTACAGAATGTTGCATTAAAAATGTTTGTACATAAATTTAGTATTAGGTTAGGGTTAAGAGAAAAAATGTAAAAAAATATAAAAGTAAAAATGTAAAACTGAAAAAAAATGAGGTTAGATTAGGTTAGAAAAATGTAAAAAATTTAAATGTAAAAAAATAGGTTAGGTTAGAAAAAATGTAAAAAAAAATTTAAATGCAAAAATGTGAAAAAAAAATTAGGTTAGGTTAGGTTAGGTTAGAAAAAATGTAAATGTAGAAAGTACACTCAGACACGCGTAAGGGGTCATTTTCGACTAAACTGACCACTGGGAATCGATTCCGATAATTTCCGAATCGATCCGAACACTACCGAACGCGTTATTCACTGTTTTGTCAAGGATTGGGGGAATAAAAAAATCAAAACACGTTTCAGGGGAGTTCACACATGCAAAGGCTGCAATTTTAAGCGAAAAGCCGAACTCATGCCGAACACTCCCGAAGTTTCCCGAAGCCACCCGAAGACGCCCGAGGACACGCGAGGTATCGTTTTCGACTAAATCGATCACTGGGAAGCGATTGCAACCACTTTCGGAGCGATACGACTAGCCGTTCCGGGAAAAAGTCTGCTGCGGCAAAACTAAAGGTCGGAAGTGAGTAGAAACGGTACTGGAGGACAACTGTGACCTCGATACACCTTTTGCAACACTTTTGACCGACAGTCCAAATACGAATAACCAATTTACTTAAATAAGTACCCCGTTATTTCTTATATTAAAGCAATTTTTTATTCTTTACTTTACTACTGTTATTTATTGTATATGAAATGAAATAAAAAAAGAATAACTCTTAATACATTTATTTATAAATAACAAAAATATATATACATAAAATAAAACAGAATTATCCGTCCGAATCATGCTCCACCAGAATGACTGCATCCTCATCTTCATCGGCAGATTCCTCCACCAGAATGGCTGCATCCTCATCTTCATCGGTAGATTCCTACCATGCCACTACAAGGATAATGAGAGGCAGGCGGGGATATTGCAAATCTTGCAGAGATCCACTCTATCAGATTCGGCATGAGTTCGGCTTTTCGCTTAAAATTGCAGCCTTTGCATGTGTGAACTCCCCTGAAACGTGTTTTGATTTTTTTATTCCCCCAATCCTTGACAAAACAGTGAATAACGCGTTCGGTAGTGTTCGGATCGATTCGGAAATTATCGGAATCGATTCCCAGTGGTCAGTTTAGTCGAAAATGACCCCTTACGCGTGTCTGAGTGTACTTTGGAAGTTTTTCAGTTGTTTATATATATATATATATATATTTTTTTTTTTTTGTCCAATATTTGTGTATAAATAAATGTATTAAAATTTATTTTTTATTTCATCTACGATGAATACAACAGTTCTAATCTAATTATATACTTAAATACACAATTTACCAAAAATTCCATGAAATATATATATAAACTCGCGTTATAGGTAAGTATAAGAGTAAAGTATAAGAGTTTCCTAGGACCAAGGTAGCCCAGTGGTAACGTGGCTTGCTTTGTAAACTTTGTGAACGAAGGTTTGGTAGTTCAATCCCTAGCACTTGCAGGGATTTTTTTCAACACGTAAATTATAAAATTATAAAATTATAGAATTATAAAATTATAGAATTATAAAATTATAATTATAAAATTATAGAGTTATAAAATTATAATTATAAAATTAAATAACAATTTTCCGCTATACCACTGCGCTACCTTGGTCCCCCCCCCGGGTGGGTGGGTGGGCGCGGGGGGTTTTGGCAGAGGCGGGGGCGACGCTTGCAGCCTTCGGTCGCTTCGCCCGCATAAACCTTTTTTTAATTTTTTGACCCGCTTTTTTTTTTTTTTTTTTTTTTTTTTTTTTTTTTTTTTTTTTAATATATAAACCTGAACTAACCATAACCCAGCGCGTGACGCGGGGGGGTGGGGGGGGGGGGTGGGGGGGGGGTGTTATTACTTTCTACATTTACATTTTTTCTAACCTAACCTAACCTAACCTAATTTTTTTTTCACATTTTTGCATTTAAATTTTTTTTTACATTTTTTCTAACCTAACCTATTTTTTTACATTTAAATTTTTTACATTTTTCTAACCTAATCTAACCTCATTTTTTTTCAGTTTTACATTTTTACTTTTATATTTTTTTACATTTTTTCTCTTAACCCTAACCTAATACTAAATTTATGTACAAACATTTTTAATGCAACATTCTGTAGTGTGTTTACGCACTACCTTATTCCCAGTTTCTTTTTTATAGCATTTAGCTTCCTTGTACATCTCTCAGAGGCTTTGCGACGCTTCGCAATGCCTCTGAGCATTTCATCGGCCCGAGAATTCAACATCTCCGCCTTCCTTTTGAGGGACTGCGCGTGATCCTTTAATTTGCTGTCATCATCAGTTGCACTTTTAAGTTCCCTATCCTCCCGCTGCAACTGTTCATACATGTTCAAGAAATTTTTGAAAGTTTCATTTTGCTCTTCTTGGGAGAATAACTCCGATTGTGAATCAGAATCACTTTCATTCACAACCAGAGCACGGTTACGGGGTTCCTGCGTTGGCAACACCGCATGAGAGCATCCTGGCAACGGCGCGCTCGAACATACCGGTTGCACTTTCGTCGGCTTTTTTGCAGCATCTTTTTTCGGTTTCTTAGCTACCGACTTTTTTGCAGCAGCTTTTTTAACCACCGGTTTCCTTCCCGATAACGGCTTTTTATTTTTAGCTGCTGCTTTCTTAGGCTTTTCAGGTATCTCTACCTGCCCCTCGTCTGAGCCAACATCGGGAATAGGGCTCAGGCGAGCAGGTACAGATGCTTGCGCCGATAAAATTCTTCTAAGAATCGACACGTCATCATCTTTCTCGGTATTCTCTACCTGCGTCTGCTTTGTAGATGTTGAAGGATGCGTCGTCATCTTCTTTTGGCCTTTCTGCGAATAAATCTTTGGTTGCGCAGGTTGAAATTCGTCCTCAGAATTTGTCTCCGTAACCGTAGGGAACCTAGACCACGCGGCGTTCGGGTAGGCCTCTCCATTAGATGTACTAGCTCTGGCTTCATCTGAAGCCAAAGCCTGCGCGTCCAATTCGGAGAAATCGAAATCACCCAGCAAATCATCGTTCAAATCGGTCAAATCCGTCGGGATTTCAATATCCGGTAGTAAACCCACGCCAGGACTCGTCTGGTTGTTCGCCACACCATTACCCGGACAAGCGTCGCCATTGTCACCCACGCCAGGGCTCGTCTGGTTGTTCGCCACACCATTACCCGGACAAGCGTCGCCATTGTTCGCCACACCATTACCCGGACAAGCGTCGCCATTGTCGTCTTGCCCTGGCATATAATTAATTAAGTATGCAGCCACAGCACTCAACAAAGCGCCTCCCTTACCGCTACCACCAGAAACACCAATCTTTTTTTGTCCTACCATTGTCACAACAAACACAAAACGGACACGAGAAACGGGCACGAAACACAAAACACAGAACACAAAGAATGCTAGGAATAGAGCAGACAGCACTATTTTGCACACTTCCTTACAACTCGAGAGCTGGAGACGGAAAGAATCTTTGTAGCATCTCTGAAGCCCATAACGCTGAACTAACCCCTCCACTCCCTACCACTCTTGTTCCTATTGGTTCAAATTATTTCCCTACACACTCTAACTAACCCCCTACTTCCCACCCCACTCTTCCTATCGTCTCTCTCTATCTTATTGCCTACAGTACTCATACAATAAAAATACCATTTAGTAATTTAAATCTTTATTTATAAATTAACATTTTATTTCATACAAATATCTCTTACTTCGACTTACACATAACATGAAATATCACAATGAATTTTTCAATTGAATATTATAATTGTCGACCTTTGCGTTAACAAGTAGAAACATTATTAACAATTAATCACTCAACTCATTCATTGCTTTGAGTAACACATCTAGTTTATCATCATCCTTTAAAACATTTCGTTCAACGACACTATTTAAGGCTGATATTAACCACTTTAAATTCTGCTCTGGTTCACTCTGAAAAAATGTTATGTCTGAGTGACCCCAGGGTAGAGTTTTAGTGGTATTGGGAATCACAAAACGTTTATCGTCATAATAAGAAAGAGCAACTTTATTCCGCATCTCTGTATAGATATCATGCAAGTGACTTCTGAAAGTATTCATTTTACGAAATATTAACCCGCCCTGCTCAACAATTTTTCTGTAGTCATCTATTGTAAGTTGTTTTTCAATCACAGATTTCTTTACTCCCTTGGCTTTTTTCAACTCATTACCGACCGATTGCACGTAGTACGCTTTCGCTCCAGTACCATAAAAGCTGATAATAGGATCTTCGGGGAATTCGTCTTTCATATTCCCAAGCACAGACGAGCCTTTTGGAATATTAAATTTATTTCCCTCCCTGTAATTAGAAGTATCAAATTTTTCTGGATTTTGTACAATAAAGTCATAGAAGTTATCTGTATAAACTTTCATAATTAAGGAATCGGTGTCGGTGTACAACAAAGAAGCATTAGCACCGAATTGACGTTTAATAACACCATAAAAAAAATTATACAGTACCGTCTTCGATAATTCAAGAATACAAAATCCTACGTAAATTGGTTTGTTATAGACTACTTGCAATTTGCTCATTTCAATCGCTACAAAATCCTCAGAAAAAATTGTGCAAGATTTGAAATTTGGACGAGCGATTAATGCGTTTGCACCTATAGTTCTTCTAACATTTTCCCAATGAGTAATCAACTTTATATCTCTTCTATTATCAACATTTTCCATGGTTTTACCAAATACTGCATTATTCATTAATTTATATTGGTCTTTTTCAAATTTATTGGTCGCTGAATTTCTCATTTGCGTATTTAAATCGATGTATTTTTTTAACCAGGGCGACTGCTTGAACTTAAGTACTCTATGGGTTTTTAACACCATTAAACCATTTTCAATGGCTTGTTTCAAGTTTCTATAATGCACAACATATCGTCTCTTATCATTCAAATTTGGGATTAATTTTGGTGATTTTGATTTTGATTGGGGGGGTATAATATTTTCTACTAAGAAAGGGAGATCTGAATGTAAATCGTGTAACTCTTGCGGATAATGTATGTCTACTTCAAAAACATACCCGTGTGGACTCTCGTCTGAAATATTAGTAACATCTAAGTCGATAATTTCTCTTTCGGACAGCCACTCAAATCCCCCTGTTGGTAATGCTTGGGACATACTATGACCGTATAAGTTCGTAGCATCAAGATATGTGATAAATGACGACGGTTCTGAGGGATCATAATTGGGTACAAACTTATTATTTGCGATATGCTTCCTTTCTGTACACTGGCTGACACCACCGCGTATAGCTTTTTTAAAAAAATGTATCATATCGATATCTGTTAACAATTCAAGTTCTACCGCTGTTAGTTTCAACATAGCGTCCCAAGATAAACCTGGAGCTGTGTAATATTGAGCTGGATCCAATTTATATTTATTCACGCAAATTTTACGAAAATTTTCAAATACGTCACACAAAAGAAGGACATCTGATTTTAAATACAGGTCTGAATAGTCACCCAAACTCTGGCACTCAAACAATTCCCACACATTTTTAGCCCTTTCATAATCGTCATCTGATATATGTGTTTCATTTAGGCTGTCATAGAATTCCTGCTTGGTGGGTAGAACACGATTATTTAATTTCTCTAAGTTATCTACGAAACTATATGGAAATACACCCTTCCGTCGCATTAAAATAAATTTTGCATTATCGGTAAAAAAGTTCTTCATTGTAACCATTTGACCTTCATTTAAATTTTCCCCTAAATTTTGTAGTGATGCTGACATAAATTTAAAACTATCGATGAAACGTAACCGCAAATATTTATTTTTTGTTTCCCCCTTGTCAGTAACGTAATCATGCATGTAAAGATGTTTTGTAAAAGATATATATTTTTCTTTGTTTTGTGGTATTACGTCAACTTTATCTTTATGAGCGCATAACTCTTTTACAAATAAGTGAATATCGTATCCACTCATGTTGTGAAATATGATAGGTACAAAATTTGGTAGTTTATAATTTAAATTACAGATCGAGTGCGCGGCACCGAATCGTATCTTACCAGTTAAGTGGCAATGATCTTTCACCTTTATATCACCTTCTGCAAAAGGCTTCTCACATATACCACAGATGGTTGCATTGTCAAAATTTTCTCTTTCTATCGCTGTAAGCGGGGACATGGGGATTACATCTTTCATATATCTATTATAAATTTCCCTTAAATCAGCCTCTATACATGATACAAATACTTTTGCTGCATCAGATCCGCGATATAGTTCAAATTTAGAAATGCTATTATCAAAGGAACATTTTATGTAATACGCGAAAGAGTAAGGTTCATGAATAAACGTTTTGTTGGTATAAGAGCGTTCAGGATTTGGCTCGCAAGTATTTATCGGTTTCAAAATGGATTCAAAGTCTGCATATACTACAAATGGTACTTGCATTTGTCTGTCAAAATTCTCAAATTTTAATATATTTTCCGGTACACGTTTCCCATATTTATCAACCCGAAATTGTGTCGATGGTGTTGTAGTGTAAATATGATTACAATCATTTGTTTGGTGAGACATTAGCTGACGTTCGTTACAGAAATACAGCAAACACCCATCACAAAAATATTTTCTATGTCCGTGAGCGGATATTTGATTTGATACTAATCCAGATAAATTTTTTATCCAACAATAGTGAGTTTTAGCACAATCCGATTTACAATGATGATTCTGATCACATTCCGCGGAAATTAATAATAAGTTAACATGAATACGTAGTTTCTTCTGAGAATAACGCAAAGGTCCGACAACATCATATTTTACTTTATTATTCTCGAATTTCTTTTCTAACCCATACACATTAATAGATATATTATTCAATTCCTCAAATTTTGAAATGTCTCTCAATTTCATTGGAAAATTCATACCTGTCAAATTTAGAACTCTTGAATAATGTGGATAAGATGACATTTGAGATGTACCACCATTTGCAGGATACAATGCTGAAGTGACTGCCCAAGCAAAACAGTATTGGTCCTGGTTTTCTATATTCACTACGGCCTTCTTATTTGCGATGAACTTTGGTAACTTGATATATGATGAACCACCCATTGGACTGTACTTGTTTATATTAATTTCAACAAATTTTATTTGTTCGAGGGCCCACCCTAAAAATAAAAAAAAAAATGTCAATTGTTATTCCACATACCAGAAGATATTTACATACCAGAATCACGCTCTTGGAACTCAGTAGTTTGCGCAACCATCATGTCTATAAAAGTGTCGAGTGCAATGTTTAAATCCACACCTTGATCCAATATTTTATTACACGTATTAAACGATTTAATTTCAGCTATTTCTTGTGCTTGTAATATATAGCTGGCAAATGTCTCCATGTTTACTTTCACAGTTTTATGAAGTAATAATATTTCTTCTAGTAAATTCAATATTTTATGTCGAATTTCGTTGAAAAATATTATATAGTCCAGTTTCTCATTATCACTATGCACTCGGTATGTTATGATTCTATATTTGAAAGCACTGCGAACAATTTCTGTACCATCCATCAAACGTACACATGAATTTGTTCTGTGTTGTAGTGTTCTTTTATGAGACTTCATTTGGTTAGTTGTTAAAGTCACATTACAGCTATAACACGTCTGCATAATTACCGATGTTGATGGATTCGAATCCAATTTCACTTTCTTTGCTGGCGGTCCATTACCATTTAAACTGTTACACGCCTCCCTCTGATGACGTCGCATATTGTCACTGCGAGTGAAGCTTGCACCACAAAAACTGCACGAATACATATTTGCTTCTTTACTCTAGGAAATTGACGTTAAGAATGATCCCATATTAACTCCTTTCACTCTTTTATAGAAAAGATATACTACGTCACAAAATATCAAACCACGGCACATTACGAGTTGCGTGGCAAGGAGGAAGCTCCGTCCTTGCATTCTCTAATAGTGTTAGCCAAGGCCAAGGTCACCGCAAGTGATCGTTCTGGGTAACAGCAACACTGCGCCCTTGAAGTCGAAACGCACTGCGGCCGTCCAAGGTCAAGGTCACGGTATATGCTATGCGAACCTACGATGCCACCGTGGCCTTGAAGGAACGGACCACAGGTGCACGGTCAAGGTCAAGGTCAGTGGTGGGGGGAGACCGACCTACGGCTAACTTCCTCTACTCTTGTGGTATGCTTGATTACACCAATAAATCAGCAATACCAATAGGTCAGTGTCTTCTCCTATCACTGTTTTATTTTTAATTTTTGAAGATTCCACTGCAGTTTTAACAATGTCAACATCAGCATCATCAACCGCATGAATTACTGAACATCCCTGTTGTCGTATTTCTTCAGCGATTAGAGTAATTATTTTCTGCTTGTTTCCCTTATTAGTGAGAAACATTTCCTTACTTCCTGTGAATGTCATGGTGTGAAGTTCACGGAGAGGAGAATTGTGTTTGTTCAGCGATTATGGATCATGTCTTTTATTGTGTATTCTGATGTATAACCATCAAAAACTACAGTTGCTTGCCCATAATTAGCTGTCACAAACGACGCATAACATCTTGCTATATCCCTGAATGTACTGTCATTATGCCATGGAAGGCGATGCAGTAAGGACCCTACATCGAGCACATACTTGTATCACCTTCTCCCGCTGTTGCAAATTGCTGAGAATTATTTGCAGTAACATGCGCAATCGACGCCCTTGATAGCTTTGGGTTGTCTGCTTTCAACAATACTGTTGGACTTTGAAATAACGCAGGAGGAAAGGAGCACAGTTCATATTTCATTACTTTAGCCGCCATCTTGGATTTCACTGACTTCCTGGGCCGGCATTAATGGGAATTTTGAATATGTTAAAAAAGACACTTCACACAGTATAATGCAATGCATTGTGTTGCAATTTTGCCCAGGTCATAATTTATTTTTACTGCACTATTTAGTAGTGTTTATTCGCATTCTACTGATCCTGATTCTTCTAATCTACAAATTAATAATTTACTAATTTTGAATGTCAGCGAATTTACTGAAAATGATATTTTGAATGCCATTGGAAAATTAAAAAATAAAATGACATCAGGACACGACCAAGTTCCAGGTTTTTTAGTTAAGGATTGTAAATATATTTTCGTTCAACCTTTACTCGTATTATTTAATATGGCTCTTAAAACAGGCATTTTTCCTCAAGATCGGAAACTCGTCCGCATTTGTCTTGTACTTAAGTCTGGTGATTCTTCGTTATTAGTTCATTACAGACGAATCTCTGTTTTATGTAATTTTGCAAAGGTTTTAGAGATCTCTCTGTATAATAAAATTTATCCCTGTGTTAGAAATGTAATTTCACCCCCTCAGCATGGTTTTATGGAAAACCGCTCTACAGTTACAAATCTGGCAACATTTTCTCAATACGTATCTGAAGCAATTAACGATCAAGGTCGAGTAAACATAATATACACAGATTTCTCTAAGGCTTTTGACCGAATAGACCATGGAATCATTCTTAGCAAATTAAAAGGATTTAGCGATACTCTTTTAACACTATTCACATCATACCTTAACGAAAGGTCTTAGTTTGTCATATAATGGATTTAATTCAAAACATTCTTATTCTACATCTGGAGTCCCTCAGGGATCCAATCTTGGACCCTTGTTATTTTTATTATTTATCAACGACATTACAAATGTCATTCACTGCAACTTGATTTTATTTGCTGATGATTTAAAAATGTATTACACTGTGAACGATATTGAGGATTGTGAGTTTATTCAGTGTCAAATAGAAAATCTTGAAATTTGGTGCCAGGTGAATAGATTACAGTTAAATATCCAGAAATGCAGAACTATGAGCTTTACTCTAAAAAAACAACCAATCGAATTTACATATAAAATAAACTCAATAGATTTGAATCGATGTGAAGTCATAAAAGACCACAGCGTAAGTTTTGACACCAAACTTACATTTAATGACCACATTAGTCAATCTGTACCATCCTCATTATGCATGTTGGGCTTTATTATTAGAAACTGTCGGAATTTTCATAATATGCAAGCACTAAAAGTTCTTTATTAGTCATTTGTAAGATCTAAATTATAATACGCTTCGCTTATTTGGTATACATACTATAATAACCAAAAATCTGCTATTGAAAATATACAAAGAAAATTCTTAAAATATATGCATTTCAAAGTTTACGGTTTTTATCCCGTAAGAGGTTACGATAATCAGTTACCACTTGATACTTTTGATATGCCATCACTACAATTGAGGCGTGTATTAGTCAGTATAAACTTTGATTTCAAACTTTTGGACAATAAAATTGATAGCATGCATCTCCTTGGAGAGTTGAATTTTCGAGTGCCAAGGTTTTCATCTAGACAAGTAGACATTTTTAATTTATCAATGGCTAGAACCAACTTACTGCTCTGTTCACCCATGTACATTATATGTAGTAATTTAAATAAACTAAGTACGTTTTGTGATATATTCAACATAAACTTAAAAGAGCTACGTAGTATTACTATGGAACATAAAGGCAATTTTTAGAATTTTTCAACTGCACAATCTCCAAATGTACAGCTATGTTATAATCTCAAATATGTATTATTATTTGTTCACAATTTAGTTATAAACTATTTGTCCTGTAATTGGATACCTGCAGTCTGTTGGGCAATAAAAGCTATTATTATGATTATTAGATCTAGTATGTTATGTACTATGCAATCAACTTTAACTTTTCTGTTCTTGAACTTATTTATAATTTGTAATCTTACCTTGCGTTAGGGTTTTCCAATTCTTGGTAAAATTCATCGAAAAATTCCTTGGTCAAATTAAGTTCCAAATTACTTAAATCAAAATTTGCGTATCTCAAATCTGATCCAATTATTTCTACTTCTTTGTCTGCTCCGCTCAAACAAAATATCAAAGCAAATATGGTAAGATACTTCATTTTTCACTTAATCTCAATTTTATTACACACTTATGTTGATTAATTAAAGTACAATTCTGTTTGGTAGTAATGTGAACACTATTAAATATATAATACAGATCAATATGATTGTAGATAAAAAATTTAGAAGAATCAATTGTACTTAGTATAAAAAAAATGCCTAACTTATCATTCCAGTAATATCTGTCAATGCTTTTATGTTGAAATTATGTTGGGTAAACAATAATTTTCTAATACTGATTGTTGTTTTCTTATTCATTTTGGTAGTTGGAGTGCATATCAAGGTTCTAAATTTCCATAGATACCAATAATAAGTAGTAAATAATATTAAATAGATACCAGTCACTTTAAATTATAATTATTAGTCCAGTCGATAAAGAAAAACAAACACAAAGCTTCCAAAAATTCCCAAAATGGATGAATTTTTTCATAGTTAGGAAATAGGAGTTAAGAAAGGCTAAAATAGGAGTTAGGAAATAGGTAGTTGTATAAAACACGAAAATAAAACAATATAAAATTGATTATAATAATTTAAGATCTAAAATAAAAAAGTTATCAAAGTAGTAGTAGTATAAGAACTATGTCACAAATGTTGAAAATACTATCAAACGCGATGTGAAGCAATTTTGGAGTTCTGTCAAGACAAGAAATAACAATAAAACTGGAATACCGAGGGAAATGATTCTGAATAATGAGGTGTTATTGTGAACGATCCATCTTTTGGAATCTGAAGGACTATTTTATATATTTCAAAAATGAATGTTAACGTTCACAAAATAAGGGTTCAAAACGACTGTTTCAGATGGAGAATAATACAAAATTTATACTTATTGTTCGTTTTTGCTTAACTGCTTCTCTGATAGCGTCAATTGGACATAGTAACACTATAAATCTAACACAGTAAGTACTAACACTTTCTTAAAATTATACCTGAAAGGGGATTTTGAAAACACAAGTAAAAGACGATATAAAGTTCAAAAATATATATTAAATCTCTTTAAAAATTCATGTTTGACAACAACTTCAAGAAATATGTTTTGACAAACTATAGTCTGGCCCGTGTACAACACATGGTGAGGAACGGAACGATTTATAATGTACCAACTACCATCCAATATGCGGTTTTTGAGCTAACGATTACACAAAAAAATTCAATAAAAGTTCAATGTTTATAAAATTTTGGTGGGCTTTTGCTGGCCTGTCTATTCACGTATTTTCATTTCAATATCAATTTTGGTCGCTCCTCGGAGCTTGAAAATGCTTGAATCGCAACAACTTTGAATTATATTCTGCAATTACAATTTCATACGTTCAGGCAAGGCGGTCCCATGCACATATGAGTACATGGTATACTTTTCTGGCACCGAATCACTGACGAACCGGTTTAGGGCAAATCTCGTTAAAACTCATCATTTTCCCGTCAAAATCGACTGTTAGGAAGTGATGGGGGTCCCTTGTCGCTAAAGGCTATTTTCGCTAAAACTCTCGAAATACTTTGACTAGAGACTGGATTAACTTGTCCTCATATTTAACACAACGCATGAGTTGCAGTGCTTAACAAGGTGGATTCGTAAAAGGGTTTTTAATTTTGAAATTTCCGAAATTAAAGTAAAATTTTGTTACTGTTTCTAAATTTTGGTGGTCGGGGCGACATTACGTCCCTGTGCAGCGACATTTACTACACTTTCTAAAATTACGCTCCTTGATGAGTTATTGGAATTTTTGCATAAAAATCACTCCGTAGAGCGAAAATATGATTAAAAATATTAAAAACTTCTTCCACGATATTTTTACGTGAAGTACGCTTTTCATGAGAAATATTTCGGATTTTGTTACAGCTTCGAAAAGTATATCGACGGTTTTATCGTGTTTTTTAACATTATCAGGGGGAAGTCTATTGCTGAAGGTTTCGCCAATAATTTTAAGTTATCGAAAGAAATAGATCCTACATTCGAAAATGGTATAATTGATAAGGAAGAACTAGTCGAATATTAGGCAGATCTCTGATAATATAATATAGGTATCAAGTTATAATTAAAGGTTGTAAAGAGGCATTGGTTAAGCCGTTATCATTAATATTTAATCTAGCTCTTAAAAACGCAAAATCTCCGGATAAATTGAAAATAACAAAAATTACTCCCATTTTTAAAAGTGGAGATTACCTGTGGTGTTATTTATAAAAAAAAAAGGAAGTTAATTATCGTCTCATTTCTATATTGTCAAATGTATCTAAGATATTCGAGACCATTATATACCACTACCTTTATAAGCACACTAAGAGTAAAATATCAAACATTCAGTATGGGTTCCAGAAACAAAGGTCAGTAAATGGAAATCTAGTGGATTTTGTGAACATTATGACGGATGGTTTGGCAAATAATAATTAAATGGATGAGATCTGTACTGATTTTGCCAAAGCATTTGATAAAGTTAATCACTGCATATTGTTAAATAAGCTTAGAAATGTTTCCATCTCTACTGATTGAATATCATTTATGTCTACATAAATGGGCAACAGTATGTAATGATAAATAATTTCGAGTTAGATACTACACATCAGATTCGGGAGTTATCCAGGGTTCAAACCTAGGCCCACTGTTGTTTTACCATAAAATATTCATCAATTAACCTATTTGCCCATGATATGAAAATATTTAAGCAAATAGAAAATTAGACTGCTTGAAATTACAAGATAACATCAAAAAAATATTTAATTGGTCAGTTGAAAATCAATTGCCCTTTAATATCAATAAATACAAGATAATGTCTTTCAAGTTGCGTAAAGATATGATTGATTAAAAACATGAAATCGGAAACAAACATTTAGAGAGGGTTTATACAAAAACTGATTTGTGTGTGGTATGTAAAAAATTTAAATTTTAAATTAATCATATTAATTTCATATTACAGATGAGGTGTACTTAGTAACTCCTCTTACTTAGATCATCCTTCTATGTATAATTTAATGACATTAGATAACAATAGAACTTACTTTGACATTGTTTATTTGTATAAACAATCTTTCGTGTGATATAACTACCTTAAATAAAATAATATTCAATGTTCCAGACGAAAGAATACGTCTTCATAGAACTTTTTCTTATATTTTGTAAGAAGTGATATACAAAAAACATGTACAAATTTTAATTGGGCTTTTTTCTAAGTATGCATCTTTAGCAAATATCTCGCAAAATTTTATAAATATAAAAAAAAATATGCAATAATCAACACAAAATTCTAAATAAAAATGCTGTTCTGTAGAAACAATGCTCCTCGCGTAAAAAAATATTAAAATAATGTAGAAAGTTCTTAATTTAAATTCTCTGAAATGTTCCTTAATTTTCAATTAAAATTCTGTAAAAAGACATAAATTAATTAAAAATTGTTATTTATTGAAAAATTTAAGTAAACCACCTATTATTTCTCGATACTTGAAGATCTATGTTCACCCGTCTCTTTGGTCACTTTAACAATTTTAACTCTTTTATGAATGCTTTGTAAGGTATCTAGTTAGTAGTACATTTCATTCTTTAGACTAATATTTACAGTCTAATTCTATTACGATTTATCGGATGTTTTCAGTTCAGTTCCGTTCACACCAGTTTCGTTCAACTCGATTCGATTCCATCCAATCCAGTCAGATCCGATCCGATCTGGTTCGGTCCGATCCGATTCAATCCAATCCAATTCAACCTAATCCAATCAAATGCAGTGCAATGCAATGGAAATCAAGTCAAGTCTATTCAATATTTACGATAGTTTATTTTTATGAAAAATGCGCTTATGACGATTGGTACATAAATAATTATAAGAAGTCTATTTAAACACCTCAAAATAAAATCTGAATTGCCTACTCTTATATGTTTATTTAGTTCAACAGAAATTCATTTTTACAATGAGCTAACATAATTCTCATAAGTTTTTTCGTTGTCACATCAAGCGAGGATGCTTTTGATCAAAGAATTGACCGCATCTACCGCAGAATCTAATCCTCCTTCAACCAGGGCTTGTATAATACGAATGATGATGGGTTGTAAGAAGAGGCTTACTACTGATGTCATAGTGTTAGTTAACCAGTCCACCAAATCATTTCCCGTAAATTTGAGGCTCAGTTTCCTGAAAACAATATTAAATGTGTGGTAATTGTCATGAAAATAGGCGACGCGCACGTGACGTCACATTCATACCTTGGGGGATACATAAAATACTAACCTTAATTTTGGGCTTGTTTACATGTGAAAAGGTTTCCCTTATATCTTATATTTGTTTGTACATTCGTGATATTTTGATAAAATATTAAGGGGTCATTCTGCAGTTTATCCACTTCTCGATTTTTGAGTTTATTTTTGTGAATACATTAATAAGAGATATATGAAATGTTTGTGACTAATGAAACGTTGCGCAAATGTATAATAATCGATGAAATTGACGGAAAAGTGGTGCGAATAGGGGTGCTGTGTGGATAAAAATCAGTGAAAATACGACATTTTTAGGCCACTTTGAAACGATTGACATTGAAAAAGTCATTTTAGGGCAAGGGTAAATAAGATGAGTCATTGCAGCATTATATCTACTAAATACGTCTACCCTAACCTAACTTTTTCGGTTTACAATGACCGATACGTAAAGGACTCAAAAAGGAGTCAAACACGAGAATTTCAGATCACTTTCACATGAAAAGCATTTAAATAGTCAGTTCAGGGCAACGGAAAATAAGCATCATGATGATGATTTGAATGTTTATTGAGGTACGACTGGATTTCAATGAAATCAATGAATTGCAGTAATAAGCAAACAAATGCTATGACTCTTGTTTACCCTTGCCTTAAAATGACTTTTTCAATGTTACTCGTTTCAAAATGATCTAAAAACGTCGTATTTTCACTCGTGTTTACAGACCCAGCATCCCTATTCGCTCCATTTTATTCGATTTTTTCGTTTATTAAACATTTGCCCAACGTTTCATGAGTCACAAACGCTTCACATAACTCTCTTATTAATGTATCCACAAAAAAAACCTCAAAAATTGAAAAGTGGATAAACTACAGAATTACCTATTAAGGTAAGAATGTAATATATCTATTCTAACAATTGATTGCATGGACATGAGTAGTTATTTACAGCTTGATAAAATTCATCAAGATTTATTTCAAAAATATCTCTGTTGGGTATAGATCTAAACACACTTCGTTTAGAAAATTGTTTTGTGGATATAGAAGACTTTCCCAAAATATTATATCCTGACATAGTAGTGTATTTTGTATATTCTAAAAATGCCTTTACGCGATGGACGAAATGAAAGCATACAACATATAATCGAACAGTATGTGGTTGGGTGAAAAAAAAATGCGTAAAGCAGTTCGATTCAAACGTTTTAGTTTTAGAAAAAGTATTGTACCCTTAGACCATTCAATATACCGCTAAGCACATTGAATGGTCTAAGATTGTACCAAACTTTTTATTTATAATGCATTTAACGATTATCCTGTTTACTTAATAAAATAATTTTTATAAATTTTTTTTTCATTTAAACATTTACCTACTCCTATTTATCAGAAGTTAAAGTGTGGAGAAAACATTATTATTTTAATTAAGATCATATTTTGTGAATATTCGTAAGTTATTAATAACACTGTTTTTGGTTGAGTAATAATTGTGTGAATAAGGCATTCACTATATTTTCTTTCTTAACGCCTAGATTCAAATTTTACAGAACCAAAGTTATATAATAGATCAATAAACCACTTTTTAAATGTATTGCTTTTCTAACCAAAACAGAGTAAAAGGTGAAAATTCTTTCTATTAAAGAAAGATGACATATTAAGAAAGATATCTTTAGAAAGTCTATAACATATATGTATCTTATATTTACGTTGATTGAAATCATTAGAACTTTTCATGCTCCTGCTGGTGCTATAATCTGGGGATGGGTCGTATTCACGTTCAGATATCATATTATTTACTTAGGAGTATTTTAACATATAAAAATTCGTTTATTATCGAAAAAATTTGACTCCTACATCTCGTACTGCAATGGTACCACAGTTAAAAACAGCATAAAATATTATTACTTATTATTTATATTAGTATAAACCTCCTTCTAAAAAATAAACGTTAGAAATAACTTGAACGTTAATAACAAACCTTAAACACCGTTTTTTTGCACAAAAATACTATGTCAGACATAGAATATAATATAGTTTGATATATACGGAGTGATTCAAACTCAATGGGCCGTTAATGCCCGAAAATTATATATAAACTATTTTATTTATAAGTGTCACATATTTGTAGATTGTAGATTGTTTTATGGGGTCGTTTGGCTTCGAACAGCCTTACTTCACTTCGACCTAAAAGATCTTTTGTGAATTACCCTACATCTAGTTGTTGCTCAAGATTCCAAGATTTTTTACAAAGCTTGTGATTTTCCTGGGGGCTAATTTCCCTATGTCTTCAGGCGTTAATTCCGCCTGTTCTAGAAATTTTAGCCTATTGCGGACTAACACCTTGCATTCACAAAGTATATGTTCCGCAGTTTCAGTTGCGTTATTGCAATATCTGCATTTGTTGTCTATTGCCTTGCCCATATTCTTGAGATGATATCTCAAGGGGCAGTGGCCAGTTAGAAAGCCTGTGATTAGCCTTAATTCGGACTTTTCAAATTCGAGAAGCCTTGTGGCATTCTTTGTCGAATAAGTTATAAACTTTTTCGCTTGTCTTTGGCCTGAAGTATTCCTCCAGTAGGACTTCTTCTGGTCCTTTTCCCATTCTTGGATCTCCTCCGCTATGTGTCCCTTGGCCAGGCCACAGAAAGGTTCGGGTCCAATGATTGGTGCTTTAGATCCTTTTTTTGCAAGACTGTCAGCAAGTTCATTTCCTTGTATTCCCTGATGCCCTGGCACCCACATCAAGGTAACCTTGTTGTTGTTGGCCAGTTGCTTCAGGGATTGTCTACATTCCCAGGCAATTTTAGACTCAAAGGTATAGGACCTTAGAGCTTTTAGTGCTGCCTGGCTATCAGATAATATATAGATCTTTGCCCTTCGGATGCCTTTATTTAGGCATTCCTGGACACACAGATCTATAGCGTAAATTTCTGCCTGGAAGATGGTTGGGGTGTTACCGAGGGCTTTGGATAGCCTACATTTAGGCCCTGCTATGCTCACTCCTACCCCTTCAGCCATCTTAGATCCATCTGTATACCAGATGAGTGGCCTTTGTTCCAATCGCAGTGCCTCTATCCTGCTCGTCTGACGGCTTTCAATTAGCACGTCAAACGGGCTGTCAAAGTCTTGTTTGATTGGCATTGAGTCAGTGGGTTTGGTCATGGACTTCAAATGGATTAACTCCAGAATCCTTAAGTGACCAACCAGATCGCCTGGTTTAAATTTATGTGCCTGGAGCAGTCGTAAAGCACTGAGTGCTGCCTCCTTCCTTACATGCAAGTGCAAGGGAAGTAGGTCAAGCATAGCCTCCATAGCTGCTGTGGAACACGAGCGAAGTGTCACATATTAGAATAATATGTTTGTCGTGCCGTATCGTGGGTTCGATCCTCAGCTCTACCACTGGCAATATCGGTGGGTAGTGAATGTGTTTTTCATAAGTGTAATATGTGGTTTGTTTATGTTGTGTTTGTCTGTGATATTACTAAAATTATATGTATATTCCTGGATTCTATTCTGATTGCGCATAGTTACTTTTATACGACAATGTTTGTACAATAATTTACAATAACCTTAAATAAGTATCATTACTTACCCTGAATCTGTAATATCAAAAGTATCAAGAGATACTTGATACGTTGCATAATTGAAGCTAAGCTTTGCCTTGACGTCTACATTCGATACTTTTCCATCCGTATCTCCTGAGATACTTAAGAGAAGAACTTTGGTGTGATATTTATACGTAAACTAAAAGAATAATAATAATTACTATTTATTTTCAATATATCTAACTAGCCCAGTTGCTAAGGGTTTTAAGTCGGAATTAATTGTTACTTCGCTAATTTTTTCATGAAAGGCTAGTTTTTTGCTAGTACAAAGTGGCTCAAAAAATGTTATCAAAATCCACCCCCGCGAACCCTTATAAACAACCCTCTGAAACGGAAAAATTCAGTTTTTTGTTAATATCTCGAATAATAATAATAATAATAGAACGGATAGCACCACGTGAAGGAGCGGGAAATTTTACATCAAAATTGTACCTATAAAAATTTTTTTTTAATTAAGTTTTTCCCTTAGCATGACAAATTATTACAGTTCGCTCAATATTCCAAGCGCGTCGCATAAGGAAATGAATGAAAGTATTTTTTTTACCTACAAGCCTCTTTTGACCGTTTAGACAACCAGACTGCAACCAGCAGCTATTCTCCGGACTATGTACCCCGCCGAGCGCTGAATTACAAGTTATAAGCCTGGCGGTTAGAAAACTTGTGTTACATCTTATCATCACGTTAAAGAGAACAAAGTGGTTAACATGAATAAAAGAGGCCAAGGGTATACGTGGTGGTAAGTCCTAATGACTGCGCCAGTTAGGTAGTGACTTTGGAAGGTGTGAGGTTCCTAAACACTTTTAGAACCTTTCACAACTCAAGTGTGCTTTTACGGAGCGGAATATTAAAACATAATATTTTTAGTCGCAACCTCGTCTATAAAATCCTTATTTTACTATAAGGCACGTAACCAGACTGCAACCAACAGCTTCTCTCCGGGCTATGTGTCCCGCCGAGCGCTGAACTACAAATTACAAGCCTGGCGCATTAAGTGTAATAATTGCATATTACCATCAAAACACCAATGCATCGATTGCAACAAACACCAGCCGAAAGACTCACTACTTGCAGACTCCAGTTTCCAGCTGTTGGCTCTCGTCAGTGCAAGGTAGGCATGTGACGATCGACATGGGGATCCTTGGACTATTTGGTATATCTTGGTATCCTTAGGATAGCGACATAGCGGCCCAGTGTCTGTTGCAATCAAAAAATAAATAGCCTGACTGGGCTTAGCATAGTTCAAATGTGCTTTTTTCATACACATTTATTTAACGTCGGCCTATTTCCGCTACTGAGGCCTAACACCGAAGCCTACTACCCCCAACCAGGAATTTTGCCGAACCTCTTCCCTTAAGCAGAGTAAGGATCTTTTACTTGCCTAACATTTAATAGACAAAGAACCGACGGCTTTACATCCCCTCCGAAGGATAGTATATCCCTTATACAACCCTCGCCTAAGGTCGTATAGCTTCCGCACATACACTGACATACAAGCCGCTGGAAGATGTGTGAGGCGAGGATGCGGTCTTCGTTGGAACGGTGACCTATCCAACTACTAATATAACCGCGCCTGACGTTGCTTTTCATCGCATATCGCAGTATGCTCGCCCCTGAAATGTGCTTTCAGAGGGCAGAATATTAAAACAATATTTTTAGTCGCAAACTCCTCTATAAAATCCTTATTCTATTATAAGGAAGGTAAGCAGACTGCAACTAACAACAACTCTCCGGGCTATGTGCCCCGCCGGGAGCTGACGTCAGGCTATTTAGTTTTCGATTGCAACAGACACTGGACCGCTAGATGGTGCCTGCCTAATTAGTTTTCATGTCGCTATCCTAAGGATACCAAGATGTACCAAATAGTTCAAGGATCCCCGAGTCGATCGTCACATGCCTACCTTGCACTGACGAGAGCCAACGACTCGAAACTGCAGTCTGCAAGTGGTGTGGGACGATTGGCACGAGAGCTCCTTTAAGTAGGATCAGTCTTTCGGCTGGTGTTTGTTGCAATCGAAGCATTAGCGTTTTGTTGGTAATATGCAATTATTACACTTAACGCCAGGCTTGTAACTTGTAATTCAGCGCTCGGCGGGACACATAGCCCGGAGAGTAGCTGTTGGTTGCAGTCTGGTTACGTGCCTTATAGCAAAATAAGGATTTTATAGAGGAGTTTGCGACTAAAAATATTATGTTTTAATATTCCGCTCTCTAAAAGCACATTTGAGCTGTGAAAAATTCTAAAAGTGTTTTAGGAACCTCACACTTCCCAAAGTGACTCCCTACCTGGCGCAGTCAGTAGGACTTACCACTACGTGTACCCTTGGACTCTTTTATTTATTTTAACCACTTTTGTTCTATTTAATGTAAGGATAAGATGTAACACAAGTTTTCTAACCGCCATAACAAAATAATACAGATAAGGCTTACGATAAATGAACAACAGTATTGTATAGAAATTAGTTCTGATTAGATTAGATTTATATTAGATTCTTTATTGGTCGTTTGTTGCTATGTACATATAGATATAAAACAGGTCAATAGGTAGTATAGATAGTACATATACATATAGATAATACATAGTATAGACTGACACTAACTTACATAGTCTTGTACAATTACAATATCTGAGTATACTAAAATATTGATTATAAAAAAGACATGTTACAAACTAAGTAGTAAAACAGAAAGTAAAAGGTTAAAGATTTGCTAACGTGTTCCAGCTTACTATACGGTGTGCCCTCTGGTTTACATTTTGTTTTTATTGTATTATATTTCTGTGTTATCTGTAATACTTGCCTAATATACTGTTTGTGTATTGTATTAATCGGTTTATATTATATTTTAAAAGTATATTCCTCGAGTTTTTTGATCATATTCGTTTAGTGAATAAAAAACATGTTTGCCTAGAAACTGCCTCAAACTAACTTTAAATGTTTTATACGAAGGTGATTTTTTTATCTCGGCAGGTTTTATATCTGAACTACCCTTTGTAATATCGATACCCAAAGGAAAAAGTAAGTGAAATTTTAAACTTGCACGACATAAAGTTATGAAAGGTTCTTAAATTATTTAGGAACCTCTGACCACCCAAGGTCACTCCATAACTGGCGCAGTAGGTAGGAATTACCACCACGTGTGCCCTTGAATTATTTTATTAATTTGGATCATTTTTTTTATTTTTAAGCGTAAGGATAAGGTGTAATATAAGTTTCCTAACCGTTGTCACAAAATAATACAGATAAGGCTTACTATAAATTAGCAACAACCATTGTATAGAAATTAGTTCTGAACCAAACTTTATAATGTTAACGCCCAATAGAGAAAGTAAGTGAAATTGTAAACTTACACGAAAGTTCTAAAAGTGTTTAGAAACCTCTGACCTCCCAAGATCATTCCCTAACCACTGTCAGCGATGAATATGAGCAAGAATGTGACTTTAAAAACAATAAAACTGTGAATTGTCTACTTACCAATAGGGCGTTAAATTTGATAGGTAAAATCAGTTCCATGTTCTTCGTGGTGGAACTATAAGTAACTTCTACGTCTCCATTTCTTGCCAGAGTAGACGTGTCTTGGAGCCATCCAGAATATAAGTCAATGGTTCCAGTGGGTATCAACTGTAATAAATTTATTGAATTTTATAATAAGGTGTATTATCTTCCACTGAATACGTTATTTTTTGCTGTTAGTATATATCATTTTATTTAAATATTTCTTTCTTTACTAGCTGCATCTGTAAGTCTAGCCTATTCCAATTTTGATACAATAAGAGATATAACATTTAAATAATGGGTCAAATTCGGCTCAATGGCTCAACCTTCAGACTTGAGATCAAGGAGTTCTGGATTCAAGTCCTAGCTAGGGTGTATGGATATTTAGTGACTTTTCATGTGTTACCGAGTTGGTAACAGTGGATTTAGGTGGGGTTGTGTGAGAGACAGCACCTCCAGTCGCTGTACCACTTCTGAGTTCGAGTCTCAGCTGTCGTAGGGGGTGTTCGTTGTGTAATTGACTGTCTGCATGCGCCCCGATTGAGTGGTGGAGTAGGTAATGCTAAATTCCATTATAACGGTAATCTAAATAAGACAATAAAATAAAAAAATTTAAAAAATCACTTGGAAAAAAGCATTTTTTATCGTTTCCTTTTCAAGTAGCTTAGTAGCTATTGTATAAATTTGGTTCGATAAAAAGTAACAAAACTATTTTCGACTTGCCAATAGACTCAGTACTAGCAAAATTGTGTACTTACATTTAACGTGCTGTTTGGTAGTGACAGAGGATCAAGACCGTATCTTATAATGGCGTTCTGAATATTTACCATTACTTTATCTACATAATCATTAACAACGGCCACGATACCACCAGCTCTAGAAATGAAGTTTATATTTTAACGTATATAGGAAACCTCTTGCGTATTTACCTTTTATCCCCATCTTCAAGTTCTGCAAGAAATTCTTCTACAAAACCTCTTGGTAAATCAACTTTGAAACCTTCCAAACTCGCTTTTAAATTATTTATGAACACGTCATTGTTTATTTCAACGCTGCTAACAGCTAGAATTAAACAATGAAGAAAGGCCAAGACACGTGCAATTTTCATGTCGTAAATTGGTTGAGTATCGACTAAGTAGCAAATAATTCTTGTTAAGAAAATATTGTATTAAAAGTACTTTTGCAGAGATCGAGGATAAGAAATATCTACATCTTGATACCGATAGCGTTAATACATTAGTGCTAAACTCCAATGTATAAGTATGTATGTAATTAATGTTCATAGTACATTTTATAAAGGAATGACGCATATTTGTTTGTGAAAACCCAAAAAGATTTTAAATATTCCATTTACTCACAGATGGTTCTTAGACATTTTCTAACTCCACGAATCATCTAAAGGCGTAAGGCTGTTTATTTCTAATATGTCTATGTGCACTTGAAACAGGTGTAGTTCCTAACCAATTTAAAGTACCCACGATAACCTCTATTTATAAATCTGATAATCCCAAAATAATTAGTATTTATCGACCAATAAGCCTAATCAATAATATAGCAAAAGTATTTGATTGATTGATTGTCTATTAAGGAACGACTAGTTAACTTCCTAAAGAAAACAATTTACTCTTGTATTAGTTTGTATTTTACAGAGGGATCAAGCACTGACAACGCGATATATGAAGTAATAAAGCAAGTAGCAGATTGGCTTGACAAGAGTAAAAAATGTATAATAGTCTATTTAGATTTAGCTAAGACTTTCGGCACGGTACCTCATGAGAAACTTGTCAGTGTTCTTGAACGTTATGAAGTTAGAGGCATTGTGTTGAGAGTCTTTAAATCCTACTTAACAAACATAACTCAGTTTGTTAAAATTAGAGACGTATTAAGTGATCTAAAAAATGTTCAAATTGATGTAACGCAAGGTACTGTATTAAGGGTAATACTTTTCAATGTGTATATTAATTCCTTAACCAACATAAACATCAATGGAAAAGTCATATTTCATATGCAGGTGATACTGTACTTATTTTGAATGGAACCATTTGGGATAATAGAAGAGATCAAGTAATATAGGAGTTCAAAAAAGTAAAAGAATGGTTAGATACTTATAATTTATCGTTATACTAAGTGAAATAGGGGCGAGCGTAGGTTCGTCTTTACTATGTACATATTTCGATATGAAACTGGTCTACTCCCTGTCCAGGATTCTGCATCCGCTCATGGTCAGGGGTAGAAGGCTTATCAGACAAAATAAAAAATTATTGTACACAATGGTGGTCAAGCCATCCATCACATAGGCGGTACCAGCGTGGTGCAGCACGTCATCCACGACAATGAGAAAACTGAAAGTTATTGAACACAAATATATGCACCTCATCTCTATTCTGGAAGGTACACCTGCCTCAAAGATCTATACGTACTTTGTCACGACATAACCCCAATAGCGGAATACGTCCAGGATATCTCTCAAAAATTCTGCTCTTTCAAGCTGGGTGATAGCTAAAAAGTAACATAACACAAATTAGACAGTATAATGCCCCATTTCAGATAAAACACACCCTATCATGCCAGACGTTACCGATCTTTCGATTTTACGGTTGAGTGGAAGAGCGGCGTTGTCTGAACTCCGCCGTTTTTTTTTAAATGTATAATTTGAAAAAATAAAGGCAATTTATTATTTATTTATTATAACTTCTGTAGCCAAACTTGACCAACTACAACTACTTACTCTGCCCACCTTTAACTGATATTTCTTACCTTTTGTACCTTTAAATCTTTCCTGTCCCCCTCATCCTCTCCGTTTGTAACTTTTTTGTCGCGTTTGTTTTTTTTATTTTCTTTTTGTGCATTTTTGTCTCTAAATCTATTTTCAGCCAAATTTCAAACAAACCAAAATTTTCTCGAGTGAGATTCCCAACTAAGGCGGAAGGCCTATTGATTGGTGAGGTGCTTGCGCCAGCAACGAATTTAAAAAGTGTTAGTACAAAAGTTTTTAAACAATGTGTAGGACATAAGAGTAGTTAAGTCTTTTATGTTAAATATAGTCAATTTTATCACCTATTTGTATAGTTTATCACTGCAGAAGGTGCTTAGGTTAAGGTTGCACAATTATTGTCCCGAGATAGATCCTGGCTAGGCAACTGTTCTGTACCATTTAATTCTAATAAATCTATTTTTCTTGCTTGCTTGCCTCGTAATACTGAGGTTGCAGGATCGACTCCCGGCGCAGGTAAATATATTTTTTGCAGTATAACATTTAAAAAATTATTAAATATTAAACAAAATAAGGAAGTAGCCATGTATTAATTTTGATCCAAATCGTTAAAGCCGTTTTAGATAAAAAAGTTATTAAAACCTTTAAAGCTCACCCCCCTGCAGCACCCCTCCCTGCATTTTCTGGGAGCAACTGGCTATGCTATCTTATGCTGGTGGTTATCTGTCAAATTTAATCAAAATGGTTAGAGCCGCTTCAGAGAGAAAAATTATTTTCTATTTTTGTTCTGTTTTCCTGGCAGAGAATTTTATGCTGTGTGTCTGTTGCACAGACAGACTTGTAACTCAATGTATATTACAAGTCTGCGAATGAGGTAGACAACACTGTTCTCTCTCTAGGTGATATAAAATGGTTGCAGATGACACCCAGGCAGCTCCTACCAGTAAGCCGCGAAATTCAAACCGATTTATGAATGATTACACATGCACACAAAAAGAAAGTGTCATGACCGGCAGACTAGAACACCATATCCTTATTTATTTTGAATTGCCAATTATGATGGTTAATTTTAGAGATCCAATGTCGCTCCGCCGCCCCTATAGCCTTTCTATAAACATGTTCCATGTTAAAATCAGAAAAAATATTTGTTCCCGAGGTAAATAAATTCTTTACTGCTGATAGAAGCATTTCTCGCCAAAAACCCCAAGAGTTTTTTTTTTGCCAAAGATTCCAATCTCACTCTTTGCACGACGCGAATATTTAAAAAAGTATTTATGAGGGGTAATCTTTGGCTAATGAGAGGTCAAACGTAAAGAGGTGAAAAATTTATGACCTGGCAAAATCTATAAAAAAAATTACGTAGGTGGACCTGCATATCGTTGCTGGATCAAAAAAGTAATTTTCCACAAACATTTTTTTAAATTCATTAATTCCCCGGGAACGGAAAAAGAGTTTGGTAAAAAATCCATTGATATATATGTCAGATACCACTTTTCTCTCATTTTCCAATCTACAATATATAATTTCTACCAGAAAACTGACATGGCGTGATAACTTCATCGTTGCGAAAAAATTTACATCATTGTGATTCAATGCCTCCTTTACGACGCGATGAAAATGTCAGTTCGTATTTTTTTCTTATAATAAACTCTTCAAAATATTATATGATCGGTGAAACTGGCATTGAGTGGTGACCTGAATTTTCACCTGTGGGCAAATTTCAATTTTCTAACCATAATAATTGCGGACAGCACGGAAAATGTCAGTTTCTATTTTCTTTTATCATATGCATCCCTCTCGATAACCCAAGTCAGAAAACTGACATGTCAGGATAACAAAATCGACCATTTTCTCTTTACATATCCAAGAGAATTTTTCGACCACTCCGCAACGTTACCATCGTCAGTCCACTTGAACTTCTTTGTTAAACTCATCGAGAACTAACAAAAAAATACAAAAATCACTGGAGCGTAATAAGTCGAGAATCATGGTAACGCGCTGCCGTACTAAATTGAACAATCAATGATTTTGTTTGTTATGTGTCATATCTAGATTGTAAAATACTAGAAGAAAATTCAAAGTGACAAGACAATACGTCAGAATTTTAAGCTTTTTCCATAAAAACACCCTAATATGGATGCTTTACCGGATGGTTTCCTCGAGAAGTTGAAACAACAGTTTCAAGATATCAAGTTAACCCCATCCATGAATAACAAAAAGGCGAACGAACAGACTGCGCAAGAATCAGGTGACCGTAATGCAAAAGATGACGACCATTTGGAAAATCAATTTTCTCTTATAGTTTCCGAGATCGACGAGGTTTTATCAACCCTAGCGAAGGAGTCTGCGAATTATTTGAGAGTACTGTCAATGAAGGCTTCGATATTATACGAAAAATCAAAGATGTATCTTGCCAACAATTTTTTCGAAAAGTCAGAAGAGTGTCTAGAGGCCAGTCTCAAATTGATCGAGGAGCACTCAGAGAAGCCCTCAATCATATTTCTCCATTTAAGAATTATTAATTATCTCTCGTATGTTCTATCTAGATTAGGAAAATTGGAAGAAGCAAAAACTCTATTGGAAAAAGTCATAAATGAAGATCTCAAGTGCACACCAACCGTTTATAGTACAGAGGACTTGTTTTCCGATACTCAAATCGACGAAACATTAGCTAAAACAAAGGTAGATAAATTACTAGCAAACAATATGCAGATGCTAGGCTGGATATATGGAAAACTGGGCACAAACAATTTGTATGCCATCATGCAACACAGATGTTTGCAAAAGGAATTGGACCTCAACGATGGCGATCCTATTCAGTGGGGCATTAAGTGTTACAGGTTAGCTTCATCCCTGCTGAATAACTTTAACTGGACAAGCGCTAGGTATCATTTGGCAGCTGCCCAAGTTGTCTTGGATCCTTTGGAAGTAGGACTCACCCCCAATCCATTACTCTATAGAGCTCAAGCAGAGTTGGCGAGAATTTGGGTATTAACTTTTATTTTCTACTTTTGTGTACGTAATATAAAAAACATTTTAAAGGTCACAGTTATCTATAACAAAAAAAGAAGATTTAATCTGTACGATTGGTAATACTGCAAAAACAATGAAATGTTCCAAATACATTTAATAGCAGATGTTAGCTCAAATTGAGGATTGCTTTTAAGTCCTAGTTATTTACATTTTGTTGGGATTCAAAGTAACTTTTTGAAGTTAAAAGGTGCAGAAAGTTTGTATTTTTATTTTAGCTCAAAAAAGAAATGGTCGGAGAAACCTCGTAATACAAGATAAATTGTCCATGAAATTATCTACAAATATGTTCCTTGTTGTATTTGGTCAGGTTTTAGCGAAACCCTGCCCCAAGATGAATGAGATCTGGTGATTTTACAGGCCATTCAATAATTAATAGAAAATAGCAGGAAAAAATTGTAAATAAGAGTTTAAGACTTTCCTTGAAATCCCTGTCATCGTAGAATGCGTTACGACAATGTCCTCAATACTTTTGGAAGGATTTTGATGCTTCAGTGCTTCATACATATTTAATCTATTTATTTTCTTATTCTGAGAGTGCACATTGTTAGTTCCATTTAAGGACACGGAAGAACTATCAAATGGTTGCGACTGGGACTAGACAATGTCCCGCCCTCATTTCCGAGGGTGCTGAATCGATTACCGTGGTCAAACCAATTTTTCCACCTCGGCAACCCCCTCAAATTGGACAAGGACCACCCCCAAAGTCCCATTTTCCGTGAACCCATTTATTTTCTCCAGTTTTTCGACTAATTGTTGTTCCTCGAGTAAAACGGAAGGTGGGAATTGACATCAGCCACCCCTACCCCAGGCTTTCACCCCTGTAGGGGATTAGAAAATTGTTTTTTTTTTGTGAGAAAAAAATTGTTATTTTACAGGAGGCGTCTCTTTGAGGTAGGCGGTAACTGACCAGGACCGTGTAACCACCCCTAGGGGTTGTTTTCACCCATCAAGGAGGTGGAAATTTTTCCATCTATAATTGAATCAATATATTTTTTATGCTATTTTTCAATTACCGATGTAAAACATTCTACCCCCTTGAAGGGTGAAAACAACCCCCGGGGTTTGTTTCACAATCCCAGTCATCTACTACTTTCCTCAAAGAAATGCCTCCTACAAATATAAATTTTTTCCCCAGAAAAAAAATTCCACTCATTTGGAGGGTGAGAACAACCTCCGGGGGTGGTTGCACAACCCTGATCACCTATAATCATTTTCAACAAAGACTTCCTGTAAAATATCAATTTTTTCTCACAAAAATAAATATCAATTTTCCAACCCCCTACAGGGGTGGAAACCTGGGGTGGGGGCGGCTGAGGTCAAATCCCTCGAGGGACCTTCCGTTCTACTCGAAGGAATAACAGTTAGTTGAAAAACTGAGGAACATAAACGGGTTCATGAAAAAGGGAACTTTGGGAGTGGTTTTTGGCCAATTTGAAGGGGTTGCCGAGGAAAAAAAACATCGTGTTCAGCGACCTCGAAAACGGGGGAGGTCTCTAAACTGGCGCTCTGGCAAAAAAAAGGTAACCCTTCTGACTCCTACTTCTACTCGAAGGAACAATAATCATTCGAAAAACTGGGGAAAATAAATGGGTTCACGAAAAAGAGGGCTTTGGGGCTGGTTTTTGGCCAACTGAGGTGGTTGCTGGGGTGGAAAAATCTCTAAAACGATGGGTGACGTTTAATCCCAGTCGCAAACATTCGGTAATTTCGTTATAAATCCGACTCTTTAAATAAACAGGGTATTTGGTAAGGCGATGCCGACCCCGAACAGAGGGGTAGAGGGGGTCATTTGGCATCTATATAACCAAACGTACCTATATGAGAAATGTTATGGTTTTTTTTATATTGCCGATTTTGTACTTTTTAAAAAAATCTCCATATTTCATCATTTGTTTAAGTATTACGTTCTAAGTTTAACTTTTGATCTTCTGAAATATTTATTTTCTTTACCCAAAATACAAAAATTTAAAAAATAAAAGTTTCTGTCGCCTATTAAAAAATAATGACATTTATTAGAAGAAAATTATAATGGTAATTAAAAAAGTCTATTTTCGTAGTCTTACAAAATTGTTTAAAAACTCATCTAGATATTACAATTACTTTTAAAATTTCTCTATTATATCCTCTTTTAGGGCCGGTTTTATAATGTTAGATTAACTCCACGTTTATCTTAAGTTTAAACTTAAGATTAAACCATGATTTAAACTTTACTTTACAAACGCCTGTTTTATAAAAATAAACTTAAATTTATACGGTTGGCACTACTGTTCAACAGAAATTGCAACTTCACGTAGTTTGATTCTAACCTATTCGACATTTTGATATGACATTTCAAGTTATTTTTGTAAAAAATGGAGGGAAATAGAAGAATGACAAATTCGCTGAACTAATTTTATTAGTGAAACATTTTTAATTATACAAGAGGCAGTTGATTTGTGTAGGCTTCCAAAGTTTCTGGTAACAATAAGCGTATAATATATGCACATATGTGTGAGGAGATCAAACATAAATCTTTGCCTTTCTGTCAGATGTAATAATAAATTTTGAATTAGCTCCAATAAAATAATAACTGGCCCAATCTAAACAGCTTATGCATTTTTCTGATTACATTCTTCCTTGTAACTATAGGTCTGATTCTAAAATTTCTAGAACTTTGAGCGTATTAATAATAATTTTCTGTCATCATCATATTGTAAATAATCACATATTTCGAATACATCCATCAAATATTACACCGAATTTTATTAATTCTGAGGTTATGAAATTCTGACGTCTGATAATCCAGAGTTTAAACCATCCCCATCCACCGTTTGAAGTTTAACTTTACTGTGACGTAATTAATCTGTAAACTAAAGATTACTGACATTATAAAACAGACTTTTTTTCAAATCCGTAGTTTAACCTGTACTCTGCAGTTTAATCCGATATTATAAAACCGGCCCTTAGTGGCAATATCATACGGGCAACAAATTCTCATCGTTTCAAAAGCAATCAAAACCACAGTCATTTGTTTGTTAGTAATATCATTGACAGCTGTCACGAGTACACTTTCGTATTTCTTGTATTTTTAACGAAGTTTATAACTATCCTCAGTTTTGTGTCGTTTTGTACTAATAATATTGAGTAGAAAATTAATTTCTATGGCTACTTATAATTACCATTATACTTCAATACAAAGCCTGGAAGAGGGTGACCATGTACGAAGAATAGCATTTTGTTGCTATTTATTGAATGCCGATATTGAGGACCCTCATTACTTAAAATCTATTCTATGGACGGATGAATCAAAATTCTCACAATTTTCACAATCTCCATTATTGGGCGGACAAGACCCCGCAAATGAAGAAACAAACTTCCTTTCAGAATAAGCTTAGTGTCAATATTTGGATGGGCGTAATTGCTCGACATGTCATTGGACGCTTACCTCGACTTCTTGCAGAACGATCTTCCTCCGCTCCTGGAAAATCTGCCAATTAATCTTCGCCACAGTATTATATTCCAAAACGACGGATGCCCAGCTCACTACCGCTTGACAGTTCGCCAATTCTTAGATCGAACATATTCTGTTCGGTGGATTGGGCGTAGTAGACCTATGCCTGCAAGGTCCCCAGACTTAACGCCACTGTACTATTACGTATAGGGTATGATGAAGGAACTTGTGTACAATAAGGAAATACAAAGCTGTATTCAACTAGTAGCAAAAATAGAGCCGCTTATAACTTCGACAAGAAATGAGATTAAAGACAAGTACTGTTGAAATTAGAAAATAGGCGAGGAATGCATTAGAAATAATGGGTCTCATTTTGAACACCAAGAAAATTTGTTCTCAAATAATAATTTTTGTTTTAAATAAAGTTTTTTGAAACGATAGCTTTGTTTTTGTTGAAAGAACGCGGATATTTAATTTTTGATTAAATGAAAAATTTTTGCCGATAGATTAGTCTTTTTCTATTGTTAGTAGAGGATATAATGGAGAAGTTTTAAAAGTAATTGTATTAAGACTTTTTTAAAAAAATTTAAGACTACGAAAATAGACATTTTTAATTACTATTACAGGGGCGAGCGTAGGTGCGTCTTTACTATGTACATACTTCGGTATGCGATGTAAAGCAACGACAGGCGCAGTTAGTACTTGGATGGATGACCATTCCAACGGAAACCGCGTTCTCGCCTCACACATCTTCCAGCGGCTTGTATATCAGTGTATGCGCGGAAGCTATACAACCTTAGGCGAGGGTTGTATAGGAGATATACGATCCTTCCGGGGGGATGTAAAGCTGTCGGTCCCTTGTCTATTAAATGTTAGTCAAGTAAAAGATCCCTACTCTTCTTAAGGGAAGAGGTTCGGCAAAATTCCTGGTTGGGGGTAGCTCGTCTACAGGCGTCGGTGTTAGGCCTCAGTAGCGAAAATAGGCCGACGTTAAATAAATGTATAAAAAAAAAATTACTATTACAATTTTCTTCTAATAAATGTCTTTTTTTTTAATAGGCAATAGAAACTTTTATTTTTTTTGTTTTTATTGGAAATTTATGTATTTCGGGTAAAGAAAAAAAAATTCAGAATATCAAAAGTTATATTAATATTAATACTTAAATAAATGATGAAATACTGAGATTTTTAAAAAAGTACAAAATCTTCAATAAAAAATAAACCGTAGCATTTTTCATATAGGTATATTTGGTCATATAGATGCCAAATGACCTCCCTATTCACGGTCGGCATCGCCTTACCAAACACCCTGTATAACGTATACTTTCTTTGAATGTGACTATGATAAATTAACCCCCTAGGAGGGCCCGCTCCTCCATGTAGATAACGAACTGGTTTCTACCTCTTGGCTGTCATCAGTATGGATCTGTTTGGCAGAGATTGCCTGTCAATGTAGATTCCTGTTCATCTCATAGATCACTGAGCAGCACTAAGTCAGCAAATTCACCTATTAATATATATTGCAAACTTGGAAAGACTCTAAATAGGCAGATTGGTTTATGGAATATATTAAATGTGTTTGGAGTATCCTAGATTACATTTTTTATCAATTTTATAACGTGGCTTTAAGTTTTACACTTATATTTTAAATTTGAACACCATTTATGATACCTTGAGGAAACTGTCAAAGAAACGTGTCTTCCATTTAATTATTTATTTAATATGGTCACTTGTGCGTGCTTCAGCAGATACACGTATTGGGCACATTTAACGCGCTTTCGTCAACGAAGTTGGCATGTGCAGCAGATCAAATTTTAATTCCATCCTTTGATCAATAAATTTAAATACGTACGTATAGATTTGTTTCAAATTGTTGCTGTTTGTTACTATTTTCAGGTAAACTACGGATTAAATTTATTCAGCGCTAGCAAGAAGGCTATTTTAGAGAAAACCTGGACAGACGAAAATGAAAATAAAGATGAAATCAAAGCCTCAGAACCACTTGATATCCCAGATGAGTTCAAATTTACCGACTTGGAAGTAAGTGTTCCCAGCGTCCCAGTAAGCCAAATTCAAAATAGTGAAGAAGCGAAGTGCTTGTTCTTGCACACCCACAAATGGTTGAAGAGAGCACGACTTTACTACACACTTAGAGACTATCCGTTGCATTACGTAAATATAATCTTAGAACTTAGTGAACTGTACAGATTACTAGCCTTTTATGAAACCGATCTCGATGCTCAATACGATCTTCAGAAAAAGAGATTCGACACGTTGGAGACTCTCAGCGGAGTGCTAAAAGAAGTACGGCCTAACTGTTACGTCGCTGTTAGTGTGGAACTACTAAGAGAAATAATTGAGGTACAAATTGAACTTATGAATATAAATTTGAAAAGATTATATAATCCTGGTTCGGACACAAATATGAACCAGGATGATTTAAAACGTCGGATGGAAGCAGTGGTTGAAATTAATTCCAAAATGGAAAACATTGGGCAGGAAGGGAATCAGAAATCCACCGAAAATTTGAACATGAAAGCTAATGACGCGGTGAGCAGCGGAGATGCATGTGTTAAGAGTAATGAGACTGCTGATGAAAAGAAAGACGAGACTGGCGACCAAACTAAAGAGGAAGTTCAACCATAGGTCAAAATGTTTCCAATAACTATTATTTCTCTAAAAATAACCTTTGTACTAGAAAACGTAATTATATTTTATCAGATATGACGGATGTACATTAATCTGTCAAATTAAATATAGCTAGAGAAAAAAACTGAAGTTTTTGTTTTACTTATTGGTGCATTGAAGAAGTCGTACCAACTACCGAATGTTTGCGCCTCAGATTAGACAATGTCCTCCCCGTTTTCGAGGGTGCTGAATTCCTGGAGTCAAACCACTTTTTCCACGTCGACAACCTCCTCAGATTGTCCAAAAACCACCCCCAAAGTTCCCTTTTCTGTGAACCCGTTTATTTTCCCCAGTTTCTCGACTAACTGTTGTTCCCTCGAGTAGAACTGAAGGTCCATCGAGGGATTTGCCCTCAACCACCCTTACCCTAGGCTTCCAACCTTTGTAGGGGGTGGAAAATTGATATTTGTTTTTGTGAGAAAAAAGAAAAAATGGATATTTTATAGGAGGTGTTTCTTTGAGGAAGGTGGTAGGTGACCAGGATTGTGTAACCACCCCGGGTTTGTTTTCACCCTTTAAGTGAATGGAATTTTTTTCATCTATAATTGAAAAATAGTATAAAAAATATTTATTAAAGCGTTTTTATAAATTGATTTTCTACCGCATTGAAGGATGATAACAACCCCCGGGGTGAGGGTGGTTACACAACCCTGTGACCTTCCTCAAAGAAACACCTATAATAGACCGGGCGCTGAAAGAAAATGAGTATGCATAATATGAGTAACGAATTCTGGCAACGGATATGAGTTCCAGTGGTTTTAAATTACAATATTATCGATGTTGCCAGTTGATTAATTGCCTCAATTTTTTTTGCATTTTAACGTGCAAATTGCTATGAAAAATCGTATATCAGTAGGTGTAAGGCGGTAAAATGTTAATTTTTAGGAGTAATAGGTTTTAGGGATGATGTATTGTAAAAGGAAGTTATTCAATTAATCAACAACAAAAAATAATGGAAAAAAAAATTAATTCATTTTATTGTTATAAACAAAAAGACCCCAAAATGCTGATTTCGTTATAAGTATTTTTTGTTAAAAAAATATATTATATAAAAATGTAGTTACAGTAATAGATTTTTACAATCATATATATCAGATTTCTTACAATTGCAAGACATAGTATGACAATCTGATTTACATTTGCAAGGTTTACAGATTCGGGTAGAGGTGCTTTGATCATTTGTTTAGGGTACAAGAAAGATTCTTTTAATTCATACCCATATTGAATAAAATCCAGAGGCTGAATTAGCGGTTCTGATGCGTTCTTTCAAATGTAGAAGCATGTCTTGTAAGTAAAATGTGACGAAACACACACTACTACAACGTTCTCTTAGCTACTGATGATGTGGAGTACCTTGACAACAATGTACGTTCGGAGCATAGGGCAGCGGGGAAGGGAAAAAGGTGGAGGCAACACAGCAGCTGGCAACATGTATTCTTGGGTTCCTTAGGGCCTCAGGTATACGAATCAGTCAATAAATTTCGTTACTAATATTTTCCAAACTCAAATACCTACAGCACCTGCAAATAAAATATAAATTTTTTCTCACAAAAACAAATATCAATTTTCCACCCCCTACAAGGGTTGGAAGCCTAGGGTAGGGTGGCTGAGGCCAAATCCCTCAAGGGACCTTCCGTCTACTCGAGGGAACAACAATTAGTCGAGAAACTGGAGAAAATAAACGGGTTCACGGAAAAGAGGACTTTGGGAGTAGTTTCTTGTCAATTCGAGGAGGTTGCTGACGTGGAAAAATTAGTTTGACCTAGGCAATCGATTCAACACCCTCGAAAACAGGGGCGATATATTGTCTGTCCTCGGCGCAAACATTCGGTAATTTCGTCATAAATCCAATCTTTAAATGGACTAGACTATATGGCTGTATAAGGTCTTTATTTCAAAGACGCCTATCAAAATGGGCAACATGTGGAGCACTTATTATAATTTTTTCTGTTTAATTATTTGAAAAATGCTCTAATTTTAAACTTTATTTTGTACTCATTGCTCAATAAATCGAAAATGCCATAGCCCTGACGCTTAAGGTTTATTTCAATTTTGTGCGATTGCAGCGACACCTTGCGAGAATCGAAAAAATGCCCGATATAAAATTCACGTATTTTTCGCCGTAGAATCCGAATCCACTACAAAAATAGGAATTTTCATTACAAATTTCAAAGTTACCCCCTGCCCCACGCACTGGGTTAGGGGTGGGAGACTCGAATCCAATGTCATTGGATAGATTTCGTAAAAATAACAAATACGTGTTTTTCAGCTTTTGAATTGGACGTTTTTTTATGGGCACCAGACGCTACTCTTGAAACAGTAATGTTTTCTTTTCATTTTTCGCGATTACAGCGACACCATGCAAGAATAGAAAAAAATGTCCGGAATAAAATTTACGTATTTTTTGTCGTGGAATCTGATTCCGCAATAAAAATAGGGGCTTCCATTTGAAATTTTAAAGTTGCCCCTCGCCCCACCCACAGGGTGGTGGGGTGGGGAGGTCATTTTGGTATCAGTAGATAGTTTTTTGAAAAAATTTTTACACGTATTTCTTTATTTTTCGATTTGATGCAAACTGTTCGAGATTTTCCACCGTTCCCATACTTTTCTAACACCCGGTATATAAATTCTCTATTTCTTGTATCCGCAAAAGGTGACTTAAATTCGGTTGTCCTAGATGGTCTGATATACCTGGCTCTAATATTTTATAATGCATACTCTCACCGATATTTGTTATTATGTAATCAGTTCCACTTGTTGTGATTTTGTCTCCGTATTTGGCAATCCTGGTAGGTTCTCTAATTAGAGAGTTTAATTGGAAGGACTCCAATAGATCAAAAAGCAGCTTTGTTTTTTGTGATGAATGATTTAATATATCTATGTTAAGATCGCCACAAAGAATTAAGGAGGAGCATTTTTTTGAGGATGCTACCAAGTATTAACGTTAATTTATTTAGGAAGGAGTTAAGATCGCTGGTAGGGGCTCTGTATATCGTGGCAATATATAATGTTCTGTTATACTCAATTGCAACGCATTCAATGCATGATTCAATGGACATATCTGTTATATATTTTAAATTTTTTGAGTTGCTTACTATGTCTTACATATATTACAGATCCATCGTGTGTACTGTTTTTGCGGCAGAAGCTGGAAGCACCTTTGTAACTTGCAACCTATACGGTTTCAAATTTTGAATCACACAGTCACTCTTCACTAAACAAATAAATGTTAGGTTATTTTCGTAACAAAATAATTCCAGAATATTAATTTTCTTTGTAAAACTTTGGATATTTATGTCAAATAGGTTCAATAGACTGTTTGGGTCCTTAAGGAAATTATCTGTCTCGTAATTGATATTTACAAAAATTTTTCTTAAAATCTATAATGGTGACTAGTGATTTTTTCAAAATACATGTGCAGATGGTATTATTTCTACAAAATAAGTTACTGCATCCAAATGGTTGATAGACAGTCAATAATAATATAGGAAATAAAGAAGTCTAAAAAAAGGCTCTTAGAAATGTACTGATATTTATAGCATTCAATTTTAAAAGATGGCATTTGGTCCTCTAAATTTGTCTTGGTTCACCCTGCATATTCAAAAATAATTTCCAATTTTAGTCCTTTTTGTGTAGTTTACCTGTATTTTTTTTTATTTCTAGCTATCGTAGAACTCAAGCTATCGAAGTGGGATGCACTAGCCCCACCCTGTATATACAGGGCCATTCTTAAGGACCACTTAATGGGCACACTCTGTGCATGGGAACAAAAACCGATTCTTTTTAAAACTAACACTTTACAACTGATAATAAACTGTAATATTATTACAAACTTTATTTATTAGCAAAGACATCACCAACACACAAAAAACATAAATTAGTGTAAAATTAGCTGAGGGACAGCTTCGGTAGTGGGATGTAATGCGCCATCCACAAAATCGTTCACGTCATCGACAACCGTGTTTGCTACAGATGAGACAATTCCTTCTATTATAATAACAATCAATGGATGGAGGATAGTAGACACGAACTCTGACAAAATATTAATCACCAGGTCTAAAATTCCATTTCCTTGGAATGTCAAGTCCACATGCCTTAAAAATAAAAAAGTCTTGGATTCACCAATTCAGTTACATCTTAATAATAATAATACGTTTATTTTCAATAGGTTGACACCCAATTACAGAAAATAATGAACAAAATATATAAAAACAACAATAATGAGATACAAATAGTGATATTGAGAATTCTTAATCTAGGTGACATTATAATTAGGTTAGATAGATATTATAATTAGCTTAGATTGTTATAATTAGACTTAATCAGTTAAATGAATCTTTGTACGTATGAATAATATGGACCGCTTTCTTTTCAAGATCTTGGACCCGAGCTTTTTAAAACAAGAATACTGATTGGCTGTTGAAAGATGGAAACTGACAACTGTCAATTATGCACCAATCACAGTATTAATTTTGAAACCTTCAGAGTTCCAAGCACTTGGAAAGAAAGCAGTCATGGTATAGACTATCATAGTTGAGGTCACACATATGAGCGACTTCGTTAAACATCTTGCACATGTTAAATATTGGAGACTTGACTGTTAGTTCTGCTGGTATTGACGTAAAATGCACTGTGCTGACGAGCGTTCGGCCTTGGTACATGAAACTTAATTCTATTTACTAAGTGTATACAATCTAATTGGTTATGTAGTATTTTATATAACAATTAATTGTAATGCTGTGCAATTTCTTCCAAGTTCAAGAGAGTCAAAATTGAGTGAATTTTGTAGTGTATTGTGATCAAAGCCCCTTTCGGGATAGGACCCATTGGATTGGAAAAATATATATTTAAGAAATCGTCTTTGTACGGACTCAACTTGCATTTTAGAGTTTTGATAAACAGGTGACTAGATGACAGATGCATATTCAAGTTTGCTTCTTATAAATGATATGTATATTAGTTTCAGCGTGTTGATGTTCGTAAAGCTGCCCCAGTTCCTTATATAAACTGAGCTTGGAATCGAATGTTATTCCAAGATCCTTAATATTTGTACATCGTTCAAGAGCAGCATTATTAATCGTATATGCGAATAAAACCGGTCTTTTGTTATTGTAAAAGGACATTATCTTACATTTAGATGTATTTAGTTTTAGGTAGTTATTTTCGCACCATTCGTTAGCTGAGTCTAATGCTATATATTAATAATATCCTAGAAAATAAACATACTCCTATGGGTATCTTCTGCGATTTGTCTAAGGCTTTTGACTGTGTAGATCATAATATTTTACTAATGAAGCTCAATTACTACGGAATACGCGGTACACCACTTCTGTGGTTTACTTCATATTTAAAACATAGATCTGCATATGTCAGACTTTATGACGAATCTCAGGAAATTGGAAAAACTATTATCACGGAAGCAAAAGATATCACATTTGGAGTTCCACAGGGGTCCATATTAGGTCCAGTATTATTCTTAATATACATAAATGATCTTGTTGATAATTTCCCTTCGTTACAATTTTCATTATTCGCTGATGATACCAGTATCATAGTGAATGATGATAATTTGGACGATCTTAAAGTTAAAAGTGAAGAGGCAATGAATGGCATTACAAACTGGTTTCATGCTAATAAACTGCTCTTAAATGTTGAAAAAACAATGAATATAACATTTGAAAAATCCCACACACCAGCATTAGATATAAATATTCAAACTGATCTAGGACAAATAATATCAGTAACTGATACTAAATTTTTAGGAATATATATTGATAAATCGTTAAATTGGTCGACGCATATTTCTGATTTAAATAAAAGACTTGGACGTGCAATTTATGCAATAAAGAGCGTCAAAGAAAATATCAGCATTGCAGCGGCACTATCTGTGTATTTTGCATATTTTCAAAGCATACTGCAATATGGTGTAGAATTTTGGGGAAACGCAACTTGTCTTCAAAAAATTTTAGTGACACAGAAACGTGCTGTGCGAGCAATTTGTGGTATTCATTCGAGATAATCCTGTAGAACGGCGTTTAAAAACTTACATATACCAACTATAGTTAATCTTTATATATATAAATTATCTATAATAATTCACAGAAAACGAAACACAATATCGACATCCGCTGATATTCATGATTACAATACCAGATCTAATACAAAACTAATTGCACCAAACTATAGATATGTCACAAATAGGAAAGGTCCTTTATACTCCGGAGTAAAAATTTATAATCACCTACCAAATTCTATTACTTGCATAAGCAGCGAAAACTTATTCAAAATTAGGCTAAAGAAAGTTTTTAATAATTATGTGTTCTATAACTTCACTACAAAATTTAATCCGTAAAAGGTTTTCAAAGGGTTTACTTCTAAAGCATTGTATTATTGTATATTTATAATGTCTGAATTTATTTAAGTATGTGCATTGTATTTTTATTAAGATTGAACCAATTTAAGTAAATGCTCTTTCCCTTATGTCTTGATTAAGGCGCACCATGTCACGTATGTACTTATATGAGCATATTGCATTATTATTGTTATGTAACATTAATTTTTGGGAAATAAAATTTAATCTAATCTAATCTATTTCCAAAGCAGTAGAGTCATTTGGCTTGCTTACTTCAGAATAGATTTTCAAATCGTCCGCGAAAAACAAATGTGCAGAACTCATAGTAAGGTATAAATCATTAATAAATACTAAGAACAAAAGTGGCCCTAGGTTGGATCCTTGAGGGAAGTTGCGAGAATTATATCCACCGTATTCCACAAACTGTGTTCTATTAAATAAATAGGATTCAGTTAAAGACAGCAAGATATCTGACTCTCCAATTGCATTGAGTTTAGAAGGGCGTAGAAAATAGTCGATTTTATCGGTCGGTATAAATCTTAACATATAAATAGCACGAAAAAAATAACTAATCCACGACAGATGATCAATAAGGTGTTTAGTTTCCCCTTAAATCAAGGTCATTGGTCAATTATTGGTCTGACCGATATCGCGCCATCGGGTTCGACCGGCTCCGGCGCTGGCACTGTTGGACCAAATGGTTGTATGTCCGCGTTTTTCAATGTATAACCTCATGCCGCACAAGCCTCTGGCTTCTGGAATTGGGGCTGTCTAATTTCTGTGGTGGCGTTATTACTATTATAGAAATGTGAATTATATCTAGACAAGATTTACTTACCCAGTATTCCAAGTGCTCAAACTGTCCACATTAGCCTTGTAGGTATTAAAGTCGAAGCTTAATTTAAGGTTCATTTCAAAATTTTCTATTTTTCCTGTGAAGCTTCCTTCAGGCCCAATAAGCAGAATAATTAAACGATAATCATACGTGAACTGAAAAATGTTACATTAACTTTATTTTAATTTAAAACGAAGAAGTTTAACTTTCTGGTCAACGTGTTTGTAGGCGATAAGAAGTTTCATTTTAGTCTTTTCCTCTACTTACATTTAGATTGGAAAATACGATTGGGATATATAATTCTAGTAGTTTATTGTTAGATTGGTATATAACTTCCACATCACCGCTTCTGTTAATGGTAGAAATACCATGCAATTGACCGTCCTTTAATGTTATCGACGAGAGAAGAAACTGCAAAACAAAATGGAAATTAGAACTACATATCAAAATGTTTAACGAAATATTTCTGTAGATCTCCGCCGCGTTTCTTCAGTAAACTTTGTTTGCATCGTTGTACAAAAATCAAATTAGTATTTTAATGTGAATTGTCTGCTTAGGGGGCAATTTTTTATCTCAACATATTTAGGGGGTCAAATTAAGTTCTCGTTTGCAGTGTTAGTGAGATCGGCATGTTATTTACTTAAATAATTAATTAATTTCGAGCGTGTTTTCCATCGGTTTTTTAAAAATATCTCTAAATCTAGAAGTTCTACGAGACAAACGGAATAAATGCTAAAACTTAAACTGTAGTATTTTAAAAATATTTTAAGATTACTGATAATTTTTTTATTTCAATCTTTAACCATCTTTTTGTACTTCAAAAAATTGATTATAAACAAATTAAATTTTGACATGTAAAGAGATTTCAAATATATAATATTCTTATACAATGTAAAATGAGTGTTATGTGCCCTCTTACGGAGAGAGGTTTAACTCGTAGCAGAGCGAAAGGAACCTTAATAGGCAACCAGTAAAACAATAGTTCACCAGCCGGTCCAGGGTGGCGCTGCCTCATAGAAATACTAGAAGGAGTAGAAACGTCTCGAGGGACAGACTGGATTATTCGAGAATACTACCACAGATATATAAGAAGCGGATCCAATACACGGAGTCAGTTGTGTATTAGATGAGAAAGTGATATTTAAGCTCAGTACAGTTCTGAATGAGATGAGAAGGGATCGGATATGATATAGAACAGTAATAAGTTTTTAATTATAGTAGTGAGACTATAGCAGATGAAAGTTGTAACTAGTGTGTTATTATACTAATTATTGTAATTTAATGATAATAAATCAGTAGTTAGTGTGCAATCGTGTTGCAATTATTTAACCTACGTTTGGAAGTGTTAACTATAGGGTATAAACATGTAACAGTATATGAAAAATCCAAAAATCTGAGAACATGAAGTTTTTTCTGTCATGCATATTTGCCAAGATATTTTAACTTTTGCGTTTTATCCTCCTGTTGATAAATAATTAGTCTCTTAACTTAAAATTTATCCTGGTTGTTTATAAATATCTATATTTTCGTAAGAGAAAACTATTAAAATAATGTTATGTGCCGCCCTCTAATGAAGACAGATTGAATCAATCCCAGATAGCAGAGTGAAAGAAGGTCTGCCTAGTGACTAAGCGGCGCCATCCCTGGGCCAACTGATGAATTACCACAGCTACGTGAAAACTGTGAAATGCAAGAGATGGACTAGAAAGGTCTCATCACGGACTGGAAAGATCGAGAATACAGCGCCACAGATATATAAGGAGCGGATCATGCGCACGGATCACAGTTTCATACGAGATGAATAAGTGAACAGATAGAATAAAGAACAGTAATAAGTTTGTATTGTAGTAGTGAGACTATAGTAGATGAAACTTGTAATTAGTGTGTACTAATGTGTATAAGGACTTAATTATTGTAATTAAGTACTAAATAAAGTAGTGGTTAGTAAAAATTATTGTTGAAATTATTTGCACCTATTTACACTGTACAGGGTAGGGTGTTTACCGGAGATTGTAAACACGTAACAATATTACTAGAAGAAAAAAAATATTAATAAAGATGCGTGAGGCGGATTGCGCGACCAGGGTGAAGCTACTACCAGTTTTCCTGCTAGAATATATAAACTTTGTAAATCAAATAATTTTAACTCATGAAAAAGTTGCTCAGTTGGAAATGTTTTTTGGCTTATTTAATATAATTTTGATTAAACGTTTTTAAATTATATATAGACTCTTCAAGGTTGATTCATACGCTCCTCCCCATATAACTATTTCGTAATTAATAACTGATTGAATAACAGATTTATAAACATTTACTAATTTAGATTTCTTTAAAATTTGCTTTAATTGATAAAATTTGTACAATAGTTTTCTTAGTTTACCTGTTAAGATATCAACGCGTGTGTTATTTTAAAAATTGATTTGTGTGTATACCAAGGTATTTTATTTGTTCTGATGACTCAATATATTTTTTGCAGCTACAAATCTCTAAATTTGCACATTCATGATGTTTAATTTTGGTTAAAGCTGATTTTCCAGCAGCTGTTGAAGAGAAGCTTGTAAATTTAGTTTTTTCTATATTTAATGTTAATAGATTTTGTTTTAACCACTTTGTTACTAAATGAAGATCATTTTCCGCTTTTATTTTGACGCCTTCCCAGGTGGCATCAACGAAAAACAATACAGTATCATCAGCATACGCACTGATATTTCCATAGATCGGTAATTTTAACATGTCATTTACATATATCTGGAACAAAATTCAGTTCTCTGAGGAACACCATATTTGATTGTTTTTTTCTCTACTTTTTTCATTATCAATGGTTGCAAGTTGTGTTCTATCAGTAAAATAATCCTCGATTAGATCATCGCATATACCACGAATAGCATATTTTTTAAATTTGTCTAGGATGCGACACAATATCAAAAGCTTTGGCGAGGTATAAAGATATCGCCAAAATTTTCTTGCCATGTTTATTGCATTGGTGACCCCTTGTGTTAAACTGTGCATAACATCAACGGTAGATGTTCCCTCTTTGAAACCGAACTGGGAAGGTGATATAATATTGTATTTCTTTAAATGTACAAGGATTCTAGTTTTTTCCATTATTTTGGCAAAATGACTTAAAATTAAGATTGGCTGATAGTTTTTTATCTCAAGTGAGTCGCCAGATTTGATAGGTTTGATCCAAGCCTTTTTACATATATAATAAATTGTCTAGGAAATTTACTTAAATGTATAAGTAGAAGTTTAATTATATACATAGCAGTCTTCTTGATTGTATTAACCCCTATATTGTATAAACCTGGAGATGAGGTGTTTTTTTTAAATCGTTTATATTGTTTTAAGATTTCGCTTTCCGATACAGGAAATAAATATAATGTATTCAGTACAGGGGTAATTTAGTTTTTTTGTTTATTTAAGTTATTACTACTGATCAAAATTTGTTCTGCCATTTTTTCTCCAATTTCGGAAAAATAATTAATAAATTCTTTGCTAATTTCCATTTCATTACTTATTATACAGCCATTGTCTAATTTAGTTTGATTCATTTAATTTTTGATATATTTTCGTTTGTCGACCTTTTGATTATTGACCATACCCATTTTATGTTATTGCTTGCTTCCTTGATTTTTGTTTTATAATAGTCATTTTTGTCATTTTAATCAACTTATTTATTTTATTTCTGTATAGTCTATATTTTTTTTTAAATCAACATTGTGAGTGAGGAATAAGGAAACGACCGATTATGATTTTTTTTTATAGAGTTGGGTCTCCTCAACATTCCGACATTTGTGCCGCGAATGTCAAAGGGGGGGGGAGGGGGAAATGACATTAAATGTATGAGAAAATGGTTTCCCGAAGATAACTCGGCGGCTTTTGACCTGACGAAAAAATTTTCAGATATGAAGGGCCCATGAAAATAAGTAAATTTTGTTCCCAACATCATCTACGTCAGATCATTGATTCGCGAGATATCGCAAAAATTAAAATAATTGAATTTATTTCTTATCATGAAGGAGTGGAGTTGAGAACATAATATACAGGATGTAACGCAACTTACCCGAAAATGTTTAACCATACATGCACCTTTAAATAAGAAGTCGGTTTCTTGAAAAAAAAAGTAATAAAAGTCCAACACAGAAAAAGATACAAATTGTTAAAGTTACAAATTAATGAAAATTTGTTGATGTCTTGGTCACTGATAAAGCTATTTCTACGCGTAATGGTATAACCAATCTACATAATATGCACGTTTGGGCCATTGAGAATCCTCATCCAGTAGTTCGGAATCACTTTCAACATCGATGAACGCCTAATAGATCCGTTCATATTGCTAAATCGGATGGATGGTCTGCAATATTTGCAGTTTCTCCGTAATGATCTTCCTGGTCTTCTTGAAGATGTGCCCTTGAAGGTTCGAAGTCGGATGTGGTTTTTATATGATGGTGCGCCCCCACATTATCGTTTAGTCGTCCGAGATTACCCGACCCAATTAAACGGATACGTTGAATCGGACGGGGTGAACCCGTAGCTTGGCCTCCGCGGTCTCCGGATCTAAATCCTCTTGACTTCTTTTTGTGGGGATATTTAAAAAATGAAGTCTACCAAACCGAAGTTGACAATACGGACACAGTAGGAAGGGAGAACAGTTCAGCTAGTGTGACCAAATTGGATTAGACGGGTTCAGGCGTGCTTGAATGCCAATGGATAGAACTTTGAACAGTTTTTATAGAAATATGTTATTTTAACATTTCCATTAATTTACAATTTCAACAATTATATCTTTTTCTGTGTTGGACTTTTATTAAATTGTTTTTTAAGAAATCGACTTCTTATTTAAAGGTGCATATGTATGGTTAAAATTTTAAGGGTAAGTTGCGTTATATAATTAATAGAAAGGTATTAGCAAATATTTTGTTAGGCTGGAGGTTGGGGGCGATAGATGCGCGAAATAAAAATTGCATGTTTTTCTCAAACAGTTTTTTTGGCACAAAGGTAAAGGGTGGGGGAAAATTATTTTCGCCACTTGATAGCTTTTTTATTAACGTTTAATTTCCGCCCAGCCAGATCGCGACAAAATGATTAGGAAAGGAGATAAGAGGACGGCAAGAAAATAAGACGTTTGCTTATTCCAAAGCCAGATATGCTCCTCTATTAGAGTAATTATAAAGGAAAAAATTATTTAATTCTTTAAAATACACTTTTAAATACACTTTTTGTGACAATTCTTCTTGGTAGTTTTAGAAAATATATTTTTGTTTCTTAGGTTTACAGGGGAAACCACTTTAAAAAAATGCAGCCAGAGCTCTACCTCAAGGATGGGTTGGAAACGAGCTCAAATTAAAAAAAAGCATTTTTGTGACAAAAAAAGAGAAAAATAAAAGTCACTTGCGCCAAAACCCGTTAGACATGCATCTTATAGAGAAAATTTCGCTCTATAAATTCATTCTTGAAGATTTTTCTCGTTGAAGTAACCAGTTTTGAGATATTCGCTGTGAAAACTTCGTGTAAGGTCGATTTTTACCTGCGCGCTCCAATCTGAGAAATAGCCTCAGTTTGGACGCTGTTACTGCGAGATAGGTGGGGATAACCTACAAGGTCAACAAGACATTTTAACCTCTCCACAATAAAATTGTGAGAGGTTACTAAAATTGGTTCAAAAACGAAAATTGAGATAACATCAAATCTTTACGTTTTGAGGTCATAGGAACCCAAAAAAGTGGTTTTTGAAAAATGTCTGTGTGTGTGTGTATGTGTGTATGTGTGTTAGCACGATAGCGCCGAAACTACTGAACGAATTTGAATGAAACTTTGCGTGTGCGTTTCTTTAGTGCCCCAGAAGATCTGAAAAGGTTTTGGTTGAGATCGGATTACGTTTAGTGCCATTTTGACGCAACAAGTTGTTTATTTTATAATTATTTTCAATTTGCAATGGAACCATTGAAAAGCAATTAAAATTCTGATTTCAACGATATATCACACTTCCACCCTTTCGATTTGGTTTCCGTGAAAAAAATTAAAAACAAAGCAAATATGGCATAGATTGCATTTCGCATGACATGATTGATGCGTGTTGCCGTTACGTCGTGAAACTCATCACATCACGTGTCAATTCACGTGTGAGGGTTTCTTCACTGCTCTAAAAGTAGAGCGGATTACGTTTAGGGCCGTTTTTAAATATATATACAGACAAATCGAAGAATTAAACTACAAATATTCCTCTAAAATCTAGTAAAATTACTGAAATGCTAATGTTTCATTTAACAAAGACAGCCGCGAGCGATCGGATTGCAATGGACAAATTTTGGCGATTGTCATTGTCATCGTTTGTCATCCGATAACGTTGGTGTCATGTCATGTTAATAAGATTGCGGCATATTTGTAACTTTTAGTGGATTGTCACAAACTTTAAAGGTAGATGTAACAATATCAATATCATATGCTTTCTGTACCTTCGTTGATGAATTTATTATAGATTATCACTTTACCAATTTTCAGTTTGTTGCTTTACAAATCTGTAGTATTTAGGATAACTAGACTTTCTTAGTCGTTCAAGTGATGTTAAAGTTGTTAATATCCTAATAGTATATTATTCAACGAGCGACAATGTAGGTAATAACTCGCATAGATGATTGTAAATTCATTAAGTTGAGGGTTTTTTAGTGCCCCAGAAGATCTGAAAAGGTTTTGGATGAGATCGGATTACGTTTAGTGCCGTTTTGTCACACATCTTAATGCTCTTTTCGGCTTCAAAGATCCACCGAGTGGGGAGGTTCCAGCCGCTTCCAGTAGCTGCCGATTTTTAACCTCTCCACAATAAAATTGTGAGAGGTTACTAAAATTGGTTCAAAAACGAAAATTGAGATAACATCAAATCTTTACGTTTTGAGGTCCTAGGAACCGAAAAAAGTGGTTTTTGAAAAATGTCTGTGTGTGTGTATGTGTGTATGTGTGTTAGCACGATAGTGCCGAAACTACTGAACGGATTTGAATGAATCTTTGCATGTGCGTTTCTTTAGTGCCCCAGAAGATCTGAAAAGGTTTTGGTTGAGATCGGATTACGTTTAGTGCCATTTTTACGCAACAAGTTGTTTATTTTATAATTACTTTCAATTTGTAATGGAACCACTGAAAAGCAGCTAAAATTCTGATTTCAACGATATATCACACTTCCACCCTTTCGATTTGGTTTCCGTGAAAAAAATTTAAAACAAAGCAAATATGAAGCATAGATCGCATTTCGCATGACATGAGCGATCGGATTGCAATGAGCAAATTTTGAAGGTTGTCATTGTCATCGTTTGTCATCCGATAACGTTGGTGTCATGTCATGTTAATAAGATTTTGGCATATTTGTAACTTTTAGTGGATTGTCACAAACTTTAAAGGTAGATGTAACAATATCAATATCATATGCTTTCTGTAACTTCGTTGGTGAATTTATTATAGATTATCACTTTACCAATTTTCAGTTTGTTGCTTTACAAATCTGTAGTATTTAGGATAACTAGACTTTCTTAGTCGTTTAAGTGATGTTAAAGTTGTTAATATCCTAATAGTATATTATTCAACGGGCGATAATGTAGGTAATAACTCGCATAGATGATTGTAAATTCATTAAGTTGGGGTTTTTTTTAGTGCCCCAGAAGATCTTAAAAGGTTTTGGATGAGATCGGATTACGTTTAGTGCCGTTTTGTCACACATCTTAATGCTCTTTTCGGCTTCAAAGATCCGCCGAGTGGGGAGGTTCCAGCCGCTTCCAGTAGCTGCCGATTTTTTATACAGAATTTAACCACAAATTTTTTATTTCCTAATTTTTTTCTCTTCCAACGAACGGTGTATAAGACACAAGTGAAAACTAACGTTAAGTCCCCATTAGGGGTGGTTCTTTGCAAAAAAGAGGGATTTTTCGTTCCCGAATGGGCTGGGAACTTTCCCGGATATCTATTTCTGACCCTACGAGAGTACATATATCAAATATCATTTCTTTATAAATTATTTCTTCTAAATTGTGTAACTTGCGTGGACTATAAGAACCCCTTACTCTCATCTACGTAATAAGCAAATAATAGATCTGATTCGCAGATAAAGTACCTAATTTATCTTTTATAATTATTTAGATAAATTTACACTAATGTAGCGAGAAGTGGCTTTCAGTAATATATAAATTTGTTTCAACAATAATAACGTATAAATAATTTTCTTATCAGATATGTATGTTGCATAAGAATATTGTTTTTTAAACTTACTTCGTCTTCTACATCTGAGAGGAGAATGGGGTCCAGACCGTTAGCCAATGCTAGTGTCTCGATATTTTCAAAGATTTTATCGGCAAATTCATCAACAACGGCCACAATTTCAGATGGTTCCCTAAAAGTAAAGTTTATAGCGTCATATCAACTTCGAGATATAAATAATGTTGACACACATAGATAAAATATATGCACAGCAATAAAAATCAATGCAACCGGAAACCACGTATCAGTTACTAATATGTTTTTACCAATTTGTGGATAAAATGAGAAAGAAACTGCCAAGGAAGAGATCACAAGAAGGCAGGTGTTGGTTAGAGGTCTTCCTTATTAGACCATAAATCCTCGAACCAAGTTTTCCGGCGCTCCTCAACCATTTTTGGTTCAAATCCTTCCATAGAAAAATGTTGAGCGTAGTTAAATCTGGAGAACTAATCGGCTAACAGCACCTTTCCATTCAATTTCACTGTCCAGAAACATTGGTAAAAAAACTCCCCAACTGCCAATGCACAGACTGGAGAGGCTTAGTCTTGTAAAATCCAGTAATGATCATTATTTTCAATAATATCAAGAAGTAATGGATGGAAGAGACCTTCCAGTAATTCCAAATCCGTTACTATTAAAAAAAAATTAATCGAACCAGACAGACGGTTATCGAAAATACCATTCCAAGCATTCAAATTTTGAGGAGTTGGAGTGTAAAGACACGTGCGACTAATAGCAACAGTTTACAGTTGAGTTTTTTTTAAAAAAAACGTAAACTTGTCAAAAAAAACCCGCTGGCAGGGGCCAGTCGGAACAATAGACTTCGTCCTATATTGTTTTGCACTACTTTAGGTCTCTATTATTTTAACAAAAAAGTGATTCAGTAAGTAATTAAGTATATCTTTATTAGGACTGCCCAACTTCAATTTATTATCTTCGATTTATGGACAATTAGCACGTAGAAAGTCTTCAAAGTATAAATAAATCACGCTTTTTAAAATATTTTTCCTATGCGTTTTAGCAAAAAATTATTTAGACAAAAGTTGTAGGGCTAGATAAGCACTATCCAACGATGTATCGCATGCACATATTTGATTTCGAAATAAAATTTTGAGAATTGTTTGAAAATTTTGAACCTCCGCCATTTTGAAACGAAGAAGGTGATTTGGCCCATCTTCGAACTTAACCGAGATATAGACTCGAAAGGTATGCCTGAGAAGTTTCATTTTGACCCGTTGAGAAATGCACCCTCTAGAATGTTTATAAATGTCTTCATAGATATATATATATATATATATATGTTGTTTTCTAGGTTTTCGCGGGTGTTAAATGAAGTGTTATTGTACTTCCTGGTGCTCTCCCGCGTTGATGGTCAACTCCTCCAGGAGTCACGGTTGTCTAAACGACGTTTCGGCAGAATCTCATCTGCCATCTTCAGGTTCTCACTGAAAGCTGCCTACTGCTGCTCCTCGAACTGAACTCCAGTGTTATCGCGGGACAGGGCAATTAGCCAGGAAACAAATTCGTGGGCAGGTCCGCAGAAAGACATAGTGCAACCATGTACACGTGTTTCGGATTTTTTGGTCTTCATAAGCACGGTGTAGTTAAGTTGAAAGTATAGGAACAACTTAGGAGACAACACAAATGGAAGAAAACCACTGATAGGAAGCCAGTTGCACATTTGTAGCTGCAATTGGAAGACCTTGAGTTTCCAACTTTACCACAGTGGCTACTGTAAGCCGCCTGCGTGGAATTCCATAACCCAAGGTAAAATGTAAACAAAGGAAAGGTGTTGTCGCGGAACAGGGCAATTAGCCGGAGAACAAATTCGTGCGCAGGCACGCAGAAAGGCATAGTGTCGTTGTCTCGTAAGTTGTGCCTATCCTTTCAACTTAGTTACACCGTGCAGATGACGACCAAAAAGTCCGAAGCACGTGTACAAGGTTGACTATGTTCTTCTGTGGGCTATCTCCTGCTACTGCAGCAAATATTCGTATAGCAATAACTTCACAAAACTCATGTTGTGCTCCATTAAGTTCATTCTCATTCAATTCACGTATTAAATAAATTTTGTACAGATAAAATTTATGACGACTAGATTGTCTTGTGGCGATTTGCGAGAGAGTCCACATTCACAAAAGTTCTCAATTTACTAAGGAAGACAAAAAGGACCAAAACAAGAGCCTTTGTGGCGATAGCAACCTCATCATAATGGTCAATTCGCCAGTGTGGGAACTCAAAACTTTTTTAAAAAGTGACAATCCCTTTCTGCAATTGTGTAAATCATTGGTGATTATTTTTTTTTAGCCATACAGCCAAGTGCTATTTCAAATAGAATTAAACTGCAGGAACATTTAATAAATATTGCTCTTAAAATCATTCTTTACAAGTTAACCTACAACGACAGAAAAAAGAAGAATACTTGAAGATCAGAAAAAGGGAAAAAGAAGAAGTCAGGACATTTTTAATAACAAATAATTTTAGAGGACCGCTACGAAGCTAAACTATTCAGACATTCACACAAAATGTACAATAAAGTTTTCGTTTCTTCCAAAAAGCAGATAGATAAACAGAGGAGCTGGTTATTTGGCCTTCACCACCGCGACCTTTTCAGGTCTGTTGCGGTATTTCTAGAATACATTCCTTATAGTACCTCATCCAGCTTTGTTCTTTGTACTAGAGACCACTAGGCAAACTTTGATAAGGGCCTTTTGTATAGCTGTCTGCCTTTGGTTTTCTTCTCCAAGTACTTGGAGTCTCAGTTTCACCAGTCCTTCACAGTGGCACAATATGTGAACTAAGACAGAACCTGTATGTTGCGTCCTCTGCCAGACCTATCAGGTGTCTATTTAGAAGGCCTCCTATTATTCCGATGGCCTTCCTATTCTGGCTTAGTAGACCTTCAGTGAATTTAGCCGAACATTCTTTAATAAACTCTTTGGCTTGTTTCTGTCTTGGGAGGTTATACCACAATTCCAAAGATTTATGTTGCACCCATTCCTTAGTAGCTGCTCGTATGCATGGCTTTGCCACGCCAAAAAAGGGCTCAGGTCCTATTGGGGCTTTGGGTGCGCCTTCCTTGGCCAGTTTATCAGCCTTTTCGTTTCCTCTGTGTCTCTCGTGTCTTGGTACCCATGTTAAGGTCACTCTGTTCTGACTTCGCAGCTCTATAAGAACCGTCGAGCAGTCCTACATCAATCTTGAATTGATTGGCATGGAACTGATTGCTTTTATTGCCGTTTGGGTACCAGAAAAAATGGCAATCGACTAGTTAACAGTGCCTTGTCCTATTGTCTCCCTTGCGCAACAGTGTATGATGATCACTTTAGCCTGAAACACGCAACGATGTATTTCCCTAGATTTATCGGAATACTGGCTCTTGACCTTGTCCCGTAAATTCCGTTTCCGACCCCTTGTTATCTCTTGGAGCCATCAGACTGTCTGTGCTGTTATGGGAGGACCATTTTTCCGGTCTTCCCTGTCTGGTGTTATAAAAAAAAACAGATGATGCAGTCAAAAACTGGTTTAATAAATTGACTGAGGAGGGAAAGTATATTAAAAGGTGATTAATAAAGTTCGTATATGATCTGTCACAACACACTTTGTATTTAGAGCACTTGCAGAAAATATGGTTCGGGTTAAATTTAACTCCACATATATCAGAATTCTCTGAAGGAAGAACATTTATTTTAAACAGATGTGCTGAAAAACAGGCGTGCCCAAATTTGAGTCTCATTATGGTTGTTACATATTTTCTAGGGCAGACACAATTTTCGTGCCAAAACTTAGATGTCTAGTATTTATAAACAAAATTCCAAACTAGCCCACACTGTGATTTGGCTTAACTGAAGACAAGATTATTGCATTAGTTAGAAATAATTTTAGTAAGTTAACAGACATGTTAATAGAACATTCCCTATTTTGAATAACATTCTTCTAAAAATTCATGTGATATACTAGGAGGCAGCTTCTGCAACCAAAATTTCGAATACGTTGAAGACGAATCGATGAAATTAAAAAAATTTTCTGGGTGGGGCCACTTTTTTATTTATTATTTATTTAAAAACAAACCAATCACAATATCATTTAAGTAGGACAGGTACAACATTTTTTAAAATTAATTACGTATTTACCCAAAACAAGAGATTTTATAATTCCTAACAAGTATATATCCTTACCCAAGACTAGCTTCTTCATATTTTTCTAAAAATGAATTAGCCAATTCTTCGTCCAGTTGGAAGTGCACGTTTTCTAGACCTAAACTCTTCAGATCTAAAATTTCCACTGCAAGTGAACACGATAGCACTGTAGTAAGTAAAATGAGAAACTTCATCTTGAAGCTATAGAGGTAAAAAACTTGTGAAACACAATACTGTTATTGTCTTATTATAAGTATTAATTTTATCAGTACATTAATATTGATAATTTGTTTATAAAGTTTGTTTCAGCTCTTGTGATATTCCCAATTAGATAACAGTAACCTTAAATGTTTATCTTAACAGAATCATCCTTGGTCATTCATGCTATCCAAAACAAGATTTTTACTTTGAATAAATCTGGTGCAAATATCATCGCAGATTTAAGTCTATTTTCTATCGCTATAAATAGTGAGTACAGAATATAAAATCGGTTACCTACTTAGTAGGAGTAGAATTTATCTAATGACATTTATCAATTTTTAAATCTTAGTAACCGCTGACTCGTATTTTGAAAGTACATACAAACTCGACCGAAATTCGATGGGTATTTCATATTTTATAAGGCTTTACTATTGACAATTGAATCGACAAGTTAGGTTTTATATTTTAATTACTTAAAATGGTTCATTGTTCTCATCTCTTAACATTGTTTTCGCAAAATGTAACACCATAAGGGCTTGGTAATTAGAGTAATTCTTTTTAACAGAACCAACTACGCGCAGTATAATGTTTAGCGTGATAAGATTAAACTAACATTTAACTGGTTGTGCAGAAATTTGAATATTTCAATTCAAAGGACACGGTACTAGAATGCTATCGAAATAAAGTTTATTTCTATTTATTTATTTATTTATTTACATACACCATCCAAGAGCCAAGGCCAATTACTGAATTTTAACAGACGTGAGTAGAGAAAAAAAAACAGAAACAGAAAACAAAAAAGAAGTATTGCATAGTGTTCAGTGTCTTAAATTTATTTATACTACAATTAAATATGTCAACTCTGTCTTACAGGTTGTTGGAATTATGGCACATTTTTAGTCGCAACTCCTCTATAAAATCCTTATTTTACTATAAGTAACGTAACCAGACTGCAACCAATAGCTACTCTCCGGGCTATGTGCCTCGTCGAGCGCTGAATTACAAGTTACAAGCCTGGTGCGTTAAATGTAATAATTGTATATTACCAACAGTACGCTAATGTTTCGATTGCAACAAACACCAGCCGAAAGACTGATCCTACTTAAAGGAGTTCTCGTGCCAGTCGTCCCACACCACTTGCAGACTGCAGTTTCTAGCTGTTGGCTCTCGTCAATGCAAGGTAGGCATGTGATGACCGACACGAGGATCCTTGGACTATTTGGCAAATCTCGGTATCCATAGGATAGCGACATGCAAAACAATCAGCAGGCGCCATCTAGCGGTCCAGTGTCTGTTGCAATCGAAAAATAAATAGCACTCTGGTTACGTTCCTTATAGTAAAATAACGATTTTATAGAGGAGTTTGCGACTAAAAATATTATGTTTTAATATTCCGCCCTCTAAAAGCACATTTGAACTAAACTGAAGCGATGAATGTCCTAACAAATGAGTCATCTCTCTGGCAAGATAGAAGTTAATATTACTACGAGCCTCGGTTATTGGTACATGAAACCGTATTTATTCTAATACCTGAGGACGGTAGTAGTAAGGCTATGTCACTCTTGGAGCACTCAGTAGAGGAACAACTCCGATTACAAATGACGTTACGAACTGGATGGCATGTATCCAACAGCATATATAACAGATTTTGAACAGCTCTAAACAAGTTTTAAACAGGTCTGAATAGGTCTTTAACAGGTCTCAAACGACTATAAACAAGTTTTAAACGGATATAAACAGGTTTTAAACAAATCAGAAATAAACAGGTCTTAAAGCACATCGTGGCGTTATTTGTACCCGTATTGTTCCTCTACTGAGTGTGCCAGGAGTGATATGGCCTTATTACTAATGTTAATATTCAGATAATAAAATTAAAAATTAAACCGAATCGCGGATTCTCATTACTGAATATTTATTCGACGTTTTTTAAAAATGGAAATCTGCACAAGTAAAACGCATTATCGTTTCACATCGATGTTTGTTTAACATTTTTTATAAGTGAGCTAAGAAAGTAATAAATTTCATTTGTTTTTATGGTCACGTTTTGTGCATGATAACATCAATGGTCTCGACCGCACCTCTGGCGTCGCAATCCTCGCATCGCAACCCTCTGGTCATTAGCACTCACCTCTTCGCCATCTTCTGGTTATTGCCGCCCGCCTCTTCAGCATCCTCCGCCTCCAGGTTGTCATTGAGTACCTCTCGAGTCATTACCCCCGCCGCCTCACCCACCCGTCGCAAGTAGCAACCCTTTGCTGGCATGTCTTATGATTTGATGCGACTTAGACTTGTTTATTCCGATAGCTACATGTTAGAGCGCTGTGTCAAACGGAAGATTGCAGGGTCCTAAAAAATTAACACGTGATGACATCTATAGGAAATTATAAGTATTAAGAGTTTCCTTGATCACTAGATGGCGCGACGTCTACAATATTAGGTAACCTATACTAAGCAATTCCGATAGCCGCATATGTTAGAGCGTCATATCTGTAAATGGAGGATCGCGGAATAGAATCCTAAAAAGAAATTGACACGTGATGTCATCTATAGGAAACTGTAAGTATTTAAGTGTTTCCGGATTGATCACTAGATGGCGCTATGTGTACGGTGGAGGACACGGCGTTTGAATTTCCCGCTAGAAACGATGGAGAGTGGGGTGAGCGCAACGTTTGAATTTCTCGCCCTGCGCGCGCAAGTTGTGAAGTTAGCTACAAGTGAGCGGAGGCTGGCGAAAAGTGACCTTGAAAACCATAATGTACCTCCACAAGAAATAATATGGGATTTTGCGCCAGAACTCTCATAGCTTATCTACTGACAGTCTATTTTATTTATTTTTTATACATTTATTTAACGTCGGCCTATTTCCGCTACTGAGGCCTAACACCGACGCCTGTAGACGAGCTACCCCCAACCAGGAATTTTGCCGAACCTCTTCCCTTAAGAAGAGTAGGGATCTTTTACTTGCCTAACATTTAATAGACAAGGGACCGACGGCTTTACATCCCCTCCGAAGGATGGTATATCTCCTATACAACCCTCGCCTAAGGTTGTATAGCTTCCGCGCATACACTGATATACAAGCCGCTGGAAGATGTGTGAGGCGAGGACGCGGTTTCCGTTGGAATGGTCACCCATCCAAGTACTTACCGCGCCTGTCGTTGCTTTACATCGCATACCGAAGCATGTACATAGTAAAGACGCACCTACGCTCGCCCCCGTCTATTTTATTATTTAGTATTTTATACAGAAATATTAATAACTATCTAATTCTGCGATCTTTCAGGCTAGGTAATGAGAATCTATCAAGTAGAAGGCTTTGTGTTATTCTAATTAGTGGATATAACCTATCTTCCTTAAATGATAAATACTTAAGAACTCGTCTTTGCACTGCCTCTAAGCTCTCGATATAAGTCAAACAGCTTGAATTCCATATTAGTGAAGCATATTTAAGTTTTGGTCCGACCAATGAATTAAATAGCAGAGTTTTAACGTGTTCACGCCAGTAAAGCCGGTGGAATTTCTTATTATAAAGCCCAAATTTAAAAAAAAAAAAAAGATTGCACTGTGTTATTGACATGTATATTAAAAGTTAATTCCCTGTCATAGCTGACCCCAAGATCTCTCATATGCTTAGGGTGGTGTAATGTGTGAACATATTGAACTTTGTTTTCTATAGTAAGACATCACATTACACTTCTCAACATTTAGTGGATGATTATTCAATGAGCACCAATCACTCACCCTTTGCAAATCGTTCTGCAATATTTTCTGCCTCAGAGCTAATATTACAAAACAACTTCATGTCATCCGCATAAAGTAAACAGCATACATCTAAATTATCTAAAATATTATTAATAAATAGTATGAAATAGAGAGGCCCCAGAACAGAGCCCTGGGAACCTCTGATGTAACGGATATTTCGAATTCTACACACCGACATTCGACATATTGTGTTATTTGTCTAAGATAAGATTTAAAGAGATTTTTAACAGTAGTATAGAAAACCCAGCGAGGTTCAGCTTATGTAATAATAGATTGTGGTCAATTATATGAAAGGCCTTGGAGAAGAACATTTACTTGGCCATTTAGATCTATATATTGAGCGATATACTGCTTAACAAAAAATAAGTTTGAGACCTTTTCTTTTAAATGTCTTGGATAAAGTCGAGTATATTTTAACTTAGCAGGTCAAAAGGTCGCCTCGTCGTCTAAACTAAGAATGTACAGGATGGGTCAGAAATACCGGTGGTTCCCAAACAGTTCATGAATAAATATTTCCGTCAAAAATGCAAGCATTAATTATTTACTTGGATAGTTGGTGAAAACGTGTGTTAATTGTTTAAAATATAGTCACACCACACATATATCACATAACATTAACGGAATATTTCTTGAAAATGTATCCAAAAGTCCGACCTCGTTTGACACACCGCCACCACTTTCTCGGGTCTAATTATATGTTTGGCAAGAAATAAGATACAAAACATTGAAGGCGTATGTAATGTATAAAATGAAATATAAATAAAAAATAAACGTCGTGGATATTCGTCTAACAATCGGATAAATAATCAGGACACTAAACATCTGAAAGTTGATTTTATTTACTTAGAGTTTAACTCGAACGGAATAATAAAAAAATATAAGATAAAAAAAGTTTTAAGGAAACTCGCGGCGCTGGTTAATAAAATAAAATATTTACAAGGACAATTTTTGTCTTTTGATAATAATATAGTAAAATTTTAAATACGGTGAAGTCAACAAGAGTTGAACTCGGATGTATCCAATTTTGTGTACCTACTCTCTCAAGCCAAGTAGCCAACAGTTGCGGCTATCCGAAAGGGTGGTCGTTCCATATGTGGTGGAGGCGCCGGGTACGGCCACCGCTACGTCTCGGGTGGAGAGAGCTGTATCTGAACAAGGAATCTTTCCTCAGACTAAGATTAGGCTGAAGACCTACTAACTCTCATGTTAGATCATTTTATATCATTGTTGAATACTTACTTTACATACTTCTCATGTTACATATTAGGTTCGCACGTCATTAACGGTTTCCAAACACTTAGGAGGTTGCGCACAATGATTTTACATTAATAAAATTTGTCCTGACGATTTGCAAACTGTTGCTGACTGTAAAAACAAATTATTGGGTAGAAGTTCACACTTATTGTTTAGTTAATGAATTAATATCAAATCTAGTTTAAAATGTTTGTATGATATACTTATTTAAAACGCAGAGAATAATAGTTCCTGTATTTTTTTATAGAGCATTATGGGCCAATCAATTCTAAATATTTTTGCAAATAAAACCATACCTCTAAAATCAAAAATAACTTAGTGATGAAGAAAGTATTGTAGAGGAAAACGATAAATGAAAACAATTACAGACGTAGTGGGAATAGTGGTGGGTAGTGGCCATGCATCATCATATCTTACGTCTTTCATGTCGCGTGCATTAAAATGAGAGAGAAGGTTTGGAGGTTTGTCTTCTTAGCATCTCACTTCGCGCTCTCTTCTCAATTATAGGTTTCCCGCACTATACAACAGTTGCTTTCCCAAAATTCGAACGTATATAGTTGAAATCACGAATGTTGTCATTCACGTCATCAATTTATGTACTTATCAATGACATGCGATTTGTCTATCTTTGCAAATACAAAGCGCATAGGATGTGAATAACAGAACGTCTGCTGAGGCTACGATAGAAGTTCCGAGCGTAACGATTCGTTTTATAAATGAATATTACAAGCGTTAGTCGTAGCCGCAACCAACGTTGAGCATTCTGTCAATTATCTGTTAACTCAGTAGCGTGAGCGTGCGTTGGATAAAAAACTGAATGCAGTAGTCAGAGACATGGTGGTGAAATTAAATCAGTGCTTTAATCAGGAATAATGTAACGGATGTTGCCTTTACCTTTGCAAGAAATCCATGAGATGGACTGTACAATTGAATGCGGCAACGGATGTTAAAATTCATTGTATCGCATACGCGTATTATTGTCCAGATATTTTCACTACAAAATACTTGTCTTTTGCATACGTTGATACGCCCATGCATACCATTCTATGTGACTTTGAGATGGCTTGATTCGGAAATTAAAGAATGATGACGTAAACGACAACATTCATGATTTGAACTGTATGTGGGAATAGTTACATCGGACAAACAGGGTGGCATATCCAGTGCAGATTCAAAGCACTAGTATGAAATAAATTAATCATTATTTTATCCTGAAAATCGTATATTACACATTCTTAATCATCTCTTATAGATACAATGTTACACATAATACACTTTTTGTTAAAATTATGTTTAACAATAAAAAGTTTTATTAGAAGGATGCAATGTACCATTGATTGAATCGTTTACAGAATCCACAACTTCGGTCAATACATCTGACACTATTCCTTCTATCACAAGGCCGATAAGTGGTTGGAGAATGGCAGTCACGAACTCTGATAAAATATTCGCCACAAAATCCGTAAGTCCATTTCCTTTGAACGTCAAGCTAACGTGTCTAAAACATAAAAAGTTTTCCTGCTAAGATCGTTAAATATGCAAAATTTTAGTGGCAAAAGTCTAGCAAACTCAAAAAAGGGCCTTGAAAATATAAAAGCAAAAATAGTTATTTGTGTATTAAAGCTGAATTCGAAGTTTGCAAATTTCAGATAAGACTGAGAAAGATCATTTGGCCGAGGTGCACACAATATTTTTAAAATTGTTTCGTATAAATTACTGGAGACATGGACAAAATTTTGCAAGAAGACTACTAAGCTGGTAGTATTAATTCGTTTTCAACTTAAGGTGAAAATATCCAAGAGAGAGAGAGGTGCGATAGGGAAATATTTACTTTTTTTGACTATAACTTCTTGCTCTGAAACACATATTGCAAATAAACTATAAGACTACCTAAGTAGCAGTATAACAAGAGTGATTTTCACTCAATAATTTCAAACATATGCGAAATAATTAGATTTAAATTTAGGAGATATGAAAATTGACATCATTTATAAAATTAAATCTAATTATTTTGCAAACAACTGAAATTATTGGGTGAAAATTCATATCATTACATCTGTCATAGTACTTACTTAGGTAGTCTTATACGTTCTTTACCAATATATGTATTTAAAAAAAAGTTATTGCCAAAAATATTAAATATTTCCTTATCAGATCTCTCTTTCTCTTGGATATAATAATAATAAATCGGCTTTATTTCATAAAAAAATATAAATACAATAATTTTCGCAAAAAATAACAATTAGGCCCATTTGTGGCGAAGTCTAGCTTAAAGCTACTCATACTTAACCGCGAAATTAAATCTCTAAGCATAACGTTAAACTATTGAATAAAGTGCATGGCAATAATATTTAACAAAAACCATTCAAATAATTTATTGAAATATTTAGGTTATATAGCTCTCAGGAGCTGATAATTTGCGAGATAGTTCTCAGGTCCTCCTCCCGCCGACTACCCCGAATAGATGACGCTCCGACCACCAGTCATGGCCCTCTTCAGAGGCTTTATTTAGTTATTAGTTATTTAACAAATTTTGTATGAACGTACCTAGGTGATGTAGTACTCTGTTTGACATTCTTAACCATTTAAGATTATTAATTTTTTTCAGACACCGAATCAAATCTTAGTAGTCCAAAAATTAGTCTACAGCAAGAGTTCTGAGCTTTTTGCACCCGATTTTTATCAAATATAATTAGGCAAGGTCCGTATATAAAGTCAGCATAATTAAAGTGAGATAAAACCAATGTCTCACATAAGAGTATTTTTAGATTAAAATTTATTCTATGACGATTGGCATAAATGAGTTTTGAAGACGAATACGACTTTTGCATTAACTTTTTAATATGTCCATCAAAACGTAAATTAATGTCTATAATGATACCTAAGTTGGAAATCAAAGATACACCCTTAATAATAATATTTAAGTTGTGTTTTAAATTGTTAATATTATTTTTATTTCCAAATAACATAATGAAAGATTTACTATAATTAAGTTTAAGGTTATGTTCCTTTGACACTTGATTAATAAAAGCTAAGTCACTATTAATATTTTCAAATGCCTCAGGGTGATTTGTGTGATTTCGTATGAATATACATTTGAGTGTCATCAGCGGAAGCTTGTATTTTGCAATGTTTACAGAAGTTAAGATATCAGATGTATAGATAATAAATAAAAGAGGACCCAAAACTGATCCTTGAGGCACTGCCGATAATACACCTGATATGCCCTACTTAAATACGAAAACAAATAAAACGTCACCAGATAGTTTATTAACAAGCCGTGACATATTGCAAATATTAATGATAATCAAGTAGTACATGAGGCCGTCAAATAAAAGCAACCAAAAAAATAATATTGACAAATGAGTACAAAGAGATGACACTTTAGGAATGCTGCCAGATTCGATAAACGTCACTTCTTGTGACAGTTGCTTAAAAAGGATTATTATTGTCATAGTCTGTGTACGTAAAATCGAAAACACCTGGTTTCGTTTGGAATATTTGTTTTAATTTTATGTTGTGTATATAACTAGTACTCTGGTACACAACACTATATATTTCTATATAAGACGTTTCGTCATAGCACAATTAGATTCACTTTTCTTGAACTTGGTTATTTAATGGCAAAAAATAGTATATTATGTATTTTTAATAATAATTATTACATTCTCAAAATTTTTCTTTTTAAGATTCTCTATCGCATTAATGATTTTGTAAGTTAGCATTATTTTGAAAGTACAAACGATATTTGTGGCATTCAACAGTGAAATATATTTCACATCATCCCCATAAAGCATTTAATCAATATTCAATCAAACGGAGCAAAGTAGTTAGCGGATTGAAACTTGATGGGTTTGATCAAATAACTAACAGCAGAAAATCAGAAATGCCAAAGTTTTACGATTTTTTAAGTAAGATAAAGGCAAATCCAATAAAGATTTTATAAAGATCTAGATATACGATACCAGCCTGTGTATCTGAGTCGAAACATTTAGGAATTGAGTAACACAAACAGGAATTGTTGTGGTGGGTCAGCTTTTTATGCATATGGTGGAAAATATCAAGAAAAATATTCAAAATTTATACGATTTTTTTTTAAATCTCCAAAATAATTATTTCTGATCGTAAAAATAAGCAACTTTATGACTTAAGGTATTTTGGTTCTCTGTACTGGGAAGCGAATTTGTAACACAACGGGGGTTGATGGGGTGGGATAAACCGGCCTGGGAAAACATCGGCATAGGCCCGGCCCTGTTTTGTTAAACCAACCGCAACAGGATCGAACCAGTCCAAGCAATCGACCCTTCGGGAATTTTCCCGTCTTCCCAGTCGGTCCGTTCACTTCTGATAGCCTGCAACATATATTTCAAACATGACTGGCTATTACTACTTACCCACTATTTGTCGTCTTTAGATTCTCGACTCTGGCCTGGTAGGTATTAAAATTAAAGACTAATGAGATGTCCATTTCAAAGTTATTTACTTTTCCTATCATTTGTCCTTTAGGGCCAATGAGCAGGACAATCACGTGATAGTCATATGTGAACTAGTAAAGCAAAAATACTGAGTTGAATACAAACAGAACTGGTTTAATTGTTACAAAAATAATAAATGTGTAGTAAAAGTAAAAATACCTACTACGGCGGTTCAGTTCCACTGTTTCCAATGAAAGGAAATCGATTCATTGCCACCAATCAAGGTGACGTTTTCAAATCAATTGAAGATAATGTCCTATAACTTGTGACATACTACTAAATCTGATTGCACGAGGTGTCCGTAACTAGCGAATAGCTCCATCTGGTGACGAATTATTGCAATCAAGTTGGCGACAAACTCGGACTAAGTTATATTTAATAAAATATATAAGCCAACACAAGGTGGATAATTTATACCATCCTTCGGAGGGGATGTAAAGCCGTCGGTCCCTTGTCTATTAAATGCTAGGCAAGTAAAGGATCCCTACTCTTCTTAAGGGAAGAGGTTCGGCAAAATTCCTGGTTGGGGGTAGCTCGTCTACAGGCGTCGGTGTTAGGCCTCAGTAGCGGAAATAGGCCGACGTTAAATAAATATATAAAAAAAAAAGGTGGATAATTTGCAATAAGTCGACACCAAATGGAGCTAATCGCAAGTTGCAGACACCTCGTATCTGTAATTTGATGACCAGAGGACCAATGAAGTGTTGTTTTGCATTTGTTTATGTCGTACTGATGGGAGCTAACAAGCTCGAAACTAGTCTGCTGGCGACGCACAGCAGCCCTGCACTGGAGTCCTTTCTTTAGGATTAATCTGCCTGCTAGGGCTTATTGCAATCAAATTTTATTTTGCGTTTTCCGATTGAAGACGTAGTATGTCACAAGTTACAGGACATTATTTTCAATTGATTTGAAAACGCACATTGTGCACCTTGACTGGTGGTAATGAATCGATTTCCTTTCATAGGAAACAGTGGAATACTAGACTGTCATAGTAGGTATTTTTACTTTACTACATATTTATTATTTTTGTAATAATTTATCCACTTTGTGTTGGCTTATATACAGGATGTCCATTTTATCAGGGCACGCGAGAATATCTCACTTAATATCGGTCGTACAAAAAAAATTATTTTTACGAAAATTGTGCCGATTTATATAACCTACAAAATGGTTTAAAAATATTTGAAATCCATGGCCTATTTTAAGAGTTATGGCGGAAAATTTCGAAAATGGGGAAAATGTCTAAGCCAAATATCTCCGTTATTTGAAGAGATACGAGAAATGTTCTAAAGCGAAAATTTTTTGCAAAACAGTGATTCAACGAGGTTTTATCTATTTTTTTTCAAAACAGCTATATTTTGATATTTACTTTTCAGGCTGTTAAAAAAATTATTTTGAAACGGGTGGGAAATGGCGTCATTAAATAGAGTACTTTCCTCCCTTTTCAACGATGTATCACATGCCATATTTATTCATTGATGCTACGTTAGTAATTATAAAAACATTTTTTTATAACCAATAATTTTTTTTAACAAGCATTATACTTGCCGTGGAGAAGTATGATTAAATAAAACGATAAAATAATTCAGTAAGTTGATCAAATTTTTGCTATAATAAAACATTAACACTATTAAGAAGAATAAAGTAAATTCACGTAACAAAAACAAATTAATAATAAAAAGAATATAGCACACAGAACATTAATATTTATCTAATTCTCAAAATAATTTTTAAGATATCATATAAAGTGTTAAAAAGTGTCCACCTCGATTTCTTATGCACAATCGAGCGCGGCGAGGCACTGCATTTAAAACATTACTCAGCATTTCGGGGGCAACTGTACATGCCTGTTGAATTCGAACTTTTAGGTCCTCTACATTTTGCGGTGTCATCGAAAACACCTTATCTTTGATATACCCCCATAGAAAAAAATCTATTGGGGTTATATCTGGAGAATGAGGGGGGCATCGAATAAATCCATTGGTACCTATCCAATGTTGAGGCAAAATTTCGTCTAAATAATCTAGGCAAACCTGGGAATTGTGGGGAGGAGCTCCATCTTGTTGAAAATATTGAAAGTTGTGTCGATTCTCTAAAGATAGGTCATCTAAGAATTCATTAAATTCATTTATCAAAAAGTTTAGGTACGTTTAACCACTGAGGTGACCATCATAAAAATAAGGACCTATTAAATTGGTGGTGTAAAATGCCTATCCACACATTTATTAAAAAGCGATTTTGAAACCCAGTCGGTCTATGCAAGTGTGTATTTTCAGAAGTCCATTTGTAATGAATATTGCGATTAAAAAATCCATTATTGGAAAAATTTGCCTCGTCGGACCAAAGTATTTTACTACATATTAATGGATCGGCACGTTTCTTTTCCAACAGCCACCTACAAAAAGTTGTCCTCCTTGGTTTGTCCCCCGCTTGTAAACTGTGAACTTTTTTGGCTTTATGACACCGGTAACCATTTTTCTTTAAAATTTTTCTAGCACTTGTTTTATTTATATGACAAGCAATTTGAATTTCTCTTAATGATGTTTCCAAATTTTCTATATTTTTATTTCTTATATAATTAATAACTCGGTTTACATTATTTGCATTATCAGTAACACTGTTCAACCTTGTCTTCTTCTTTAAAAATGAACCATTATTTTTCAATTTCGTAGCTAATTTTCTGAACAGAGTTTTATTCGGCTGTAGTGGAAATCTGTTTCTATATTCTACTTGAGCTAATCCAGAGTTAAAATTGCATTGGCAATATGTAACAAACATATTATAACGATCAATGTGAGTGAAAATCATTTTTGAAAATTCTAAATTGTTAAACGAGAGTTTAAGTATTAATTGAGATGATCTGTCAAAAAATTAAATTGCCAAGTTTGTTCATAGCCAACTATTTTAAAATAACTGAAATAATAGTGAAATCATGAAATACAAACAAATGGATATTATACTTAAATTAATTGGTAAAGACATTTTAACTTTCTGAGCAAGGACTTTTATGGAGGACCTCTGTACATTGGCATAACTGCGAATACTCTTTCCATAATTGCTCCATGTTGCTTTCTTGATTAATAATTTGTTTTTGTTACCTGAATTTACTTTATTCTTCTTAATTGTGTTAATGTTTTATTATAGCAAAGATTTGAACAAGTTATTGAATTATTTTATCGTTTTATTTAATCATACTTCTCCACGGCAAGTATAATGCTTGTTAAAAAAAATTATTGGTTTAAAAAAAAATGTTTTTATACTTATTAACGTAGTACCAATGAATAAATATGGCATGTGATATATCGTTGAAAAGGGAGGAAAATACTCTATTTAATGGTGCCATTTCCCGCCCGTTCCAAAATATTTTTTTTAACAGCCTGAAGAGTGAATCTCAAAATACAGCGGTTTTGAAGAAAATTAGATAAAACCTCGTTGAAGCACTCTGTTTTCAAAACATTTTTTCCTTAGAATTTTTCTCGTATCTCTTCAAATAACGGAGATATTTGGCTTAGACGTATTCCGCATTTTCAAAATTTTTCGCCATAACTCTTAAAATAGGCCATGGATATCAAATGTCTTTAAACCATTTTATAGGTTATATAAATCGGCACAATTTTCGTAAAAATATTTTTTCTTGTACGACCGATATTAAGTGAGATATTCTCGCGTGCCCCAATAAAATGGACAGCCTGTATTTTGGTTTAATTGTTTTTTTTTCTAACTGAAACTTGGAGCAATTTTCAGACGTTTTTGAAACCTTTTTAATTATAAAACTGGTTTTCTTTCTTTCATTAGGTACTAAGTTTTCGTTGCATAAAAAATATAGAGAAAATAGTGACTTATGTCCAAAGCATAGACACAGATTTGTTGTTAAATAAATAGTTTGTGATTATAACGTAGTTTCTTGCGTCTAACAGTATTTAAAAAAATATTTTGAAAGTTTTATTAGTATTATTATTTTAACTTTGCCGACTGGTGAAAAGATTTACTTAGCATGTCTTTTTTAAATTTAGTCGAAATGTAATTATTTCAAGGAAAATAGTTTTACCAAGTTTCAGTTAGTATGGATTAGTTAGTAGACATACAAAATTTACAGAGAACTCAACTTTTTTTTTTTTTAACTTACATTGAGATTGGAAAATACAATTGGCACATGTAATTCCAATTCCTTGATGGAGGATCGATAAGTAACTTCGACATCATCGCTTCTGCTAATAGTTGAGATACCATTGAGCAAACCTTTATTCAACGTTATTGAAGCTGTGAGAAACTAAAAATTGCAAACAAAGTTATTAAATTAAAAAAATTAAATAATGAAAGTCTATTGTAATTGTTATTAAAAAGCTAGTGAATAATACTACAATAGTGGAGTAAAAATAATTATATATATTCAAAAGAATAGTTACAATACGCACTTGGTTTATTGTTTCATTAATTTTGTTCAGATTTCTCTGACATATGTTTCGGCTTTGCGACCATTATCAAAGAGTTTTAAAAACTTTAACGACCATTATCAAAGAGTCTTAAAAACTTTAAGACTCTTTGATAATGGTCGCAAGGCCGAAACATATGTCAGAGAAATCTGAACAAAACTAATGAAACAATAAACCAAGTGCGTATTGTAACTATTCTTCTGAATATTTATAATTATTCTATTGAATATGCTTCATCAAGAACCTACCGCAGATTCAATCCAATGAAAATTAAAAGTAAAAATAATGTTTAAAAAGTGTGTATTAGTTCCGTTTTGTCATTTTTAAGTATAAAACCCTAAATGGATTTTAGGGAATGTCTCTCTATCCGTCAGTCTGTCTGTAATAATTTGGGGGCTCCTTAAGAAGAATCTATAAAATTTCGTACAGTTAAGCGAAGTTAGTTAATAAATAGGAGGGTGGCTGGGGTTGAAAAAATGGATACAGGTTTTTTTAAATTGAAAAAACATTAATTCAAATACGTTTCAATGTTCAAGCTGATGAAGGACAATAATTATACTGAAACATCTTGGTCTGTAGCTGCGTTGTTGTTTCCATCTTGGGAAATTTGGCCTCCTTTGAGTACTATATAAATAGAAGTAGTTTATATTATCTCTTACAACTAAGTTTTTTATCTTCATTATCATTGGGAATACCTATGTGTTTTGATAAATATAAATAAATCAGATTCGTGCATTCAATTCAAATCATGCACAAATTTGAAATAATTCGCAACTTCTACAATAGTAAATATCGTTATCTGAACGATTATATGAACAGTAAAAGATAATTAAACATAATATTTTTAGTCGCAAACTCCTCTATAAATCCTTATTTTACTATAAGGAAAGTAGCCAAACTGCAACCAAAGTTACAAGTCTGGCGCGTTAAGTGTAATAATTGCATATTACCATCAAAACGCTAATGCTTCGATTGCAACAAACACCAGCCGAAAGACTGATCCTACTTAAAGGAGCTCCCTTGCCAGTCGTCACACACCACTTGCAGACTGCAGTTTCGAGCTGTTGGCTCTCGTCAGTGCAAGGTAGGTATGCGACGACCGACATGAGAATCCTTTGACTATAGTACATCCCGGTATTTTTACAATAGCGACATGTAAAACAGCCAGCAGGCGCCATCTAGCGGTCCAGTGTCTGTTGCAATCGAAAAATAAATAGCCTGACTTGGCTTAGCACAGTTCAAGTGTGCTTTTAGAGGGCGGAATATTAAACATAATATTTTTAGTCGCAAACTCCTCTATAAATCCTTATTTAAAGATAATGTTTTTGATCAGGATATCATAAAAAACCGCTGCCCAAGGAATCGCTACTTGTACAGCCAGATTTTGTAGCCAAGTTTTATACGCACTAAACCCCAATGTAATATTTTATTCCCTTTAATAATAGAGTGGGGGTGGTAGAGGGGGTGGCAAATGTAAAAAAAAAATAGAAGCGCTTTGTCTCGTATACTCACTAAATTCCAATTTAATTTCTTATTCCCTTAAACAATAGAGTGGAGGTGGCAGTGGGGGTGGTGGAAGAGGTAACTCATGCCAAAATAAATTTTAAAGGCCCTTGGTTCTCGTACACACACTTAATTTTTTACTCCCTATAATAATAGGTGGGGGTGGCAATGGGGGTGATAGAGGAGGTGAATGACGCCAAAATAATTTTTTGAGACGTTCCATTCTTGTATACAGACTAAATCACATTTTATTATTTTTTTATTCCTTTTCATAATAGTGTGGGGGTGGTATTGGGGGTGACAGTGGGGGTGGGGGTGGCTGATGCCAAAAAAAATTTTGAGACCTTGACTCTTCGTACATGCTCTCAATTGCAATTTTACTCTTACCTGCTTGCTTTGCCTATTTACCTTTATTTACCCCATTTACCCCCGAACCCTTCAACGGAATTAGATCAAAATATAATCTAGTTCCAGATCTCATTACAATACATAAGTGTACCAAATTTCAAGTCAATATCATAAACTGTTCCAGAGTAAACGTGCGCACAAAAAAGTTACAGACAGACAGACCGACAGAGGAAAATTTTTTTTGCTCAAATTTAAAATCTCGACGTATCATGACATTTTAAGCCTATTTCAAAAAAAAAAAAAAAATTTTGCGTTACTATACTTCCACTGGACGTAGAAGTAAAATATATATACTAAAAGTTTTAGAATTATCCGTCTAACACTTTTTAATTCACTTACTCTTTCACTAATATTAGTCAGACCCACAGGATCTAGTCCATGAGACACCGAAAATGTTCCAATATTTGTAAGAATTTTGTCAGCATACTCGTCGATAACAGCGGTAATTCCAGCATCACTTCTAAAACAGAACAGTAACACTTTTGTTCAATACCTACTAAATAGTGAGGCTTTTTAAAAGTAAAAAAACAGCCGTGACAATCAAAATGCGAAACACCCAATATATTTGCATTAATTATAAAGGTAAATAAATATCCTGATTGATCGAATCGGTTAAGGAGATCAAAATGACCATTTACCCGTATGTTTCAAGGATGACAAATTATTTACATTATTTATAAACATTATTAAACTTTTGAAAAGTGGGTTTTTCGGCCTTTCACCGCTTCTATATTGAAAACGAAGTTAAATTATTTTAGTTATTAGTTAAATTAGTTAGTTATTTATAACTATACTGTTGAAATGTATATAAAAGACCAGTGTTATGTTTTCTTAATTCCCTAATGTTTTGCTTCCGATCGTAACCTCAAGAAATTTTGTGCTGTGATTGGCAGTGTTATTGTCAGGGTTTGTGGTTCGCATATTATCGAAAGTGTAGCGTACTTTCCCATAATTAAACACGGAAATATCATAATCATAAAACTAACAAAGGTTATACCTTTAAGGCAAAAAATATCGACAAGCTGGAGGCAGTAATGGCCAACTACAATAGTCTACCGTAAAACTGTAATTTGGAAATTACGCTCATTTACCCGTCCCTCGAGAGGTATACGAGAGACCGCCGAAATGCAGGCAAAACAGGTCAGTCTTATTTCTGTTCTCAAACAATTCACTTCATATATTTAAACTTAAGATTCGTAACCATTTTTTGTTAAGTTTTGTTTAATAAATAACTCCTTCTGAAGAACATTTAATTAGTTATACCCACACAACAGAAAGTTTTTTAGAAATATAACGAATGGCAATCCAAACGACGAAAATGCAAAACTGCGAAGCAGGAGTTGTATTTTCCCAAGATTGGGACTGCCATGAGTTTATATTTCTTAAAAAATTTCGATTCTTAAGCGAACCACGAGTTATATTTAGGAAGAGAATAAAATTTTGTATGGAAAAAAGATACAAGAACTATTAATAAATTATACGTTAATTAGTAAGATCATTGCAATTAAAATTTTGAACATTAGACGTCAAATTGTCAATTTGACGTTTGTAAAAATTGCCGATTTATTATAAGTATAACGTATTTTCCATAGATCTAGAATAGGCAGAGAGAACGAGTCATGTAGTCAAATGTAGCGTCACCCCGCCATATTGTTACCACATTTCTGTCAAAAGTGACAGTTTGTTATCTGCTCATTTTTATTTGTTATCGACATTTTGTGAAGTTTTTTTTACCAAAAGAACAATGGTATCATGTGCCCAAAGAAATTGCTCTTCTAGAGACGGTGTTAACAGAAAGTAAATCACTGGGATAATATTTCATAGGTTAGTATATAATATAAACAGCACACAGAGCCGTGTTAAGAAAATTCATTTAATTAAATTTAAAAAAAAAGTATTTTCAAATTTTTCTTTTGACCAGTCGCCCTTGGACAGCCATAGGGTTCTATTAATAAAAGCAGTAGCAAATAAATATGCAAATATTAGGATGTACTATTTAAGGTGGGCATATCCAAGAGAGGAAGATCCGATAAGCAAGTATTTATTATTTTTGATTATAACTTTTTTTTTAATACATATACTGATAAAAAAAAGTATAAGACTACCTAAGTAGAAACACATTACCGAATATTTGTGCCCCGGACTAGACAATGCCCCCCTCCCCCCCTTGTTTTCGAGGGTGCTGAATCGATTCCCGGGGCTAAACCAATTCTTCCACCTCGTCAACCCCCTTCAAATTGGCCAAAAACCACCATCAAAGTGCCCTTTTCCGTGAACCTGTTTATTTTCCCCAGTTTTTCGACTAATTGTTGTTCCTTTGAGTAAAACTGAAGGTCCCTCGAGGGATTTGACCTCAGTCACCCATACCCCAGGCTTCCAAATCTTGTAGGGAGTGGAAAATTGATATTTGTTTTTGTCAGAAAAAAAAATTATATTTTATAGGAGGTGTTTCTTTGAGGAAGGTGGTAGGTGACCAGGGCTGTGTAATCACCCTTCAAAGGGGTGGAAAATTGATATTTGTTTTTGTGATAAAAAAATTAATATTTTGTAGGAGGCGTTTCTTTGAGCAAGGGTTGTGTAACCGGACCCGGGGGTTGTTTTCACCCTTCAAAAGGGTGGAAAATCAATTTATAAAAACACTTTAATAAACATATTCTTATACTATTTTTCAATTATAGATGAAAAAAATTCCACTCCTTTTTGGGGTGGTTTTTGGCCAATTTGAGGGAGTTGCCGAGGTGGAAAAATTAGTTTAATTCCGGAAATCGATTCAGCAAAAACAGTTGTGAACAAACACAGAAAAATAAACTCATGTAAGAATTTCACCATTTTAAATTTTTTTTTTTTTTTGAAACCTGTTAGGTCTGATGTACATGATTTTAACCATTATAATTTATGTAAACCAAGTAATGTTTTCTTTATGAAAGTTTTGTGTATTTTCTTAAACCTAGTATTTTTTTAATTTATAATATTCTTACCTCAACTTTTCAGCTGCTTCATATTTTGCCAAAAATTCACCCACCAAGTCGCGATCCAGTTCAAATTTTACATTTTCAATATCTAAATTATCAATATCGTAAATTTCCTTTGCCAATGAAAAAGACAATACTGTCGCAAGTAAAATTAAGATTTTCATCGTTGCAATACGGTTTCAATGAAACTAATAAAATCGCAAACTATGTTCGTCTCATAAGACACTTATAAATACTTTATTTTATCAGACTAGTATTGACTATTTTTTTGGTTACTTTTTCCATTATCAGGTATTGCGAAATTAATAGAACGAGTAAACAAAGAAAAAATGGCAATCGTTAACAGTAATGGATTTTTATTTGCTTATCGCACTGAATGCACGTCTATCAAGATAAATTAATAGCAAATATTAGTTTGTTATTTTATATAAGACACATCAATTTCCTCCATATATATCTTATGTGCAATATACAACAAAAATACTATCATATTCTGCCATAACGGGGAGATTCTTGCAAGATGTCAACTGTCTCCTATTAGAGCACCACTTGTTCTTCTAAAAGTCAAAATTCAAATTCGCCAATGTCAGTGTAACTCACCCCCGATTACATACTGCTCAGATTTTCACCATATGAGTTTTTCTCGAAATCGAAATTAAACAGATTGAAGATAAAGTTACAAATAAAAAGTGTAAATTGGCATGACTTTTTTAATGCCGATAATACAGAGGATGCAGCAACTAACTATATGCATTAGTTTATTAACAAGGATAATAGATATGTGGACAAATAAAATTAAACTAACTTGGATAACCACGGGATTAGTTAGTTTAATAAAAAAAAAAGAGATCAGCTGTATAAAATACTTCAAAAAAATTCTCAAAACTTAAACATTAAAACTGAATTCTTAAACTACAGAAATAGTAAAAATTTGTGGAACGTAATAAATGAAATAAACGCAATTGTAAAGAAAAAGTATTACGATTAAAGAAATAAACAATGAATCAGATACAGTAACATCACATGAAAAAGAAATGGCTAATATATTTGTAAATTTCTTTAAGTATGTCGGGAAGCAAGATTAAAATCTTGCCATGAAAATTAAAAAACCTAAATTCACCCCTCCCAGAAAATCCACAACGTACTCATTTTCTTAACACCTACAAATGAAAAAGAGGTAGAGGAGACTATAAAGTCATTAAAAGATAGTAAAGCGCTAGGTTCTGATATGATTAAAGCAGAAATATTAAAGGAAATTGTGAAAGAGGTCTCCTTATAATTATCTTTTTTAATTAATAAAGTAATTAATACGGGTACATGCCCTTCTGCCTTCAAAACTCCAATAATAAAATTTTTATTAAAAACTGGTGATAAAACTGAACCACCTAATTATAGACCTATATCTATTATTAGTAATTTGGCAAACGTTTTTGAAAGAATTGTGAAAGTTAGGATAAATAACTACACCAAAAAATATGACCCAATCTCTGATAGACAATATGATTTCCAGCAACATAAATTCACTCAAGATGCTGTTGCATTTTTAACATCAGAAATTTCTTAAGCTTTGGATAAAAGCAAACCTATCTTGTGTATGTTTTTGGATCTTGCTAAGGCATTTGATACAGTTAGCCACCTGCAATTGTTAGATACGCTAGAGGATATGGGATTTAGAGGACCAGTATTAAAACTTTTAAAAGATTACTACTTAACGAACAGAAAGCAAATAGTTAAAATTAGTTCTACCTTTAGTGAAGATCGCATTGTTGAATACTTTGTACTTCAAGGTACCGTATTGGGACCGATATTATTTATAATATATTTGAACAATTTACTTATTTTAGGAAGCAAGAGCACAGTGATAAGTTTTGCCGATGACACGGTAATCTTCTATGAAGATAACACTCGGCAAGATCTAAAAATACAGCCAGAGCAAGATTTTAAAAAATAATGGATTGGTTTGATTACAAATTACTTACCAAAAGTTTTGCTAAGACATGACATACCGTTTAGTTGTAACAGAAAAATACATAATTTCATCTTCCTAAATATCGATCCTGAGACAGAAATAGAACAAGCAGAATCCATAAAGTACCTAGGTATTACCATTGAGAGATTTTTGAGATGTGATAGACACCTTAACAAGAAGCAACTCCAAGAAGCATAATATTTAGATTTAAATTCTTAAGGCCTATCCTAGACATAGCTAACTTAAAAACCATTTACTATGCACTAGTTGAATCTAGACTATCCTATGGTGTTATCAGCTGGAGAAGTGCAGTAAAACACCACATAAAAAAAATTAAAATAATTGAAAAGAAATTTTTAAAAATTGTGTTGGATTTATCCGGATGATCTATATAAATTTAATTCGTAATTTTTTTATTATTATACATATGGCTATTACTTTTGACTACTGGTTAATTGTGATAATTAATTGTTGGTGGCCAATATTTTGAACCTTTTTAAACTCTATACTGTAGTCATCGAATAGGTTGCTAATGAATATGATACACAAGTATGAGAATATATAGATGTGTATATGTATATTATGTGCAGATATAACACATTATGAATCAGATACTGCAGTTTTTCTCACTGACAATCTACGACTTTGTGAGTTTCTTGTTTATTTGTTTGTAATATATGTTTTACACGATTTGCATACTGTGTTATGTACCTACTTGACTCCAAATAAACCATATTATTATTTTTTTAAAAGTTTTAACTGGGTAACATTAACTGTCGAGTCGGTGCAGCATCATAGAATTAAGTATAGAAGAGGATACATATACATCCTTTCTGTCTTTATGTGACCCTGAGGACTTCGTCGGACCTTTGGACGCAACACCCTACTAGATGATCCGACATAAGTCCATCAAAATGAGGTACTGTTGCACAGTTATATCCTGTATGCAGGGTGTTTTTGAAATGCATCCATATATGCAGATCTGTGATTACTCGCATTTTCTCACATATGAAAAAAATATTCATTTATGAAGTACCCAAAAATAATTGAGAAAATAATTATTGAATATTAATAACAATAATAATAATAATAATAATAATTGATTTTATTGATAGATAACCAAATATACAAAGTAAAAATTAATAAAAAAATATAATAGTGGATCTATCAAAGGGCAGAGTTCGCTGTTACCCAGAGTATGAAGAACTGCTCTCTTCCACTCAACCCCAAACGCCCACCAAGGATGAATGGAACAGGAAGATATCTTTAGATTTAGATTGAGAATCACATGAACTTAGTTCGTTACCATTTTCCAAGGTGGGCCAATTTCATAAAACAAATATAAATATATATCTACACACACAATCACATAAACACACACATAAAAATAAAAATGCAGACGTACTTATATTATACCGATAAAATATAAAATAGACTAAGCTGAAGGCAAACAAATTAAAATTTTTACAAGATAGAACAAATTTAAAATTTAACAGTTAAAATCAAAGTTAGAAATTAGAAATTACCCATTAACAGCATTTCCTTCAGCTTTTTCTTGAATGAAAATGAGCTTAGCCTTTTCATGTCATCCGGAACCTTGTTATATTAAGAAGATTGAAAGAGAACTCTGTTGTGCTGAGGAATTGTAATATGATCTTTGCGACGAACATTTATGTTGTGGACATCTGTACGAAACTTGATTTTATTGTACAGATAAGATGGTTGTTGCAGGGTTATAATTTTATGAAAGAGAACACAACTGTGCAAAATTCTTCTCTGATCTATATTAAGACATCCGACCTCCTTTAGATGTTTAGTGACATGCTCCTGTCTCCCTAAACCATAAATTAAACGAATACACGAGTTTTGAATAAGTTGAAGACGTCGCGCGTCAACTTTATTAAGCTGTGGGCCATATACACTATCAGCAAAGTTGAGGTGAGATAGTACTAGTGAGTCACATAAGAGGATTTTACATTTTTTGTTGAGTATACTCCTATTATTGTAGATTGTTTTTAAGTTACAGGATGCTCTTCTTGTAATCATTGTGACATGCTGAGGAAACCTTAGGCGATTGTCAATTGACAATCCCAAATTTTTTTCATGCTCTGAATGCGAAAGTACTTTATTATTCACTTGTATACTAATTAATTTCGAACATCTTTTACGCACGGTATCTCTTCCAAATAAAATAACCTTAGATTTGGAAGGATTTATTTCAAGACAAAATTTGGTGGAGATAGACACTAGTGAGTCAAGGTCATAATTTAGATTTGTGCAAGCGGTTAGCAAATCCCCTTCGAGAAAGGACATGTATATTTGTGTGTCGTCAGCATAAAAATGAGTAAGAATGGCGTAGATGTCCATAAAATTGAAAAGTATACAAAGTAAACAATAGAGAACCTAGTATGGAACCCTGCGGAACTCCATTTTCTACTAAGGGAAAATCAGACTCTATTGCTCCCAAGATAACAGATTGAAATCGTTGTGCCAAATAATTTTTTAGCAGTAACTTAGATTGATCAGTGAAACCTATATAGTGGAAGATGGCTAAAAGTAATTGATGTTTTATCCTATCAAACGCTTTGGAATAATCGCGTAATATGAGCAAACATAAATTATTTTGCTCTATAAAATATATTGCAAATAATTATTATGTTACGCTCCTGACATTATAATAATAATGGTGTATTCTACAAATATTGAGTGGACAAACATTATGCTTTGATATGGTACGATTTCCCAATGTGCATGTTCTTGATGAACGATCCTTTGCAACATCATGGCTAATGTGTTTACAAATGTGCGTGATTCCTTGCTGAAATGAGCTCAAGCTTGTACAATTTGTGTTTATTTATTTTCAGGTTTATTTATAATTTGACCGTTTCACACAGATTTGGCAACAATGTAATCTATGTTTTATTAAAAGTGAATAACTACATTTTTTATTCATATTTTGTTTATATGAATAGCGGGTGGTTTTAAGGGTGATTGGTGGAGGGTGGGGAGAAATGAGTAGGTATTACCATCGTGTTGAGTACGTACCCTCGAAATCAGGTATAAACAAATTTTTAAGGAACTTGGTTCTTTTTGGGGATATTTTAGTATTAGGGGAGGGGGTAGTTTCAACTCCGGGGTGGATAAGATGTTTTATGGTTAAATTTCAAAACCTACCTGAATCCTGCAAAATAAATGATCCGCATACCTACGATGGAAAAAACGCGAAATTGGGGTGGATTTTCGAGTTTAGGGGTAGTTGCTGAGGAGTGGGAACCTAAAAAATATCACCATCGTATTCAGCGCCCATGTTTCATCCCTCCCACAGAACTTTTGTGTCTTAAACCTTTTTTGCAACTTTCTCATGGACTACAGCTGTATCCGTAACCCTCGCTAACTTATCTTTCAGTATCGGAAAATCATGAATTTAACATAAAAATGCATGTACTGTAGAGCTTTATCAAACTGCAAGTACAATATTTCTAAATTATTTAAAAATTATCTACGAAATTTATTTATGGCGTCTTACATCTACGATATTCATCTTATCGGTAATTGCTTTAACATGAGATAAGAACTAATAATAGTAACACCTGCAGATTTTTTATACACTTGTTTCGAGGACCTTAGTACAAAAACAAAGTTAATTTAACAATTCATTATAAAATTATTTATCATCAAATAAAATAAATAGTGTTCTTCGAATATGTCCCAACGCAACGGGTCATAAATTGTCCAAATTTCACTTCAAGCGGGAGCTTTTAGTCAATATATTCCTCTATGAGAGAGCCCCCAACTGAAGCACAGGAAGTGATATATGAACCCAAGCAACATTCTAACATCGACCTAACGTTGGGGTTCCCAACTAGAAGTCAATGTGCGGCGTATGCAAAACGTCGTGCCAACTCATATCTATACCATATTGGTTAATAAAATATGGGTTGCTACAAAGTCGGAGACTGACTTATCATCACAGTCACCGACCTAATTCGCACAAAATTTTACGTCAGAATAAGTTGAAAATGCTTACCTAAATCCGACTTTGAGGTCGGATTAAGACAACTTATAGTACCAAAGCTACCTATTTGTCCGTGCCCTTTTATTAAGTCGTACGTTGGTAATATTCGGGTTTCAATCTCGCAAGAGAGTCGAACTTTAATAACACCAACCTACCATCATTTGTTTAGAGCATATGTTTGAATATGTTTGCCACTTAGAATAATACGTTAATTTTATTGATACATGTATGTTGGCTAGGTCTAAAAAAATAGTTACCCTTTAAGAATTCCGTTTGTCTTAAAAATATTAAAATAATACTTTTATTTTCTTTAAAAAAAAATATTTTTTTGTAAAAAATATCGCATATATAATTTAATAATAAATAAGTGCTTCTCATAGCATATTTTTTTTAAACTATAAATTTAATGTTTCTAAAATCTTTACAAACGTTTATTCAACACGGCCGACTATCTTGATATCTATAGAATTAATAAATATGGCGAACTCGGTATTTATTATTTATGACTTACTTAATTTGACTGTTCAATAAATAAATACCACAGAAATTAGACAACCCCAATTCCAGAAGCCAGAGGCTTATGCGGAAGGGGGTTACGCATTTAAAAACGCAGACATACAACCATATCCTCAGACAGTGCTGGAGCCGGGGCTCGAATCTGGTAGTGCGATACCCATTCGATTAATCGCGATTGCCATCTCGCGCCTTAACCAACGCGACTATCGGCTAGTCGCGAAATTTCCAAATGAATACACTAATTCCAACTTAGGGTTGTAACAAGTGCAAATATTTTTACCATCAGCAACGTTAAGTTCAGAAAGCTTTACTATTACCGACTATTAGTAGGCTTAGATGCAGAAATCTGTACCAACATGAATGAAACCTTCTTCCCGAACCATTGGCAATTGGAATAGGTGCAGAAATTCTACTATTACCCACAATACACATAATAATACAGCGCAATGACCAAAGACAAATGCCTTTGACACAATAAATCTTTTCATTATTTTGATTAACACAGGAAAACACTCGGTAAAACACAAAATATACGTAGAGTTGCTGCACTTTAAAGTCCCTGTACATATGTAAACTTAATATAACACACAACCTAAAATTATACAAGTTTACGAAAATAAAAGTGTATCTCACCAACGTCTTACCAAGGTCTAACCGACGTTGGTATGTAAATGAAAGAGATTTATTTAGGCAGTCGCCAACGTTTAATCGACGTTGGTAGACGACTAAAAAGAACTAAATCTGTTAGGTCGGTTACCAACATCTAATCGACATTGAAAGGTTGCCCATAGGTTAACCAGTTCTATTTAGTCAGTTACTAACGTCTAATCAACATTGGAAGATTTCTTAATTTACAAAACCTAAATAAGTCATTTTCTGTCGCCAAACCAACGTTGGAAGGTATCCCAAACTAAAGTAGTAGGTTTGCAAGATCCAAGGAACGTTGCTCCGAGCTCAATTCATGACTATATCCATGTAACATTTCATCGACTACCGACTACTTTTTTTTACTAGTTCCAGCGTCAAAATTAGTGCAAATAGTAGTCGTATAGTAACTTAGATTTCATAGTCATGAATTAACCTCGGAGCAACGTTCCTTGGACTTTGCAAAACCTACGATTTTAGTTTGGAACACCTACCAATGTTGATTAGACGTTAGTAATTGACTAAATAGAACTGGTAACTTTGGTAACTTAACGTCGCTGTTGATAAAAATATTTGCACTTGTCACAACCCCAAGTCGGAATTAGTATCAACAATAGGAGGCCACGTTGGATAAACCTTTGCAAAGATTTTAGAATCATTAAATTTATATTTAAAAAATAAAATATGCAATGAGAAACACTTATTTATTCATCAAGTTACATATGCGATATTTCCTTACAAAAATTTTATACTTTTTTTGAAAGAAAATAAAAGTATTATTTTAATGTTTTTAAAAAGCGTAATTCCTAAAGGTTAACTATTTTTTTAGACCTAGCCGACATACATTTATCAATAAAATTTGTTTTGTTTGAATTTTGGTTTTCCCTTCAGACGAAATTTCAAGTTAAAATTAACGTATTATTCCAAATGACAAACATATTTTGTGATATATCCATGTTCTAAACCAATGATGGTAGACAAAGTTGGTTGGTTTTACTAAAGTCCGACTCTCTTGCCAGATTGAGACCCGAATCTTACCGACGTACGACCGTAAAGATGGATTTAGGTAAGTATTTTTAACTTATTTTGACGTAAAATTTAATGCGAATTAGGTCGGTAATTGCAACGATGATAAGTCAGTCTTCGACGTTGTAGCAACCCATATTTTATTGACCAATTTGGTATAGATATAAGTTGGCACGACGTTTTGCATACGCCGTACACTGACTTCTAGTTGGGAACCCCAACGTTGGCTCGACGTTAGAATCTCAAGTACCATCCGACTACTATTTGCACTAATTTTGACGTTGGAGTTAGTAAAAAAGTAGTCGGTAGTCGGTAAAATTTTGCTTGGGAACTGCCATAGCTATTTATGTATTAAGGGCGTAAAGTGATATATTGTCGCTCTGAGCGAGAAGTTTGACTATTTCGCAAAGGCGGCAATGTCACTTTGCGCTCGAATTACACAGAGGATTTTTTCTACAACCGGTGTTTTCATAAAAATTTTAGGTAAAAATTAATAGTTATTGATAACCTCAAACTTGACAGTTCATATTTCTAACTAAGTGTTTACTCGGCGAGCGACAAAGTAAAAAAACGCTCGCTACTCGGAAAAGTGCAAGTTTGCACTTTCTTTTGGAAATACAAAGTTGCACTTTTCGCTCGGTTGTAGAAAAAAATATTTTTCAAAACCAATTACCAATTCTGTATTGCCCTCGTAATGTTTATCTTTGTAATAGATAACTGTAAATTATTATTAGCTTTCTTACGGTTAATAAACTATCAGAATTGATTTTAATATCATTTTCTATGTTGCCAAAGTATTTCTTATATTCAATACCAATCTGTTTTTTGATATATGTTTTTAATAATTTGAACTCTTCAAGTGGAAGTATCTTCAAAGTTTTTGTAGTTACACCACGCTTTCTGTTTCAATTTAATACTATTTATATACTGGAATTATATCAAGGCGGGTAATTTCTGCCTTTAATTACAGTTTTAGGGACAGTTGCGTCTAAAACGGCGTAAATATATATCTTTTTAATTAAAAGCTTTTATTAAACTTGCAATGTTTGTTAGTTTTAGGTCAAATCTTGCAATCAAAATTTCGATTAGTTCTATAAATTAGAGCTTTGGAATTTTGCACATGTGTATAAGTCCGCTGAAAATACACTTTAACATTTTCATATGAGAAAAACAAGATGGCGGACGACTTTATCGTTTATGATCCGATTCGATTCAAAATCCATATCTGGGGATTTTCGAGATCGCCAATTATGAATACTTGGTCAAAATGTAGAAATTCAAAATGGCGGCGCCAATATGGCGGACGGCTTTTGTCATTTATGGTCCAAATCGATCAAAATCGATATCTGGGGGTTTTCGCATTCTCCAATTATGAATTTCTAGTAAAAAATTTAGTTCACGATGGCGGTTTCAAGATGGCGGACGACATTATCGTTTATGATCCGATTCGATTCAAAATCGATATCTGGGGATTTTCGAGATCGCCAATTATGAATTCTTGGTTAAAATGTAGAAATTCAAAATGGCGGCGCCAATATGGCTGACGACTTTTGTCATTTAGATCCAAATCGATATCAAACAAAATGATGAGTTTGATTTACTTCAAAGTTTATTTTCTACTTTTTAGAGCATTTACATAAAAGTTTTTTTTTTAATTTTTCATGGAATAGTCAAAAGCGTCGCCTACAAATAAAACAATCGATGTTTGCTAAGTTTGGATAAAGATCCGCTAAGTTAGCTTTACGATAGTTATAACAGGTCAGGTTATGTTTTTGACGAAGAGCGCTGGATGATGAACGTCCTCATTAATTAATATGGCAGAAGCTTTATCTACTATACAATTCATATTCGACAAAATTAAGTCTAAAATGTTCTAGTTCCTGTCATGTTTCCTTGCGCTTGAATATTAATACCACCACAAAAATAATCGGTAAACTTTGACTACTCGTGATATTATATATGAATATCGAATCATCGAATATTTACACAAGGTTGTACAATGATGATAATGTAAATAAATTTGTTTCTGATTTAGATAGTACGGATTGGTCTAGGGTATACAACACTGATTCTGTGGATGAGAAAACCAACATTTTCTTAGAAATAATAAAAAACAGCTTTAACACTAATTTTCCACTAATTAAGCGGAAGATCCTGAAATCCCGCAAATCAGACTGGTTTACGCCTGAGCTGCGTTATTTAAGGGATCAGCTTGGACTTTTAGAAAATATAAGCAGTAATAATGCCGAGTATAGGCTGGCATACAGTCATGTCAAAAGACTTTATTGTGATAAATTAAAGAAGGCTAAAGGTGAATATTATGAGAAAATGATCAATAACTCCAACAATAAAATCAAATGTATGTGGAACCTAATCACTTCGACCATAGGTAATAATAATAATAATAACTCAAATTTGCCGTTGGGTAATCCACACACCCTGGCGGACAATTTCAATATGTACTTCTCTGATGTTATTCCTAACCTTTTAAAGAATTTAGAGAAAGATAATGCTGCAACTGACTATGACAGTTTAATTATATCCAGCGCAGAGTCCATGTTTGTATACCCCTACCCAGAAGTAGAAATATGTAGTATTGTTAAAAACTTTAAATCGAAAAACTCTAGCGGTTTCGATGGTATGTCAACAAATTTATTGAAAAAATTTATACAAACTTTAGCAGCACCGCTGGCAAATATTTTTAATGCATCCTTGTCTCAAGGAATTTTTCCTGATATATTGAAAACGGCAATCATAGTACCTTTGCATAAAAAGGGAGATGTAAATAACTTAAGCAACTACCGTCCCGTGAGTTTGTTGTCGGTTTTTTCGAAAATCCTGGAAACCCTCATGCACAGCAGATTACTGCTATTTCTCAATAGATGTAAATTTTTCAATGACTTTCAGCATGGTTTTAGAAAAAATCGATCAACAACATCAGCCCTTTTTAATTTTGTTGAAACAGTGTTGAGTGCGCTGGATACGCAGGAAATTGTTTGCGGACTTTCCTGGACCTTTCCAAGGCATTTGACAGTCTAAATCATAATAAGCTTTTAATTAAATTACAAAAAATTGGAATTAGAGGTGTTAGCTTGCAATTTTTCGCGTCCTATTTGCTAAACAGAAAACAAAGAACCCGCATCACAAGTAACGGGAGAGAAATATGAATCCAAACTCCGAGAATACAACTACGGCGTACCCCAGGGTAGCGTACTTGGGCCGCTACTTTTTATAATTTTCATTAATGATCTAATCCATGTATTAGATGGAAACGCAAAAGTAAAAATCGTCAATTATGCTGATGATACTAATTTGTTGATAATGGGCAAAAATCTTGAAGAGATTACAGTTATGCTAAAGAAGATCTGGTGCAGCGTAAAACATTGGTTCAACTCCAATAATCTTGTTTTAAATTAACCCAAAACTAATTGTGTAGTTTCTAAAACCGATAGATCAAATGTCTAACCGATGCGGTACCGGTATCAACAATAAAGTCAACAAAACTGTTGGGTGTAACCCTAGATAATAACATCAAATGGTTCATACACATTGACGATTTAATCAATAAATTAAACAATTCATGTTTCGCCCTCAGAGTCTTATCGCGTTCTTTCAACGTCTCTGCTCTGCTAATAGTGTACTATGCGAACTTTCTCTCCACAGCCAAATATGGTATTGAAATTTGGGGTGGCTCAACAGAGCTTCCCAAAATTTTCAAATTACAAAAAAGGGCTATCAGAGTGATTTTTAAAATGAAATACCAAGAGTCTTGCAGAGGCTGTTTCAGGAAAAATACATCATTAACAATACCTGGTTTATACATTTACTCTTGTTTAGTATATCTACACAGGAACAATCTTGAGTTCCTTGATGTGAACATAAATCACATATATGATACCAGGCACAAATGCAACTATGCCTATCCAGTGCACCGACTGACACTCACTGAAAAAGGACCAGCTTATGCAGCTCTGAAATTTTTCAATGCACTTCCCATTGATATAAAGAATAATGTCAATCATAAGTGTTTTAGTAAACAAACCTTCCAATATGTATGCAACATTGAACCTTACTCGATCCAAGAATATTTGCACTTTAACTCATCAAATTAATATTTATATTTTATATATATTTGTCTATTTTTACTACCTATGTAATGTTTCTTTTCTTTTAACATGTAATTTGTGTGACCTGTTTTGTACATTATATATATATGAATTGAAACGGAATAAATGTCTATGTCCATAACAATCTAGGGTCGTATTGGATGGTATGTATATTAAAATTATATAGTACCTAGTAATAAAAATCTAAACGTCAAATTAAAGCTGACAGTTCTAATAATTCATCCATTTTAAAGAATACTTTACCATTCATTTTAAATAATTAAGTATGACGACTCAAAGAATGATAGCTGTTCCAATAAACGACGTATTATTACAAGCACGTCCTGTTGTAACACGTTCTGGCAGAGCCACCCTAAAAGTTACCCCAGTTTCCAGAGATCCAAAACGTGAAAGTACTGATTCGCAGGAGTCTGAAGGAACATATTTTTTCGATAGATTGGATGCGTCCAGTTTATTTTGCTTTTTGTTACTATTCATAATAATGATGTATACTCTTTCCATGTCTGCTACGTTACTGATAGGTGCCATATATAAGGCAAATCCTAACAAGACAGAGTCAGAACCAGAGCCGGGGGTTGCAGGACAAAGCAGATCAGCAGAAGCAAAAGGAGAACCATCAAATTGAAGTACCAATATAAACATACAATGTAAAGTAAATGTAAGTTTCCTAAACTAGTAAAACAAAATTTAGGAAGCGATTTGTAATATTTCTTAATAGTGGAATCAATTTAGATTTTGGATGGAATTGTCTGGAAAGGTCAATTTTATTAGTGAAAAAAAAATAATTCGGGTAAACTACATAATTATTCTTACGAGTTTAAATATTTCCTTAATAGTCCATTGAAGGAGTGGGACGAACTACCGAATGCTTGTGTCCCTGACTAGACAATATCCCCCCCTCCCATTTTCGAGGGTGCTGAATCGATTCTCGGGGTCGAACCAATTTTTCCACATCAACAACTACCTCAAATTGGCCAAAAACCACCCCGAAAATCTCCTTTTCCGTGAACCCGTTTATTTTGCCCAGTTTTTCGAGTAATTAATTGTTGTTGCCTCGAGTAGAACGGAAGGTCTCTCGAGGGATTTGATCTCAGCCCTGCACCAGGCTTCCAACCCTTGCAGGGGATGGAAAATTGATATTTGTTTTTGTGAAAAAAATTTGATATTTTGTAGGAGGCGTTTCTTTGGGGAAGGTGGTACGTGACAAGGGTTGTGTAACCACCCCCGGGGGTTGGTTTCGCCCTTCAAGGGGGTAGAAATTTTTTTCATCTATAATTGAAAAATTGTAAAAAAATATATATTTATTAATGTTTTTTTATAAATTGATTTTCCACCCCTCTAAAGGGTGAAAACAACCTACCACCTTCTTCAAAGAAACATCCCCTAATATCAATTTTTTTCTCACAAAAACAAATATCATTTTCCACCCCCTACAAGGGTGGGAAGTTTGGGGTAGGTCTGAGGTCAAATCCCAGGAGGGACCTTCCGTTCTACTCGAGGGAACAACAATTAGTCAAAAACTGGGAAAATAAACGGGTTCACGAAAAAGGAGACTTTGGGGGTAGTTTTTGGCAAATTTGAGGGGGTTGCCGAAATGGAAAAATTGGAGGAAGGGGACATTGTCTAGTCCGAGGCGCAAACGTTCGGCAATTTCGTCATAAATCCCGACTCTTTAAATGGATTATAAAAGGACTATAACAAATTATAAACATGAAAAGTCGACTGTTAATCCTGCAGGGGGGTTTGACAGTATAGAAATATTTTTTTGATAAATCCACAATAGCCAACAATTGTTTTAGGGAAAAATATGTTATAGTTTCAAAATTATGTAAAACCTCTGAAATTTACTAACCTAACTTGTGAAGCTGAAATTAATTACGCAACATATGTATACATGTATCTGTTATACAATTATCGGAAGTCCGAAGGTAAAAAGGTTTACAAATCATGTAGAGTCCATTTTCAACTGATTTAATTAGCGTTAAAATATAAATGATCCGCAGCGTTACCTAAGCCGGAGCTCCACAAGACTAAGATTTGGTCCTTTGAATCAGTTAATCAAAATAAAATGATACGCACCGCTTTCCTGGGATCCAGGTCGGAGACATCCAGAGTCCGGACGAGAGAAGCTAAAGTTGATGAGGCGTGATTATTTAGAAAGTACGCTAAAATACTTTATTTTTCATTAATAATCTTTTAACGATATCTTTCAGCCAATCACTAAATAAAACATTTTATTTTTCATGCAATCCTACGTTTGTTTTACCATTTTACGGTATTATCTATTTATAGGGCAAATTTGATAATTCTGGCAATGCCGCTCATGCGTTCATAATGTTTAGTGACTCATGAGAGTTGACAACACTGTTGATTGCTAGTAGTAGAGGTTAGGTTTTAGATTCTGTCAAAGTGAACGAGGAAAATGGTTCTGTGTTGCTATTTTCAAATAAATACAATTATATAAATTTTTTTATGCTTTGGCAACGAAAATACTTACTAATTTTCATTGTTCGTACACTGCATTTGACTATAACAAAAATTTATAGTAAGTAAATAAGTAGGTTGTAAATACAGTTGTATTTTTTAAAATAAAAGGTGCCAAAATTATTTTGAAAGTCATAATCTGTTTGTTTTTCAAATATTTATAACTAAAAATAAACGCATAGTTCTCTCACTCTACAAAACTCTTAATCTTAAGTGATGACTTAAATGACACAGTTAGCTACTTTTGTTTGCTTTTTATAAAGGCTAACAAAACGTTTAATTAGCGTTATTTCAAGTAAGTGTCGAAACTAATGGGAACAATCCAAGCCAGTTCCTAATATATCCAATAGATGACGCTATGCATATTCGGTTTAATGTCATTCTCAATTTGTATCATATAATATATGATACAAATTGAAAATTACATTAAACGATTTAAAAGTTATGTAATATCTTTTAAATTGTTTAAATTTCTCGGTTTCTGAGAGCTTCCCAATCTCTCATTCGTAGAAATGAGCCAAATTGATAAAAAGAATGAGGAATAATCCAAGCCAGTTCCTAATATATCCAGATGACGCCATGCGTACTCTCATAGTTTAAATTTCCCAATTTCCGAAAATTTCCCAATCTCTTATTCGTAGAAATGAGCCAAATTGATAAAAAGGATTACGGTAGTTGGTCATTAAATCGTTTAAAAGCGGAGCTGAGAAAAAGAAGTTAGAGTTTAATTACATTTATGAACTTATTGAATTTTTTGTTTATAAATCCTCTTTTATTTTAGATTAATCAATCGTGACAATATTCTAGTTAGTATACTTGAAGTAAAGCACTTTGGTACACAGCAACAAGTTTTCATTTTACATCTTAATTAACTTTGTTGATTCAAAGACATATATTTTTTCGTATTGACATTGAGGGACAAACAACCTAGTACAGCTGGTGGTGCACTCTGGCGGATAAAATAAAAGAGAATGTTCCCAATTCCTGTCCTCTTAATATTTTCTTACTTCTTATGCTTCGCATATCTATACGATCTTCTCCTTATTAGATGGCGCTGCAAGTCTCTAAACCGAGGGTCTCTACCATGGGGAACATTCTCTTTTATTTTATCCGCCAGAGTGCACCAGCTGTACTCGGTTGTTTGTCCGTCAATATCAATACGAAAAAATATGTCTTTGAATAAACAAGGTTAATAATTTAGGATGTAAAATGAAAAAACTGTTGCTGTGTACCAAAGTGCTCTAACACAGTAGGACATTTATTTCCTAAATATGACCGTTTCCGACAACTATATGATAAATCTGGTGTTTTAAAATTGTAATCTATATATCTTCATCTTCAAGTGTACTAACTAAAATATTGTCATAATTGATTAATCTAGAATAAACGAGAATTTATAAACAAAAAATTCAACAAGTTAATAAATACCTACCTTTCAACCAAATCAGCTTTTTTTCCATGAACTCTATAGCACCTCTTTTTCTCGGCTCCGCTTTTAAAGTTTTAAACGATTTAATGACCAACTGCCGTAATCCTTTTTATCAATTTGGCTCATTTCTGCGAATAAGAGATTGGGAAACTCTCAAAAATCGAGAAATTTGTTGTTGTTTAATGTCATTCTCAATTTGTGTCATATATTAATTGACATTAAACAAATTAAACATCAAACCAAGTACGCATGGCGTCATCTATTGGATAATATATTAGGAATTGGCTTAGATTGTTCTCCATTTCTGTCAAATTGAATGGTGGAAACTGTAAATATTCGAAGATTGGAGAATTTGTAATTATTAATAAATACGTATGAGTAACAAATATTAAGGAAAATATAATCAAGGTCTTTTACAGAGGTATAGGAAAGGTCACATCGCGGGTTGATTTTTGTAGTCATTCGTACAAGAGTTGTTTAATGTGCTTTTTAAAAGGAGATAACCTCAAAACGTGAAATATCAGTATTATCTAATGTTATGTTCAGTAGAAAGGAAAAACTAATACAAAAAACGGGCGAGGATGGCATTGGAAGATACGATTTTTTAAGGCAACTTATTCATGAGTTTACCACTACGACATCTCTAGGTAAGTAATTTATTTTCGAGTTGAGTTTATCAAGTTAGTATTATTTTCTTTTTATTTCAGAGTCAAAGCAACAAACGTTAGCAAATTTGGCTAATTTTGCATACGACCCAATAAATTACGAATTCATGAAACAGCTACACCTTATCGACTTATTTTTGGCACAACTCTCCGAAGATAACGAGGACCTAATTCATTTCGCTTTGTCTGGCTTGTGTAACATATCTTGCGGTGAGAACTAAATCGAACATTTAGTAACTGTTATTGTTATACTATAATTTGTTTTAGACCCAGAGAACAGAGAATATATAATATCTTTAAATGGAATTAAGTTGATTTCTGACTATTTATTACACAAAAGAGAGGACATTTCCATAAATTCATTGACCACACTGTACTACCTTTTTGAGTCGAAGAACGCTGTTATTTCAAGCGGACTAGAACACAAGGTTCTTCAGTATGAGGCTAGTTCAAATCCTAGGTTAAAAAACTTGGGGAAGGTGTTTTTGCAGACTTATTGCAATTTTCAAAGTTGAACGTGGCATGATTTCCCATAGATTTTCATTGAGGAGGTTTTCCAATGTTTTCTCCAAATTAAGAAAATATAAAGTTGGTGATCAAGTTACCATTACAAGAAAAATAACAAAACAAGAAGTCGAAGAGTTCATACGAATCAGTGGCGATACAAACCCGATTCATTCAGGCAACAGTGATGATAAGGCGATAGTGCATGGAGCTTTCTTAAATTCGCTTGTTTCGGGGGTAATCGGAACAAAATTACCTGGGCCAGGAGCAGTCCTCGTCCAGGAAATCTTGAACTTTCCAAACAAATGTTACATTGGTGAAACGGTTCGTGTTTCGGTAAAACTCGTAGAAGACAGAAAGATTATTAAAGTTGACTTTCGTTGTGACAGCGAAAATGGAACTAAAATTATTTTATTTGGGAATGCCAAGCTAGTTATGAATAAATGATTACTACTACTATATTATTTTATCCAGAATAAAATCGGGGTGCTTAATAAGTGTCTTAGTTGGTGAATCCTTGATAACACTAAAAAAATTCCCTTTCTAAAATTATGAATCCACTATCAGAATGATTTCAATCTTTGTAGATAGAACCAGTGGCGGTCCCAGAACTTCGATATGGGGGGGGCATCGAAGATGGTCAGCACAGCTCTGTAGCTGCAAGGGGATTTAATTATTAACGCTTAAATAGCCGGAGACAGGACAATAAGAAAAAAACAACTATTTTGTCGGCGTTTTGTGTATTTGGCACACACTTCTTCAAGGTTTAATAGTTATAATGGAATATTTTTAAGCACAACAATTTCATCATTATTAATGTTGAATATTGGTGTTGATGAAATTGTTATGCCTACAGATGTTATATTATAACTAGGGTGACCATATTTTTTCCAGAAAAAAAAGTACAATGATGAAAGTAATTTTTTTATCGAAGTTGAGGTTGTAGGCCTTAAAAATGCGCCGCAGGCGAAAATTTTAGATTTTTCAAGGTCAAACGGCCTTAAAAGTTAGAAGTTTTATTTAAAATAATATTATCTTCGAAATGTAGGTCTCATGGGTGCAAGGCTTAAAAATATAAAATACCAAATATATTTTTATCAGGTAAAAATACCAAGTATTCTATATTCTAATACAAAATATAACAAAATAACAAACATGCTCTTCAATTTGCCCTCGACCTGCCTGCAACTACAGCACATGAATCATCACGTTGATACCAGTCGCACTTTTGGGAACTTATACGATTGCTTTCAAAATTTGCAGTCTGGCTTTTGGAAACTGGAACATTTCGCTACAATTGATGTTCGTGCGAATTTGTGCATCACAGCCTTTAGTGTAAATATCCCCATTTATGATTTTTCTGAACTCCAATAGCTATTAATATTGGAGAACATTCGCTTAACCACGCACTTGTCTCATAAAAACAAAAAATAAAATAAGTAAATGAAAGTTTAAATTTCGAATTTTTTATATCTCAAGAAAAAGAAGTACATTTAGGTGTACGTAATGAACCTTTTAAGGACAGTAGGACACTATCCGAAAAGGAAGTACTGTCTAACTAAAATAAGTACTTATGGCCACCCTAATTATAGCTGTAAAGCCCTGAAGAGATATGTGCATACTTTATTGTGATCTGTTGAAAGTAAATGTAGAGCAGAGAGATCTTAATAATTGGTAGCCGGTAGATTTACAAAGTTCATGTATTCATGGGGGGGGGGGGCACGGCCCCTATGCCCCCCCCCAGGACCGCCACTGAATAGAACTGGTCCTTGTTCAATATCGAAGAACTAATAGTATATTATACAACGATGTATAATGAATACTGTTATTCATTGGTTATTCCCGAGTATGATATTACAAGCACGATCCAGCGAAGCGAGCGAGTATTGTAATCATCCGAGGGAATGCCAGTATTCATTATAGCAAGTTGTATACTATACTTTATCACAACTAATTTTTAGAAATAAAAAATGATACAATTTTTTTACTTTGCAGCAAAATGTATATTAATGTTGCTACAACTGATAAATTGAACAGATTATGGAGTTCAAATGTGCTTTTAGAGGGCGCAATATTAAAGCATAATATTTTTAGTCGCAAACTCCTCTATAAAATCATTATTTTACTATAAGGAACGTAACCAGACTGCAACCAACAGCTATTCTCCGGGCTATGTGCCCCGCCGAACGTTGAATTACAAGTTACAAGCCTGGCACGTAAGTGTAATAATTGCATATTACCATCAAAACGCTAATGCTTCGATTGCAACAAACACCAGCCGAAAGACTGATCCTACTTAAAGGAGCTCTCGTGCCAGTCGCCACACACCACTTGCAGACTACAGTTTCGAGCTGTTGGCTCTCATCAGTGCAAGGTAGGCATGTGATGACTGACACGAGGATCACTTGACTATTTAGTACATTTCGGTATCTTTGGGATAGCGACATGTAAAATAGTCAGCAGGCGCCATCTAGCGGTCCAATGTCTGTTGCAATCGAAAAATAAATAGCCTGACTGGGCTTAGCATAGTTCAAATGTGCTTGGTAGGCATGTAATATTATGTTTTAAGATTATGGAGTGTTAACAGGATTAGCACTGCTATTTGCGGAAGTAATATTTTTATCATAAATTATAGAAGAGCTCGAGATGGAGGCTTCAGTATTGTACACCTGTCTTGAAATGATGGCAACTGCGGTCAATTTATTGTTTAAAGATTGGTCGATGCATCCTTCAGCTACCTATATCGATTTCCAGCCTCCATGGCGTTTTAGGCCACCTCCGTCAATGTACAATGTAGCTGAAGATCTTTGATAACAGTGGTCTGTATATCTATCAGGATTTGGTAATTCCAAATACATTGCTATTTGCCTTCCTATGATGGCACATTTATTCTTACCAATTCGTTGTATAGTCATCTTTAGAACATAAATACAATACAAGGTATAAAGATAATATGGCCATTGATGAAATCAATTATAGCATTCAGAAAAATGTTGAATATTCAATAATTAAAATATATAATCAATTATGTTCAGAGCTGAAAAATTTGCCAATAAATAATCTGAAACACGAACTAAAACAAATTCTATACGAAAGGCTTACTATACGATAGATGAATATATCGCTGACGATGCATTCTTATAATTCTAGGTTTTTTATCTCTTCTTTTCCTGTTGGATTACATATTTATATGTTTGATATACACATTTATGTACATTTTATATTCAATTATACATCATTTTATTTATAGTCTAGTATACTTTAACTTGGTGTGTGTATGTATGAGTTAATATTTCCGTACGATTTCATTTTCTCCCATATTGTACACAAAGTTAAAGCAATAGTCCAGAAACATTGTCTACGTGGACAATATTTCTGGATTTTTGTGTACAAGAGAAAATGAAATCGTACGGAAATATTAACTCATCATACACACACCAAGTTAAAGTATACTAGACTATATTCATTAAGATATATGTTTTTTGTTTTAACTAAATGTTGTAGTGTTAGGCTTGTCTTAAGAAATGTCCAGAGTCTTTTGCTTATTGTGTATTGTTTCTATTTCTTTTCTATTGTTATTAACCTTGTTTTAAATTTCTATATCTTTAATATATTGACATGTTCTACACCTATTTGGGTTCTGTTGTACAAATGAACTAATAAAGTATATCTATCTAGTGCATTTAGATTTTTGGTAGTTAAAAAATAATAATTTATTACTACATGAGATTGGCGAAAATTCACATACTTTTCCACAATATTATAAAAATGATCACTAATGGTAAATTTTCTTATAACCTTAGTTTTTGTTTTAGGTACAGTTATTAATAACGTACTGCCAAGATCTTTCACATCTTCTATTTGGATTTCATAGAGTTCATTAGAGCGACAGGCACCCATAATTCCATGTATTAATAACCTATAACAAATTGTAAACTTAGATTAGAAATACTTGTAATTTACGATAATTATCAGAGCTGGGTAGGATTCCAATCCAGGATTCAAATCCTTTTTGGGTATTCAAAAGCGGTATTCGAATACCTTCATATAAAAGGATTCCTGACCCGGATTCGTAAGACAAATGAAAAAGGAATCGAATCTTTTTTTGTGAGTCCTCTTTTGTGATTCCAATATTTCTTACGTAAGCGTTGTGCATTATGTTAGCATGGAATCAAGATCTTGCCTTAGCATCGGAGATAAATCAGATTTAAATATGGATACCACTCACAACTAAAACTCCAAAAATTGACCTTAAGTTGCTTAGATACTTAGACGACAAGAAAACTCATGTTCATTCTCTCGATGAGTACCCTATCGTAAAAAAGCTTTCTATACAATTCAATACCTGGCTCCCTTCATCGGGACCTGTTTAAAGGCTTTTTTTCATTTGCCACAATTATAGTCGACCCACGAAGAAATGCTTTAACTGACGAAAATTTTGAAAGTTTAGTTGTGTCAAAAGCTAACAAAAAATAACTTTTCTTATTTCATTATTTTGATTTTTATTCCATTTCATTTTATGTAGTGTAAACTAATGTTTTGAAAATGATTTGTCACCCTTTTCTTTATATATCGCTACTGAATTGGTTGAAGTGTGGTGAAACAAAAAAGGAATACTTCAATTTTTAAAAAGTCGACGTTTCGTTGTTATTTTAAGATATCCCCAAGACTATTTAATTTAGGTTTTCCTTGTAAAACTTTTAAAAGTTGTAAGAAATATGTAACACATAATGGAAATGGAACTCATAAAGGACAGCTGTATTTTATGCATTCAACTTCCAACATTGACTAGAAACTAATACCTATTGATTAAATTCTAGCCGATACTGAAGGTTTAATGCCTAAAATACTGCTGACTTCTATGTGTTTTATTTATGATACAAATTTTAAAATTAAGTTTTACAAGAGAAACATAAATTAGATAGTCCTGAGGATGTCTTTAAAATAAAAACGCAACATCGACTTTTTAAAAATTGATTTTATTGATCTTTTTACCACGCCCCAACCAATTCAATAACGTAAGCTTAACGTTAAAATAAAGTGCAATTTAGTAATTTCTTTATATTTGATCAATCACTCACTGACATATATTACACAATGAAGCAAAATACTATTCACCATAATATTAAAATAGAAAATAATAAGTGCATAGTCAAGTAGGAATATCCCGAGACATAAAAAACGCAACAAAAACTTTACGACCTCGTTAAAATACCATTACTGTTTGTGCTACCTCGACAGGAAATCAGCTTGCTTACCTTTATAGGTTTTTAATGTTTGTCGAGTCGTTTGATGCAATATTCCGCCATGGTTCGCGGCGATAATAATTATGTTGTAAAGTTTTTGTTGCATTTTTTATATATCAGGAACTTATTACTTGAACTATAAGGGTAACGATAATTCTAAAATTAACTGGAGGATTCGGATCCGTGATCCGAAAAGAGGATTCGAATCCTGTGATTCAAATAATTTTTTTCTGCAAAAAGGATCAGAACCTAGTATTCGTGATTCGAATCCTTTTCGATGATTCGGATTCGTGATTCAAATCCATTTTCAAAGGATTCGACCCAGCTCTGATAATTATTATCTTATGTAAAATATAAACTTCGTCAGGTGCTTCTGAGATAAATTTCTTAATTTCTTCAGGGGTTAATGTTTCAGATGTCTTTGCTTGGTAGCCTTCTGATTTTCTTTTAAAAAAAGAACGCAGTTTACCATATTTTTCCATATTCACGTTGTGCTATAATATTAAAACACTTTTCAACATTGAGTAATATGACCACAAGAAAATTTATATTTTTCTCCTAATTCAGCAAAATAGGCCAGTAATACATTTTCCGAAAATGAAGTTGTCTTTTTTCGAATACTCCAGTCGATGAATGCTTCTTCAAGAATCCTCTACGTTTTCGACACTTTTCAACTTAAATTTGCACACTAGATAAACACGAACCGCTTTTTGACGTTTATTTATATTGTCATTTTGTTTTAAAATGGTTTCCATGGCTGTTTCAATTTTCAAAGATATTATGATTTAAGTAGGTAAGTACTGTTTTTTTGATTGTTCTATGAAAGATAGGTAATAATGATCCATTATTCCCTCATCATTAATCCCTGCGGAACATTATTATATAGCAGAATTGACACATATAAAACATATATTATATATATTAGTAGTAGATAAAAAATCTTATTTTTCATAAAATTGCCCAAGATGAAAATATTAGAGAGAGATATAAAGGCAAATTCATTCATGATGCCCAACTTTGCAGGCTTGCTTATTCCTTTATTAATCAATGGCTTTGCTAAATAAAGGGCAAAGTCAGTCATAGCCACAGATTATTCTTGCGAAATTAGTTTAAAGATATTCTCAATGAAGTTCTTGATTGGTCACAAGTTGTGAGCGACCTTCTTCTTCACTAAATTTAAGAATATAGGTATGTGCATTTTTCTGTAAAACTGTTGGTCATATTAAAATATGGTATTAATTTTAGTAAGTATTTTTATGTTTAATAAATAAATACTAGGGAGAGCTTTATTGAGATGCCTGTCTGCCTTCTTTATGTGGATATTTCATAGGAAAACCAATATGCAGCTGGTTCTATATTAAACAAGTCCTAAGTATATAACGTTGTCAGTATCGTATAACAGTTAAATTTTTACTATTTTTTTCTAAACTTATTTTCGTCAAATGTTTGCTAAAAACTTTTAAATGCGATAGCTACTAATAAAGGACACACGAATTTGCAGATCACTATGTACCTTCCAAACCCTGTTTAAATATCACTTACCAAAAATGTACATTGGCGATATAACCTATAGATGGTGCAGCCTATATTTTAACCTGTTTTATTTTAGTTAGTGTTGCTGATGATAGATGGCCTTTGGCCAGCCGCCCGTTGACTGCTGTCTAGTAATAAGCTACAAAATGTAGAAAACATATTTATTATTCATAAAATTATAAATAAAGTGTTTTATGGTTAGATTTATATAATAAAAACACGGCTACTAGCAAAAATGCGAAAAATATAAAAACCTGTTTTAATTACATAAGTCAAACATTGCTTCAATAAATTTATGTGCATATATACGACATACCTACCTTATTTTTAATAAATGCCACGATAAATATCTTATATTGGTTAGTGTAATATTTACGATCATAGGAGAATTAGGTAGCTTTTTAAATAAGCTACAATTGTCATTTTACATCCGCCCAACTTTTTAAATGTAATTTTTAAAATAAAAGGAGTTTAAAATTATATGTATAATACATATTACAAGTATATTGTTGTTTGGCTTGTAGTATAAGACAACTGGGCATATATAGCATATTATCCCTCTTTTTATAACGTCCATATTTTGTTTCTAAATGTTTATTTAACTGTTAACAAATTTTTAATCGTCGCGACATCTACAGTTAATACATACTAGTAGTAGCTAGCCACCTATTGTATTTAACTAGACACAGATGGCGCTGAGGGATGCGATGTTTTAAAAATCTAATGAACATTCTGCCTGAAAACTCCCATTAGATATTCGGCGGTGTGCAAGTATTTGCGTAATGGTGCCACCTGCTGAGAATTTATACAAGAGGTAATTCGTGATGGTAGTTGGTAGTTCCCTAATACTTGGTTTTCTTAAATTTTTTACATTCAAGAAACATTTTGAATATTTTTACATGTTTTAAAAAACGTTTTCCAAAAATTCGATTACGAATTTTTTAAAAAACATTTCTAGACATTTTCAAAACAAAACTAAATATTTCGTTTCGAATCCTACCTCTACTGCGATGTAATTTTCAAATATAAATTATTCCCAAGAGGTGGTTCAGATCCCATTATAAACTATATTGCCCTGTCTCCTTTACTCAGACAAATCTACATCTCTTATAATATACTTAAAGAGAATCATTCAAGTGAACGAGAAGGTGGTTAAAAAAGATTGAACCCTCGCTGTTTTTTTATGATTTTTATTTATTTATTTATTAATGGTTTCGGTCAAGAATCATACTGCCAGCTGCAGTTTGTTTAAATGCCGCTTATTATAATAAAAATATATTATTTGTCTTCTATTTAACTTTCAATTTTCCGTTTTTACAAACTCTTTTGGGGGAATAAGATAAGTTTCGAACACCATGGCGCTTCAAGCGCAGTCAGACAAAATGGCGAATGCAGGAAGTACCTTCTACTCAAGGATTGTTTAACAATGTTGCGTTATACTTCCCGAGCGATACAAATTGTCGCTTGTCAAATTTATATATCACAGAGGGTTCAGTACATCCGAAAATTTGATTGTATTATTTGTCGATATAAGGAAAATGAGATAGAGAAATTGTTTATAATTCCATTCCGTGAAAAACGGCCTTCTTTTAGTATACATCTCTATCTATGAATTTATTTAAAGTATGCTATTGTGTTCCTTTTACCTTTGTTGCTTTGCAAAAGAATATATATACTAAAAAATGTAAGCAGCTAATAATCAATTTTAGATCCGTTTGAATTTCGCGGGTTACTGGTAGGAGTTCTGTGGGCGCTATCTTCAACTATTTTATGTTACCTATGAGAGAAAAACGGTTGTCTATCTCATTTCTGATCTTGAATTATACGTGTAAAAACCCTCTTAGTATTTACAGTGCAGAGAAAGTTGCTCTGCGGCTGGCTATTGGATGTGGAGTAGCGACTAAAATTTAAATCTCTTTCTGGCTAACAGATATCTATCACTGTTTTTCTTTGCGCATTTCGCCTGCAAAGCTACTTTCTGTCATAGCTGTAAGTGCTGTTGGTCAATCATGCTGTTGGTCGGCGTCAGAGAAGTAAATGCAAATTAGTTGAATTAGAAATTGAAAAGTTATAATGCTTCCAATGCAGATAAGTCGTCGCCACGTTTATTTTAGATCGAAACAGTATAGTAAATTTTGTAATGCTTGTTGTAAAGGTCCGTTTGTTTTTTCAAGCTACCTTAGGTAAGTTTACATTTACAGTAAAACTGCCTATGTAAGTAAATTTTGAGTCTCCGAGAAGCTCCAAATAGCATTTGCTTGACGGCACACGCCATTTGGTATGTATGTCCCTCTCAATCCTCCTATAAGCACCTGTGCACTTTTTAAAACTGTAGAAAAAAGTGTGGGGGGGGGGGGTACTTGTGGGTCACCCGGTATATATTAATGTGCTGGTTGGTGTTACACTTGGCGCTCCTTCTCAATAACTCGCCCAATAATCAAGTGATGCCCTAATGTCATCCCATACGTGACATAAACAGACAATCCTGAGTCGTCTTGATATGATATGAGAATACACAGAATGCAGTCCCATTTGATTGCCCATGGGATGTTCGTCAGTAGTCTTTAGGTCTCCAGAATGTCCTGAATGGAAAAATTATACTGTGTATACTGTGGATAGTTCTTTGCTACCTTTGTGGTAACTGTAACTGATAACATTTCCGTTGTTTTAAAATTTAGTGTCATTTAAATGAAGATCTAGTAAAATATTCTATATTTCTTCAATGCTTCTCTAAAATAATAGTTCATCCTCACTAAATATATATGCTACTGTTTTAAGCTAGTTAAAATATCAACTTAGTTGTTGTTCAGGTCCGTTTTTTTTTCGTGAAATAGGTATTTACACAGTAAAATATATTTTTATTTAGTATACGAGCACGTACTTTTTGGGACGGTCTGTATTTAAAATCTTTTCAGCAAATAATATTACAATGTGCGGTTACTACTGAAGTTGCTTTTGTGCTGCCTTTGAGACAAATTGGTGTATTTACATGATTCTTAATATTCTGTCTTATCGTGGTATTGTTTTCGATAACATTCCTTTGTGGTAAAACGAAAACGTGGGAAAAAATATAATTTATAACACGCTGATGATTCTCACAAAATATTTAAATTTGTTATCTTAACATACACTTTATGAACTATGACAAATAATCGGAAATAGGTACACAGTCAGGCATCTCCATTATTTCAAATCTTGGTTCTGCGGTGAACACTCCGCAGGCAGTGGTGTCATTAATTCTATACCGGCGTGAACATGGAACATGCAGTCACTCTAGCGAATAAAAATCGATAATTGGATGAAGAACCAGTACGATAATATTTTAATTATTTTACGGACAACTTCCGTTTGCATTAAGTCGACTGTCGTTCAGATGTTTTATTTCAATCTGTTCAAACCGGCATTTTATCTGATTTTACTTTATGGAAATAAGTACAGTCATCGGGCACTACAGAACACGTAGTAGTTACAATAAATCTAGACCAATTTTTCACAACTTTTGGATTTTATTTCTCAGGGGATAATTTTATGATCAATCGATGTGGAAAAATGTCAGGAATAACGTACTGAAATTTTAAGGCTTGGGTGTTGTAGCAATTTTGTCAATAAATAAAAACTATCAACAAATTGGCCTTGCTCGACTTTAACGCGGTATGACGACCATAAAATACTTCTAATAATTAAAAAAATATATCACGTTGTAGAGAAGGAAATTCTATACAATTTGGATACGGGAAATATCCTTCTACGATGCTTATTTTTTTTTAAATCAATTTTCAGCTGACCAAACGAAAACAACTTGGCAAAATAAAAAAAAAATTGATTTAAAAAAAAAATTAAGCATCTTAGAGGGGTATTTCCCATATCAGAATTGTAGAGAATTTCTTTCTCTACAACGTGATATATTTTTTTTATTTATTAGAAGTACTTTATGGCCGTCGTACCGCGCTAAAGTCGAGCAAGACCAATTTGTTGATACCTTTTATTTATTTACAAAATTGCTACAACACCCAAGTCTTAAACATTTCAGTATGTTGTTCCTGGCATTTTTCCACATCGATTGATCATAAAATTATCCCCTGGGAAATAGAATTCAAACGATAGATTCCAGTGGCGGCTCGTGCCTTATGTATTTGGGAGGGCGCAGTGGCGGCTCGCAGGTATCAAAGTAGTAGGGTCAATCAACAAAAGCATCGCAGGCGAAACATTTTTGAGGTTCTAATTAAATCATTAAAAAGTTCGCAAATATAAATTAAAGCGATTAATTAAGTACTCACCATTATTTTTTGAAGTGAAATTCCGTTCTTCTATTTTTGTCGGAGATAAACTTTTCAGTAACTTTTTCCATTAAAATTTGGTATTTCTCGTACCATTGACTTTTCAATTGAAAGCATTGCAAGTGATGTTAGTCTGTCTTCACTCATAGTATTTCTTACATATGTCTTAATTAATTTTCATCCAAAATTTTCAAAACTTCAACAACTTCCCCGAAAACAACGTCTAATCCGAAAGATATGAGAAAGTTTAATGTTTGCAAGCACCCAGAAAAGCTTTGAATTTCACTGGAATTTTCTGAATCTTGTCCTGTTATTTTTTTCCTGGAGTAAAATATACTTAGTTGCATTTTCAGAATTTCCTTATCTATCATAGGGTATGCTTCACAAAATTGGTTGATATCTTCCAAAGGTGGTGTTTTTTCGTATTCCTTATACTTCTCCTTTAAAAATAATTTTGCACCACATAAATGATTTTTAAAAGAAAACCGAATTCTCACTTCTGAAGTAATTATATCACATACCTCTCACAGACATGTTAACATTTCCTTGACCCAGTCTACGTCGCTTTTTTAGAACTTCTGTATTCACTGGTTCATTTGTTAAGGGAGGTAAATTATTTCTAATTTGTACAATTTCTTTTGCAAAATTATCTACGCATTTCTGGACTTTTACAACGTCTGTTTAAATTTTTTGTAGCTGGCTAATTAAAATATCAACATATGACATGACTTTTGAAAAAAATTTAACCAAAATGAAAAGGAATCTTCTACCCATTTAATAAATCCAGCCGCTTGAGTCACTGTCTCAAAATTGTATTGTTTTGGAATTCCTGACATTATATTTTCATAGCATTCAGTAAGGTTGTCTTTATTGTTGTACACCCTCTGTACTATACGAGAGTTAAAATTCCATCGTGTTTGAGAAGTTCTTGGAATGCGTTTGTCACAAACATGTTGCAAAGCTGCCATTCTGTCCTGGCGATTGAGAAAAAAGTTTATATGCCATTAAAATTTGAAAAAATATTCGTACACTACTGATGTTTGAAACTGCTTGTTCTAGTATTTTATTAAGCTGATAAGCTTAGCAATATACACAATGCGCATTTTGGTACTGTTGGCGAATTTTCACGTTAACACCATCTAAATGACCACGCATAACAGCAGCTCCGTCATGTTTGACAAATCAGTTATTCTGGGCAATCTGACAAAATCGGCGAAATCTGTTCTAAAATGCATTGAGACAGTCCATCTGCATCTTGACTTTTCGGACTTGCAAACTCCCAAAACCGCTCAAACATTTTTCCATTTAGTTCATAACGTAATACAACTAGTTTGAGTTGATACATCTGTAGTCTCATCAGCCATAAGTGCAAGATACGCAGATTCTTGAATTTCTCCAAGAATATGTTCACGACAAACCTCGAACCTACATTGCAAAATTTCATTCTGAATCGATTTTGATGTGCCCTTGAACACTGTTTGCGTTTGCTAAAAAATCAACCAATTCTAGCCCCTCCATTTGAAGAGACTTTTTTTTCGTCGTGACCGCGAAGGGCAAGATTACACGTTCCGCATAGTTTTAATATGTTTATTATTTTTGAGAGTACATGTCGATTTTTGATCACAGTCTCATTATGCTTACGAATTTGATCCGCATAAGCCGTACTTAGAAATTTAGCAATATTAGTCTTTAATAAAATTTGAAAACTGACAACATTATCTAGATGTTTCGTACTATTTTCGTGTTTTTTAATTTTTATAGAAATGCGATTTAAATCGTTTATCCATTTTTTATCCACTTATCATCGCCCCCAAAAAGCAGACATACAAAACAAAAGAACGAATTTGTTTCCTCGCAACCACAAATCCAAATAGTTTTAATGTATATCTTTTTGTCAAATTTACGCATAAAAGCATTTTTATTTTTGCACTGTCGCTGCTCTTGCACTATATTTAAAACTGGCGTTGGACGACCGTTTTGTTTTATTTCAAGTATTTCATTTAAGCTCAAGCGGCTAAATATAAGTTTTTTAATTTCACTCACTTTCATAATTAATTATGTCTTTTGAACTTTTGCCGTGTAGTCTAATGTTTAATAAAACTAAAAAAATCTGCAATGTAAATTATATTACATTATATATGCAACAAATCGATAAACTTTTTAAAAAAGCGCGATAACCTCAAAACAATTTCATACGTAAAAAAGCAGAAACAGAAAAACAGAAACGACGAAGTAATTAACTCCTACGGCTTAAAACATAATGAACACGTTGACATTTTGGCCAAGGACGCCGCCATTAATGGTACTCTATTAGACCACAAACTGTTTCTAACGGGTTGCTCCAATCTATAGAAACTTCAATTAAGAAATAAGTGGATTCACACCTGGGAAAAATACGTTTTAAACAGCTCAACAATGTTTTGTAAAATACAGCCAACTATCCCTCTACAGTTCTGGCATGGCAGTTTAAACGTTCCACGAAAGTATATTACCACAATTATTAGACTAAGATTTGGTCATGCCTGCTTTCCCGCCCATTTGCATAAAATTGGTGTAGTCACATCGCAACTTTGTGATCTATGTGGTGTTATCGGCGATCTTGATCACCTTTTCTTCGCTTGCGATAAGTACAAGACAGCTACAGATTCACTTATTAAAAATATCTGTTCATGCTTCAATATGAATAATATGATGGCTCCGTTCAACGTAGTTAGTTTACTTGCTATAAGTAGTAATAAAATCTATGAATTAATCATTGGTTTTTTGATAGATGTTAATATCACACTATAGGTTAGCTTTGTTTTTACCTACCCTACCGTGGTCTTTTTTTTGTGATGTCAAACTCAATGTCCTGACAGACCCCTGGACGAGAAGCGTGTTTCCCTGTATTTCCCTTCGTTGCTCTTCTTCACTCTTTTTCTCCATTTTGTTTAGGTTAGATAATTTTAACATAGTGTGACTGGCTGCAAGGTCTCTGGCCCAAAGCCATTAAAAAAAAAATAACTCCTACACAGCCGTAGGCGGACTGACCAGAGCCCCAATAGATAACGAAACCACGCGTAACCCCCTCCAATTCTTTCACTTGTTGCCATGACGACCGCCGTACATATTTTAGGCGGAATATCTGGAGCCCATTTCAGCGTTTTACATGCAATTCGGAAGTTAAATTAAATTGATCGCAAGTGAGGAGAGTATGTAGGTTATCGAGAGATAGGTTATTGTCTATTGTTATTTATTGCTTTAAATTTGGCAGGGAGGGCGGCGCCCCAGAGCCCTCCCGCACCGGCCGCCACTGCTAATATCCCTGGGGACATCCTCCAGTAATTCTTCCAAGCTGTCTCGCAAAAATTCCAAATAAATTTTACCATTCACATGTCCATCAAAAAAATGTGGTTCTATCAGATAATTACCAACAATTCCTCCCCAAACTTTCAACGACCATCTCGTTGACTATTTGTTCGTCAGATATAAGGATTGGTTGTGTCGAAATAATAAAAATTATGACGATTAACTTGTCCATTTTTAAGAAACGTTGCATCATCGGCAAACAAAACAACGTCAAAGAAATTTCTTTGTTGTCCTATTTTTTGTTTTGCCCATTGACAAAATTGTATTCGGTTTTCATAATCTCTGTCAATCAGCTCCTGCATTAGTTGAACGTGGTAGATATGAAATTTGTTTTTTTTGTAGGATTCGATGGACTGCGAAGATCGGCTTATATCATTTTCTTTTGCCAATTCTCTTATACTGCGATGAAGATCTTCAATCACGGTGAAAAGTATGACTGTTTCGTTTTCTTCATTTACTACATTTTTTTGTTCTTTCCATTTTCTCATATTCCACTTTCCTCGTATTGTCAAATCATTCCATCAACCTCTCAAATGATTTTCTAGAGGGCTGTCTTCTTTCCGGATATCGCTCTTTATAAATTCGAGTTGATAGCAAACAATTTTTATCAGTCGCACCCAGTACATAAACTGTACTTCCTCTCTCTAAAAACTCTTTATGGGAAAGTGCGAATTGTCTTAATCATAATACATCCTACTATAGTAAATTCGAGAGTAAATATATTTGAGAAATTTGCAGGGGTCTATATTATTATTGCATTTTCGTCGGTCTCAAATTGTGTTATCACTCCCATCTATCTACATAACAACAGCAAGATTTTCTTCAGACGCGACGTAACGTTATTACCCGTCATTATATTGACGGACGACTTCGATTTCCTATATATTGTTCGGTTTTGGTAGATTTCAATCTATTTTCTCAACAAGCTTAACATCTTTTTTATGCTTTTATATATTTTTAACGACGGTGTAACTAAAAGGGTTTTAGTAAGTTTATCTTCTCATCGGAACGTGTAATTTGTAGAAAACCTTTGTCTGAGACGATGTCTACTGACCGTACAAGGGGGATGCGTTTATCGAGAGTAACGCTCGACAAGCGAGGAGTTTACACAGGGTTGCCAGTCATTTAACAATCACTCCACTTTAGAGAATGATTTTTTGATTTTAGTATATGCACAAGATATTTAAATAGTTTTATGAGATTAATTTGGCAAATGAAAAGCGGCAGTAATTCTAGGACAATTTTGAATTAAAATGACACTTGGGCATATACAGGGTGTTCCAAATTGAGAGTGCATGTATTGATATCCTGGTTATTGTTGAAGATAAACAAACGGCTACATGAGGATCGTTTCTCTGACACTTCATCTCAGCGGCAGTAAAAGACTTTTTTCTTCAAACGCCAGAAAATCATGACATTTCTTACTCATTTCAGGAAATTAACGTTTGACATTTCCGACGGCTGTGCGTTGCCTTAGCAACGGAAGTAAAAGCACTTTTTCTTCCGCTCGAGCGGACTTTCACTTCCGTCGCTAATGGCAGCACACAGCTATAGTACACCGAGTGTAACAGGATCATGGTATACCCCTTTCCCCCTTTTTTTTTCCAACATTTATTTAACGTCGGTCTATTTCCGCTACTGAGGCCTACCACCGATGCCTGTAGACGAGCTACCCCCAACCAGGAATTTTGCCGAACCTCTTCCCTTAAGAAGAGTAGGGATCTTTTGCTTGCCTAACATTTAATAGACAAGGGACCGACGGCTTTACATCCCCTCCGAAGGATGGTATATCACCTACACAACCCTCGCCTAAGGTTGCATAGCTTCCGCGCATACACTGATATACAAGCCGCTAGAAAATATGTGAGGCGAGGACACGGTCATCTTTGAAACGGTCGCCCATCCAAGTACTAACCGCGCCTAACGTTGCTTTACATCGCATATCGAAATATGTATATAGTAAAGACGCAATGCTACAAAAATCGAAATCTCGTTAAAAACACTAAATTACGTGATTTATGAGCAAATAAAATTCACCAAAATTGTTTTTGGGACAAAACTCAATTTTTTCAAATGGAACCATATCGGTAAAGTGTGGTACCATTTATTAGTACTATTAATAAGGAATTTATTCATGTCGTATTAAAATGTGCGATAAATACTAACAAAATTGCAGCTAAAAGAAAATAAGAAAATACAATTTTGTTCTAATCAAATGTTAAGAAATAACTAAGGTGGCTTTGAAAACAATTACATATTTAGCTTGTCAAACATTTGTTGGTTTAACGGTATTTTTATTGTGTTTTTAAAATTGTTTAAAATTCTTGTTAATTGTGTTCAAAATGCCGCAAATTTATACAAAAGATGGACATGTTAATTTTTCGCTGGACATTGTCTATCAGGTTATCGTTGGGCATAAAGGTCGGTAGCCGCAACTACATTTCTTTTACATTCCCCATAAATAATTAACATGTCCACTTTTTCATCTCTTGTATAAATTTGCGGTAATTGTATGTCAAAAAGTGCCGCTTATTATGTATCTAGTATATCCTAAATTTCAATCTATTATCTTCAAAACTAAAAGAGAAAAAGGGGGTATACCATGATCCTGTTACACCCGGTATTGTTTTATTAGGAGTAAAAGTGGCTTTTACTCCGAATAAGATATGTTATTTTTTCTTCAAACGTCGATTAGCCGTAAAAAATAAAGATAAAAAATTTAGCTGTGCGTTGCCATCAGCAACGGAAGTAAAGAAAGAAAGAAAGAATCTAACCTTTTTGATTTGCGGCAACTGTATTGTCTGAGCGTTGTTGCACATAATTTCAAAACTAAAGAAAACATCAAAATCATTGAACATCCTTATGCAACAAGGTGCAAACAGGATAGCCGTCACAACCCCAGATCAAACAAAACTGTTGGAAGAAAGAGTCATAATATGTACCTCGCTTCTCGATCTTATATGTCATGCCTGCAAACATAAAAACTCAAACCAGCTCAAAAGCATTCAAGAAGCAAATTTAAAAATGGATCGTTCCTCTGATCGCTCTTTGGGGCTGAAGTGATGCATGTTCGCAGACAAGCCCCCAGGTATAATATCGGGAAGAGCCTGACTGCATTCAATTGTCAGGCTCTTCCAGATATTATACCTGGGGGCTTGTCTATGAACATGCGCCCCTTGCGTAGCCGCCTGAAAGAGAAAGGGATGACGCTTGAAATGTCGATGCGATGTAGCATTTTCCTCGATGATCCAGCCCGCGCTTGACTCGGCAAATACGCACACCTACAAATAGGCGCGCAGAAGGGAAAGGGGCGACATGAAAAATAAATGGAAAAACGACGAGCCGTTGCAGAGATGAAGAAGGAGAAAACAAAAAAACCAATTAAATCGGTCAAGAATCGAGCGAGATGGGACATGTATTTGTGAGAGAGAAGGGAGAGAAGTGGGAGCGCTAGGCTCTTCTCCCGGCATCTCGCTGCACAGCTACTGAATTGCCGCGTTCGTTTTTATAAATGTATCACGCGCTCGTGCGGGCCCTAATGAAGTTAGAGCTTCGGAGTAAAAAAGAACTTGAAAGAAAATTGATTGCCCTTGAAAATGAACCCGGCCCGAAGTCCCAGTCACAGCCAAAACTTTGCAGGCCCCCCTCTCCTCTCCTAATCCGATTGTAATCTGGCCGGGCTCAAATCAAAGAGAAACAAATTCCACATTCGATGGCGAAAAAAAAATATCCCCCACTCCTGTCCTACCTGGCGAAAAAAGACTTTTTCTAGAAATAATAACAACAATAAATTGGTAATTTCGCAACCATTTGCTTATTTATGGAGAAAATTGAAAATACATTAGCGGAACTCAAAAGTAGGCACATTAGTACACAATCTCACGTTTGCTGCGCGATGTGCGGAAAGAATTGCGGAAATTACAGCAGTTTTAATTTTATTTGCATTTACCCTTCCACCTCCTCCCCTAATCAACCTAGCGACTTGACATTGGACACAGTACTTAGGTCCTGAGTATCTATCGGGGAAAAAAGGTCGCCAAGTCACTTTCTTCCCCGAAAAAAAAAAACGCGAAAACGGCTCTCGGTGCATTCCCGCCGCCGCGAAAAATCCGTCTACAAATCCGTACCTTCAAATAGCAATATCTCGGGAACCGCTAAACCTATTTCGACTAGTCAAAATTAAGTTTACGCGCTTTCGCGAGCCCTTCATTTTATCCCTATACACTTTTTCGATCCAAATCAAACTAAGCGAGTTATGTCCGAAAAACTGATTTTCCCTATCTTTACATGTAAATTCCCTCCCCCCCCCCTCCTCGCGAAAAGTTCGAACGGAAAATTTTCCGGATGATAGAGGGAGTCCGACTTTATACCATCACAAAAAAATCGAAAAAAAAACGAGTCCGTTTGCAAACCCAGATCGACCCCGATACAACTCACGTTCTGATGAGTATAAAAACGAGACATTACCAGATTGATTCAAGCGACGCAGTAAGTCTATTTCTGTGCTTATGCGCAGAGGGGGTGGAGCGAAAAAGTGCAGTGCTTATCAACAAGTTTTTATTGTAAGCATGATAGTTTACATAGGGGAGATCCTTTTGCAGGTTGAGAACGTCTGCCTTTTGGGAACGTACTTAATACTGATAATTCGTAAAAATAATAAGTGTAACATTTTGCTCGTTTTGTTTTGTGTATATTTAGTAATAAAACAGTTAGTAATATAAACGTTTAATTATATAAACATCTCAATCACGCACAAGCGGGAGTTTTCCTGTTTCAGTGATTTTCTGTTGTTTTTTTATAATAATAATTTTAAAAAATTCTTGTGTACTATATCACGCTGCGGAATTTTTTTTTTTTTTAAGTAAAACCAGTCGTCCTTCTCCCTGCCTCCGATACCAGAGAGGGTACGCTAGGAGCGCCAGTAACTACTCTCTACACCGTAGAGTCAGTGATCACTGTTTCCGTGACTCGTGTACCCTGAGCAGACGCAATGAACCAAGAATGACAGCCATCTGCATTCTCCCGGCCAGGACTTCTGCCGATTGTCGGCATGCCGGTATGATGTTCAATTCCGAAAGCAGCGTGTGTCTCGTTCCACCGAGAGCTCCTATAATCAGTACCACCAGCTTGACAGTATGGTTTGGATACAGTCTGCGGAGTTCGAAGAGTAGGTCTCGATATTTTGTCCGCTTTTCTTCCTCCTTCAAGACAGTGTTGTTCTCCGCGGGAGCCGAGAACTCTATGACGAACATTGTTTTGAGTTGGTGGTCTATGAGGACTACGTCAGGCTTGTTTGCCTATAGTTGCCTGACCGTGGGAAATGAGTAGTTCCAATAAATTAGACACCTCACATTCCCCACAACAGACTCAATATCCCACGGACCATAAGGCAGCACTGGCGTCTCGTCTATCTCATACGAGTGCCTCAGATAGTAGTAAAGCACTCGTAGTGCTCCGTCGTGCCTTTCGATATAGGCGGAGACTGCATATGTCGGGCAGGCCGACAACAAGACATTATTATTATTATTAATATTATTATTCTTATATGGAAAATATTGAACGGCAAATATGACTTTGATCTGTCACCGGTATCTTCGTCGAGACGCTTTGTATCTTTATGCAAACTCGAGGGCAGACGATATAAGCGATAAAGATTGATTTCAAAAGCGTAAAGAATCAATAATTTAGAATACAAATTTCATATGTAAAAAGTTCCGAGTATTTTAATTCGTACTAATGAATACAAAAGCGGTTTAAAGCCCTGAGATATATATAGTATTATTTGGTACAAAGATCTGGGGGAGATCAATAGAAATTCTTAAATAAATCAGCCAATAATTATTACATTATAAGTATGCGACAAAACATCTTATTAACTTGCGTAAAACTTTTAATAAAATAGGGGTTTGAAATTGAAAAAAACATCTCAAAAATCATTAATTTAATGTGCTGTAAATACAAAGAGTGGAAAATTGCCTACAAATATTTTCCGCTTTCACATTTACTTGGCAGAGAGCCGTCGTCGTATTCAAAAGCCGACAACCCTGGGACTAGACGTGGTAGTCGCGGTACTGACTTTAGTGAGTACCTTCCACGGGGTTGCCCGGTTATCGACCCGTAGCAGCAGTGCGTATCACACCCCGCTCGCCCTTGAGTACCCTCGTACTGGACCCCTAGAAACTCTATAGTTCTTCGGACGATGACCATTGTGATGTCACCTCACACATCTCCAGGTCCGGATCATGTGTTGTTTGGCCATTTTTTGGCACCTGTAAATAAATAAAAAATTAATAAAAAAAATTTCATATTGCTAGCTTTCGAATAATAGAAGAGAAAACCAAATATATAAAAATAATGTTGATAAATGCGTAAAATTAAGTATGATTATAAACAAAATTATTAATTCATTTTTGATTCATAAAAAAATTCAAACATTGTATCTTATTGCACAAACTGGATTTAGGTTTTTAGGTATGTGGGTTCCCTCATGATTTGCTTAAATTCACCATGTCATATAAGAACCTAATAAATTTTGAAAAAGAAAAAAAATGCAGTGTCTTCCAGCTTCAAAGTGCAGTTGCAAAATATTCATTTAAATAATTATAAAATACATATTCATGTGAAAATATTTTTATCTTGCGTTTAAAAACTTTGCAATTTAATAGTTTTAGGTGTTCAAGTAATTGTATTGTATTGTAAATTTTTATTCCGGAATATAGAGGACCTTTTCTAGTTCTCGTATAATTCTATTTTGGTAGCAAGTAATCTGGATGTCGTGTCGGGTAATTATGAACAGGGCCGCATCCAAGGGGGCAAAGGAGGCAAGCTCCTCGGGCGGCTAAATTAGGAAAAAATAAAAATAAACAATGACTTAAGAAAGATTATCAAACTTGTCAGTCCTCTCTAATGAATGAGAATGATGTTCATATTTTTTTTTTTCGGACTACCTCTCAATTTTCACTCTCTAAAGCACACGATATTTAGTGTATATAGTATATAGTGTATATTTAGTGTAGTGTGTGTAGTGTATAGTGTATATTTGTTTTCAATGGAATATGGATAAAATAAGTAATCGCAAATATTGGACTTTTTTAGGAACATTTTGTTTCTTGGTGTGGGGAGCAAAATCCAATCTTACCCCCCCTCAAAAAATTTCCAGATCCGGCACTGATTATGAATGTTACTGGTTGTATCAAGAGAATCTATATTTTTGTGAATTAAAATACAGACTCTGTAAATATATAAATTGGTTAGGGTAAGTGTTATTATTATTTTTTTAAATTTTACAAGATTCCTTAAGGAATAAATCACATAATACATTAATTCCTTTTTTTGTACAAAAACAATTGTTCAGAACTGCTGGCTCCACCCCAAAATTCAATTCCATATTGTAGCAAACTCTTAAAGTCGTAAAGTATGTCAAATTCACTATTTTTGCTAAGGCAAAATCGACATAGTTAATATAGCATATACAGGGTGGACCATTAATAACAGGCCATAGTTCAGCGGTAAATTCTTTGGCACAAAATATGAGCATATAACCAAATATGCTTTAGTAAAATGTTGCTGTGGAAAAAATACAGGGTGCCAAAGTTCAAATAATTTTTTTGCAATAACTCAACAGCCTCTTGACTGATCTACGCCAAATTTGCTAGAGGTACTTTTTTTATTCTAAGAAACAATAATTTATGTATTACATCACGTTAGATCATAGAGGGCGCCGCAAGACCTGATCTGATGATGAACTTTTTTCATATTTTTTTTGACGAAACGTTGTGGTACTTCCGACCAGAAAATCTGATGAGGGCGTCATTTCCACGTATAAAAGGTACACTTGGTAGAACTTGATAACTTCAACCGTTTTCGAGGAAAGTGCCGTTAAGAAATAGAAAATCCACATGCCGTTAATTTTCGGCAAGAATTTAAGATTAACATTTGGTATGGTATCATCGGCGATCAATTATTGGGACCATTTGTCCTTCCTCCAAATTTAAATGGACAGTTTTATCTGTTTTTTCTTCAAAATACTCTTACTGATATATTACATGCTTTCATGCTAGACATACGGAACAAAATGTGGTTCATGCAAGATGGAGCTCCCCCTCATTTCTTCATTGAAGTCAGGAATTATTTTGATGAGACTTTCCCACGCAGATGGATTGGTCGACGAAGTGAGTTTGCTTGGCCACCAAGGAGTCCTGATTATAATCTCTTGGATTATTATGTGTCGGGACATATGAAGCCCTTAATCTATGCAAATACTATCAACTCAAGAGAAGAACTGTGGGACAAAATACAAAACGCAGCGAATTTTATTAGAGGACAGGAAAATGTATTTTTCAATGTAAGAAAATCTTTTGTGAATAGAATTAGAAAAGGCATAGAAGTAATCCATTAGTTCATAAGAAAGTGAGAAAGAGTTTACGCTGTTATTACGATTTTGTTTTCCCTTACGTTTTGTGCTTTTTTCAATAAATACACTTTGTTTCATTAAATTTGAATTTGTCTCTCAAAACATTATTGAAATGTTTAACGGGAATTTCTTCGAAAACGGTTGGAGTTATCAAGTTCTACCAAGTGTATCTTTTATACGTGGAAATGACGCCCTCATCAGGTTTTCTGATCAGAAGTACCACAACGTTACGTCAAAAAAAAAATCATCATCAGATACAGGTCCTGCAGCGCCCTCTATGACCTAACGTGATATAATACATAAATTATTGTTTCTTAGAATAAAAGAAGTCCCTCTAGTAACTTTGGCGAAGCTCAGTCAAGAGGCTGTTGAGTTATTGCAAAAAAAAAAACGAAAAAATTATTTGAACTTTAACACCCTGTACCGCTACATTTTACTAAAGCATATTTGGTTCCTCATATTTTGGCCAAAAGAATCTACCCTTGAACTATGGCCTATTATTAATGGTTCACCCTGTATAACTTTGCTTACTTTTGCTTTCAAATTAGTAATATGTACCGATCAATTCAATATAGATGCCGAGAGATTTGTAATTGGAACGTTATTTGCAAGAAACCAATCGGAATATGCCCTCTAATAAAGTACTTGCTTTATTTATTAAATTATATTTTTATCGTCATTATGTATAGTACGCAAATGATGAAAATCTCGCCTCCGGGAAATTTGGTATTATATTATGATAAATACAGTACGGGGAAGGCTACTAGCCATATAGGGGAATCCTATACACTTATGAACATGCGCAAGCAAGCAAGCAAAATAGATTTATTAGAATTAAATGGTACAGAACAGTTGCCTAGCCAGGATCTGCCCCGGGGCCGATCGTGCAACCACCGCGCTGACGCGGTGGCGGGTTGCATGATCGGACGGGACAGGTCTAGGTCGGCGAAAACAATAATTAAGAACAACTAACCCTAAACTCCTATTGTAAGATGAACAAATAATAAATAGGTAATACAATTAAAACATATCCAAAAAACAGCTTAACAAAACTTAAAAACTACAATACATTTAGAGAACTCTCGCACAAAACATTTTTTAATTTCGCAGTTGACGCTAGCATCTCAAATTAAAACAAGGTGCCTTCCGCGAGGTGTGTAACATCGGGCTGCGCATAGGCTGGCCTAAACTGTGATTTTAAAAATTTGGATTTCAGGAAAGTTTAATAATAATTTATTTGAAATTTTGATGGAAACGAAAATGTACAAACAGAAAACGAGAAAAACAAACGCGATAAAAAGGATACAAATAGAAAGGAAGAGGGGGACAGGAAAGATTTAAAGATAGACAAAGTTATGAAATATTAGTAAAGATGGATAGGGTAAGCGGAAGTTATAGTTGGTGAAACTTGGCTAGAGAGGTTGCCGGAAAATCGGTTACGTCTGGAACGGTAAGGGGTGTTTGATCCGGAATGGGGCATTATGCTGTCTAATTTGTGTTATATGTCTTGTTAGCAGACTATCGTCCAGTTTAAACGAGTAGAAGTTTTGAGAGATGCGTTGGACGTAGTCCGCTATCGGGGTTATGTCGTTGCAACGTGCGTATAGATCTCTAAGGGAGGTGTACCTTCCAGAATTTGAAATGAGACGCATGAATTTTTGCTCAAACACATGGAGTTTTCTCATTGTCGTGGCTGGTATGCTGCACCACACCGGCGCCGTGTATGTGATGGACGGTCTGAGTACTATCGTGTACAGCAGTTTTTTATTTTGTCTGCTAAGTCTGCTACCCCTGACTATGAGCGGATACAGACTCCTGGACAAGGAGTAAACCTTCCGTACCGTCTCATTGATATGTGTGTTGAACGTCAGTAGTTGGTCCAGTCTGATCCCCAAGTACTTCACTCATCTTTTGGTTGGAATTTCCTTTCCCCGGATCAAAATTGGAGTAATAGTTCTATTCTCAGTAAAGCGAGGCGTGAAGACTATCGCTTCGGATTTCTCAGCGTTCATTCGAATCTTCCACTGGTCGTAATAAGCCGTGGCATGAGCCATGTGCGCATTCAGCAGCATATTTGTTGCTTGTGCGTTATGAGAATGCGCGTACATGGCTGTGTTATCGGCGTACTTGGCCAGCTTCTGGGAAGTCGGAGACGTACAAGTTGTACAACTTCGGCGACAGGCACGGTCCTCGTGGGACTCCCACGCGAATATCCCGCCGTGTTGAGAGTATATTATTCACTCGAGCCTGCAGGGATCTGCCTGTCAGGAACGAATGAATGAGCTTGATGAAGTGAGTCGGGAAGTTGTAGTGATGTATTTTGTACAGTAGCCCCGGAATCCAGACAGTATCGAACGCCTTCTCAATATCGAGGAGCACCATGGTGATGTTCTTCCCGAGGTTGTATTGTAGTTTGACGTCGTTAACTATCCTAACGACCTGTTGCATGAACATGTGCAATATGGGTTAGAATCACCAGATAATATGAAATAGATGGTAAATGCCCACCATAATACCATTTAATTAATTGTACTTTTTTTTCTGTTAAATAAATATCCATTTTAACAAGTTAATATTATTGTAAGTGCAATAATACTTAAGTTTCGTAAGGTTACCTATGACCTAAGCCCAACGGACTCTAGTAAATAATATATAAATCCAAACATGGACAATCACAGCAGCTCCAACGTACAGCGCATTGGATCGCCCCACCCCAATCACACTCCATTCGATGACATTCTCACCCGTATTACATGTACATAAGTGTATAGGATTTCCCTATACGGCTAGTAGCTGTCCCTTCTCCCTTGCTGCATTAGGAATAAAGTTGGACCCAGAATAGATCCTTGTAGAACTCTACGCTCAACTGCAGCAAACTCAGAATATATTTTTTTGTTACGTTATTTCTTTGTCTCGGTTATTTCAACAAACATCTGTCTCTAAGCATGTATTAATATTCTTCAATAATTTAAAAGCTGTGTCATTTTACAATTTTCTCGAAAACCAAACTGAGAATGATTGAATTACAGTCTGATTATTATTCAGATCAAATGTGATCAAACACTGCATTATCAACGTTGTCAATTAAATTTATGCCGATAAAATGTACTCAGAAGAAAATCCCGAAATTCCCGATAACATCTTAGAGGAAGCGGCACAAGCGAGCGCGAAATTATTACTACTAAAATCCAGATTAAGATATGAACACGAATATCAACTTTTTACTGAATGGCGAAATGTGAACAAAATCAAAACTGTAAGTGACGATATACTTTGTCGAAAAAGCAAAGCTTATGAAATCTTCCACGTTATGGAGTCGATTCTCAATGCTAAAAAGTTGTTTGGCCATAAAAGGAAAAGGTGACATCAACAAATATCCAAAAGCTATTGTTTTCTTGAAGCGTCAAGCTGTGGGATATATACCGAAAAAGTCCAGAGTTTTCACAGCAGAACAAGTAACCAAATTTTTACGTGAAACTCCAGATGAACAATATCTACTAGCGAAAACAATTTTAGTGTTTGGGATCTTTGGTGCGTGTCGAAGAGATGACTTAATACGTTTAAATTTAGACGATGTGGTAGATAATGAGCGCTTTCTTGTCGCGTTTTTACGAGATGGAAAATCTCATACATTAAGAAGTTTCACCACTACCAATGAAGGATGTACATTTGAACTCTGCACACTTTATCGAATATGCAGCTCTACGACTAAATATGAACAACACGAGATTATTTGTTGCATATCGAAACGGCAGGTGTTACGCTCAACATGTTGGATGCCATACCATCAGTGGTGTTCCGAAAATTGTTCCAGAATACCTAAAACTAGAAAATCCCAGAGAATAAACCGGGCATGGACTAAGGCGTTCTTCAGCAAGCATGCTGGTAGAAAGCAGCTGTGAGTTAAGCACAAAGGATGGCGTTCTTCCAATGTAGCAGGAGGATATATAGAAGAATCCATACAAAGAAAAACTGAGGTATCACGAAAACTGTTTAACCCTTCTCACCCGTAAAATACAACAAGTGTATCATTCATTCAAGAAATTCAAAATATTTGCGAAGAGTTCTGCTTCAATAATAACAGTTTCACAAAATGAAACTCCAAAAGGATTTTACCTGTGCAATAATACCAATTGCACAATAAACGTAACCATTAATGATAACAATTCAAACTAAAAACATTATTAGTTAGAGCTGTTATTATTAATAATTGGTTAATTTTCAATATTCTTACTCTAGCAGTTACATGTTTTTTTATTCCTATGACTTATGAAAATAAAAATGTTCCAAGTTTCTTTCATATGTCTTTTTTTTTTGTTATATTATCGTTTTCAAAGTATAATAAAAAATGTCGTTCATTACACTTCCGTGTTCGGTTTTGCCTCACACGAGAATTTGTTACACGCGCACGGAAAAAAATCCTTATTTCCAAACTCCTAATGAAATATAATATTCTTTAATAATATCCACCCTTACAGTTAATAATTGAAGTGTAAACTCGTTGGAGTATTTCATTTACGGTATTTTAATATAAATATGTCATTTTACGCTTAATAAATGTAAAATACAAAATAGCAATTAATATTTTAAAAACTCTATTATAGCCTGTCGACCATCGTACCGTGATAAAAATTGTGTAACGCCGACAATAATCAGGCCCTGTGCCGTGCATGCCGCGATCCGCTCTAGCTACTCTAGGAGATTTCAAATTTACTGAAGAAACGACTCGGGAAGATACGTATGACAGCGAGGCGGGATGGTCAATTTAAACTACACGTTAATTCAACCAGATAATAAAAGAGAAACTTTATCTTCTATCGGTGTACTACAAAGGTAAGCGTATGTGAGAGTACAGTTGCTTCAAGGTTCAAGTCGGTTTAAGTGAAAGATATTGTTTTAGGAGTCTTACCCTGTGGCTAGCTGTGGGAGCTGAATGCCAAAGTAAATTTTAGAGGCCTTTGCTTCTCACACACACACTAAATCCCAATTTAATTTTTTACTCCCTTTAATAATAGGGTGGGGGTGGAAATGGGGGTGGTAGAGGGGATAGCTAACACCAAAAAAATTTTTTGACATGTTTCGTTCTTGACTAAACCACATTTTATTATTTTTACGCCCTTTCATAATAGTGTAGGGATGGTATTGGGGGTGATAGTGGGGGGTGGCTGATGACAAAAAAAATTTTGAGACCTTGACTTTTCGTACATGCTCTAAATAAAACATTTTTGGACTCTTACCTGCTTGCTTTGCCTATTTACCCTAATTTACCCCATTTACCCCCGAACATTTCAACGGAATTAGATCAAAATATAATCTAGTTCTAGATCTCGTTATAATACATAAGTGTACCAAATTTCAAGACAATATTGCGAACTGTTCCAGAGTAAACGAGATCGACCGACAGACAGAAATTTTTTGGGGGTGGTAGAGGGGGAAACTAATGCCAAAATAAATTTTAGAGGGCCTTGGTTCTCGTACATACTAAATCCCAATTTAATTTTTTACTCCCTTTAATAATAGGATGGGGGTGGTAGAGAGGGGGTAGCTAAAGCAAAAAAAAATTTCTTCTTGTGTATACCCTAAATGTGGAGGTGGTATTGGGGGTGATAGCGAGGGGGGGCTTGATGCCAAAAAAAATTTTGAGACCTTGACTTTTCGTACATGCCCTAAATTGCAACTTTATGAACTCTTGCTTGCTTTGCCTATTTACCCTTATTTACCCCATTTACCCCCGAACCCTTCAACAGAATTAGATCAAAATATAAACGTGCGCACAAAAAAGTTACGGACAGACAGGAAATTTTTTTTCGCCCAAATTTAAAATCTCGACGTTACTATACCTATTTCCACTGGACGTGGAAGCAATAATAATAGTCAATGTTCCAGACGAAAGAATACAATTTTCTTCTTATATTACACCAACAAGAAACTATGAACTAAAGTCACCTCCTGTTAGAATTGCAAAAAGTTAACTGATTCCAACGATATCTAGATATATTCGGAGATACCTGTCATTTTCACAAAAGAATTTAAAAAACCGCTGCCCAAGGAATCACTACTTACACATCCAGATTTTGTATCCAAGTCTTATACACGCTATATCCCAATGCAATATTTTATTCCCTTTAATAATATAGTGGGGGTGGTAGAGGGGGTAACTAATGGCAAAATAAATTTTAGAGGCCCTTGGTTCTCGTACACACACTAAATCATAATTTAATTTTTTATCTTAAACAATAGGGTGAGGGTGGCAATGGGGGTGGTAGAGGGGGTAACTAATGCCAAAATGAATTTTGGAGGCCCTTGGTTCTCGTACACACACTAAATCCCAATTAAATTTTTTACTCCCTTTTTTTGTGACGTTTCCTTCTTATATACACAAAATCACATTTTAATTTTTTTACTCCCTTTCATAATAGTGTAGGGGTGGTATTGGGGGTAGTTTGTGGGGGGAGGGATGGTAGCTGATGCCAAAAAAAATGTTGAGACCTCGACATTTCGTACATGCCCTAAATTGGAATTTTATGGCCTCTTACCAGCTTGCTATACCTATTTACCCTTATTTACTCTTGAACGGAATTAGATCAAGATCTCGTTGCAATACACAAGTGTAAGTGTAATATCATAAACGGTTCCCAGAGTAAACGTGCGCACAAAAAGTTAAAGACAGACCGACAGATAGGAAATTTTGTTCTTCGTTCAAACTTAAAATCTCGATGTTTCATGACATTGTAAGACTATTTCAACAAAAAAAATTGATTTTTTTTGTATTACTATACTTCCACTGGACGTGGAAGGGAAGTAAAAGGAAGGACCCGCTGATATGTAACAAAATTCTTTGATTGGACGAATTAAATTTTTCTAATAAAGGATTTTTCAATAGACATATGTATTATAAATGGACACGAGAAAATACACATTGGTGCAGAGAGACTGTTTGGGTGGGTCTTTTAGGGACTAAAGTAATTGGACCTTATCTTTATGATGGCAAATTAACCGCTCGTAGATACCTTAATTTTCTGCAAAACGAATTTCAAGGTTTTCTTTATGAATTAACAGTGGCAGAATTATTAATTTATTCATATTTTCAACAAGATGGGGCTCCACCTCACACTGCTGTAATATGTACAAATTATTTAAATCAAGTTTTGCCAGACAGCTAGATAGGCACCTATGGACCCATTCTATGGCCAGCTCGATCACCAGATATTACTCCATTGGATTTTTTCATCTGGGGTTACATTAAAGACAAGGTATTTCAAACTGCCTCTGAAAATATTGAGGACATTAAAACCAGAATTAGAAACGCATGTGAGGCAATTACTCTTGAAATGCTCTGTTGTGTGGGTACAACTAATTAAATGTTCTTCAGAAGAAGTTATTTATTTTACAAAACTTTAACAAAAAGTGGTTACGAATCTTAAGTTTAAATGTACGAAGTGAATTGTTTGAGAACAGAAATATGACTGGCCTCTTTTGCCTGCATTTCGGCGGTCTCTCGTATATCTCTCGAGGGATGGGTAAATGAGCGTAATTTCCAAATTACGGTTGGTTATTGTAGTTGGTCATTACTGCCTCCAGCCTGTCGGCATTTTTGCTTTAAATGTATAACCTTTGTTAGTTTTAATATTATGGTATTTCCGTGCTTAGTTGTGGGAAAGTACGCTACATGCTCCAAAATGTAATGCGTGAGGTGTCTCGTAGAGCACGTTTGTGTATTAGAATGCATGGTGCACAATTTGAACATTTGTATTTTTTTGTTCATTTTGTACTTGTATTTGTATTTATATTTGTTTGTTTGTATTAAATTGTAATAAATAATTACTGAATTATAATTATTATAAAGTGAATTTTTATTAATATGGCATAGCTGATTTTTACGATTCAATGATATGAATTGCGGTTTTCGTGAAATATTAAATATTGACACTATCAGTTAAAATTTTTGTAATATGTTTTATATCGCTGGAAAGAGAAAAAATAAACGCAATTAATGATGTCATCGCCTACTTTGAGATTTGTTCTTTTCATTTTTGCACAAGAGCGTATGTTACAGCCAACTGCGTTTTTCGAATTTTTTGATACACATTATTAATCTTATTATCTTTGCTGTCAACTTTCATCGTTTTAACTTTTTTCGTATCTCCTCAAATAAGTAAGCTATAACCTTTTCTATTTTTCAGGTTTTTGTAATAGATCTCACAAAGTAGGCTATGGTCAGAAAATATATGTAAAAAATTTGTGAAAATCTTAAAACTTATTGAGTTTTATTTCATTAAACTTCTTTCTCGATTTTTCATCAAGTAAACGTTGAATATCAATTATTTTCAATAATAACAGTAATAAATGGAGGGGTGGGGGATAAACTATAGCGAATAACCCTATACTTATCCAGTTATTAAAAACTTGAACATGACACAACTAAGTTACATAAACTCAAAATAAAGATATCAAACGTCTGCGGTTGAAACGACACTGCAAGTAATTGTAAAAGGCTTCTATCGGTTTCAGCCTTTTTATAAAGCAAGTAGGTATCGCTGATCGGGTGTGCATCTCATATTTCACATTTCTAATTTGAGATTCGGTAGATTCGATTAGCGGCCGGCACACCTGATTTCGTGGAGACAACCTGTTGTACTAGGTTGACCTTGCTTTTCGGCCTCAAGCGAGCGGCGTTGCATAATGCGCCCCTTTAATTCCCCCTTTATAGCGGCCCCTCCTCGACCATGCATAAAACCAACAGTAATGATTTCCGGCAAAACTACCATATCCATCCATCCCACTTCAACAAGTGGTTGAACTGGTATTGTAGTGTATGTTGCCAAATGGATTGTCGGAGCTTCCTAATTTATCCCTTCACTTCGAGCATCTCTGTAGGATGGTGCATTTTTATGATTGTTATCGTCTGATATACAGGGGGCCTAGAACAAAGGTAAAGCTACCTACGTTAAATGCAAGTAGACGTTTTCATTCCACTGTTTTCCTAAGGTGGAAAATTTATACAACTACCGAAAAGTTCTAAATCACGGTTTAAATAAATAATAATACTCATTATTATGAGTATGAGCTTAAAATTAAACAAAGCTCCAGGTAAGGACGGTATAACAGCAGAAGTATTAAAAGCACTTAGTAATATAGTGTCAACTCATTTATCTTATTTAATAAATAAATTTATTGCAGAAGGAATATTTCCCGATGAATTAAAAATAGGAATTATAAAACCGCTATATAAAAGAGGTGACAAATAAATATTATAAATTATAGACCTGTATCATTGATTTCAAATCTCGCAATGGTGTTGGAAAAAGCTATAAAAAAAAGAATCACAAATTTTACTACAAAAAAATCGGCAGCTACTGGAAGCGGCTGGAACCTCCCCACTCGGTGGATCTTTGAAGCCGAAAAGAGCATTAAATTGTGTAACAAAACGGCACTAAACGTAATCCGATCTCATCCAAAACCTTTTCAGATCTCCTGGGGCACTAAAAAACCCTCAACTTAATGAATTTACAATCATCTATGCGAGTTATTACCTACATTATCGCTCGTTGAATAATATACTATTAGGATATTAACAACTTTAACATCACTTGAACGACTAAGAAAGTCTAGTTATCCTAAATACTACAGATTTGTAAAGCAACAAACTGAAAATTGGTAAACTGATAATCTATAATAAATTCACCAACGAAGGTACAGAAAGCATATGATATTGATATTGTTACATCTACCTTTAAAGTTTGTGACAATCCACTAAAAGTTACAAATATGCCGAAATCTTATTAACATGACATGACACCAACGTTATCGGATGACAAACGATGACAATGACAATCATCAAAATTTGCTCATTGCAATCCGATCGCTCGCGGCTGTCTTTGTTAAATCAAACATCAGCATTTCAGTAATTTTACTAGATTTTAGAGGAATATTTGTAGTTTAATTCTTCGATTTGTCTGTATATATATTTAAAAACGGCACTAAACGTAATCCGCTCTACTTCTAGAGCAGTGAAGAAACCCTCACACGTGAATTGACACGTGATGTGACGAGTTTCACGATGTAACCGCTACGCGCATCGATCAAGTCAAGCGAAATGCGATCTATGCCATATTTGCTTTGTCTTTAATTTTTTTCACGGAAACCAAATCGAAAGGGTGGAAGTGTGATATATCGTTGAAATCAGAATTTTAACTGCTTTTCAATGGTTCCATTGCAAATTGAAAGTAAATATAAAATAAACAACTTGTTGCGTCAAAATGGCACTAAACGTAATCCGATCTCAACCAAAACCTTTTCAGATCTTCTGGGACACTAAAGAAACGCACACGCAAAATTTCATTCAAATCCGTTCAGTAGTTTCGGCGCCATCGTGCTAACACACATACATACACACATACACACACACAGACATTTTTCAAAAACCACTTTTTTGGGTTCCTAGGACCTCAAAACGTAGAGATTTGATGTTATCTCAATTTTCGTTTTTGAACCAGTTTTAGTAACCTCTCACAATTTTATTGTGGAAAGGTTAATATAACCTTTTGTCAGAATGCAATTCGGCTTTCAAGAGGGTCACTCTACACAAGATGCTATAGCTTATGTAACACAAAAATTATACCAAAAGTTAGATAACAGTGAACCCACCATCTGCATATTTGTTAACCTGGAAAGACGTTCGATACGGTTAGTCATTCTCGACCAGTCCAGACAAGACGAGACCGAGAAATATCTCGTACAAGATATGAAGATTGGCACTATTTTTTAATTTAAATTTATTAATTTTGCAAACAACTGAAATTATTGAGTGAAAATTCACATCACTACACCTGTCATGGTTCAACTTAGGTAGTCGTATACTTTTTAACCTCACCACAATAAAATTGTGAGAGGTTACTAAAATTAGTTCAAAAACGAAAATTAAGATCAAATCTTTACGTTTTGAGGTCCTAGGAACCCAAAAAAGTGGTTTTTGAAAAATGTCTGTGTGTGTGTATGTGTGTTAGCACGATAGCGCCGAAACTACTGAACGGATTTGAATGAAACTTTGCATGTGCGTTTCTTTAGTGCCCTAGAAGATCTGAAAAGGTTTTGGTTGAGATCGGATTACGTTTAGTGCCGTTTTGATGCAACAAGTTGTTTATTTTATAATTTCAACTTGCAATGAAACCATTGAAAAGCAGTTAAAATTCTGATTTCAACGATATATCACACTTCCACCCTTTCGATTTGGTTCCGTAAAAAAAACTAAAAACAAAGCAAATGCGAAGCATAGATCGCATTTCGCGTGGGATGATCGATGCGCGTAGCCGTTACGTCGTGAAACTCGTCACATCACGTGTCAATTCACGTGTGAGGGTTTCTTCACAGCTCTAGAAGTAGAGCGGATTACGTTTAGTGCCGTTTTTAAATATGTATATAGACAAATCGAATAATTAAACTACAAATATTCCTCTAAAATCTAGTAAAATTACTGAAATGATAATGTTTCATTTAACAAAGACAGCCGCGAGCTATCGGATTGCAATGAGCAAATTTTGACGATTGTCATTGTCATCGTTTGTCACCCGATAACGTTGGTGTCATGTCATGTTAATAAGATTTCGGCATATTTGTAACTTTTAGTGACTGCACCAGTGGATTGTCACAAACTTTAAAGGTAGATGTAACAATATCAATATCATATGCTTTCTATACCTTCGTTGGTGAATTTGTTATAGATTATCACTTTACCAATTTTCAGTTTGTTGCTTTACAAATCTGTAGTATTTAGGATAACTAGACTTTCTTATTCGTTCAAGTGATGTTAAATTTGTTAATATCCTAATAGTATATTATTCAACGAGCGATAATGTAGGTAATAACTCGCATAGATGAAATTTGCAGCATAAACCGCAGGCGAGTGTAGTAAATTCATTAAGTTGAGGGTTTTTCTAGTGCCCCAGAAGATCTGAAAAGGTTTTGGATGAGATCGGTTTACGTTTAGTGCCGTTTTGTCACACAATTTAATGTTCTATTCGGCTTCAAAGATCCACCGAGTGGAGAGGTTCCAGCCGCTTCCAGTAGCTGCCGATTTTTTTTACCAATATATGTATTAAAAAAGAAGGTGTGGCCAAAATAATAAATATTTCCTTATCGGATCTCCCTCTCTCTCTTGAATATAACCACCTTAAGTTATCAACGTACAATTTCTCATTATATAATTTAAGTATACAAATTATGGATAACAATCTAAACAAAGTAAATGAAATCAAGTATTTAGCAGTAATTAATGATGAACTTCTTTTCATTTCAATTATATAATGAATAAAATGTTAAGAAAAGTATATTTTTTCAGAAGAATGGGCAATAGTTTAAACATGTCTACAAGAATGTACTTTATAAAAATTAGGCCATTCAGTGCATTTTTTAACTAATTAGTCGCCCAGTGATTGAATTTTTATGCACTAGGCAGCACTGATTATTGCATTATATTTTTCTTCGAAACAGAAATCGGTACCAATACCGCCTTCCGCGAAATCAAACACCAAACCAATAACAAATATAAAATAAAATAGTGAAAATGTACCTACAAGTAAGATCTGAATTTTAAAAAGGGTCGTAAGGGTCGTCTACACAGCGTTCAAAATAAGTCACCTATTAACTGCAAAAATCGTATTTTTTCAGTTATAGTTTAGAACAGTGTTTTTATAATAATGTCAAGTCACTGAACCAGAGATTTTGGCTTAAAAAATGCTGCCATACATTGATTTTTGTTCAACAGTGCCATTTAACCTGATCCAAAATAAATGTATAAACTTCAAATTATCCAAAACTAAGCCATGAGAATAAATTTGAAATGTAGCAAATACACACCAAATTTATTTATTTACTAATTACCACTCTACAGGAAAGATGTTCCCAATTATAGAGCTGTATTTTTTTTTACATACAAATAGACAATTATACAACGGCCATTCCCCACGACATTGCCACCTGTCGCAGCTGAGACTCGAACTCAGAAGTGGTACAGCAACTAGCCGTGTTGCCTCTCACACAACCTCATTTAGTCCACTGCCACCAATTCGGTAACACATGAAAAACCACTAAACATCCATAACCTAACCAGGATTGGAACCCTGGACTCTTTGGCTACAAGCCTAACACGTAAGCGTTGGGCCACTGAGCCGGTTCTATTAGAATGCTAGATATGATTTTTAAAATAAAAAACTAATTGTTTAAGAAATAAAAAAAAGTTGTCAGACATGTACCCAATATAATACGAAATATGGAAATGACTTTTTTATAGAGTTACCTCAATCAAGCCGATTATAGTCGTTTACAATTTAACCGTGCAGATTAAAAAGGCAACAAAAACTTTACCACCTCATTAAAATACCGTTACTCTCTGTACTATTCCGCTGGCAAATTGGATCACTTATAGTCGAGTTCAGATTTACGGTGCACTCAAAAAAGGCAGCAAAACTCAACGACCTCATTATTATCGCCGTTGGACCATTCGGCCTGGTGTCATCAAACAAGCCGACGCACATTAAAAACCTATAAAGGTAAGCGAGTCAATTTGCAAACGAAATAGTAGAGCCGAACTTAAAATTCGTATGTATTAGAATATACATACCTATTCATAATACTGGACCGTAAGGCGCTGTTAAAATTGAATGACTGAGTTGCTGATCTAAATATTTCAAGTGCGTACCTGAGCGCAATTACTTTTGCGACTAGTTTAACGGTATTTTAATGAGGTCGTAAAGTTATTATAACCACTTTTGAGTGCACCCCAAATCTGACCTCGATTATACCTTTATAGGTTTGTTTGATGACACCATACCGAATGGTTCACCGGCGTTAATAATAGGCTCGTAAAGTTTTTGTTGCATTTTTTATCTGCCCCGTAAAATTGGAGACCACTATACCCAAAATATTGTTCTATAAGTATCTCATTGTATTCAATTAGCTTCCCGAGGATATCAAACTGTGTAACAAGTATTTGATATTGTAAAAAGAATTAATTGAATACGTCTTCGATAGTGAAAAAAATCAAAATTATTTTATATGCAAAAGGGTTTTATACAACAGAACCAAATAGTCTTTATCTTTAGTATAATGTTCAAATAAATCATAGGAAAGGATAATTTATTATTATGAAGCTCTATGTTATTTTTAATCATTAGTAAGTATGTAGTATATTCTACAAATGTATGTATGTTTTCAATAGCTTATTTGCTAAATAAAGTGATTATTATTATTATTATTATCATTTAATTAATCAACTGCAGTACTAATTGACAAAATCTGAACATTTAACCAAATCTACAGTAATGGCCATACCAATAGCTTTCTTTCAGCGCACGTTCAGAACATATAAAAATTTTCAATTTCGACTCATACTAATTATATCTCAAGAAAACCTACAGTTAAGACGGGGTTTAAATAAATGAACACTGTGATCGGCCTACCACTCTGAACTTTGGATATTTGTAAGCTATGTTTACGTTTAATGTTGTAACAAATATTTGTGCAATAATATACTTCGATGTTTACAATAGCATAAAATTATTTTAAAGTTATACAATTTGATAATCACAGTAAGTGATATAAGAGAATTCCGATGCTAAATGTTTAGAGTGCGCTTTTACTACTTTTAGTTTTTGTAGTGGAGTAAAATCGGCCCCTAATTATGCCGTTTTTTTAAATTAAGGTAAAACTAAATGGGACCTCCACCATCTTGTAGAACATAATTTTGGTTATCCGAAATGAAATATTACTTACTTACTACTTACTCTTTGAGAAAATAAGCCCCACTATTAATACGACTAATCATCGAACGATATTACAAAATGCAGGTACGACTCCGCAGGTTCGGCGCATTAAATTCAATTCCTAACAGGGATAGTATCCCTGGACCTCGAGAAGGCGTTTGATAAAGTCTGGCACCCTGGATTGTTATATAAACACCACATCGCGGAAGTTCCGATTCGTATTATCAAGATAATATAATCATGTCTTTCTAATCGCCAATTCCGAGTGGCAATCCGACAGGAGTGCTCTAATCCTTTCCCTACTTTCTCTGGTGTCCTCCAGGGGTCATCCCTTGGTCCCGCACTATTCCTACTATATGTGAATGACATCCCTCTACCGAAGGACCACAGGCTTGCTTACGCCGACGATACTGCCATTATAGGCACGTCTAAAGATCTAAATATCTTATCAAAACTGCTACAAAAACACAGATAAACTATGAGACCTGTTGAGCTTAATCCTTTTTTAAACACTTTTCGATAGTTTTGTCTACATTTGACTTCATATATAAATACATACATTTTGAATAATTAACATACTCGCTCGCATGGTGAAGTTTTCAATGCGCGGGTTTGCTAGTGGAGGCTTTGGGGCTTATTTTCTCGAAAAGGCTTTACATTTTGAAAATTTGGAAAGTGCTGTTAGAAGCGCTATAGGTTTTTGAGTAAGTTTACAAAAAATCATAATTACTGCTCAAATCATTGATTTAATAGCGAGATGTATGTTTTAAAAAAACATTTTTCAGATTACTTCTCAGACATGAAAAAACTATTTTGCAAAATTCGGCCCTACTAAAAAAAGTTGTAAAAATCCATTTCCGATGCCTTTTAATAAAAAATTATCAGAAATAAGCAGCGATTTTACTCCACTATTGCTGCTAATCTATTTTTATCGGTTGTTGGGTTGCCATTTTTGGATAAAATAGTTCCCCATGTATGCGACATTTCACCAACTAGACAACATTGTAGAAGCTCGCATTAGGATTCCACTATATGCATTATTGTTTGTTACAATTCTTGCCTTTGATTATATTACCTATGTATAAATGCAACGCGACTTTTACTATATAAGGGCCGTGACTGAGATGTGGGTAGTTTATAATACACAGATTCTCCGCGGTCATTGTTTGTTAATAACAAATTATTCAAGCGAGAATTTTATACGATTTAAAACTTTCTTTATTCTGTTTGTTTATGGTAATTCGATTTTTAATTTATTTCGAATTAGTCCCGATTAGATACTAGCCAGGATCATTTCATGCAACGTCGCCTCTTAGCTGCGAGGGGATCAGATATTGTCTCATCTAAATTGCAGAAAGACAAGTGAGTTTAAGTGTTTTCAAAATACCGTCCATTCATTTGAATGCCTAGACGTAGCACGCGTGTATAAAAGAAGATAACTTCGAGGATCTTAAGAAACGTTTAAAAAAATTAATTACATTTACTGTTAAGGAAATTCCTCAACCTTTCTTTCATCTATTAAAAATAAATAATTAAGTCTGTAAACATCTACCAGTGGCGGAGACGGACGGCGACGTTTTAGTTATTTTTCCTGAAAAGTGTATTCAATGTTGAGCTTTAATTAGAAGCATATTAGTTAAAAATCGGTCCGACACAACTAGGACAAGGAAGGAATAAGTCGGACTAATATATATACAGGGTGTTCCAACCAACAAACAACAACTATGGAGATAAACATTTTTTGAAAAATTGGTGAAACACGTCGAGCTTGTTTCCTAGGGGGACATATTTTAATGTAATACTTGTATACATCATCCCTCTACCCTACACGGCCACCCCCTCAAAAAATTCAAATGGCAAAGGGGGTCGAGTGATACATCTTTTGAAAGGTCTTTGAATTCTCTACATAACTGTGTGTTTTTTAAAACTTTTATTGATTTGTTCCTGAGAAATAAATTGTTTCATTATTTTAGGTTCGGAAAATAAAAATAAAAGAAGCATTTTAAATTATCGTATGTATTTTTCAAAATGACCCCCACCGACTTCCATACAGTAGTATAATCTGTTTTGAAATTCTGTACGAATATTTCTGAACACATCTGGAGTCAATAAACGACATTCTCAAACAATTCTTTCACGTAATTCTTCCAGAGATGCGGGTTTTGTTGCAAATACCTTCGATTTCAAATGTCCCCACAGAAAGAAATCCAAGGGAGTCAAATCGGTTGACCTAGCGGTCCACTCCACAGAACCTCTTCTTCCAATCCATCGCTCAGGAAACCGATTATCCAAAAATTGACGGACTGCTATAGCAAAAGGGGGGTGCCCCATCCTGTTGAAAAAACAGTTCGCCCTCTAAAAAATTATCGTCTTCTTCGAGGATTTGGGTAATAATTTGGTCGATGTTATACCTTCGCCATTTAAATAGTCAGGAATAAAAAACGGCCCGAGAATGTGATGACCTAAGATGCCAGCCCAAACATTTAACTTCTAAGGCCTTTGGGTATGAGTTTCCATGAACAAATGTGTATTGGTTTCACTCCAATACGTACAATTGTGCCTATTTACCTCCCCATTTAAGTAAAATGTCGAGTCGTTAGAAAAACACGTATTGTACAGTAGATTGGCATTACCGTTTAATTGTTCACTAAATATCTCACAGAATTCAAGCCGAAGATCGGGATTATCGTTCGTTTAATCTGTGTACTAATTTAAATTTATATGGATGACTGCTTCGCCATACACCGGAAGCCTCAGCTGCTTTCCTGATTGATTTCGATTGTGTGTAATCATGAAAAATAAAATTTATTTTCCTTAAGAACGAATCGATAACAGTTAAAAAAAATAAACAGTTATGTAGGGAATTGAAAGACCTTTCAAAAGATATGTCACTCGACCCCCCGTTGCCATTTGAATTTTTTGAGGGGGTGGCCGTGTAGGGTAGAGGGATGACGATATGTAACAAGTATTACATTAATATATTCCCCCTTGGAAACAAGGTCGACGTGGCCGAATTTTAAGGATAAACGATGGTAATTTATGTAAAAAATAATGATAATTTAGGATAAATCAGGATAATTAAGGGTAATTAAGAGTAATAAATAAGGATATCCCGACACTTAGTATCCTTAAATATAAATTACCATCGGTTATCCTTAAAATTGGGCCATGGGGCCTTGGGAGACTGACACGACTTAGGAAACATAAATAAAAATACACAAATACTATAATTGTGCAATAGGACAATGCAATGACTGTTGGATAGACGAGTAGGTGGGCAGAAATAAGAATAGGTGGGCCAAAGGACAGACGGATGGCCGGAAATAATTGCTTTAATCGCCATTATTTTTACTGCAATTACCCTTATTGGCAATGTAACTACCCTTAATTATCCTTATTATTATTGCAATTACCCTTAATTACCCTTATTTGTACCTAAATTATCTTTAATTACTTTCTAATTGCCTTCCATCATTTCAATTACTTTCCATCACTTCAAGTACCACCCGCCATTACAATTGCCCGCCACCACTCTAATTACCTCACTCTAATTGCCCCTCACCACCTTTCCTAGGGCAAGCCCTCTAACGTCCCGCCCCCTAATCACCTCCCACCACTCTAATTACCTCCCACTACTCTAATTACCTCCACCCCTAATCTGACCATTAATCATGATCCTGATTATGCCCGACTCTGTCATTTTTATACTACTAAAAATATTAGTCATAATTATGAATATTTAAATTTGATTGATCAGCGATTAATTTATTTTAACATTTCTTTACCTGTTGAAAAATGAAATTGTCACTGTATAGACGGTTTGACAGATGGCAGTATTAGATTTCTCAAAATACAGACATCCTGTCCATTAAGTCTTTCACCCGCGCTCCAACATACACCTGGACCCTCATGGCCAGTCCATGCCCACACATTAACCGAAAATCGGCAGCTTCAGTTCGATGGTCTCACATATTGTTCATCAAATCTGGTGTTACGTGGTCTATAAACGCGAATACGGCCATTTCTACAAGATTGGAATATCTTCTCATCGAAAAATTCACTGTTTGCCAAAATCGACCAAGGCGTCTTAGATTTCGAATGGCATACTCCAGTCTTACAATCTTTTGGTGATCCGTCAGCAAGGTTTTATTCACCGCAGAACAATAATTGTTTAAGTTAGACTCGGTGGGGCGAGCGTAGGTGCGTCTTTACTATGTAGATACTTCTGTATGCGATGTAAAGCAACGACAGGCGCAGTTAGTACTTGGATTGGTGACCATTCCAACGGAAACCGCGTTCTCGCCTCACACATCTTCCAGCGGCTTGTATATCAGTGTATGCGCGGAAGCTATACAACCTTAGGCGAGGGTTGTATAGGAGATATACCATCCTTCGGAGGGGATGTAAAGCCGTCGGTCCCTTGTCTATTAAATGTTAGGCAAGTAAAAGATCCTTACTCTTCTTAAGGGAAGAGGTTCGGCAAAATTCCTGGTTGGGGGTAGCTCGTCTACAGGCGTCGGTGTTAGGCCTCAGTAGCGGAAATTGGCCGACGTTAAATAAATGTATAAAAAAAAAAGTTAGACTCGCGCAATTGGCGGGAAAGAGTTCGTCGCGATGCTAGAAAATGAACAGCTTCCTTGGCCTTGACAACGATATCAAAAGGATGTTGTCTGATATGAGTAATTAGAATAGCATCCTCTTGTGCCGTTGATAATCTTCTTGCACCCGATCCAACTTTCCGGATAACGCTGCCCTCATTTCTTCATCTTGGCATTACCCTAGAAGCCGTAGATTTGCCCAATCCCAGTCATAAAGCCTGACGCTCTGACCACCCATTTTCAACTAATGTCACTAATTTCATTATCGCTGTTTTAACTAGTGGAGGTGCTATTAAAAAAAAAAAAAACTAAAAACTACCGAAGTGATTATATTCAAATTGTCCAGAATTATGACCAAAATCAGCAAACTAAAGTCAATTCTAGAAAGAAATATTAGACACTGACGTAATAAGGGCAGAATGCATCCATGAAAATGGTGACAGCGATGTTATCCGATGTAGCCCTGTTCCATATTTATAAAAATTAAGCAACACCGACAGCTAAATATTCTCTATATTTAACTACCCTTTAAAGGTTGATAGTTTACTAATATTGAAATTAACATAAAGTTTTATCAGAATCTAAATTAAATTGTTTACGACCTTTCATGACTGTTGGTCGAGAGGTAAGCGCACTTACCTCTCACCCAAAAGTTCCGGGTTCGATCCCCGGTCGTGGCAGTGGAAAATACTGTGAGAGGGATTTTTTCACTATACACCATGGATATTGGGTGTGTGTCCCTTGTCTCTAAATGTGTAGCCCCCTCCCACACAAGGCTCTTCTAGAGCCTTCCAGGATAAAGGGGGTTGTCATTACCTGTGGTCTATTTATTTGGTATATTTATTTCATAGCTCTTTGGGGGTAAAAGCTCACTTTATATTGTATAAATTTTGGTGTCTCGTATTCACTGTCCACAACTTATACTATTAGCCGCCGAAATTTTTTGTCAATGTATCCAGCCGGGAGCTTACTCGATCTGTATCTCGAAAACTGGTTAACGAATTTTTGTAAAATTATGTATATATAGTAAACAGTGTATGATCTATCCAACACAAATATTTTGACAGTTCTCTCACTTCGGCTTATACCGAAAGTAGATGTCAACTTTGTTATTTTAAATGAAACACCCATATTTTTATTTGCGGAATTGACAGTTTACAAAATTTTAAGATCACTTTGTATAACAAACTTTATACCTAAAATTTATAGTTTTGGAAATATTAACATTTTCAATGAAAAATTGACAGCTGCAGACCCCTAAATAAATTCTTTCTGTGAATAACCCACCGAAGAAATTCAATATCTTTTGCTGTGGAAGTAATCAGCACAGCCGTAAGGTTATTCAAAATAATTAAAAACATTTAAATATTATACTGGATGAGTACCAACAGTGGTTACAACTTTAAATTCAGAAACATTAAATATCTTCAATTTGGATTAACTTTTATTGGAATATTTTCTATAGTTCTATTAATCTGTTATACATTTGTAAATAAGCATCCTAAAAATCCACATAACATAATTAATTAATATTTAATGACAAAAAAATTAAAGAAACAAGCTATTCGATGATAAGTCGATGATACAGAAATGTATATTCTTCACTATATTTTTTGGGGACCACACGTAATCAAATGATAATAATAATAATAATAATAATAATAATAATAATAATAATTTATTTAATCACTGTGCAATTTGACAATAATTGATGTGATCGTCAAGATAGGTACAAGAGAATGTACAGTTTATACTTTAAAACAGATATTATTTACAATTAAAAAAAATATATCTCATGACTAAAATATGTAAAAGGTACTTTAAAAAACAAAGTACATAGTACAATATTAAAAGATAAGGACAAAATATATCTAATAATAAGAATAATAAATTAGAAATTACAAATCGAGGAACTGATTTACACTATAAAAGCAATTTTCAATTAAAAAATATTTAACTTTGTCTTTATATACTTTATACGAATTGACATTATTAATATCATCCGGCAGTATAGAGAACAACTCCGTTATAATAAGGCGATTTCTCGTAGAGAGCTGTGGAATGATATGGATATCTTAATATGTTTCGACATCTTGTGTTGTGAGAGTGATAGTCTCCATTTAGTTCATAATTATTTAGGTTTAATTTGACAGATTTCAATACAGAAAAAATATAAATAGATGGTACCGTCAGTAATATTGCTTGCAGCTATCTCTTGGACCGATTTTAAAAATAACTCTGAGCATTCTTTTTTGCAAAATAAACACCCTTTGAACGTCGACACTTTGGCCCTATAATACAATGTTATAGGCTAGATGGCAGTAATCTAACGAATAATAAACATTTAATAAATGGCTGTTGTCCAAAGTAGATTTGAGTTGGTTCAATGCAAAACATGCCTTATTCAGTTTCTTGCATAATTCATTAATATGGCTATCGCAACACAGCTTACTATCCAAGTAAGTTCCTAAAAACTTTATTATTTTTGTTTGATTTAAATTTAATTCAGAAATTTGAACCACAAAATCGTCAGGTAAGGCTTTTTTTTTGGAGAAAAATATCCACTCGGTTTTAGCTAAATTTAATATTAACATATTCTTATTGCACCATTCATAAAATCCTTTCACTATGATATTGACCATGATTTGCAGTGTTTCAACATCAGCTGCTGTTACTACCATCGACGTGTCATCAGCAAACATCGTTACCGTTGTTTGGGGTATATTTTTAAGATTATTTATAAAGAGTAGGAATATAAGTGGACCCAGGACCGAACCTTGAGGTACACCCATATTGACCTTATACTCTTCCGACATTACACCTCCAATTTTTACTTTCAGTTTTCTGTCCGTTAAAGAAGATTTAATCCATTCGAGTATCGTGCCTCTGACGCCTAAGGAAAACATTTTCTGGATAACAAACTGAATAGAGATAGTGTCAAATGCTCGGGTTAAATCAAAACATAGTCCAATCACGTATTTATTTTTATCCAAATCATCATAGATAGTTTGGAAGAAATTGCACTGACGCTGTCTCCACCGATTTACCTTTTCTGAAACCATGTTGATTATTAGATAATAATTTATTTTTTAGTAGGAAGTTCATAATTCTATTAAAGACTATTTTTTCTATGATTTTTGATATAATGCATAGTAAGGAAATTGGCCTATAATTTTCATGATTATTTGGATCACCTTTTTAAAATATTGGCAAAACTATAGCTACTTTTAAGAGTGATGGAAACAGCCCCTTTTCGAGAGATTTATTTATTATTGGCAATTGGCAGTTGACGCGTTTATTGACGAGGAGATCAGGCGGGTCCTTAGACTATCTCGGTATAAGTCTAGTAGCAGCAAGAATTGATCCATGCACTTGAGATAGAGGCCGCCTATATGGATTCCTCAGGGCACAGAGTACGAGCTGTCTCTGTGGAAGAAGCCCAATCAGAAGAAACAAATTTGGATACTAACCTAAAGGATATACATAAGATGTTTACGCAATAAATGACCAAGATAGAGGTTCCTAAGGACAAAGAAGTTGTATGGAAAGAACACCTGAATGGAGACGAGATTGGACGACTACTCCGGGAATGCGCTCTGAATGGAAGTATGTTTCTAGCAGAATACTAGAAGGACTGGAAAGATCTCGAATGATAGACTGGATCATTGTAGAGAATAGAATCGTAAAAACTTTTAATGAATTTGGAAGATATTCGTTCCACGCCGCTTGATTTTTTATTTTTTAAATCTTTAATTATATTCTGTACTTCCGAAACGGTAACGGGTTCCATGAAAAGAGATTTTTCAGACATGTTACTACTAGTGCAGTCGAATGAGATATTATTTCCAAAATATTCTTTGATTTTGTCCTCGGCTAGATTAGATTTTAGATTATATTGCCTCTTAGCAGATTGAATTGATTTATTAAGCATTCTTCTTTTATTTTTATAATATTCTAAATATTCCGCATTTTGTGATGACTTTAATAATAGAAATAAATCCCGTAGATCAGCTCCCTGTCTAATTATTTCCGGAGTTATCCATTTTTTTGCACTACTTATGACATTGTTACCCTTAAAATACCTATGAATTTGTGGACAAGATGAGTCCAGACATTTTAAGTAAATGGCAATGAAATTTTCAAATGCTTCGTCAATGTTATTTGTATAGATTTCAGTCCAATCAGCAATAATTAACAAGTATTTTAATTTTTCAATATTATTATCTGAAACACATCTATAAGAAACAAATTTTCTATTATGATTTGTTATATCCTCCTGTGGAACTGAATATCTAAATGATAGAATTTGTGCTAAGTGATCCACAATACAAGGATCAGATATATACGAATTGTATGTTCCATCTGGTAAATTACATACTAGATAATCGATACACGTTTGTGAGATGTCGCCATTTGAACTCTTAGCAATCCTCGTTGGTTCATCTAATTTTACTACTAATTCATATGTCATGAATAAATCCTCTAAATTTTTTTTATTTAAGGAATTACTTGAGTAGTCTATGTTGAGATCCCCACACAAAATAATATGATTAAATTTTTGTGCCAGAGAGTTAAGACATTCTGTCATATTTACAAAAAAGCGCTCCACACTACCTGCAGGAGGCCTGTAGATTGTCAAAATAGCAATATTTTTATTTTCTATTAAGATAGAAATACAACAAAGATCAATATCCATTTCGGAGATAAATTTGTTTATGTTAATATTTTTTATTTTATATTTAACGTTTGTTTGGGTGCTCACAAAAATTGCTACGCCACCATGTTGGTGTTTGCCTCTGCAAAAATATGAAACCAACTCAAAATTAGGTATTTTAAGGAATTGCAACTGATCAAGTTGTATCCAAGATCTCTTGGGTATCTTTTGAATTATCACATCAACCCATTTAACATACAAACTTTTTTGTGTTCTTAAGTAATTATAATGACAAATTTATTATTCACCCACTAAATGATTAGCAGCAATGTGAGTAGACATACTGTAGGGACCTAAATAATGATTTTCACCCCTTTGGTAGCCAAAAACATTTTTTTCAAAGCGAAATTGTGCGCTTTTCCGCCCTTTAAACACTATTTAAACTATTTTTTAACGGTATATATCCATTATTACCGATAATTTGATAAAAATAGACACTATTAGTAATATTTCCATATTTTCTCCATCAGTTTATAGTAAAAATTTAGGAAAGATCGTATTTCTTGAGATTCGACGATACAGAAATGTATGTTCTTCACTATATTTTTGGGGACCACATGTAATCAAATGGGGTATCTCTTGAATTAGCACACGAACCCATTTAACATACAAACGTAGTCGACAAACAAACATAAATTTCGATTTTTGTGTTCTTAAGTAATTATAATCACAAATTTATTTTTCACCCACTAAATGATTAGTATCAATGTGAGTGGCAAAAACTGTGTGATTTTTTTGTTACAATATTATCTTATAAAAGAACATTTTGCTGCAACAACACATACTTTTTCTTGGGGATCATCGATACATATTCTTAATTAACCACTTCCTTAATAATAGTTATGTATAAATACATTGCAAAATTCTATTAAGCAAAAAATGCCAAAGATGCATTTCTCATAGCAATAAACAATAAATAATTGACCTAATTGCGTCTTCGTGCTTCATTTGCATTGCATTCGTTATAAGTGACTGTTGAATTGACTTGTCACAAAAACCAAATACAAAATGGTAAATATACGTATTATATTCAAATATAAGACTTATACTGTAGAATTTATGAAAAATCATTTATTTATATTTGTTTTCAGATGCATTTCTACATTTTCACAACCTTCACCCTTATAGAAATTGCGGGGGCAGGTAACCTGACCACTGCAATCCAAACAAACGAGATAAAAACAATGGAAACAATGGAGCCAGTCCCTTGTACTTGTGGGATATTCTTGAGCGGGCAGTTCAAGAAAGGGTCAAAGGATCAACCCAAGGGGGTGCCAGTGTTAACACAGGAAATGGACACCCCTTTTCTGAATAATGCAGTGGGAAATCGACAGTGCATTAACAAGTGCCTGGAGGTGGTGAGAATTTTGATTATTTTATTTGTCATGGGTGTCGTGAAGGGGCACGGAACCGCTTACCCTCCCCCATATCGTTAGAGGTAGTATATCTATGTATACAGGGCGTTTCCTTGGTGATTGGGCAAACATTAGCGAGGCATAGAAAACCCTTAAACGACCTTTATTATGGACTTTTGGCAATATATGTAGATACAGAGCAACCTATTTAAAAGCGAGACACCTCTCTAAAATTTTTATTTGTTGGACGAATTTTTTAAAAAATGACAGAGCATCAATAACTCTACCATGGTGCAAAATTTTATATCGAAATTCAAAATTTCAAGGCCCATTTCGATTTTCCAAAAATCCAATCTTCATCCAATCTTCTCAATATCATCTCTTTCTAAGCTCTGACAATTATTGGTTTATGGGCTTTATTATTATTTACATAATCTTCCAAAGCCAGCTTTGATAATAAAAATAATTGCCAGACTTCATAACAAAAATAATTATCCTTAATATGGAACATGTTTAAAGAAAACAAATATTGCCAATACTGAACAACTGATGGTTATAATTTTTAAAATTCAACTGATAACGATTTAAACGAGCATTGTAAATAATATTATTTAAACAATTGTGAATTACGTGATGCATATTAAAATTATTTCGATAACATAATATAAATTTTAATTATGCTATATTTCTGTTAAAAACCAATATTTTTTTGTTAAATTTTGGTCACAACCCTTTTAAGGTATCCTAAACCCAGTGGCGTACTCAAATTTGAGATAAAAAAATTGTTCAGACTTATTTGGATTTTTGGCTTTGCAAAAGAATTGAAATAGGCCTTGAAATTTTGAATATTGATCTGAAATTTTGCACTACGATAGAGTTACTGAAGCACTAAATAAATATCTTAGAGAGGTGCCCCGCTTTTAAATGGATCACTCTGGATATTAAATATATACGAAATATGGCACTCGCCGGACCTGTAGCAGCTACATTCTTACGAATTTCTTAATAATTTATTTAGAGAAAGGTAATAATTAGTAGTAGAATATGCCCAAAAATCCATTGGCCTAGTACAAAAAGAATTCATAAATTTGACTATTTAATAGTTATTTTATTTCCAAATGCTTCCAAATAAAATTTACAAAAAAAAAATTGCTTCGAATCGATGTATGATGTTTTCATTGTTATTTAAATATAATTTATTTTTTTAGGATATGCCAGATTTGAACATTATGTATTCAAATAAAAAAATCGAAATTTTTGAATTGTCGAAAATATTATGAATTTTTTTTTCAAAAATTGGGCCAGGGGATTTTTAAAAGCATCGGTCAGATTTTAGTACTAGTCAATACCTTGCTTTAAAAAAAATGTTGAGAAATTCGTAAAAATGTAGCTGTCAGAGCGTCCGTCCACCGTTTGCAATAGCTTATATACATTTAGTACAGGTATCTATTTAGGCTTATTTAGTTTCTGTATTTGTGAACCAATTTTTTAGAAATTTGAAATATACCGGGTGGCCAGGCCACGAGTCAATGTACGCCCCCGATATTTTGGTTGTTTTTGTATTTAAAAATTTGATTTTTGGTACACATGAATTAGATAATAATGGGCTACTTTTAGATTAACAGGAATGAAAATATCACTTCCGGTTGAACCGGAAGTGACATCAACTTTTTTTCTTAAATGGAATGACTATATATTTTTTTTATGGTTTCTCATTAAGCATAAATTTCTAAGTGCAACAGTTTTTTCAGATATAAAAATCCAAAAAAAAGTGAAATAAGAACAATTTTTAAATTTTTTCAAAATGGCTGCGTCAGATGAATGCGATGTAAGAAAATTACTAAGTAGGCCATGGAACTTATTAGTAAGGTTGTAGACTTGTCTGTAAAGAAGAAAATAGTTGTTTGAATTACTGATAGATACCAGTTTTTTTAGGTTTTTTCCAAAAACGGACTTTAATTTTCATTTTCATTTCCTTAGGGGTCCTATGGAATTTTTTTTAATGAACTGTGCTATTTTTTTATTAATCAAAAATAATGATTCATAAACTATAATTTTTTCACCATTAATCATTTCTTAACGATATATTCCGTGTTTTGAAAAAAACCTAAAAATACTGGCACCTTTTCTTCTTTACAGACAAGTCTACAACCTTACTAATAATTTTCATAGCCTACTTAGTGATTTTCTTATATCGCATTCATCTGACGCGGCCAAATTAAAAAATTATTCGTATCTCACTTATTTTTTGGAATTTTTTAGATCTGAAAAAACTGTTGCACTTAGAAACTTACGCTTAATGAGAAACCATAAAAAATATAGTCATTCCATTTAAGAAAAAAAAGTTGATGTTACTTCTGGTTCAACCGGAATTTTTTAAAATTATTTTTAAAATTAGAGTTAATGTCTTTTTTATCGTATTAAGTCTAGATGGCTATCATATGAACCTTGGCAGATATTGATGCTTAGTGCGCCGTGATATCGAAAGACCTCTGGTACAGAACTTTGTGTCTCGTATTTCTTTTGGCATAATCAGTAGCTCATAGCATGGCCACCTAGACTTAATAAAATAAAAAGGCTGTTAACTGTCATTTTTAAAATGAAATTCCATGTTGCGATACATGGTTGAAAAGAGGATTTAAAGATGAATCAGTTAAGTAAAGAAAAAAATATACAGGGTATAATAATAATAATAATAATAATACGTTTATTTTCAACAGGTTGACACCCAATTACAGAAAATAATAAACAAAATATATAAAAATAACAATAATGAGAAGAAAAAAAATTACAAAGTTACATTAATTTACACTACATAACACATTCATGCATACATACATACGTACATACATACATACATACATACATACATACATTACATTACATAATTACATTAATTTATTATTTATTAATTATAAAAATATCTATATCTAGTATAATTAGGCTTAATCAGTTAATTGATTCTTTATACATATTAATAATGTGGTTTAGAGTATCATAGTTGAGGTCGCACATATGCGCGACTTCGTTAAATATCTTGCACATGTTAAATATTGGAGACTTGACCTGAATGATAGTTCTGCTGGTATTGACGTAAAATGCGTTGTGCAGACGCGCGTTCAGCCTTGGCACGTGAAAGTTAATTCTATTTACTAAGTGAATACAATCTAGTTGGTTGTGCAGTATTTTATATAACAATTGTAGTGCTGTGCAATTTCTTCTAAGTTCAAGCGAGTCAAAATTGAAAGAATTTAGTAGCGTATTGTGATCAAAGCCCCTAAGGGATAGGACCCATTGGTTTTGAAATATATATATTTAAGAAATCGTCTTTGTACGGACTCAACTTGCATTTTAGAGTTTTGATAAACAGGTGACCAGATGACAGAAGCATATTCAAGTTTGCTTCGTATAAATGATATATATATATATTAATTTCAGCGTGTTAATATCCGTAAAGCTGCCCCAGTTCCTTATACAATACCCGAGTACTTTAGAAGCCGAAGTAACAATTGTGCTTATATGAGTAGAAAAACTGAGCTTGGAATCGAATGTTACTCCGAGATCCTTAAAATTTGTACATCGTTCCAGAACGGTATCATTAATCGTATATGCGAATAAAACTGGCCTTTTGTTATTGTAGAAGGACCTTATCTTACATTTAGATGTATTTAGTTTTAAGTAGTTATTTTCGCACCATTCGTTAACTGAGTCTAACGCTATTTGCAAGGCAGAACAGTCGTTTGGCTTGCTTACTTCAGAATAGATTTTCAGATCGTCCGCGAAAAATAAATGTGTAGAACTCATAGTGAGGGATAAATCATTGATAAATACTAAGAATAGAAGTGGCCCTAGATTGGATCCTTGAGAGACTCCGGACGTTGCAAAAAAGTTGCGAGAATTATATCCACCGTATTCCACGAACTGTGTTCTATTAAATAAATAGGATTCAATTAGGGATAGCAAGATATCTGACACTCCAATTGCTTTGAGTTTAGAAAGGAGTAGGAAATGATCGATTTTGTCGAAAGCCTTTTGAATGTCAGTATAAATAACATCGACTTGGCCTTGTGTGTCCAATATGTCCGAGATATACTGTGTAATACAGGTCAGATTCGAGGTGGTCGATCTTTTTTCCATAAAACCATGCTGATACGGAGATATATGATTTTTGATTTCACAATATATATTTTCGTATATGATAATCTCTAGGATTTTGCCAAAATTGCAAAGGATTGCTATAGGTCTGTAGTTTGTTACTAGGGAGGGATCTCCTGTTTTGAGGATAGGACATAGTTTTGTTGTTTTCCATATATCTGGATAGGTACCTGTTGCTAAAATAAGATTAAATAAAAAACGCAGAGGTGCTACAAAAGTATTGATACAGTCTTTAACAATGAAACTCGGTACGTTGTAGACACCGGAGGTTAATTTGTTTTTCAATTTTTTTGCTGCGTTAATTATGTCCTGGTCCGTGATTGGTTTAATGTGCACGTGTGTATTATTAAGAGAAATAAGTGGAACTTTGTGGGAGGGGTCGGATAGAAGGTACACGTCCGAGAAGAAACTGGCGAAGCCATCGACCACAGATTGAGGCGTTTCGTAGGTAATGTTGTTATAATGTACAGAGCCCGGAATTCTAGATTTATTCTTTTTTGTTTGTACAAATGACCAAAACTTGGAAGGGTCAGCGTTAATATTTATTTCGATGTCATGTATATATACCTCATAGGCAGCTTTTATTTGTTGCTTAATTAGGGATCTTAAGGTTTTGAACTGCTCCAAGTGTATGTCAATACTTTCGCTTAAGCCGGAAGTTGAAGAAAATGTTTGATTGGCTCAAAATTTAAAATATTAACTTAACTTAAGAGTGTTACATGTCTCCTGTGTCACTCGGTATATTTTCTATTCCTTCAAAATAAATCCCTCCATGAATATTTTCCCGTCCGACTATGTTATATCTTACATTAATAGCCTGTCCACCTATTGTTAAACGCTATCAGAGTGGAAAATATATTTTGTTAAGGGAAATTACGCCCTCCGAGTAATTACCTATTTAGATTGAACGATGAAACGGACATTCGAAGTTTTTGTTAGGGTGGCCAGTTGTGATTTAAATTATTTTTGTGTCGGTGCATTGTAATGTGGTCAGCCCATCGGGGGTTAAAAACGTGTGAATGCATATTAGGGGTTTACATTTACATTTTCCGTATACCATAATATTTGGTTATCAGATTCACAGAGCCAGCTATCTATTTAAATCAATTTAATCTAGTATGCAAATGCAAAAAAATGTAGGGGAACTGTTTTTGAAATGTTCATCCGCCTTAAGTGTTTGGTTTTCTATGTATTATTTGTTAGTTTTTAAATATTATGGTTTTGTTTCAAGTTGTAAAGTAGTTATTCGAAAACTGGCCTCATATGAAACTTTCCATTAAATCACTAATGACAATATTAGTGACCATAAACTTGTCAACCGTCAGCTCACTTTAAAAATACGTAAAAAGACAATAAACTTCTTACTTCTAGAGATTAATTTTCTTTAATTATACCTAATACGTTTCTACAAGAACTTATGGGATAGAATTCTTCAAACAAGAGATATAAACACTAAAATTCAAATGTTAAAAGGTTCCAAGAAGACCAAAACATCAAAAGTTTGTAGGGACTTTTGCAATATATCCCTCCCCGCTTTCGAGGAGGAGAAAAATGATGGTGATGGTTTCTAGTACTGAAACATTTGCGTACTACCCCTATCAAGGAAAAACCGCTCCAATTTCCGAGCTCTCGGCCTTGGGCTTTCGAGGGCTCGACAAGGTTTTATATAGGTTTTCGAGGGCAGGGATCACGATGGTGGTGTTGTTTTTCACCCTACCCTCCCGCAACTACCCCCAACGTATAAAAAACACCCCCTCTATTACTTTCTAAACCACAGTTGACCTAAGCAACCTCCGGTTTCGGTTACCGAAAAATGTTGTTTTTACATTTTTGCGGGTGTTAAATGAAGTGTGCTCCGTGTGCTCTCCCGCGTCGATGTTGGCTCCTTCTGCTGCTCTTCGTTGCTCGAACTGGACTGACGTTCCCCGCGTTGTGCGGCTCCTTATATATGCTACCGTCCATGGCGCGCCCGTCCCCCACCACATGTGGTAGGCTTAGCGGGCGCCTGACCCAACCCGACAAGTGGACTCACTGAAACGTCACGCTCCACGTGATTTCTCCCTGGTGGTCGGGCATCTTCGCGTCCAATCGGTGCCGCAGAATGTCGTGGTTCTCCTTGATTGGTCAGCGCTCGGCAACCTGCCCGAAATGGACCTATCACGAGGAGTCAGAGCCGAGCGCTGACCAATCAAGGAGAACCACGGCATTTTACGGCACCGATTGGACATGAGGATGCCCGACCACCAGCGAGAAGTCACGTGGAGAGTGACGTTTCAGCGAGTCCACTTGTCGGGTTGGCTCAGGCGCCCGCTACGCCTACCATAGGTGGTGGGGGATCGGTAACACGTAGCCAAACGCGCAGGCACGCCCTAGACGGCAGCATATATAAGGAGCCGCACAACGCGAGGAAAGTCTGTTCAGTTCGAGCAACGAGGAGCAGCAGTAGGCAGCGTTCAGTGAGAGCCTGAAGATGTATCGATACAAATTATGATGTAAGTGTTGGAATAGACTAATACACTATTGTAATTACGTAATGTGAATTTTAAATAATTACTTAAATAAAAAATATTTTTCCCAATAAATCAATCCACAAACCAAACAAAAACCACCGGGCATTGATGCGGCCATTGGTAACTCAAATTTCATCTCAGGTAAGTAATTTAGTTGATATTACCTTTAAAAACCCGAAAGAATAAACCCGCGCATGCCTAGGACCGACAGCATGGAAATGGTATACGTTTTTATACGTTGGGGATAGTTATGGGAGGGTAAGGTGAAAAATAACACCATCATCGTGATTCCCGTCCTGGGCAATCCACGAGAAGCCCGTTCCGAGCCCGCTTTCCCATTTTTCAAGTGATTTCGGCGCAGTCAGCAGGTTAGTTTCAACTCCCGGAAGTTGCATAGGTCAACTGTGGTTTAGTAATAATTAGTTTCCCTAATTTCCCATAAAAATCCATATCCGATGAATCCCCGTATGCCTAGGACCGAGGGCATGGAAGAGGGGGTGGTTTTATACATTGAGGGTGGTTGCGGGAGGTTAGGGTGAAAATAACACCACCATCGTGATCCCTGCTCCCGAAAACCGACAAAAAACTATCCGTATTTTTGGTGATATTACTGTTACGGGCGGGAGTAGGTTCAACCCCCGGGGGTCGATCCGGGGTATTCTAGTGTAAATTAACTGAATTTATTATTATTCCCACAAAAAAAATCTGATCCGACGAGTCCTCGCAAGCCCAAGACCGAGAACTTGGAATTTGGGGTGGATTCCCTTGACAAGGGTAGTACGCAAGGGTTTCAAAACTCAACTCGAAACCATCACCATCGTTTTTCTCACCCTTGAAAACTGGGGGGGGGATAAATTGCAAAAGATCCTACAAACTTTTAACGTTCGGAGCCTCGTTAAATGGACTATACTCACATTTTAAGTTACTGTAGTTTCATCTACGAGCTTTTGATATATATATTACTCCTGTCAAGTTGAGTCCCATACCTTGAAAATTCTATAAATTATCGCGTGTTTAATGATTCCGTTCACACCCGGTATATGAGCTCCAGCCATCGGTCTAGGGAGTTTTGAATCGCCCTGTGTATTTCTATTTTCTAACATTATTCAATATTAGCTATATGTTTTATTTTTTAGATCATCAAACATCTACCGAAAAGCGGCGAAATTTTATGTTCCCTGGTTGATAGAGACCAAGTACACAAAGAGAAGGCCTACCTTTTCATAAAGAATCATAATGATAAATGGTTCGGAACAAATATGTCGGCAGGAAGGGAATTCTGCTGCAAAGATTACAACCCTTATAAATGCTCCTCATGACAAAATTTATGTAGTTTTATATTTGTATAATAAAATTTTCAGTTGATGTGTTGCTTATTTTATATAAATTCTACAATATAAATAAAATGTTATAGTAGATATGTAAGACAATATACATTAACGGGAAAATCGGAAAAATTAGAGAGCCATTTGGGAAAATCTTCCATTAATTTATTGAAGGAGTCGGATGAACTACCGAATGTTTGCGACTGGGGCGGAGGGATATTGTTTAGTGCTGAATCGATTCCCGGGGCGAAACCAAATTTTCCACCTCGGCAACCCCCTCAAATTGACAAAAAACCACCCTCAAAGTCCTCTTTTCTGTGAGCCCGGTTATTTTCCCTAATTTTTCGACTAATTGTTGTTCCCTCAAGTAGGACGGAAGGTCCTTTGAGAGATTTGACCTCAGTCACCCCTACCCCAGGATACACCTGGTTGGAAAATTGATATTTTTTTGTGAGAGGAACATTGATATTTTACAAGTGTTTCTTTGAATAAGATGGTGGTGACCAGGGTTGTGTAACCACCCCGGGGGTTGTTTTCACCCTTTGAAGGGGTGGATTTTTTTGGGAAAATTAATATATAGAATCAATCCCGAGTGTTATTTGTCAATTATAGATGGAAAAAAATTCCACCCCGTTGAAGGGTGAAAACAACCCTCGGGGTTGGTTTCACAATCCCGGTCATCTACCACCTTCCTCAAAGAAACTTCCTGTAAAAATATAATTTTTTCTCAAAAAAAAAATTAATTTTCCAACCCCCTACAAGGGTAGGGGTGGCTGAAGTCAAATCCCTCGAGCGATCTTCCGTTCTACTCGAGGGAACAACAATTAGTCGAGAAACTGAGGAAAATAGGGTAAAGGGGAATCTGGGGCTGGTTTTTTTGCCAATTTGAGGGGATCGCGGATAATCGGCCGTCTTCTCTCGGTTACACCCGTGTTACCCCCCATTTTCGAGGATGCTGAGCACAATGGTGATGTCGAGACCCCACCTCGACCCCCGTCAACCCAAACGGCCGAAAGCGCCGAAAGGGGTAAAACGCGAAGAGGCCGTCTTCTTTGGGCTAAACCCGTTTTACCCCCTCGGTTTCGAGGATGCTGAGCATGAAAAAATATCGCGACCTCTCCTCGCTCAGCGGGGGTCGAGGAGGGGTCTCGACATCACCATCATGCTCAGCATCCTCGAAAATGGGGGTAACAGCGGTATGGCTGGTAGGAGACGGCGGATACGCGGCTCATCCCTTTCGGGAGTGGATCTTGGCTATCGGGGGGGTTGGCGGGGGTCAGAAGGGATCTAGACATCACTATCGTGCTCAGCATCCTCGAGAAAACGGAGGGGGGGTTAACACGAATTTAGCCGAGAAAAGACGGTCTATCCGCGATTTACCCCGTTTGGGGGTGGTTCTTAGCCGTTTGGGGGGTTGGCGGGGGGTCGAGGAGGGGTCTCGGCATCATCATCGCCCTCATTATCTTTGAAAACGGGGGTAACACAGGTTTGGCTGGTAGGAGACGACGGATACGCGGTTTACCCCTTTCGGGGGTGGGGTGACCTTGGAGAGAGATTTAACAATCGTGTTCAGCATCCTTGAAAACGGGGGGAGACATAGTCTCGTTAGGTTAGAAAATATTCTTATTTTTCGAGGTTCTATCCGACTGACAGAATGCACTATCCGGGAATCGATTCCACGCCTTCATAAACGGAGGGGCACATTGTCTGTTCCCAGTCACAAACATTCGGTAATTTCGTCATAAATCCCGACATTGATCGTGCGGCGACGTGACGGACGTTATGAAACATATTCAATCATTTTTTAATCCTTATTTCTTAAAAATTTTCATTTCAATTATATTAGTCATTATGAAATATCAGCACAAAAACTTATACATTGGATGTTTCAGGTGTAGCTTCGATATACTTCCACTGACGAGCATTTTATCCATTATAAATTATTACTCTTTCTTTATTTAATTTTCTTCATCTGCAATAATTTCCGTATGCTGTGCTTTTTATTTCTTGGACAATTCCTGCTGGCCAGACATTAGATCAACTATCGAGATTTAAGATATTAACACCGTTGTGCTGGTTCAGCCACAATAAGATGTATACAGTTTTTATCAAGTTACTTACCATGTTACAAAAGCATAGAAGCAATGTTGAAATATTGCTTGTTCTTATGGAATTCATCCATAACACGTTATTTTTGCTCTTACCTCATGCCTATTGTCTATTCACCCAATCTTTAGCCGATAAATGTAATTTTGATAAATGAAAAACTTAAATAAGTTCAAAATAATCGATAACTATTTGAAATTCTGGTTATGTAAAACAATTAAGTACTCTGGCGCAGGAGAGAATTCCTCAGTCAACGAAGCATTCAGTTTTTTTAAATATAAATCAAAGCCAATACATTAATATTTTTTAATAAAATTAGATAATAAAAACATATTGCTGTAATAAAATGAAAACATCTAGTAGGTGGAGTGTGACTTGGCGCTGGCGCTGCCAACGGTCTTTCACTTTCTTTGCATATCCGCTATCACCCGGCTGTTTGTGAAAATTAAGAAAACATATTTTATGCGAAGATAAACAAACTAATAATCTACGTCTCAATGAATTTACTTTTAGTTTTTTGTTTGTTTTTTTAAAAAATTCTATGTAATTTACAAACACAGAAAATCGAAAAGTAAAACAAAGCAAAGGTCTATTAAGGTCTATTGATGAAAGATTAAGAAATCTGAAAATTCTACATTGGCTCTCATTCGACTGTTTATGAAAATTAAGAATTTTTTTAAACATTTATTTAACGTCGGCCTATTTCCGTTACTGAGGCCTAACAACGACGCCTGTAGACGAGCTACCCCCAATCAGGAATTTTTCCAAACCTCTTTCGAAGAGTAGGGATCTTTTGCTTGCCTAACATTTAATAGGCAAGGAAGCGACAGTTTTACGTCCCCTCCGAAAGATGGTATACCCACTAAACAATCTTCGCCTAAGATTACATAGCTTTCGCGCATACATTAGACACTGGAAGATGTGAGGCGAGGACGCGGTCTTCCTTCGAAAGTTATTTGGTACCAAAATAAGTAAAACAATAATCTAGGTTGCTATGTATTTACTTTTTGAATTTCGATGTTTTCTAACATAATATACAGGCTGATTCACGCGGGTCGTTCGTTAAAAGTTTTTCAACTTACAGTTAGATTACAAACATGATACTTGGTATGCAGCCATAATCGACCATGCCGTTTTAAATGGAAACCTACATTTTTTTACATGGTTCGATCGACCTTCCAATTCTGAATTTAGATAACCCAAGTTATCTTAACCTATCTGTTACAGGTTTTAATACATGTCAATTTTTTCAAAAAAAATTGCCGCATTAGTAGTTTATGTATTGTCGTGAGCAGAAAAAAATAGGACATTTTTTTTTCTAATATAAATCTATCTCTATTTGAATATGTAAAGTGGAGAATAAACGGTACGATTAGTAGAAATCCTGGATCAAAGGACAAAGGATATCCTACTTAACAAGAAACAAACTATTAATATTTCGTTATTGCACCATTTCTATTTATAACTTCTATAAGTCTGTTTGGCATAGAATTAAATAACCTTATACAACAATCATTAGTAATAATATTTTCTCATGCATTATTTACTATTTCCAGTAATTATTCGGCATTCTGTGGTCTCACATTTCGTTTTTGGATACTTCTTACGAGTAGTCCCCATACTTTTTCCACAGGGTTAAGATCTGGACTATGACTGGGCCAGTTAAGAACATTGATGTTGTTATCTTGAACAATTGCCTTGTTGGAATATGAACTCATTATTAGGAAATAATTGTGACACAGAAGGAAGCATAATATTGTCTAAATTCCTAATATCCGTTTCACTATTAAATCATTCCTCAATATGCCACAAATCAACACGACCACGTGCCGATATCCAAGCCCACATATTGACGGAAAATCTACCACTCTTTCATTGTTAGATATATATGTCTCATCGACTCGAGTATTCGGAGGGCGGTAAACACGAATACGACCGCTGTGTGTTGACTGGAAAGTTTTTTGTCTGTAAAAATTACATTGTTCCAAAAATTTACATCATGCGCTAAAAATTCAGGCGCAAATCCCACTCGAGCTTCTTTATGTTCAGCTTTAAGTAAGTATTTCTGTGCTGCTGCATAACAGCGTAGCTCCGATTCTCTTAGTCGCCGGCGACCAGTACTACTCGATCCAGGAAAATTCGTTTCTTCAGCAGCCTGAATACCTGAGTAAAATGGATTTCCTACTAAAACATTTACCAATTGCAAATCTTGTTGTTGAGTTAATATCCTTCGTCGCCCTGATCCAGGATTTCTACTAATCGTACCGTTTATTCTCCACTTTCTTAAAATGTTACACACCTATTTTTTGTCAATATTATAACGCAGTGCAATTTGTCTCATTGACCATCCAGCTTCTGTTTTAGCAATAACTCCAGATTTAACTAAATCACTAATATGAGGCATATTAGTTTTGGCACACTTGTAATAAATTATGACAACTAACTGGCAATGTCACAAAAATTAAAGTTAGACGTACACAACTAGATTTTAGCAAAATACCGTTATAAGACTTGTACTATTTTTTTTGCTCACGACCGTACAAATTTGTACGTTTCAAAATTGTGACACCAAATTATTCAATCTAATCCAATCGAACCATGTGAAAATGTAGGTTTTCATTTAAAATAAGAAAGTTGGTACTGACTCTTCGCACACACTGTATAGCTGGAGGACTGAAAATTTTAATTTTAATTAGAACGGGCATGGTCGATTATGGCTGCATACCAAGTTTCAAGTTTGTAATTCAATTGCAAGTTGAGAAACATCTGACGAACGGTCTACGTGAATCGCCCTGTATAAAATTTAAAAAATTGAAAAATAATTTCACAGAAACTTAGATTATTATTTTGTTTATCTTGGCACCTAATTATTTTTGTGAGACCAGATATAGTATTTTGAGATTTTTCGAATTGTCCGAACCTGTAGTGGTTCAGGACATCCACTGTGAAAATTCCAATTTCCTGGGTGAACCATTTTATTTTATTATTATTATTATATGTTAGTTTTTTGAAGTTAGGGAAAACCATATTTGATTTTGTTATTAAAGCAGTTGACATTGTTCATCGACTGACCTACCGGGGTACAGGTGTTAAAAGCCTCAATTTTCTCCTAAGAAAAAACAAAATCGTAATAACAGCGTAAAGTCTTTCTCACTTTCTTATGAAGATTATTTTCATGGTATTGAGATAAATATATAAGTCAAAAGATTGTCTAAAATAAGGATCTAATCTTATTAGAAAATCAAAAAATAACGTAAAAGCTGACTTAATGACATTATAAACTTTACCCTCATGCAAAAACCCCATTGCTGCAACTTAGAGTAAATGTTCGATATGGTCCCCACCTACTTCTATGCCTTTTCTAATTCTGTTCATAAAAGATTTTCTTACATTGAAAAATACATTTTCCTGTCCTCTAATAAAATTCGCTGCGTTTTGTATTTTGATCCACAGTTCTTCTCTTGAGTTGAAGTATTTGCATAGACAAAGGACTTCATATGTTCCCACACATAATAATCCAAAGGACTATAATCAGGACTCCTTGGTGACCAAGCAAACTCACTTCCTCGACCGATCCATCTGCGTGGGGAAGTCTCATCAAGATAATTCCTGACTTCAATGGAGAAATGAGGGGGAGCTTCATCTTGCATGAACCACATTCTGTTCCGTATGTCTAGCATGAAAGCATGGAATATATCAGCAAGAGTATTTTGAAGAGAAATAGATAAGACTGTTCATTTAAATATGGAGGAAGGACAAATGGTCCCAATAATTGATTGTTGATGATACCACATGAAACGTTAATCTTAAAGATGATGGGGATTTATGAGGCTAAATAATTAAATAAAGAAATAAGTTATTGCCTTATACTTCAAAGAGGTATAAGGCAATAACTTATTTCTTTAGTTAACCTTAAATTCTTGCTGAAAATGCCTTTCTCTAACGGCATGAGGATTTTATACTCCCCAGTAATGGGTATTTCTCCAATTAAAAACACCTCGGCGAGTAAAAGTTGCTTCGTCGGTAAATAAAGTGTTCTTAACAAAATGTCGATCCCTGTTGTGTTTATTTAGAAGAAATTGACAAAATTGTAGCCTTTGTGGAAGATCCCTTCGAAGCAAGATTTGTACAGGAGTGAGATGATATGGGTAGAAGCATTCTTTACGTAAGATCCTTAGGACAGACTCACCCCTCACACGAACTAAAATTTCTAATTCTTGATCTGGAGTAATTAGTTTCGGTCGTCCTACATCGTTTTTATGGCGAAATGAACCCGTTTCTCCCAAACCACGAAACTGATCTTTGAAACTCTTATGGTCTGGCTGTATTCTATTTGGATATTGCAATGCGTATATCTCCTCGCTGCAGCACGCCCGCTAAGATTATTTTGTGCGTAAACACATATCATATCCTTCATTTCCCTATTTGAAAAATTATTGTCTAGGCATTGCAAATAAAGAAGTTAAAGAAATTAGCTCGAGGAACACAAGAACAAAATAAAATGATTAAATGACGTAAATGACAGAACTAAAACGTAACCAAAACACACTTTTCAATAAATACACTTTGTTTCATTAAATTTGAATTTCTTTGAAAAAATTCCTCGTAAACGGTTGGGATTATCAAGTTCTACTAAGTGTACCTTTTATACGTGGAAATGATGCCCTCATCAGATTTTCAGGGTCAGGAGTACTAAAACGTTTCGTCAATAAAAAATATGAAAAAAATTCGTCATCAGATACAGATATTGTGGCGCCCTCTACGATTTAACGTGATGTAATACATAAATTATTGTTTCTTAGAATAAAACAAGTTCCTTTAGCAAATTTGTTGTTATTGAAAAAAAAAAACGAAAAAATAACTTGAACTTTGACACCCTGTATCTTTTTCCACAGCAACATTTTACTAAAGCATATTTGGTTATATCCTCATATTTTGGCCCAAAGAATTTACCCCCGAACTATGGCCTATTATTAATGGTCCACCCTGTATATGCTTGTCTCTTACAGAGAAATATCATGTTTTATCATCATGCATTGAACGAATAATGTTTGTTCACATACCGCGGGTAAGAGTGAGTACGTGAGAATCATAAGATGATATTTGGAACCAGATCTGTTGGAGATGAGGAGGTTGAAATGGACCAAGTACTTAATTGTAACGTCATTGTCGTAAAGCCAAAGTCAGGGCTGGCTCTGAATTTACGGACACCGTTGCAAGAAAATGTATACTTATGCTCAATACTGTAATATGTTGTTTTCGCATTTTTCTTATTAATTGTATAGTGTAAATGCTAGATAAGCTGGAAAAAAAATAGCTTTTTGACAATATTATACTCAAATATCATTTGGAGCAAATGACCCGACGTCGGCAACCAATGTCCACGCTACCTTATGTGAGTATTTCGTGCTGTCTTTATTTAATTATGCTGATTTTGTTTATGGTCCTTGTGTCGATTCAGTTAACCGTTATTCCATGCAAAAAGTTCAAAACACATGTTGTCGTTTGGTTTTTGGATTAAGAAAATATGATAGAATATCTGCGAATTTAAAGATTCTTAATTGGCTGCCTATAAGTCAAATTTGGGAGCTACACCTATTAAACTTTGTTCATCGTTTAATACTCCGAGGCGACCCTCTTACCTCCGCTTAAGGAATATTATATCGGTTCAACTTACACCCCATTAATGTTAGGTCTAACCGTGATTTGAATATGCCACCACCTTTCGCCGATCATTCTCCTATAATTCTGTTAAAAAGTACGACCAAATCAATACAGAATTTAAAAGCTTAAGTTGTGTACTTGTGTCACGTAATAGCGTGGGTATCGGCAACGGGTGTTTTTCTTTTCCTTTGTTTAGGTTATAACAGTGGCTGGTTCTTCCTTGGGTCGCTGGTCGATGTCCTCGTTTACGGGTTGCAGCACTAGGCATCGACTGGATGACCTGTTGGAGATTCCGGCGCTGTTCATATTATATTAAGGTATGTAAGGGTATTTTATATTTTTGTATGCCTAATATAGTGACAAATTTTGTTACATTGTCTAGGTTATGTGTAAGAATAGCTGTCAAGCTAAACATCGCCTATAATTGTGTAGTTTCTTTTTTCTACTAAAGACGATTATTATTATTACTATTATTATTATTAATTAATTGTTACCTGGCTAATTTTTTCATGAAAGGCTAGTTTTTTGCTAGTAGAAAGTGACTCAAGAAAGTTTACCAAAATGTACCCCCGCGAACCCTTATAAACAACCCACTGAAACGGAAAAATTCAGTTTCTTGCTAATATCTCGAAAAATAATGGAACAAAAATAAACGGATAGCACCACGTGAAAGAGGGGGAAATTTTACAAAAAAGTTTTTTAATAAATTTTTCCTTTAGCATGACAAATTATAATAGTTCGCTCAATATTTCAAGCGCGTCGCACAGGGAAATAAAAACAAAAAAAAGGTATCATTTTAAAGAGGAAGAATTCAGCTTTCCAATGGTATACTTACTTTTTTTTTTTATACATTTATTTAACGTCGGCCTATTTCCGCTATTGAGGCCTAACACCGACGCCTGTAGACGAGCTACCCCCAACCAGAAATTTTGCCAAACCTCTTCCCTTCTTCTTCTTTTCTCTTCTTCTTCTTTCTTTTACTTGCCTAACATTTAATAAACCAGGGACCGACGGCTTTACATCCCCTTCGTAGGATGATATATCCCCTATACAACCGTCGCCTAAGGTTGTATAGCTTTCGCGCATACAAGCATATCGAAGTATGTACATACAATACATATACAAGCCGGTGGAAGATGTGTGAGGTCTTCGTTGGAATGGTCGCCCATCCAACTACTAACCGCGCCTAATGTTACTTTACATTGCATATCGAAGTATGTACATAGCAAAGACACACTTACGCTCGCTCCTTATACTTACTTTTAATTTTTATAATTTTTATTTCTTATAAATTGCACGTGAAAGTTAAGCTTTATCATTTTTTCACTACTTAAAGGAGCTATCGTGCCAGTCGTCCCACACCCACATCCTTTGACTATTTGGTACATCTCGGTATCGTTAGGACAGCGACATGCAAAATAGTCAACAGGCGCCATCTAGCGGTCCAGTGTCTGCTTCAATCGAAAAAGAAATAGACTGACTGGGCTTGGCATAATTCAAATGTGCTTCTAGAGGGCAGAATATTAAAATTTAATATTTCAGTCGCAAAACTCCTCTATAAAATTCTTATTTTTACTATAAGGAACGTAACCGGACAGCAACCAACAGCTACTCTCCAGGCTATGTGCCCCGCCGAGCGCTGAATTACAAGTTACAAGCTTGGCGCGTTAAGTGTAATAACTGTGTATTAACAACCAAACGCTAATGCTTCGAGTTCTTCCTTTAAGTAGGATCAGTCTTTCGGCTGGTGTTTGTCCCTTTCGACTTCGAGCGGTGTCGGATACGTGGCTGTCGGTAGAGGAGTTGTTGAATTCATTTGTTCGATTTGTTGCGGATATGCTTCTCGTAGGCCCGTTTCCGTTTTAGGCGGAGCTGATTGTGACGTCACAGGCACAGGCAGGATAAATGGTGTCATTGATGTTACTGGTGAGCGAGTTCGATCCCTCATTGTCCTGGGAGTGGCCGGTCTGGAGGTAGTATGTGGCCTAACAGCGAACCTGACAGATTCCTGGGTGCATCGGAAAGCCTTCTTGCTGCCTTGACCACTGACTGGATGATTGCTATGCCTGCATCTGGTGGTGAAAAGACGCCTGGCGTCAGTGATGGGGGTCGTGATGGTGCGTCGACGCGACGTTGGGGAATTTGATGGCTGGCTGGTGTCGGGTGCTGACTTTGCTTCCTGTTGACGAGACGGACGGCACTGGATTGGGCAAACGACTTGGGCCTGGTAGAGGGGGGAGAGCTGTCCTGGGCTCGTCGTGCTGGCCCATGCTTCCTTCTACCCGGGCTTGGCTTCGAAGTCTCATACGTCTGTGGTTCGAATTCTCTTGAAGGCGGACTATATTCTTATTCCTAGGGTAACCGGGAGACCAGAGATTTGTTTTGGTTCGATTTCCTAAAAAGGTTTGAGTCTATTGGGCCGTTGGGAAACCAACAATTTGTTATATGCTGCTACGCTGCGATCTCGTGGATAAGTAGTCGAAATAGATTATGATTTTCAGGTTATTCACTATTGCAGAGAAGTGGTATTGCTGATATGTTTACTAATTTACTATTCGCTGAACTGATGTTTCTTTCTTGCTCGTAACCACTGAAGTCATACCCAGGTACTTCGCGTGCACACTTTTACAGGTTAGCGTACGACACGTCGACTGAACGGTGAGCTCGCGGTCTCAGCGCTCGTCGCCGGGCCCCTCTAGGCCGTGAATTTGTGCTCGATTCGGGGCTTTATTAATTAATTTAATTGTATTAAATCTATAAATAATATCAAAATGTATGTGATATCTCAAAATAAGTACCTCTTCGCGTTATATCAAACGGTATATTCGTATGGGCATAAATTCATGGGGTTTTCCTATTTTTTTAACAATAACAGAAAAATTTTGGAAAAAATAAATTTCATCGGAGTTTTTACCTAATTTTTTTAATACCGATGACACCTAATTCAAAGAATTAGGGCACAGTTAACATTAAAATAACTATTACAGATTCTCATTCATTTTACTTATATTTTATGATTATGCTCTTAGATTTTAGTCATAAAGTGAATAGAATAAAACCTATAACGTATTTCTTGTGACACTCCGTACATCATAATTCATCCACTGCTCATTATTTGTACAAACTGTTTTCATTTCAATAAATAACTTCTCACGATATTGTGCTGCCCCGAAAATACACATCTCCCAAGACCTCCAATAACTAGATTCACACGTCAGGCAGCAAGAGAGATAAACGTATTTTTCCTAAAAAAGTAACTTCCCGCTACCTCATCACATGAATTTTACACGCTAAGTATGTACCAAACAGCTAAGCCGGTCATGCGTACAACTAGATTTCAGATTGCAGCACAGAGGGTCGCGATGGGTGTATTTTGAATACAATTGCGTCACCGAGGAGCGGCCCCCACCACCCACTAGGACAAATATTTATTTCTCAATTGCCTTTACCCGCGCAGATGGGGGAAACAATTTCCTCTGAATATCAATATTAACCTTATATTTAATAGCATTTATGTTAGGCCATGAAATTGTATTAATTCCTCACATAAACAAAGACTTTAAGTTCACTGTGTCATGGAGATGCATCTGTTATTACATTTAACAGGTTTTCCTAATAGGCCAGGCAACCTAGTATAGCGTTCGAAATTATATAATCCCTGAGTGAATGAAATTAAATTGTTTAATTATGTTACTTGTATTAATTATTTTTTTTTTTTTTTTTTATACATTTATTTAACGTCGGCCTATTTCCGCTACTGAGGCCTAACACCGACGCCTGTAGACGAGCTACCCCCAACCAGGAATTTTGCCGAACCTCTTCCCTTAAGAAGAGTAGGGATCTTTTACTTGCCTAACATTTAATAGACAAGGGACCGACGGCTTTACATCCCCTCCGAAGGATGGTACATCTCCTATACAACCCTCGCCTAAGGTTGTATAGCTTCCGCGCATACACTGTATTAATTATATCTTACGAATAATATTAATATAATATTTATTTTCTTTCTTTTTTAAATTATAACAAATTATATTTCCAATAGCTATTTGGACTGGTAGCTCAGTGTGTTAAAGCGACTGGCTAAATAGAAAATTCACCAACAATATAATCTTTGATAAACTTAAAATTAAAAACAAATTATAGGGAAAAATAGTGCGGTCAAATATCTGGGGGTAACCCTAGATAAGAGACTGCGCTTTGGACTCCACATAACGAAAATAATAAATAGTACATATGCTTCCTTAAGTCGGCTGTACCCCTTAGCCAACAAAAGGAGCAAATTAACTAAGGATAACAAATTAACATTATATAAAGTAATACTTAAACCTATCCTCACGTATGCATGCGTGTCTTGGAATACCATTTCAGACGCGCAATGTAACAGACTACAGAGGACACAAAATAAGATCCTTAGGTTACTGACAGAAACCAATAGATATACACCCATCATTGATTTTCATCGAGAATTTAATATACCTTTGATGAGGGACTTCATTACGGAAACGGCAAACAAATTTTTTAAATTTAAAATACAGAGTTCTCCGCTGACTGAGAACATGACAATGATGAGACGACATAATGAAGTCCCTCATACGCATAAATTAATATATGAAAACCTCCCAATTTATGACGAGAGGTAACCATAATTTTAAAACGTAAAATTTGTCAAGCTTGAGGGACGGTGACGATCTGCATTTAATCATTGGATTATTGTTAATTACAAATTGTAAATAGTAGCTTAGAAGTTGAATTTAATTTAGAATTTTTTTTCTTTTATTTTAATTTAAAACTTTCAATACAGAAATTTTTTCATTTTTAATTGTATATATGTATATATTAAAACAGGTTTTCCTTTGGTTTCCTGTATATATAAAAGATAATTTAGAAACAGATAAAATTTACAATAATTTCCTATTTTGAACCGAAAGGTATGAAAAATTAAAAAGTTGTCTAGTCTTTTTGGAGGGCAAGAAGTATACAATAATAAAAAACTTGATCATCTCATAATGGCATAACATCAGCCGCCCTGGCTCGTTTCATTTATTTTTTAAATCTGTAACGCGTCAGGGAAATGAATTTCATAAATGTAAACAATGAAATAAATAAAGCAAATGAGATATATAGATTAAGTTAAAATGAAATATAAATAGATAATTGAATAAAGAAATTTTTAATGGTTAATGGTAATGGCTAGCAAACTGAGTTGAATATCGAAGTGGGTTCGATTCCCGCAAGGCGAAACAATTTTTCATTAAAAAAAATTGCCCCAAGAGTGGTTCGGAATCCACATTAAACTGTAGGGCCTCGTCTCTCTTTGCCTAGCACAAGATCCTTGAGATCTTCCAGGGGGTTACTTCGGTAACTTGAGAGGCGGTTAAGAAAACATTTGAAAATAAATACAAAGATTCTACATAATGAAAACTATTTGTGTGTGGGGATAGATCATTTTAAAAAGTACACATAACGGTATCTTACGTAAATAAGTACAACTGATTTTTAGTTAATGTATGTTAAATTTTAAACAACGTAAAACCACAAATATGTCAAAGACTTGTACCAAAAGAAAAAGTTTCGGATAAAAGTTGTAGGATTGTTTGTATATATTTTTTTCTTAATTGAGACTAAAAAATTTATTGCTTACATAGGTCAGGTGATATAACAATGAAGATTGTTTTAAGCTATTTATATGTATGTTCCATGTTAGGAGTTTATTCAAATATATTCCAATTTTGTCTCAATGCAAGACATACATAGTAATCTCAAAACAGTCAGGTATGGAGTCCCACAGGGAACCGTACTGGGTCCACTGCTATTTTCTGTGTACATCAATGATCTATTAAACTTGAACTGTTTGAGTAAATAACAAGCTTTGCTGATGACATGGTTATTTAATATAACGGTAAATCTTCGAATTCTTTACGGACCAACATACAAAAAGACCTTTGTAAAATAACGTCGTGGTATAATAATAATACCTTAACATTAAACTCGGATAAAACAAAATATGTGGCATTCGGTTCTTAAAAAGGCGGCCTACCTCAAAATCCATATCGATCCAAATAAATGATGACATAAATTTAAAGGAAAGTGATACCGTCAAATACCAAGGTGTTATCATAGATTGTCATTTAAGATGGCATACACAAATAAATTACATTGTTAAAAAGATCAGGGCCGTTATTCCAAATTTAAAATATCTAACCGACTTCTTAGATTTTTTGTGACCTTAAAACAATATATCTCTCACTAATTCAAAACCACATAAACTATGCAATTTTAACTTGGCGAGGAATTCATTCACTAAATACTATACATAAATAGAGTTTAAAAATAGTCTCCAAAAGAAACTATACATACTCACCTGATTTATTGTATAAAGAAGCGAGGATGCTGGATATACGCCAGTTATTTGGCCTAGCGATATGTACAGAGGTATTTAAAAACAAAAAACTCCTTAATTCTACCTAACATCATTACGCCACGAGGGCAAAAACCATCCACCCCCTAGAAACATAAAATGCACTAAAATAGTTGGTCAGAGATGTTACACCTACCTGTGCTCTAAAATGTACTCCATATTACCACAAAATATTAAAACATTAAACACAATTCATTCATTAAAGATTCACATAAAAAACTTGATGTTTGATATCCCCAGAAATGTAATAAATGCGATAATACTAAACTTGTGAGGAAAATCTGCCCTCATAGTATGCTCATCAAAATCCTACAAAAATCAGTATTGTTTGCGTAGTTAAAAAACTAAGTAGGTAATTAAGTGATACGAAATTAAGTTCCATTATTAGAAAAGATATTATTATAAATATAATATATGTATAATAAATAACTATTTTTCGTTTCGTTTGCAGAAGTTATTATATTTCGCTCGATCTCAAGCTGAAACAAACCATTCAAATACATGTTGAATAATATGGGGTCTTAAGATGGTACCTTGTGGTACGCTATATTGTGGATTGTTTAAGTAGTCGCTGGTCTCTGAGTTAGCGTTATTTCACTTCGCCCTAAAAGATCTTTGAATTACCCTACAACTAATTGTTGCCCAGGATTCCAAGACTTTTTACAAATCTTGTTATTTTTACTGGGAACTAGTTTCCCTATATAATAATAATAAGTTATAAACTTTTTCGCTTGCCTTCTGTTCCTTTCTCCATTTTTGGATCTCCTCCGTTATGTGTACTTTGAATAAGTCACAAAACGGTTTAGGTCAGAAAAATAGCGCTTCAGCTCCTTTTTATGCTAGGCTGTTAGCTGATTCATTTCCTTCCACTCCCTCATTCTTTAGGACCCACATCAAGGTAAGATTGTCTACATTCCCAGGCAATTTTAGACTCGAAGGCATGGGACCTTAGAGACTCTAATGTTTCCTGGCTATCTGAAAGTATATAGATTTTTGCCCTTCGCATGCCTGTACTTAGGCATTCCTGAACACACAGATCTGCCTGAAAGATGGTTGGGGTGCTGCCAAGGGCTCTAGATAGCTTGCATTTATGCTCCGCTTCGCCCACACATACACCTTCTTAGATCCATCCATTGAGTCAGTGGGTTTGGTCATGAACTGAATGGATAAGCTTCAAAATCCTTAAGTGAGCAATCAGATCACCTGGTTCAAGAAGTGCTTGATGCAGTTCTAAAGTACTATGTGCTGCCTCTCTCCTCACGTGCAAATGCAGAGGAAGTAGGTCGAGCGTTGCCTCCACAGCTGCTGTGGACAGGGGATTATTGCTCCTGTAGTCACTACAAGCAAGGCGTTGCAATTTCTGCAATTTTCCTTGCACTAATTTTTCTTCTCTATTTGCGTAGGTCATCATAGGTCTGACAACCGAAAGGTAGGATCAGTGTGTCATTATCGGCTTCAGACTCCAAGTTTTACCAAACATCCTAGGCACGTCCAAATGCCAGTTCCAGTTAAATTTTTGATCCAGGATTACTCCTAGATGTTTAATCTCATTGGAAAAGTTCAGCACTATACCATTCAACATAATAATAATAATAATAATATTTATTGAAAAAATATATAAATATAATTTCAAAAGGGGAAGACATTGCACATAGACATTTTTCAGTCTCCCCTATAAATCTATAACTAATTTAAAACTAAACATAAAGTGACAGTATATAGCTGTATATAAACGAAAAAAAAAAAACAAACAAAAAATATATTGTATACATACACATATATATATATATATATATACATATTGTGCTGTTCTACTTTTTATTGTACTTAATAATTTGCAGTACTAATCAAACCTTAACTTGCTTATTTCCAATAGATAAAAAAAAAACTTTAAAACCAAAAGATCAAATTAAAATCTCTTACCTTTTGATCCGAAAGTATGTCAAAATATTTAATGGGCCGGCTAGCTTATCTTTCCCTTCAGGAGCAGGTTCAAATTCAGTTCCTATTTAAAATGAAATTTTTATTAAAGTAAAATTTTTAATCTGATATAAATAATTTATTTTCTTTGATATTTAGATAATTTAGCTTTATAACAGGTTCGAAAGTCTAATAAGTACACTATTTAAATTTTAATATACGACCTTGTCCAAAATTAAACACACAAAAACCTTCCTTCTTCGTAGCTACACACTTCTCTTTCCAAATCCAACAATTCTCCTTTCATTAATTCTTCCCCTTATCTCCTCTGCAACTCCAAACCACAATAACACCTCTACCTTCTTATTTACAGTCTATTTTTCTCTTCTTCGCTGATCTCCGCAATTTCTGACTTTCAATTCAATTTCAAAATTCTTAATCCTTGTTTATTATTTTTCTTCTTCACTCCCTAATTTTCACTTGTTCTTTTTTTTCTTAAATTTGTTTTTCCAATTTTACAACCTCTCTTTTATCTGTTGTTTATTGTTCTATTTCACTAAATATCAAAGTATCCAAAATAAACAAAACAAAACACCATATGAATTTTGATTAATTTCATTCCAAACATAACCTAACTTAAACCTCCTTGTCTTTCTCCAGGAAAAGATTTACCAACTATAAAATAAAATTTCCTACTTAAAAGAAATGTCATAATGACTTAAATGTCAGAAATTATTTCAACAACAACTTAATAACTCAGGAAAACATTTACCAACTGTAAAAATAAAATTTCCTACTTAAAAGAAATGTCATAATGACTTAAATGTCAGAAATTATTTCAACAACAACTTAATAACTACTAACATAGATGTCAGTATCAAACTTACTGTTGACATCAAATAAAAACTTTAAAACTATTAAAACAACTCTAAACAAGAATTAACATTCTAAAACACATATCTTTCGGATCTTTAGCTAATTTAAATAAATTTTGAAAACGATCTAAAGGAAATAAACAAATTCAAAACTTGATTCAGCAAATAACACAAACATGCAATCTTCGTAATCGTCCAATATGCAAATACATCGCAATATATATACATATATATATATATATATATATATATATATATATATATACATTCACAAATATATATACACACATACACATACATACACACATATATAAAATAAGAAATATAAAATACCTATACATAAATAAACTACATAGCATTTTGTTGTACTAAAAGTGTCTGTTTTATTTTTTGTTTAAATTGATACATGGAAGAACTAGTTATGAAAATATTGTGAAATTTATTAAGTATTTTAGGAGCCATATAGGAAAAACATGACTCAAATTTTGCAGTATAATGTTTAGGAGTACTGTAAGAATCAAGTGCTCTAATATTAACATCATGTGCTTGAGATCTAAGTTCAAGAAGATCATACAAATATGGTGGTGTGTGTTGTTGTACAATATTATAAAGTAAACAAGAGAACAACATCATGAAACGATTATCAATTTTTAATAAACTGTGACTATTATAGTATGGAGTAATGTGTTGTCGCTTGTCTATGTTGTATGCATATCTTAGGCAACTATTTTGTAAAATTTGAATTTTATTTTGAAAAGACTTAGTTAAATGCCAATAATACATGCCACTGCAATAGTCAAAGTTGCTTAAAATTATAGAATTTAGAATTTTCCATTTTACATCTGATGGTAGAACATATTTAAACTTATATAAAGTCCTAAATTTAGCATATGATAGTTGACATTTTGCGGTTACATGATTTTCAAAACACAAACGGTCATCGAAGATCACTCCTAAATTTTTAGCAGATGGCTTTAAAACTAACACATTGTGATTCATAATTACTTCATTATTCAAATTATCACTGGCTTTCTTACACATGGAACTAGTTCCTATACACATTGCTGTTGACTTTAACGGATTAATAGTAAGACCGTTATCACATGATCAATTAGCTACAGAAATTAGGTTTTCATTTAGTTCCGTTACTGCTTCATTACTATGTAATGGGTTACAAGCGATATAAATTTGTGTGTCATCTGCGTAAAGATGGATCCTACAGTTGGAAGAAAGTACTGATGGAAGATCTGCCGTGAAAATAGTAAATAATAAGGGGCCCAAAATGCTTCCCTGTGGAACGCCACACGAAACTTGCAGTTCAGACGAGAAAGAATTGTCGACTTTAACCACTTGTGAACGGTGAGACAGATAGCATTTAAACCAATTTAATAATCGGTCACTGACTTTGTAATAATGCAATTTGGCTAGTAGTAATTCATGATTTATTAAATCAAATGCCTTGCTGTAATCTAGAAGCACCAAATATGTTACTTTCGATCTATCTATAGCACAAGTGAGATCATCAGATATCTTCATTAGAGATGTGGAAGTGCTATGTTGTTTTCGAAATCCTGATTGTTGTAGAGGTAAAATATTCTCATTTTTCAAATGTACGCTTAATCTTATGCTTATTACTTTTTCTATAAGTTTAGACATTGCAGGTAAAATGTTGATTGGTCTGAGATGGCCAAATTCAGTTGCTACGTTAATCTTGGCTAGGGGTATAATAATGGACTGTTTCCAAACTCGAGGTATTGCTTCGGATTCAAATGACGAGTTTATAATATGTGTAATGGCATATTTACAAAAAGGGAAGATCAATTTTATCATTTTCAGATTAATACCATCTACACCAAACGCGTTAGACTTTAGTAAGCTTAGTGCATTTTCAATTTCCTCAACTGACATCTGAGTTACAGTTAATTCCATTTCTACATTTGGAGAAACATTTTGCTGGTAATACACTAAAGTATCTAAATTCACATTTTGTTGGGTTATAGAAGAAAAGAACGTATTGATTTCATTTGGATGACCGATATCAGGTGATATAAGATTTTTTGGTTTAGTATGCACATTAAATTTTTAAAGATTTTGCCATAATTTTCTTGCATGATTTTTATTACTATTAATTTGTTGTTTAATATAAGCAATTTTCTCATTACGTATTGCTAAAGACAAATAATTACGAAGGACTTTATACAATTGCATAGGAACTCTCAAATTTAGTTTGCTTCTCTTGGTGAGATTCACATTAACTGTTTTGTTCGAATTGACATTAATTCCGTCTGACGAACACCATTTTATATTATATTTAAGGCAATTTGGTTTGAGATCATAACCTCATGTCTGCCCCTCACAGTCACGACCAGGTCGTCAGCATAGCCCTGAACGCTAAAGCCAGAATTACCCAACTTATGGAGGAGATCATGACCATCATTCACCTCGGCAAGAGTGATAGAACTCCACCTTGTGGATAACCCCTAACTGCAGTCACCCTGGCCGACTCATTTCCCATAACGCTAAGCCAATTCCACGTCCAGTGGAAGTATAGTAACGCAAAAAAAAAATCTTTTTGTTGAAATAGACTTAAAATGTCATGAAACGTCGAGATTTTAAACTTGAGCAAAAAGAATTTTCTGTTTGTCGGCCTGTTTGTAGCTTTTCTTGTGCGCACGTTTACTCTGGAACCGTTTATGATATTGACTTGAAATTTGGTACACTTATGTACTATAATGAGATCTGGAACTAATTCCGTTGGAGGATTCGGGGGTAAATGAGGTAATTAAGGGTAAATAGGCAAAGCAAGCAAGTACGAGTCCATAAAATTCTAATTTAGGGCATGTACGAGAAGTAAAGGTCTTAAAATCAGCCACCCCCCACTATCACGCCCAATACCATCCCCACACTATTTTGAAAGGGAGTAAAAAAAATAAAATGTGATTTAGTGTGTATACAAGAACGAAACGTTCCAAAAATTTTTTTTGACGTTAGTGACTTCCTTTACCATCCCCATTGTCACTCCCACCCTATTTTTAGAAGGAGTAAAAAATTGGGATATAGTGTGCATATGAGAACCAAGGGACTCTAAAATTAGACACCTCCTCTACCACCCCCACCCCTTATCAAAGGGAGTAAAAAATTAAATTGTTATTTAGTGTGTGTACGAGAACCAAGGGCCTCTAAAATTTATTTTACATTAGCCACTCCCTCTACCACTCCCATTGCCACCCGCTACTCTATTATTAAATGGAATAAAATATTACATTGGGATTTAGTGTATATAAGACTTGGATACAAAATCTGGATGTGGAAGTAGTGATTCCTTGGACAGCGGTTTTTTTATGTTATTACAGCAAATTTTTGACATTATTTCCCGTATTATAAACCATTATTACACGTTTTAACTACAGCAAGTTGATTAAATGAATACCTGTTAAAATAATCGTCATCGTTTAATAGAGGATTATTTAATTTTTTTTTTAATTAATTTTAATTTTTAATTTTAATTTAAGCAGAACCATTTATCCCACCGTGCTCCTAGTAATATTTAATAATTGCTCTGTTACGCTGTCTACAAAATCTCGCTGACAAATGATTAATATACGAACTACGAACTAGACAAATATATATTTCAAATTCTCATCGGTATTCAAAGGGTAATTTCCCGTTAGAGCTATTAAATTATTCGTCAGCTTTGGCATCTATGCAATGATCATCTAGTCGCCTGGAAGTCGTCCTCTAATGGTAGACACATAATTTGCTGATTTACATCAATATTGTTAGAAACCGTTTAATTTATATAATATACGCTTATAGGCTCAAAACAGTTCATTAATTTTAATAAAAAATAATGAGAGAATCGTTTAGTATGTAAAGCGCAAATAAAGAGATAAGGTTTTCTGATAATACGTTAAATAAATTGTTTATATTCCTTTCAATTAATTCTAATATTACCAGTTTCAAAAACAAACAATTCATTAGATGCAGATGTAAAATAATGATAAATAATACCAGTAAATAAATTTTTTTAAAAAAATTGACATATTAAAGAAAATTTAGGCGTTAGAAGAAAATTCTAAATGAAATAAAAATTGCATTTTTTATTTGACAATGGTCGACTTCATCTCGAATGTCAGGCAAACAGTCCACCAAATACATCGAAACCATCGTTCATTAAAACTTTAATAATAGAAAAAATACAATATAGGATGGGTTTAAGAATGATGAAGTGTTTGTTACAAGATATTTTCTACGACGTTTATTGACTCCAAATGTGTTCAGAAATGTTCGTACAGAATTTCAAAACAGATTATACTACTGTATGGAAGTCGGTGGGGGGTCATTTTCAACAGTATATACGATAATTTAAACTGCTTCTTTTATTTTTATTTCCCGAACCTAAAATAATGAAACAATTTATTTCTCAGGAACGAATCGATTAAAAAAATACACAGTTATGTAGGGAATTGAAAGACCTTTCAAAAGATGTATCACTCGACCCTCCTTGCCGTTTGAATTTTTTGAGGGGGTGGCCGTGTAGGGTAGAGGGATGATGATAGGTATACAAGTAATACATTAAAATATGTTGCCCTTGAAAACAGTGTTTCAAAAATTTTTATCTCCAAAGTTATTCAAGGCTACCTTTGGTTGGGACCCACGACGAACTGCGGCGATCGATATCTCGAAAAGTAGACATCGGAAAATTTTGAAAATTTGGTAGTAAACTAATGTCGATGGGGGCAACTCGGCTAAAAATTTTCAAGATGGTAGCACTTCCGGTTATACCGGAAGTTGATACCAACTTGCTTATTTTAAATGGGACACCCTATATATTATTACATTTTTGGATTGTACGCAAAATTCTAGGCCGATTTTCGTCTCTTCGTTTTTGAGATATTTCAATTTTTATGTCAAAATGACGTTTGCGGGCCCTAAAAGAATTATCAATTTTTCCTATAAGGAAGCCTTTATTATCTAATTTGGGTTCGATTCTTTGTTGAAAAAGACCTACTTTAATAGAGTTTTTTTAATATTTTGATAAGCATTAATACAAAGTGTTCAAAAAATAAGAATAAAGATGAAATTGAGAAAACTGTCAAAAATCAATTTTTTTCAAATGGAAACCCCCAATTTTTATAATCTTATCGTATTCACCATTAAAAATAAGGGTAAGTTTGCATATGGATGTCTATTCCGAAAATTTTTAGTTTTCGAGATATTCCCAATTCAATTTTGTTATGGATATTAAGTTAAATTACTCTTAGTTGGCTATGACGGCGTTGAGTGCTAAACAAATGTATGTAGCTGTCACTTACCAATTGACAAATATTAATTATCATGCCGGGGCGCTTAAGTTATACGCACGAGGTTTACTTAAATTTGTTTATAATCTATGGAGAATGTAACAAAGTTTTATCAAGAACGTGTGAAATATTTGCTAATAGATATCCAGATAAACAAAAACCGTCTCCGAACAGTATTAAACGAATAATGGAGAATTTCAAAAATTTTGGCACCGTTAAGGCAATAGTTCATAAAATAAAACCAATTGTCGATGATGAAAATATCGAAATTGCTATTTTGGAATATTTTGCGGCATATCCTATGACATCCTTAAGACAAGTGGCCTTACAAACAGGAATCTCCAAGAACTCTATTCATAGAATTCTTTTGAAACACAAATTCCATCCCTATTCCATTTCTATGGTTCAACACCTAAAGGACACCGATTTGACCAGAAGAGTTCACTTTTGCGAATTTATTTTAACAATGTTACAAGGCGAGTTTCGATTTTTGGACAACATAATTTGGACTGACGAGGCAAAATTTACGAAAAATGGACTTTTCAACAGACATAATTCAAACTTTTGGTGTGATTCAAATCCCCATGCCCTGAGGTTGCGAAATTATCAAGAAACCTGGCAATTTAATGTGTACTGTGCTGTGAGAAATGATGGAGTCGTAAAACTTAATTTTTATGAAGAAAACTTAAATGGTAATGAATTAATACTTAAATAGTTTCTGTTTTTCAAATTACGTATCAACTTTTTTTTAGGTGAAAGATATTTGGATATATTACAAGATTTAGATAATGAATATTTGAACAATTTACCGCTAGCTGAACATAGGCAAATATTTTACCAACACGATGGCGCGCCACCACACAGCAGCTTCATAGTTAACAACTTCTTGGAAGAAACTTTTTACGATAAGTGGATTGCTAACAATGGACCTTTTCTGTGGCCTTCCCGTTCTCCTGATCTGTCTGTCTTAGACTATTTTATATGGGGAACAATAAGAGATATGGTTTATTTTAATCCAGTCACAACAATGGAATAATGTCAGGCAAGAGTAAGGAATGCTTTTGAAAGATTATCTCCAGGTTCTATTAGAGCGGCCACCCATGACGAACTAATCAAGAGGTGCGAAAAATGTTTGGAAGTTCAGGGTGGACACTTTGAACACTTATTAGGAGTATAAGTAGTTATACTGTTAGTATTTTATGTAAGAACCTTTTGTATCTAAGTTACATTTGTTTAATTATTTTATGAACTGTTGCAGTGCCAATTTTTTTGAAATTTTCCATTATTCATTAAATACTGTTCGGAAACGGTTTTTGTTTCTCGGCCTAGAATTTTGCGTACAATCCAAAAATGTAATAATATATAGGGTGTCCCATTTAAAATAAGCAAGTTGGTATCGACTTCCGGTATAACCGGAAGTGCCACCATCTTGAAAATATTTTAGCCGAGTTGCTCCCATCGACATTAGTTTACTACCAAATTTTCAAAATTTTCCGATGTCTACTTTTCGAGATATCAATCGCCGCAGTTCGTCGTGGGACACCCTGTATATTGATGCTTTTTCAAAGTTCGTTGAATGTTGGAATAACTTTTTTCCATTTCACGACAAGCATTTAATAAACTATTAACCAAATTTTCTAAAACTAATATTAAAATAAAGTATCGATCTATTTTTATAATAAATTATTTTTTACCTTCAAAATACAACAATATATCTAGATCCTCTTCCTCGTTTGCTGTAACGTTGCGTCGTTTTCTTGAAAAACTATGGATCCTAAGCACATGACGACAAACATTCAAAAACATGTTTACACTAGGAATCGCTCGATTCGGGTACAACGTCATGTATTGGGTATTGCGGCACACTTATTTATTATTATTATTTTTGACATAATGGGAAAACATTTCGACCTTTTCAGCTTCACTATAATCCATTTTGATTAAATAAATAAAATAAAAATTTCATTTTGTAAGTCGTTTCCACACCACCCAGGAGGTAGATCCTAATGGTATGGTATGTATGGTAGCTTTTTAACGTGGTATTCCCCGTAGGCCTAATCCACAAAATCATTACTTTTAAGTACGACTGGTGCATTGTCGTCTGAATCTTCTTCACCGTTATAGTCACTTTCCATAGCATTTTCATCTGATATTTCTAAGAAATGTCTCTTCTATATTCACCTCGCCTTCTCCAAGTACTTCTGGATTGTTTTCGGAGGAGGATCCATCGCAATAATAGCGAATGGTGGAACATTTTAGGCCAGTTTTGCGGCAACCATATGCTCTTCCACAGCCCGTATTGCACTTGAAGCAAGGAATCCGGAGCAGGTTGTTTAGTGTTTCGCACAGCATCGAGTCCTGTCTGGGTGTTCCGTCAACCATATTACACTGCATTTTTTTCAACCCCACGCCATAACTGGACTTGACTACCCATTGCCCGGATTAACTGTAAGGCATTGGTTTATCGCAGGTAAAACAAATAAAAATCAGCCCATATGCCGAAGTATGCAGTTTTGACTCATCTCACAATTATAGAATACCTTTTGGGGCGGGTATAAGGAAAATCTAGGATGTACTGTCCATAATAGATTAATTAGTAAAATTCGTCAGTCAAACATATACATGAGGTAAAGCTTTTTTTATGGGATTCGATGAAGTAAATCTATTTTTACATAAAGCACCCACTATCATACATCTTTCTCCTTTTATCGTCGCCCAATTAGAAAATAATAGGCAATAGTTAAATAAATCCAATGGCAAATTCAATTTTAATAAATATTATGCAACATTATCCTACCAAAAAATAAGTAGGTAGGTACTAACGTAGTACCCATTTAAAAATCCAACGCATGTGTTCTCTTGTTTGTCCTTGTTTCCAATTATATTTGGTAGCTATGTAAACCGCCCCCCTCACGATACTGCATCTTTAAATGGAACCATCGCATCGTATGGGAAGATTTAAAATTTGAAAAATTAATTGTTTTATGGGGATTACCACGGTAGGTCAAAATGCATGCAAACAAACCAGTATAGTTCTTTTCTCCATCCTTTTCTAGCGATTAAAATACTATTGGATTTTGAGTGGAAAATAGATGTATGTATTTGAATTTTAACGTAATATACCTTAAAGAAACATGCACTTTGTACTAGTTTATGCAAATCTGCAAGTGAACGGTTTGCTTACATTACAAATCGACACCATTGTCAATATTTTATTTCTCATCTATGCATTGTAAGCTTTTTATGTTAACGAAGAGATTCGCTCAGTTGTGGCGGTGCGGTTACAGTTATGCACTTCCTTGGTGGGTTTTTTATTTTATTATCCTTATCCTGGAAACGCTCATAGTTTGTACTAAAAATAGTCGCCTTAAGATATTGGGCCGAAGTACTAACAGCTATCCGGTTTACAATTGTTTTAAAATTTAAAAACTAGAATTTTTTAGTAAAGTATATTCATAGATATTTATTTATTTATTTATTGATACACTGCCCAACAGAAAGCCAATTAATAACAGGATAGGGATACAATTAAATGTATATAAATGTATACGTATGTAAATACATATATACGAATACAAGACATTAATTAATACATACTGTAATATACATAATATATAATTCAATAGAATAATAAAAAGAAAAGGGAAACAATATATACTTAATACTCGTAGTAGTAAAAAAATAAATTTCAGTTATTTAAATTTGCTTGCTTAAGACCCTCAATTTTACAATTGAATATGCCAATATTACAGGGTAGAGAGTTCAAATTAGAAAACATTACATGCGGGGGAGAGTGTTTGAGTTAATTTGTTCGAAGTGTGCTTAAGTAAAATAAATTATATGATTTAGTCTGGAAAGTTGGTATATGAAACCTAAATCATTTCTAATATTTGGGACGAATATATACGCATATGACCCATACTCATAAACGTGGGCCAATTAAAAGCATATAAATAGAATTTATTAAAAACAAAAATAATGCTTTAATCCAGTCAACAAGTACAGAGAAAAATGAATAACGCTAATTTTCTCTATTACATATGAAATGTGTTTTGTGCTGCTGCTTTTCTTGCATAATTCAATGGGTATCCCAGCCAGCGAAAAAGGTACCTTTACTACGGTAGTACTATTAGAAGTAAAGACAAAATAAAAATTCAAGTAAAGTAATCAATTATTTACTTAAGCTTGGAAAATAAAGTTTTTCTCCAACAAGTCCCGTGTTAGATTCCAATTGTGAAATCCAGCTTCAGATTTGTTGCTGTATTGTTACGAAAACTGTACATGATTTCAACAATTTATAACCTGCAATATTTTGCTTTTGGCTATCGTTATGTATTAAAAAAATGTATTTCACAAGAAATCAGGTTTAAAATAAGCTCTACACGATTTCAGAAATTTTTGATCGATAATATTTTATTCCTTACTATCTATCAATGTATATTAATAGGAAAAAAAGAAAAAACTTAGTCTGTAAAAATGAAGAAGGGTAAAAATCACCTCTACACGATTTCAGAAATTTCTAATCTATATTTTGTTATGGTAACAGTAAAGCGATTTTTGTTATATTTTATTCTCTATCATCAATGCACATTAATAGGAGAAACTTATACCGGGTGTACATGAGATTACTATCCAGTCGCCAGTTCTTTATTTCTTAAGAGATCGAAATAAAATTTGTATGACCTCCGCTCATATCATACTACTTATTATTCATTTGTTTTAATTTATATAGTCTGTCAAGGCACACTTGATATATTTTTAGATTTTGAATCTAATAGTAATTGCAAAGGAAAACATGAATGAATATTGTTATGTAACATATCATTAGATTCGTATTGAAAATTACATTCAGCTGTAGTATAAAAGTGATAACTTTCGTTTGAAAATTTTGAGTAATTTCCAGAAAAAAAAAACGATCTTATTAAGTTTAGACCTTTCTATTACATAATTCAATGACAATCAAATTCTATACACATTTTTCTTTAATTATTTATGATTATTAGAGCAATTTCATGGCCTAAGCTTTTAAAAGAAGTAAGGTTAGTTTAGTCTTATTTATCATGTTTGTTAAAGTGACGGACAATCGAATTAATAAAACTTCGTTGGTCCAATCTTAAGCATTTCAGATTGGGCCAAATATTGATTATGTTTGTAAGAACAAACTTAACAAACCACTCTCAACGGCATGTAAATATCCACAAGGTCACATAGATTAAACAACATATGATATTAAGAATTTCCTATATGGGTTATTTTGTCAACCGCTTGAAATGTATTTATTGTTAAGCGAAAAAAAGCAAAAAAAAAACTGATTTTCATTTAATTACTTGCTAATGTGTTTATAATCACGTTTAAATTTATCAAATGCTGAGAGAACCAATTTAAAAAAATTAAAAACAAAATAGCAGTGGGATATCCTTCCAACGTCAGTCAGCCTGTTCTTCCCTTCTCTTTCTTTCACCTGCAGAACTTATGTCATAATTATGTATTTTGCATAGAAATTATAATTTGTGCTATTTATGTAAACAAATCCGATAAAACAGTAAGTTTAGAACTTGTTTGCAAATTATTGGCAATTTCAGAACCTATAGATGTACAAAGTATACTCTTATTGCTGCATTTTACGTAGTCCAAGACTTGTGTATAAAAATCCACATAAGGTAATTCGCAAAAGGCCATGAAACAATCATTAACCTATATAACAATAAGAAATAAGATATGAAATAAGCACGACAAAGCGAATTATTGAAACTAAGTGGAATGAGTTTTTTTTGTGTTTATATATTACTTCCACGAGTATAGTAATGCAAAAAAACTTTTTTTTTTTGTTGAAATAGGCTTAAAATGTCAAGAAACATCGAGATTTTAAATTTGAGCGAAAAAAAAATTTCTGCCTGTCGGTTTGTTTGTAACTTTTTTGTAAGCACGTTTACTCTGGAACCGTTTATGATATTGACTTGAAATTTGGTACACTTATGTATTATAATGAGATCTGGAATTAGATTATATTTTAATCTAATTCCGTTGAAGGGTTCGGGGGTAAATGGGGTAAATAGGCAAGGTAAACAGGTAAGAGTACATAAAATGTACGAAAAGTCAAGGTCTCAACATTTTTTGTGGCATCAGCTACCCCCCACTATCACCCAATACCACCCCCGCACTGTTATGAAACGGAGTAAAAAAATTAAAATGTTATTTAGTGTGTATACGTCTCAACGTCTCAAACAATTTTTTTCGCATTAGCCACCCCCTCTACCACCCCCGCCCTATTATTAAAGGGAGTAAAAATTAAATTGGGATTTGGTGTATAAGAGAATCAAGGGCCTCTAAAAATTTCTTCGGCATTAGCCACCCCCTCTACCACCCCATTGCTACCCCTACCCTATTATTAGTGCGTGTACGAGAACCAAGAGCCTTTAAAATTTATTTTGGCATTAGCCATCCCCTCTACCACCCTATCATTAAAGGGAGTAAAATATTACCTTGAGATTTAGTGTGTATAAGACTTGGATACAAAATCTGGACGTGGAAGTAGTAATTCCTTGGGAAGCGATTTTTAATATTAATTTTTGCGTAGTTTCTAAGGTCATTAGATGATTATTTGTAGTACCCCCCATGCTATAATGCCATACGTAAGGTGGGATTCGACTAAAGCATGGTAAAGTGTTTTCATATAAACAATTTTAAGAATTTTATGTTAAGTATTTAAATTTATATAAAATTGTTCTTAAGTTTTTTATTATAAAGTTTATGTGTGTGTCCTATTTTAAGTTATTATCTATGTAAATTCCCAGATACTTAATGTTATCTGTAGATGAGATTTCTATATTTGTGCTGCAAATTTTTACACATATTTTTTTATAAGTTGGTTGGTATTTCGAGTAGGAGGTAAACGGTATGTAGTAAGTTTTACTAAAGTTTACTGTTAGTAATTTATTACTTAAACAGGTAAAGATAGTAGCTAGATCAGCTTTTATTTTATCCTTCAATATATCCCAAGTTTCAGCATTATACAATATGGCTGTATTATCAGCAAAACTTACTACTTCACCTATTGTTTCTTCATTAAATAAATCGTTTAGGTATATGTTAAACAGTATTCGTCCTAGAACAGTGTCTTGAGGCACCCCATATTCCAAGTCTTTACATTGCACATTTATAGAAATACATTAAAATATAAATCAATCACCAGTGTTTTGATTTCTATTTCATATTACGGATGATATTGCCATTAAACTAAGATGAGTGATTTTGACTGAATTTTAATAGAGTCCAAGACAGAATAGAATAGCCACATTCTATGTATTATTTGTTATTGATAGGTGCTTTGAGGCGAGCGAAGACGTGCAATCTGAATTTCGTACGTGCAAATTGAATGGCTTTTTCTTAGATATTTCTTTACACGCAACGCATTACTGATATTATTTTAATACTTCTTTGATAATAGTACTGTAATTAGGGCTACAATAATCACATGAAGATATAAGAAGAACTACATTATTATTATTATTCCGATGTTAACTATAATCAATGTTGCAAATTTGATACAAGTTATTGCAGCGTTTAAGATCGATTGCATTTAAAAAAAAAGTTTAGACTGTACGTCAGGCACAAAATCATAATAAAAATATGACGATAGTATGCTGATTTAATTAACTGTACAAAAAAACTACACCCCGTTTAAATTGGCCTTTGTATATTTGTATCTGGGTAATACGTTATCCTCAGGGGTGGTCGCCCTTATGTCTCACACTTGTGTCTTAAAAATAGTGATTTCGTATCTCGAAGCTTTGTCTTGGTGCGTTGACCTCAGATGTTATCACTTACTATAACAACAAAAGACAAGTTTTTGTACGTTATAAGTACAAATGAGAATCTTAAATATTTGATTATAGTAATGCGATGTTAGTTTCTTGTCTCTTTTTGAAATTGTACTATAAGATAGTCTATAGAAATATCTGCTGAGAATAAAATAGATATAGCGAGGAAAATGCAAAACCGCAGCCGATAAATAATCATTTTAGAGGAAAATATTGTTAATATTAATTACTTCTGTTGGTTCCACATCTTTTTTTTGTGGAACCAGACATCGATTGCTATGGTCATTAGCCGTGATTATATTGTCTTTAGAACACTACTTGTAATAACTTCATTGTGCAATTTACAATTTTAAATTTTATAGAGCAGGTTACAATTTTTAAGGTACGTAAAAAATTTTGTATTTCATAGTCACTAAATATATCTTTCATTGTATTTTTTAGGTTCGTTCTCTCTCGCTCTATTGTAAATCTAGGACAGACCAAAAGTAAGTGTTCGACTGTGAGAATTTCGTCACATTCTTAGCATCTAGGAGGTGGTTCCCCTCGTAATAGATGCATGGATGTTAACTTCGTGTGCCCTATTCTTAGTCTCAATAGTAACTTGTTCACGTATTTCTGAATTCTTAGGTATTTTCCAAGAAGATATTGATGGTTGTATGCGTTTTAAAGTCGTGTGTTCCCTATTCCATGCATTTTGCCATTCGAATTTTTGCCTTTTCTTCCACGTGATTTTCAAATCTTCTGACAGGATTTTTATCTCTCTTGACCATTCCATCTGTGCTGCATGCCGTGCTTCTTGATCTGCCCCTTCATTTCCGTGAATGCCCACATGGCTCGGTATCCACATGAAGATTATATTTTTATTTGTTACTTTTAATTCGTGCAGCAAAGTTATTAATTTTGAGACTAATGGACCTTTTATTAGTCTGTTGACTGCCCTCTGAGTCTGAACATATAATAAAAGGGAGGTCATCAGAGTTTAGTTGGCTTGCAATTCAGCTGTAAACACTGACGCATCGGGATGTAGGGACCATGATTGATTTCCATTTGGAGTAACTAGTGCGCATTCTACACCCTCCTCTGTTTGAGAACCATCCGTAAACAGTAGTTTGTATTGCTTGTACTTACTTAAATGTTCACTGAATGTGCTCCTTAATATTTCGTTTCCAATGTTCCCTTTTCTAAAACATTTCATATGCGTATCGATTGTTGGATGCGGTGGAGGAATTGTCAAATATTTCTACGTTACAACTTCAGGTAGTCGGGCACCTCTAAGAATTTGTTTAAAACAATGTAACAATAACAAAACTATTGTTATTGTGGGACGTCCATCGTATATTTCAAATTCGTCTTCAAAGAAGAGTCTTTGGTTTGTGTGGAATTGGTGGGCCCATAACTTGATTCAATAATTAAGAAGTAGACGATCTCTTCTTAGGGCTAAAGGAGAAGTATTTGCTTCAATGCACAATGAAGTGTAAGGGCTTGTTCTAAATACAACTAAGGCAAGGCTGAGTGCTGTCCTCTGTATGGAGTTTAATAATTTTAGGTGGCACTTTTCTAGCTGCTCCGTAGACTACCGAACCATAATCTATTTTATTGAGTATAAGGGTGTTATACATATTGATGAGAACCTTTCTGTGCGAGCCCCAATTAATACTTGTCATACACCTCATAATATTAATAGCTGATTTACATTTCACCAGCAGACCATTTATATGTTTATCCCATATTAGCTTCGAGTCAAAGGTTAGTCCTAAGAATTTTATTGTTTGTTCGACCTTTATAGTATTTCCCTTAATCTTTAAAATAAGGTCTCCATGTGGTCTTCTTAGACGACAAAAATGGACAACTGATGCCTGGCTCGTCGAAAAATTTTCCAGCAACGCATAATTGTTCAATTTTAATTAATGATTACAAACAAATCTTTTCGGCCGAAAAATTGTCCAGTATCGCATGTTTTCCAAGTCGAGTGGCATACAAGAATAGTTCATCGCTACCTTAAAGCTAAAAAGTAGTCATTTATTACGTAAGCAATGATGAAATGATTTATATTCATCCTTATTATTGCTTTATTTGCTTCTATTAATTCTATGCCCCATAATTAATTAAGTTCTTGTGCCAATTTATTTTTTATTATGTATACTTGATTTATAATATCATGAAAGTGGAGGAGTTTTTGGCTAAATTTCGACTTATAATAAAATTTTAATATATTATTCGTCAGTTAAAAATAGTTGAATTATATCCAAAATATAAATTCATACTTTTTCTGTATATTCTATTTTAATCATCATACAAACAAACATTGTATTATTTTTCGCATCAAAACCGTGAAGTCGTAATCTAGATGTAAATGGCACTGACATTAACATCTCTCTATACTTGGCAAATACGACCATAGCTACTTTAGTATTCATTCAACACAACTATTGACATTAACTATGACCATAAAAATAATGTTATTATTTTTGTTCAGATGGCTATAAATCAACAGTAAAAATAAGTTTCAGGGGAACTAATTCTACAATTTTATAGTTTCTTGTGTGCCGTGTGATACAGGAGACATGCAGCAGCATTTAATACATTATTTACTAAGATAATATTTTCAAATTGGTAGGAGTTACATAATCAGCAATGTTACTTTTCTATAATCTGATAGGCATTATTACAACATCCGGTTTAACCAGAAATGAACCCAACTTTTTTATTTTAAACGGTACTCTGTATATTTCTTCGGCTTAGTTTATTCGCCTTAAGTGGGCATACCCGAGAGAGGAAGAGATCCAATAAGCAAATATTTATTATTTTTGACTATAACTTTTTTTTAGGTAGATTTCTAATCTACCTATTGCAGCATGTCACGACTTCGGGAAAATTTCACTATAGTTTCTACAATTATGGTCCCCAGACCCCAAAAATGCCCTCGTTCATAAGTTTATATATATATATATATATATATATATATATGTTGTTTTTTTAGGTTTTCGCGGGTGTTAAATGAAGTGTTGTGTACTTCCGGGTGCTCTCCCGCATCGGTGATCGACTCCTCCAGGAGTGGCGGTTGTCTAAACGACATTTCGGCAGAATCTCATCTGCCATCTTCAGGTTCTCAGTGAAAGCTGCCTACTGCTGCTTCTCGTTGCTCGAACTGAACTGACGTTCCCCGCGTTGTGCGGCTCCTTATATATGCTCCAGTCTAGGGCGCACCTGCGCGTTTGACTACGTGTTACCGGTCCCCCACCACCTGTGGTAGGCGTAGCGGGCGGCTGAGCCAACCCGACAAGTGGCTTCGCTGAAACATCACGCTCCACGTGACTTCTCGCCGGTGGTTGGGCACCGGCCACGGATGGACACGAGGATGCCCGACCACCGGCGAGAAGTCACGTGGAGCGTGACGTTTCAGCGAAGCCACTTGTCGGGTTGGCTCAGTCGCCCGCTACGCCTACCACAGGTGGTGGGGGACCGGTAACACGTAGCCAAACGCGCAGGCGCGCCCTAGACTGGAGCATATATAAGGAGCCGCACAACGCGGGGAACGTCAGTTCAGTTCGAGCAACGAGAAGCAGCAGTAGGCAGCTTTCAGTGAGAACCTGAAGATGGCAGGTGAGATTCTGCCGAAACGTCGTTTAGACAACCGTGACTCCTGGAGGAGTCGATCACCGACGCGGGAGAGCACCCGGAAGTACAACAACACTTCATATATATGTTGTTTTTTAGGTTTTCGCGGGTGTTAAATGAAGTGTTATTGTACTTCCGGGTGCTCTCCCGCGTCGATGGCCGACTCCTCCAGGAGTCACGGTTGTCTGAACGACGTTTCGGCAGAATCTCATCTGCCATCTTCAGGTTCTCACTGAAAGCTGCCTACTGTTGCTCCTCGTTGCTCGAACTGAACTCAGTTCAAGTTCAGTTCGAGCGGTCTTTGTTTTTTATTGAGAGTTAAATTGCATTTTACTGAACTAAATCTAGGTGGCCCTGGCTCGAATATTCTGATGCTTAGTCAAAAAGGACTGGTACGCCAGTACTATTTTCATATTTTTTAGACCTAATCAATTGCTGAAGATAATCAGTATTTTCATTAGGTTCAAGAGAAACATCTAAACGTTTGGACAAGTATCATCGGCAACCATATGATTGGTCCAATTTTATCGAAGGAAATTTGACTGCTGTAAAATGTTTAAATATCACGAAAGATTCTTCCTGCTCTGGCAACGTACCGAGTGAAACTGTTTGACTTCAACAAAACAGGGCAACACCCCCACATTTCTTAATAAATTGATTAGACAGAGATGTACTATTGAGTGGCCAGCGAGATTACAGACCTTACGCCGTTGGATTTTTTCGATAGGGATATCTCAAGGTTATAATATAAGCAACAAGTTCAAATTACATCGATGATCTCAAAGAAATAATAAGTAAGTGGAGAACATTTAATATATATTAAAATATTCCAACAGTTTCATACTTTTAATGCCTGTAATTAACTAATCCATGAGTTAGATTATGTGGTATAGGTCGTTAAAATCAGCCCATTAAGCAGAACAAAAAAAATATGAAAATATACAAGGCGTTCTTTAAAATACCGCCAAAAGTAATTTTATTCCATGAGTGGCTTATGCACAGTATATTAATTATTACTAAATGATATTGTTCTGCTCCTGCTTAATTTTTCAAAATTAATTCCATTACTTATCTTAAAATTGACAGTTTTGGTGGCCTCTTTGTTTTTTGTCACTATATTGTATAAGTTTATAGTGAAACTACCTGCGCCATGTATTCAGTCTTCAAATATGTATAGATTTTGTTTATACAATATAAGCTTTAAACATTTTGACATATTTTCAATAATGTATAATTAACCTAAATAACTCACACGCAACTTAGTTAATAAAAATATCAAATGTAATCTATTAGAAGAAAAGATATTTTAGCTAGATAGATAGATATAATTTATTCGTGGTAAAATATACAAAATACTTATACAGGTCAGAAAGAAAACAAACAGTATATAAAAAACAATAATGCGACACAAAATATTTGTAGTATATAGCAGTGTATAAATATTGTTTAAAAAAAATACTTAATAAGTATAAAAAATGTTAAAGGGATAAAAATCTATACATATGTAATACAGATATTTAAATAAAACTTTGATTACTATTTAGAAACTCTTTATCACTATAAAATGCTTTAGACAAAAGATATTTCTTTAACCTAATTTTTTTTTTAGGTAATGCTTTTACATGCTGTGGCAATACGTTAAAGTATTTAACAAAGTAGTAGCCCCTTCCATTTGTGGTTTTATTGAGTATTAAATAATATAAGTTTTTTTATTAACTATACAATTCTATATACAATACGAATCATACTACACAAAATAATGCATTCACAAATTATGAAAACAATTTATATTAAATTCTTTGTATTTTCAATAGTAATTAATAACTCTCTTTTATAATACATTTTATTTTATTCTTATTTTTAACCTCTCCACAATAAAATTGTGAGAGGTTACTAAAATTGGTTCAAAAACGAAAATTGAGATAACATCAAATCTTTACGGTTTGAGGTCCTAGGAACCCAAAAAAGTGGTTTTTGAAAAATGTCTGTGTGAGTGTATGTGTGTTAGCACGATAGCGCTGAAACTACTGAACGGATTTGAATGAAACTTTGCGTGTGCGTTTCTTTAGTGTCCCAGAAGATCTGAAAAGGTTTTGGTTGAGATCGGATTACGTTTAGTGCCATTTAGACGCAACAAGTTGTTTATTTTATATTTACTTTCAATTTGCAATGGAACCATTGAAAAGCAGTTAAAATTCTGATTTCAACGATATATCACACTTCCACCCTTTCGATTTGGTTTCCGTGCAAAAATTAAAAACAAAGCAAATATGAAGCATAGATCACATTTCGCATGACATGATCGATGCGCGTAGCCGTTACATCGTGAAACTCGTCACATCACGTGTCAATTCACGTGTGAGGGTTTCTTCACTGCTCTAGAAGTAGAGCGGATTACGTTTAGTGCCGTTTTTAAATATATATACAGACAAATCGAAGAATTAAACTACAAATATTCCTCTAAAGTCTAGTAAAATTACTGAAATGCTAATGTTTGATTTAACAAAGACAGCCGCGAGTGATCGGATCGCAATGAGCAAATTTTGATGATTGTCATTGTCATCGTTTGTCATCCGATAACGTTGGTGTCATGTCATGTTAATAAGATTTCGGCACATTTGTAAGTTTTAGTGGATTGTCACAAACTTTAAAGGTAGATGTAACAATATCAATATCATATGCTTTCTGTACCTTCGTTGGTGAATTTATTATAGATTATCACTTTACCAATTTTCAGTTTGTTGCTTTACAAATCTGTAGTATTTAGGATAACTAGACTTTCTTAGTCGTTCAAGTGATGTTAAAGTTGTTAATATCCTAATAGTATATTATTCAACGAGCGATAATGTAGGTAATAACTCGCATAGATGATTGTAAATTCATTAAGTTGAGGGTTTTTTAGTGCCCCAGAAGATCTGAAAAGGTTTTGGATGAGATCGGATTACGTTTAGTGCCGTTTTGTTACACAATTTAATGCTCTTTTCGGCTTCAAAGATCCACCGAGTGGGGAGGTTCCAGCCGCTTCCAGTAGCTGCCGATTTTTCTTTTTAGATTTTCTAATTCTGCCCTCTCCAACTATATCATTCTTTTTAAATATCACTTTGGTTAATTAATTTTTCATTTTTTGATATTTGCCATTAAGTATTCTAATGAGTATATTTTTTTATAATGAATTATTATCAATGAACGATTTAAATAAGTTTACCTATGATGCCACACCAGACATTGAATCCAAATTTGGTTTGAAACCTTCTTTGGATAATGATGTGAGAGTTCTGGATACTCCAGTAGTGTGTGTTATGTGTATTGAAAACACCACAATTAGTGAATCTAGTCTCGTCTGTTCATAATACTTTTGAATGAAAGTCTGGGTTCTGTAGACATTTTTGTACAAACCAATCACAGTATGTTACTTTTCTCTCACAGTCATTTTCTTGTAAACCTTGGACGATGGTTGGTTTGTATGGGTGATAATGATTTTTCTTTAAAATGTTATGCACAGTTGTTTTTGGAACATTTACCTCATTTGATATTTGTCTTACAGATGCTGTAGCATTGTCTTCTACGTATTCTAATACAACTTTATTTCGCTCTTCGTTATCTATCTCATAAGTATCATTTCTTTTTTCATTCAAGAAATTAATAACAAGAGTCCTAAAATACCTTTGATTCTATTGCACAAGTTTTGGAAAGTTATCGTCATAAATTCTTGATGCCTCATCAGTATTTCTATTTGATTTAAAATAAATCTCTAGCACATCTAACTTTTCTTCGTTTGTATATCTCAAGACCATAATAAATTCAAAAAAAAGAACTTAATAAAAGAAACGCACAAAATTAGTTATTACAAAGTAATGGTAGATCACAATAGATAGTAGATAGTAGATTCGCAATAGAATTAACGCTGCATCTAGAGCACTCTGGGGACTTAGAGAGAGAGTATTTGACAACCACGACCTTGCTTTGTCAACGAAAATGGCTGTCTACAGAGCAGTTGTCATTCCAACACTGCTATATGGATGTGAAAGCTGGGTCACTTACCGTCGTCATGTGAAAGAATTAGAACGTTTTCAGCAAAGATATCTCAGAAGTATGATGAAAATCCGTTGGTTCCATCACATATCAAACGTGGAAGTACTCAGGAGAGCAAACAGCCTTGCAATTGAGGTGCTTATTTCAAGAGCACGCCTAAGATGGGCAGGTCACGTTCATCGTATGCATGATAACCGCCTTCCTAAATGCACACTTTATGGTGAATTGCTAAGCGGTAGAAGAAGGCGTGACGGTCAACGAAAGAGGTTCAAAGACGCTCTCCATGAAAATCTAAAATCCTGCGGTATTGCAGACGAGCAATGGGAACAACTTGCAGCGGACAGAACCGAATGGCGAGGGGTTGTGGCCAGCTATCAAGGAAATGTTGCTGCAAGAAGGCCGAATCCAAGACCTAACCAGGTCTATGTTTGTCCTGACTGCGGTCGACATGTGCTCTCCCGAATTGGCCTCTATAGCCATAGTCGTGTGCACCGTAGATGAATGGGAATTACAATAAACTACACCTGTTACTTGTTTTTTATTGTACACAATTTATCGACTGTAACATTTTCATACTCGGACTCGAGTAACGGCTAATAATAATAATAATAAAAAAGATCACAATGAAACAATAGTAACAAGAAAAACAGCAATTATGACAAGAAGTGCCAATTAAACATTCTTTTGTCTATATTGTCATGGTAACAACATCCATGGCACCTACTATTAGAAAAATTAATACCATTTTATTTGGACGGTGCAAATCAATTCAACAACTCATTTGAATGTGTTTTAATTTTTTGTTTTAATTTTAAGTTGAAGCTAATAAAATCGGATTATTTTAAAATAAATTTTCTTCATAGCTTACTTAGAAAACTTAATCTTTTCATATTTTACACCAGTAAATAATTTTTTCCTGACATTGTGATACATCATTGAAAGGGGAATTAAGAGCACTATTGAACATACAAAAAATCCAATATGGCATCCATAAGAAAAAACAAAGTTAGTAGCATTAACTGAGAAACAAATGACGGTAGAAATTTTTAGGTAACGTTAACGAAAGCACATAAAAAAGTGTCCTAACAATGTACTTATTAAAATATCACCAGTCATCAAATTAGGCAGATACGGGAAGTTTTTTAAAATGCACCTTTTCAGTTTTTTGAAAATATTTCGGAAACGAAGATAGCTAGACCAAATTTAAAAACGGCATCGAAACGGTCCAAAATTCTTCAAAAAAGTCCCCATTTAATAGTTTCTCTATCTCTAATAATAACAGAGATAGCAATGCATGCACTTCCAATTTGGGACACAGTGTATATGACCTCTCAAATTTAATAACTATAATTCTCTATAATGTTTGCTGATGATTGTAATACAACTGATTGCAACTGGACATGTCAGACTTGTTAGGCAACGCATGCACCCTCAATTTGGGACACGGTGTATATATTAAAAATAGTGTGGGTCCCAAGACTGATCCTTGTGGGACTCCACGTTCAGTACTTACTTTCATCTCATTATAAAAGGCGTACTGTTTTCTATCGGGTAAGATAAGATGATAATAAAAGTTTGCTACTAGTTGTAATAGGGTCAGTACTGTATTGGGCAAAATATTTTTCAGCAATTTCTACTCACCCGAACCATTCATTTCATTAATAAAATTCACCCTTCCAGATAATTCTATATACGGCAAAAAATTCGATATATTGACTGCACTGTTATTTAAACTGACCGGAAATCCCAGAAACATCAAATTAGTTTGATGAACAGGGAACCTGCACAAAAAATAAACAAGGAACAAGATCTGTTACATAATCTTCAAATACTGATAAGCATAACGGCGTTCGTGTACGCTCCCACTCACGCATACACAGGAACCAATAAATTTGATAAACAGCGTAATAATAATTACAGTTTATTTTGTTTTTAAGCTCGACGATTTAATTATTGAACGACGATATATAGTTCAGAGGGTGAAAGATGGTTTATTTTTATGATATTCAGTATTTTTATCTGTGACAGGAAGAGTTTAAGCGGGCAATGCGAGTCCACTTTTAACTTATTCTCAGCGGGTTCAACGCTCTCCGGTGGTGTACATGTACAAGCCTACAGTCGACCCTCTTTATGGTATTTGAAGGAACGGAATTTTAAGACTTACGTAACCGCGATCTTCAACTGCAGTGTTTATTGTTCAGATTACGTGTCTCTTCTCCGTCGTTTAATTGCTCTAGCACCTTTGAAATTATAAAACGTATGAAAATGTAAAATTGTTTTAAACTTAGACGGTTCCAAGTAATGTGTTTTACTACCGTAACAAAGTAGGCATTTGTTGATCGTGTTTCTAGTTTTGAAATGTTCGTTTTCTTGATAATTGAATGGATTCGCATCGGTTTTTTCTTAACACAGGTTCATGCATGATGGTGTGGGAAATTGAAAATTCTATCCGAATTCTTAGGATGTGCCTAAAAGCAAAAAGTCTATTGTTGTTTTCTTCTAGTTAAGCGTTGTTTGAGTTAGCAGTACACAAAATTTAATAAAACCACAAAACGATGAACCGATAAACCTGGTTAATACAACCAAATACAACTCAATCATTTTTATAATGGTCGATGTCTTCTCTATTCTATTCAATATTCTTATTCAAATCTCCAAATGATATAAAAAAAATACAAACTTTGTTAGTAAAATTTTTATTTGCAAAAATAATACTTTGAAACTTTTAATTCAAAAGCTTAAAACACTTTCATGTCATTTGGATACAATACAAACAGCTGATGTCCTTATACATTGAGAAACATATTCTAAGAAGGAAATTATGGTACATAAGAGAGACAAAGGATGGTTTAATGATAAAGCTTTCGAAGTCAAAAAGCAAAGAGACCAAAGTTATAAAATATATAAAACAAATAATCAAAATGATTGGAAGATTTATTAAGTTGAAACGAAACAAAGTAGTAGACGTTATAAGAACTGAAAAATGTAGGTACTTTGAGGATAAGATTGACCTTGCCAGAGGCAACTAAAAAATGATGTGGAAGTGTCTAAAAAATATAATATTTTGTAAACATAAGGAGGTTGTAAGTGAGATAATGTTTGATAATGAGTTATTAGAGGATATGAATGCTATAGTAGAAAGGTTTAATGAGTTTTAGATAAATAATGTGAGTTAAATAGTCAATGGTATACCTAGAAATAATAGACAATACCAATTAAGGCATAATTATAGCAAATTTTCTAGTTCCAAATTAATGCAAAAAACGAGCTTAAAAATATAATCCTTTCATAAGCAAGCAAAAGTAATCCAGATGACATTGCCATGTTTATTTACAAAGATTTCTTCCACATCGATCCTCTTCTAAATATCATTAATAACTCGCTACAAATTGGTATGGTTCCTGGTTGCTAAAGTTGTTAAAACCGTTAAAGCTGAAGAATTTCGCCCAATAAATATGCTTTCAGCATTTGAAAATTTTTTGGATATGTACAAATCTTAGAGCTTGTGAAGGAAAACCAATTATTATGCAAGTTCCAATCGGGTGTCATAGAAGAATATAGTTGTGAAAGCGCTTTACAGTATGCTATTAACGAATTGAAAAAGGCAAATGATATAGGCAAAGTAACTGGTAAAGAAAAGTTTTTAATATAATAAATCTTCCCACCAAATTTCATCAAGATCGGATTTTTTTCGGACGGAGTTTTTTATAATAATTTTACAATCCAAACTTCGTTTTGAAAATTTGAAAATTTTCAAAACGTTGCTGAGGCTAAAGAAAGTTGAACATTTTTGGACATATAAAAGAGAACTCAAATTTTCAAACCAATTTGGAGATATTAAAATCTGTTAATTAGGAGAGCCTAGAGAATTGTTTAAAAATTTGGCAAATTTTTTGCTTATAAACAAATGCAATACCTTTGAAAATTTTCAACGGATTTTTACTTCTAAAATATATTTTGAAAGTACTGGGAAAGACGCTTCTTTAAAAAAGAAGCACGATGATTCATTTATTAGAACCGGCGTTAAGATAGACCAAAGTTGAACTCAATTTATTTCCTATATTGTTTTGCACTGCTTTTGGGTCTCTAATATAATTTTTTAATTTTTTCTATGTGTTTTTGCAAAAAATGTTTCAGACAAAAGTTGTAGGTCTAGATGAATAACTATCTAACGATGTATCGTATGTACATATTTGAGTCGAAATAAAATTTTGAACATTTTCAAAATTTTATATATATTGATAATTTGGAAGGAATACAGTGTAGATTTTTAAAATCTGCTCATTTTAAAACGGAAGGGGAATATCCTCCTATAGGATTTCCCGAATCTGAATTTCTCATAAATTTCGGCTTCTACTCCCTCGAACACAGGCGCACAAAAACCTATCTGAACATATTACATAAGATAATTCATAACATAAACTGCTCATAAATTTTGTGTATGTTAAATTTTCACTCCCGGAGCTGAGAAAAGACAGACAGATCTATTTTATCTGCAAACTGAACTGACAAAAACCGCTGCCCAAGGAATCATTGCTTCCACATCCAGATTTTGTATCCAAGTCTTATACACACTAAATCCCAATATAATATTTTACTCCCTTTAATAGAGGCAATAGGGGTGGTAGAGGGGTAGGAATGGTATTTCTGCCTTAAAACCAATTAAGTACGGGTTACCTCAGGGTTCGATATTAGGTCCCGTTTTTTTCTCTCTATACACATGTGATTTTATCAAATGTATAATGGCAAGACTTATTTATATGCCGATGATACTCAAATTAAATATTCTTTTGACCATCGTGACTATCTCTTAGCCAATGACATGATTAATCAGGAACTTAAGCGTCTTGTCGTCAACCCGCTTAAATCCACTGTACTAATCTTTGGTAAATTTCGTCACTCTATCAAGATCTGTTGAAAATTACTATTAATGACAATGTGTTGCCTTGTATTAAAGTAGCAAGAAATTTAGGTCTAGAGCTTGACACTGATTTGCGCTTTAAAAATCATGTTATTAAATACTTAAAGAGGGCATATAGTAATCTGAAAATGTTATTCCCGAATCGCCATATTATTCCACGTGCTTCTAAAATCTTATTATCTGACACGTTAGTCCTAAGTCATTTTAACTTTTGTGATGTTGTTTATGGTCCGTACCTTTGATAGAATTTCACATAAATTAAAAGATGCCAACTGGCTAGATATGAAAACTCGACGGGAATTGCATTCGGCCACTCTCTATCATAATATCATCTGGTACAAAACCCTTCCATATCTCTTTCAGAAAATTACTTATAGAAGCGATATTCATAATGTTAATGTTCGCTTTCGTGGATTGATCTCACCTCCGGCTCATCGAACTGCTATATTTAAAAGGTCATACTCTTACTCTATTTATTTACTTTATAATAATATACCCTCTATCTAAAATCATTATCTTTATGTCAATTTAAAAGATCCTACAAGAAATTGTTGTATGAAAGATTTACTTGAATTCTTTACTTTCTTTTTTTCTATTTTGCGTCCCTTGTTTATTATTATAGTGTTACTCATTTCTACCTATTTATTTACTTTGTAATACTCAGATTTTGTTTTTTTCTTCTCTTTGAAAATTTTATTACTTAGGCTATGTAGGTACTTTTACTTTGAGTGCTGGCACTTTGTATCAGTTTTACTGTCTGCCAGCCCTCTTTTGTAGTTTATAACTTATATTTCTTTTTCTTGTGGTTATCTTGATATTATGTCTAAATTGCAAATAAATTCTTTATTATTACTATTATTATTATATATTATTATTATAGATGAAAAAACACAGTTCGTACTGGAGTTTCTAATTTATTTCTTATCCCAGTTGGAGAAGAATTCACTTCGACCAGCTGTGATTAGTGAGAGAGAAATTTTCTCACTATGTGACATGTCTGTAAAATGGCAGCTTTTTGCATAAGGGAGACTATGTACGTAGGTAGTTCAAGGATGGTGAGATTTGATTCAAGGTACTTCGTGACGTCTCCATCTACTGATATTACTATCGGGACTATCATGGTTTCTTCGAGTTTCCAAAGTCTTCTAATTTCAATAGCAAGGTTTGCATATTTTTGTACTTTATGTTGTTCGGCTTTCTGCAGGTTATGCGTGAGTGGAATAGCTATATCAATTATCCAGGCTCGTTTGTTTTGCTTGTCGATCAGTACTATATCAGGGCGATTGAAGTCTATTGTTTTATCTGTGTTAGAGTGTTGGTGCTCTTTCATATATTTTCTGATCATGGTCTCTTGGGATCTGCATAGGCCTTTTAAATTTAGTAAACCTCGCCCTCCTTCTTTTCTAGATAAATACATACGTTCGATTGCGGAGTTTGGATGCAGATATCTGAATTTGGTTAATAGACGCCCGGTTAATCTATCGAGTTCATCTAGATCTGCCTCGCTCCATTTGACCACTCCAAAAGAATAAGTAAGAATAAGGATTGCCCAGGTGTTAATGGCGGTGATGAAATTTCTTGCATTTAATTTCGTATTGAGTAGTTTGGTAAGCCTATACTTATATTTGTTTTTTAATTCTTCTTTTATAACTGTATGTGAGATTCCTAAGTTTTGTTGTACCCCTAAATACTTGTAGGTGTCCTCTGGATGTTATTATTATTATTATTATATCAAACTTTTTTTAGAGGTCCTTGGTTCTCGTATACACACTAAATCCCAATTTATTTTTTTATTCCCTTAAACAATAGCGTGGGGCTGGCAATGGGGTTGGTAGTGGGGGTAGCTAATACCAAAATCAAGTTTAGAGACCCTTGGTTCTCGTACACAGACACTAAATCTCACTTTAATTTTTTGCTCCCTTTAATAATAGGGTGGGGGTGGTAGAGGCTAACGCTAAACAAAATTTTAAAACCTTGACTTTTCGTGCATGCCCTAATTGCAATTTCATGGACTCTTACCTGTTTGGTTTGCTTATTTACTCTTATTTACCCCATTTACCACCTAATCCTTCAACGAAATTAGATCAAAATAGAATATAGTTCCAGATCTCGTTGTAATACGTAAGTGTACCAAATTCCAAGTCAATATCATAAATGGTTCCAGGGTAAACGTGCGCACAAAAAAGTTACAGAACGACAGACAGAATTTTTTTTTTCGCTCCAATTTAAAATCTCGACGTTTCATAACATTTTAAGCCTATTTCAAGAACAAAAAAAATTGCGGTACTAAACTACCGGTGGAAGTGGAAGTAAAAGTATTCCCCTGTGTAAGAATTATAACAACTTAAATTGCTCACTGGACATTATATGTCTTTCAATATGACGTCAATTAAAAATATGGATTTGTGATTGATATATTTCGTTGCTTCTTTACTGTTGGTTGTTCTTATTTTTCTCCTGCGTTTGTTCATTTATATTTAAAATATTTCTTGTTAATTTATGTGTTATACGAACAAAATAATTATCCAGGAAGGTGTTAAATAAACCCAAAGCTTACAGACAGGGACCGCTCTAGCTCTTTTGCCGCCCTGCGCGAAATGGCATTTTGCACTTGCACTTATACCGCACAACAAACGCCGCCTTTTGCGCATTTCGCGGCTCATGAGGTTTTGAAATTATTTCTCCAGTGACATTCATTTTTGATTTGACGATTTGCGATTCTTAAAATATTCGTATCGCCACGCCGAAAATGAAGCCCTTATAATTACGGCGCCCTGGGCGGCCGCCCACTATACCCACCGTGAGGCACAGCCCTTGCTTACAGAATTACGATGGCTCTGAAGGGCCATGATCAAAACATTTTTCCAAATGCCTTATTAAAATGTCGCAGTGCAATATTTTAAGTCGCAGTGCCTGTTAAAAAGTTACACTGTGAATTACAAAGTCGCACTGCGAATTTTAAAAACGCACTGCGAGATTTAAAGTTGCACTGCAAGTTTGCATAAGGGACAAACATATTTATCAACGAATCTATCCAGCTCGTAGCGTACGCAGACGACATTAACATCATGGCTCGTAAAATTGCATCCGCCAAAGAAACATACATAGATTTGGAAAACAATGCCAAAGAAATAGTTACTTTCCTGGCTTTGGTTTCGGCGAAATGTTGGATATCTCTGTCGATATCTATACTTCGGGCCGCTTCATTTTCAATGGAAACTATGGCAAAATTTGTCAAATTTTCTTTTAATAAAAAGTTCCTTAAGTAGTTTTTAATTAATTTCAATTTCGAAAATGACCTCTCGGCTAAAGTTACTAATACAGGGATCGTTAAATATAAAATCAAAGCAGTGTAAACTTCTGTATACGAAGTTGATGAAATCGGGTCCAGAATTGCTAACTTGGCCAAATCAAGCATTCTAATATATTTAAAGTTTCCTAATTTCCGCCGGTGGGCAAAGACAGTTATCAACAAATCCATCCAGCTCGTAGCGTACGCAGATGACAATGGATCCTTGTGCATACGCGATTGTTTGAGTTTCGCCATACAACTTTAAATCTCACAGTGCGTTTTTAAAATTCGCAGTGCGACTTTATAACTCGCAGTGCGACTTTATAACTCGCAGTGCGACTTTATAACTCGCAGTGCAACTTTAAATCTCACAGTGCGTTTTTAAAATTCACAGTGCGACTTTATAACTCGCAGTGCGACTTTGTAACGCGCAGTGCAACTTTTTAACAGACACTGCGACTTAAAATATTGCACTGCGACATTTTAATAAGACATTTGGAAAAATGTTTTGATCATGGCCCTTCAGAGCCATCGTACAGAATAGAGTATGTGAATCTCATAAATTACTCGAGCGGAAGTAACGTCCTCTACTTACCCTAATTTAATGTAAAGTAATATTTTATTTTTATAAAAATATTGGAATAAGGAGTATCTTTTTAAACAAAACATTAACTTCGTTAATGAGGTTCTACTATAATTAATAAAAACAATTTATTTACTTAGTTTATCTTCTAACTAAGCATAAACAATACAATTTTATGCCCCACTTATAATCTGATCTTTCTCCGCATGCACTGACGCTTTATTCTTAGCCTAAGTACATATAGTTCATTTCGGATTATTTTATTTGTTACGAATTGAGAACAGGATCCGCTGCTCGGTGTTTTACTGGTGCGCTGTCGCCCAGTTTCGGAACATCTTCCGAAACTCCTTATTCAAAAAGATTCGTTGCCAAGGATATGCTGATGGTGCGAATATGAGCGGCATTTATAACGAAGTACAAGATTTAATATCAAAACAAGCCCCAAATGCATCTTATGTGCACTGTGCAGTGCAGTCCATAGCTTAAACTTAATTTTAAATGATTCGGTAAAAGGTTTATAATGGAGCCAAAAAAGTACATAGTAGAGCAAAAAAATCAGCGGCATTCTCGTCAAAGGATTTAGCTGTTATTTAATACTGAACCAGCACCTCGTTCTACCATAGAAATATGTTAAATTTTACCCGTTTTTGCCTCTTACCAGAAATGAAAAACACGACTAGGACAATCTGTGTAATTGCCATAGTCGACCAAATGTGTTGAATGTGTGAACGTGCCGCATTCATACCTAGTAATTTGTTGACTGCTGTGAAATAGGCGGTGCTGTTATAGATCAAGGTCAAATATTGGGGTAGCCCGTCATTCAGTGGTGTCACACATATATTTATATAGGCAATATAAAATAATAATATTGTTCATATTTTGCAAAATAAAACAAAAAATAAATATAATTAAATTTGTTCACGCCAAAAAGGAGAACTGGAGTTCTTTTACGAAAATTTTTAATGGCAGACATAATTTTCGTCGAAATTTGATGAAATTTTACTATTTACTCTTTTCGGCCAGACTAACCGGCTGTAACAGGATCATGGTATACCCCTCTTTTCTCCTTTATTTTTGAAGATAATTGATTGAAATTTAGGATATACTACATACATAATAAGCGGCACTTTTTGGCATACAATTGATTCTTTGTTCACTTCCGGTGTCGCCGGAAGTGCAAAGAGAATGATCCTGTTACACTCGGTATAGTCCATTGAAGGAGTCGGACAAACTACCGAATGTGTGGGCCTCGAACTAGATAATGTCCCCCCTCTGTGTCGAGGGTGCTGTATCGATTCCCGAGGTCAAACTAATTTTTCCACTTTGGCAACCCCCTCAAATTGATCAAAAATCACCTCAAATGTCCCCTTTTCCGTGAACCCATTTATTTTCCCCACTTTTTTGACTAACTATTGTTCCGTCGAGTAGAATGGAAGGCCTCGAAGGATTTGACCTCAACCACCCCTACCCCAGGCTTCCAACCCTTGAAGGAGGTGAGAAATTGATATTTGTTTTTGTGAGAAAAAATGTATATTTTGTAGGAGGCGTTTCTTTGAGGAAGGTGGTAGGTGACCAGGATTATGTAACCACTCCCGGGGGTTGTTTTCACCCTTCAAGGGGGTGGAGTTTTTTCATCTATAATTGAATATAGTATAAAAAAATATGTTTATTAAAGTGTTTTTATAAATTGATTTTCTACCTCTTTGAAGGGTGAAAACAACCCCAGGGGTGGTTACACAACCTTGATCATCTACCACCCTCCTCAAAGAAACATCTATAAACTATCAATTTTTTTCTCACAAAAACAAATATCAATTTTCCAGCCCCTACAAAGATTGAAAGCCTGAGGTAGGGATGCTGAGGTCAAATCCCTCGAGGGACCTTCCGTTCTACTCAAGAGAACAACAATTAGTAGAAAAACTGGGGAAAATAAACGGGTTCACGGAAAGGGGGACTTTGGGGGTGGTTTTAGCCAATTTGAGGAAGTTGCCGAGGTGGAAAAGTTAGTTTGACCCCGGGAATCGATTCAGCACCCTCGGAAACAGGGGCGGAGGGATTGTTTAGCCCGAGGCGCAAACATTCGGTAATTTCGTCATAAATCCCGACTCTGTAAACGGACTATTTCACTACCAAAGAGATATTTTGATGAGTCAAATAATCATTTCCAAGTTGAAATAAATGAATGTTAACATTTAACATTGTTTTCAAAACTTTAGACATAATGGTTGCTCAGCTGGATAGCCGGGAAAGAAAAAAGTTAGGAGATAAATGAAATTTTTCATATTTACTTCACCTTTTTTCATCGTTTTAGCTTAATCGATTTTTTACTTTCTAAATTCGCAATTTATTCAAAAACAATGAGTTCTACATCGAGAATATTCTATAAAATTACCCAGTTACCTAAAATTTCAGCCCTATGACATCCCTTTCCGATATAAATATGCCGAGATATGGGTAAAAGCTTCCAAAAATTTTATTTTAGAAATAGCCATTTTAATCCAGGCGTGCTAGACTTTTGCTGCCAAATCGTGGTCTACGAATTTTTTTTAATGTGTTTATTTGGACCTCCTGAATAATATTTGGTAGTTACTCCACGATACACCTGGAGGGATTCGTGAAAATCGCTTCGGAAGGTCGCGGAAATCGCGGATTCGCGACTAACTCAGTTTATATGGCCCCAAACGGGAACAACACTTATTATAAAAGTTGTATATCTGTCTACCTTAAAGGCTCTATACATTTTTTTCGTACGCCTAAACGTTTTGGAGATATGACGCGAAATAAGTGAAAAATGCATTTAGATGCTTTTTTTTAATATTTTTTAAATATTTTTGTTATATTGGACAGAACAGAATTGTTGAGACGTTCAAACATGGTTGAGAAAAGACACTGATTCTGAGCAGTGGGGCTGGATTAGGAATAATGATATTTTGCAGCAACGCAGTTACCACCAGGACCAGACATATTGTTAAATTAAATTTTTTGCAACTGTACGAAGGGTTGTGCAGGAAAATGTAGCCGTAGGAAAGTAGGACTGAATTGTTCAACAGCTTGTGGACATTTTCACAATCACTCCTACTTGAATACCGCACCTATAATTGCTATGAACGAGGAAATGGACGGCCTAGAATCTTATCAAAATGAAAGTAATGACAACAACTTGTCATTGGACAATAACGTTTCAGATACCGAAAAAGTCGCAAATATTGACTAATTTAAGATCCGGCATAGATTAGGGCTCGGGGAAACCATGTAAAAAAAGCGTGTCGAGCATTCTACGTCTAAGGTGGTGCGGAAATGAATGCATTATTTGCTTTATTCACTGTAAATAAATGTAAATAATATCTATAAAATATTCTAGTGGAGAATAAAGATCACCGAGCTCTATAACAGCAATATTTAATATTAATTCTGAAACATAGAAAGCAAGATAATTGCGAAATATGTGGTGCAAAAGAGGTTTGGCGGAACTAAATGCATTTTTCACTTAGTTCGCGTCGTATCTTCAAAACGTTTAGGCGTACGAAAAAAATGTATAGAACCTTTATTAACGTAGAGAATTTACAGATGTACAACTTTTATAATAGGTGTTGTTCCCGTTTGGGCCATAAAAACTGAGTTAATCGCGAATGCGCGACCTTCCGAAGCGATTTTCACGAATTCCTCCAGGTGTATCGTGGCGTAACTACCAAGTATTATTCAGGACGTCCAAATAAACACAATAAATTTTTTTTTTTTCGTAAAGCACGAATTTAGCACAGAGGTTAATTTTACAGCTCATCAAAATTTTATAATTTTTAAAAAAGCGCCATATAAAGGTGTATTACGATATTTCAGGTATACTATAGGAGTGCGAAAGAATTTCTCCCTGTATACCTTGAGAAATGCATATTTGAAATTAACCTCATCAACATAAGTCTCGTCATAAGGCTACTCTTTATAAGCTTCGACTTCCTCCAATTTTCTCAGCCCATTCTGTTCTATATTGTTCTATTGCTTTCCACGATTATATTGATCATCTTGAGTAACTCCTTCTGAGGTGCGTCCTTGCTCTTTTCCTACTTCCCAATAGTTCTTTTCCAAAGATTCTCTTGACTGCGTTATTGTTTCCTCATCCTGAATCATATGATGAACCTATCTGAATCTTCCCACCTTCATTATTGTTGTTAGTTGTACCTGCGTCGCTATAAGCCACATCATTTATTGCACCAAAGATTTTTCGTAAAATGGTCCTTTCGAACATGTTGACTAGTTGTTCATCTTTTTTGAATGTAGGCAAAATTGGGGTCTTGTTTATCCTTATCTTTGTGGTTTTTTGATATTTTCTTATTTCTATTTGGTGAGGCCACAGTGGCACCTAATTTTTTTATAATTTTCAAGTAGGTAAACGCGACTAGTGTAAATTAGAACTGATAAAATTGTCTTTCATTTGCCTTTTAATTTTTGTACTAGCAGCTTTACAGGATCAACTTCAAGTTTGCGTATAAGATTAGGTCGTTGCAATATATTGGAGTCAAAGCAGTCCTTTGAATAAAAATACTTTAAAATTTCTCGACAATTTTGGAGAAAATATCAAATGCATTTAATATTTTTTATGGAAGGAGGTATATTTTTGCATAAGAAAATTGTTATTTTGTCCTTTTTCCAAAACTACACATACTCTAAATTCTTTATTACTGTAAAAGCAATCAAATAGTACTTTTACCTGGATAAAATTGCACAAACAAATTTGTCATGCTCAACGTTATCAAGGAACATTAGAAGGTCTAAAACCAAAAAGGTGACCTTGTTAAAGAACACGCCAAAACCCTCGTTGAACTTTTGGAAACTGTAACAAAATCCGACGAAACATTTCGCATAAAAAACGGAAACGGAAAAATTGCCGTTGGAAGAGGTCTTTATACATTAAATCACATTTTCGCTCTACGGAGCGTTGTTTATGCCAGAATCTTAGAACCTCATCAAGGAGTGTAATTTTAGAAAGTGTAGTAAATGTCGCTGCACGAGGACGTAATGTCGCCCCGACCACAAAATTTAGAAAGTATAACGAAAACCGACTTTAACTTCAGAAATTTTGAAAATAAAAACCCTTTTACGAATCAACGTTGTGCGGCACTGCAACTCACGCGTTGTGTTAAATATGAGGACAAGTTATCCAGTCTCTAGTCAAAGTATTTTGAGAGTTTTAGCGAAAATAGCCCTTAGCGTCGAGGGTGCCCAATCATTTTCTAGCAGTCGATTTTGGGAAAATGACAGGTTTGAAGCGTATTTGCCCTAAACTGGTTCCTCAGTGATTCGGTGTCAGAAAAGTATAGTTACCATGTACTCAGAACGTGCATGGGACCGCCTTGCCTGAACGTATGAATCTATAATTGTAGAATGTAATTCAAAGTCTTTGCGATTCAAGCATCTTTAAGCTCCGAGGAGCGATCAGAATTGATATTGAACTGAAAGTGCGTCAAGCCCACCAAAATTATAAACATTGAACTTTTTACTGAATCTTTTTGTGTAATCGTTAGCTATAAACCGCACATTGGATGGTAGTTGGTTACATTATGAGTCGTTCCATTCCTCACTATGTGTTGTACACGGGCCAGACTATAGTTTGTCAATACATTTCTCTTGAACGTTTTGTAAAAACATAATTTTTTAAAAGATTTAATATACATATTTTTGAACTTTATATTGCCTTTTTCTTGTATCAAAATTCCTTTTCAGGTTTAAATTTAAGAAAGTGTTAGTATTTACTGTGTTAGATTTATAGGGTTACGACGTCCAATCGGTACCATCAGTGAAGCAGTTAAGCAAAAACGAAACAGTAAGTATATATTTTGTATTATTCTCTGTCTGAAACAGTCGTTTTGAACCATTCCTTGTGAACGTTTAATATCCCTTTTGGAAAGTATAATAAAAGTCCTTCAGACGTAAAAAATGGATCGTTCACAACCTCACCTCTTTTATTCTAGCCGCCATCTTGAAATGTTTTTGAATCGTTTTATGTCGTGTTCTGTTGGTTCCACGGAAAAAGTTGTTGAACGAAAAATATTGTGAATAAAATTCTACATATTTTCGGAAATTGCCGCAATGCCGAGAAGTTAATATTTCGAGCGGTAGAGGGCGCCGAAGTTATTACCAAAAAACAGTTTTTTTAAAAATTTAATTGGAAATCTAAAATCAATGGAATCGAATTTATTTGGATATGTGTGTATAGCTAATATTTTTACCTAAACAGCTGGTAAGTTGAATTTTACAACACTTCTTTCAAAAGACAAGACAAACCAATATAATTTTCTACTTTATATAAATTCGCGGAAGTCATACGATCACCATACATCAGTATTCAAACTTTACAAGGGAGGAACTTCATAATATTTGTTTCCCGCTATAATATACTCCGTCAAAGTATTTTACTACTACAAAGAACAACAACGCTATTATGTATCTTGATTGTATAATCAAAACACAACCCCTCCGGATGTTGCATTATAAAAGTACCTTACACACTCACAAATAATAAACGCTTTTAAAATTTATACGATATAAACTTTCAGTAAAGGAGAAACAGTAGGTATATAATTTTAATTCAGTTTAATTTACAAAATTATATAAAATTTTTTTTTAAAACAGCTCTTATTTAAATGCTCTAAAAAGTAGAAAATAAACTTTGAAGTAAATCCAACCCATCATTTTGTTACATTATATAATTTTTTTATGATATAGAAGCTTTTTTATCATAAAGAAATTATATAATGTAACAAAATGATGGGTTTGATTTACTTCAAAGTTTATTTTCTACTTTTTAGAGCATTTAAATAAAAGCTTTTTTCAAAAATATTTTTTTATATAATTTTATTTTTTACTTTTTAGTCTTTTGATATGCTCTAATTCCGAGATATCGATTTTGAGACGAATCGGATCATAAACGGTAAAGTCGTCCGCCATCTTGAACTAAATTTTTGACTAAAAATTCGTAATCCGCGACGCCGAAAACCCCTAAATATCGATTTTGATCTACATGTCAAAAGTCGTCAGCTATATTGGCGCCGCCATTTTTAATTTCTGAATTTTGACTAAGAATTCGTAATTGGCGATCTCGAAAATACTCAGATATCAATTTTGAGTCGAATCGGATCATAAACGATAAAGTCGTCCGCCATCTTGAAGCCGCCATCCTGAAGTAAATTTTTGACTAGAAATTCGTAATCGGCGAACCCGAAAACCACCAGATATCGATTTTGATCGATTTGGATTTAAAAGACAAAAGTCGTCAGTATCATTGGCGCCGCCATTTTGAATTTCTGAATTTCGACCGAGTATTCATAATTAGCGATCTCGAAAACCCCCAGATATCAATTTCGAGTCGAATCGGATCATAAACGATAAAGTCGTCCGCCATCTTGAAGTCACCATCCTGAAGTAAATTTTTGACTAGAAATTCGTAATCGGCGAACTCGAAAACCCCCAGATATCGATTTTGATCGATTTGGAGCTAAATGACAAAAGTCGTCAGCCATATTGGCGCCGCCATTTTGGATTTCCAAATTTTAACCAAGAATTCATAATTGGCGATATCGAAAACCCCCCAGATATCGATTTTGAGCCGAATCGGATCTTAAACGATAAAGTCGTCCGCCATCGTGTTTTTTTCTTATATGAAAATGCTGAAGTGTATTGTCATCGAACTTATACACATGTGCAAAATTTCAAAGCTCTAGCTTAATTAGAACTAATCGAAATTTTGATTGCAAGATTTTACCTAAACAAACTAACTGATAAACAAACATTGCAAGTTTAATAAAAGCTTTTAAACATTGGTTTCTTTAGGTAGAAATTTATTTCTCAATAGTTGTTGAATTAAGCCATTTGCAGTTTAAAATTAGTAATTGGAAATTAAAAATAACTTAAGGGTTTTTCTTAATTAGTTTCAAGCTACTAAAATTTGAAAAAATTATGCGCACCTTTTAATTACATGCTGAGTGCTGATACACTACTAGTTTAATACATTTTTAATTTACAATTTATCACCATTAGTATAGTTCAAGTAGGAATAAAGTGAGACAAAAAAAACGTAACAAAAACTTCACGACCTCATTAAAATACCATTACTCTTTGTCCTACCTCGACCCTCGACCGCAAAGTATCGCGCTCGATTTTAATGTGCGGCGAGTCGTTTGATCGTTTGATGTTAGGAATGCCGCCGGTGGCCCGCGGCGGTAATAATGATGTAAAGTTTTTGTTTCGTTTTTTTTTGTCTCAGGAAGTCCTTACTTGGACTATAAATTAGTATTATTAACGAGATGTTAAAAATAGGTTAGAGGTTTAAGCTATTAAAATTGGTAAAACCTTCTATTTATCAATTTTAGAATCAATCTTGGTGTACTAAAATTGCTAAAACATCAGTCTTATCCAAATGAAATTGTTCTATGGATGGTGGTCAAACGATTCCATTATTTCGGTTAATCGGACTAGGAAGCCGTGGAATTATTACTTCTAACAGTTCTGTCTCAATTAAATTAGTAGTAACGTAGTGTAAAAATGAAAAACTTTAAAAAGTACCATTTGTACAATCATTGTAAGGAGTTAGGGGATATTAAAGTTCCTCACTTATTTAGTTGAAAAATATGGTCCGGAGATAGATTCAGGTAATTTATTTGACATGGTGAAACCACAATACCTTCTACAGGTTTCTGTCAAAAAGCTTAAGACAATCCAAGTTAAGGACATTCCCAAAAGGCAGTCGTTCTCAAGGATTTCCCCTATGCTTACAATAAAAGATTGAGCCATTTTATTTGCAAAACCGTTAGTATTTTTAATTTATGTATTAAAACTTTTCCAGAAGTCTGGAAAATAGCTAGAATTTGTCCGGTATGAAAAAAAAAAAAGATAAATGTGTTGTTGAAAACTATAGACCAATAGTAATATTGTGCAATTTTAGTAAATTATTTGAAAACATAATATAAGATATTCTTTTTAATCATGTCAAATTTAAAATTTGCCTCAATCAACACGGATTCATGCCAAATCCACCACCAGCAATTTGGCGTGCATTACTCAGTTCAGATCTGAACATTTGGATGCTGGAAGACAAGTAGATGTCATTTATCACAAAAACACGATTGTGCAAAGATATTAATGGACAACCAATGAGCATCTATCTAGACTAAAACATATTTTTTGTATCTAGAACTTCTGTGAATCTTTTATTTAAGTTAATTTCATTCCCTCGTTGTAAAAAAGTATTACATAGTTGTAGGTGTAGGTGTTCGTCATAGTTTTTAACTTGGTTGGCTTGTAGTTTTTGGAATGACTTCCAAAGCATTTCCAAGACAAACCGGACGCAAACCAATTAACCTAGAAACCAGTAACAGTCTTTCTTACCAAAATCTGTTTTGACTCGTCCGTACACAGATATTAGGCAATTGTTCTACCAATGATTTAATACCCACAGCGCGTTCAAAAATGTATGTATTTTGGGCAACCACATCTTTATCAGTTTGGCATATATTTCATGACTACCATAGTGATTTTTCGCTTCGTAGTTTTCAAATAATGGCAGCAGTAGTATTCCGCAATCCTTTACAGAAAACATCTTTTCCCCATATTGTGCCCGGCCTTTTAAAATACCAGTAACTTACATATTTTTCTACATTCTTTGAAAATGTGTGTCTCCCTTAAGTCGGGAATATTACCACCAAATCTACAACCTACAAAAAACAATGAGGAACTCAAATTCCATTCCTTTCGATATTTATCACTAGAGTTTATAGTTTATGTGAATTGTTAGAATGAAAAATACATAACCGTAAAATATTTATAGTCAGACTAAATTATTTCATACTTTAAGTCATGTTCTCAGGCCTGTCCCTTTAATTTATAGCCGAAGGGGTACGTTGAAACAAACCAAAACAAAAAATCTCTTTCATCACACTTCCTTATGTTAAACATGTTCAGATGCACCTGTGCTCAGGCCTCTCAGTTATACAAGAAGTGTAAGTAAATAAAATGTTAACGAAAAAATATGAACAAGCATGAGCAAATTGGTTACCTCTAAAAATATTTACGACATAAAAAATTGAATTTATTATAGGTATAATTTTCCATATTTTCACTAGTGTTACTGAATTTCTATTAGGGGGATTGTGGTAACTTGTTTTGTAACTGGAACGTCCATATTATTGGACAGTTGATAAAAAATATGGACAAAGATTAACAGTTTTCAAGTTAATAATAATTACATACATACAAATAACTAAGTTAATAACATTTTCTTCGAACATGTTTTTACCTCTGAATTCCTTTTTATGTAAATTGTTATTATTGAAACAATATAATTGAAAAATATTACAAGAAACAGTTAATATATCATTATAGACGTATAGTCTCAGATTAAAGTGAAATTAGGACGAAACCTCAAACCGATAAAAGTGGACGAACCAGTGCATGAATGGATAAATTTAGATTCCAGTTTTATGAATAAATTGAAATAGAAGCTACTGTAATATTTTTAAACTCGATTTGTCGTTACCATTTTATTTTAATGCTAGGATTCCGGGGGTTAGCGCCCTTTCTTCAGTGTGCAACATCTGGCGGCATTTTTGAGATGTATTGATGAGGTTAACAACCTTATAACATATTATATAATTCAGATAAAAAAAAGGAAATATAATATGGACTATTGATTACATTGTCACCTAGCTCGTGTTTCAAAGGAAACTAAGCTTCTACAAAATATTTTTAAAATGACTGGCTATTATGTTGTATTGTGTTTACAGATACAGGATGTTAAAGTTATTCATTTGCTATAGCGGTCGATGATGACTGTTTCCCTACAAGTAGATGGAACATGTCAAATTTGATAAAGACATTTTATCTGCGATCGTGTAAAAAGTAATATTTTTTTCCGAAAGGATATTCGGTCAGAAATTTTTTTGAAAAAAAACTGAAAAAAAACTCCATAAATATTCCCCATGTGTATTTGTGACTTTTTGTGGTATTTATCGGAATTTTTTCTTTGATTAGCGCGTTTATAGATTTGGCATTGCCAAAACGTCACATTTTGAAATTTATTTGGAAATTATTATGAAGTTGTCAAAGTTAAATAATTTTGTTGCCATAGTGATTGAAAATTTCCCTGAATGGTGTTATTGTTAAAGAACACGCCAAAACCCTCGATGAACTTTTCGAAACTGTAACAAAATCCGACTTTTCGCATGAAAAGCATGCTTCACGTAAAAATGCCGCTGGAAGAGGATTTTATACATTCAATCACATTTTCGCTCTACGGAGCCTTTTTTATGCAAAAATATCAGAAACTCATCAAGGAGTGTAATTTTAGAAAGTATACTAAATGTCGCGGCACGGGGACGTAATGTCGCCCCGACCACAAAATTTAGAAATTATAACGAAAACCGACTTTAACTTCGGAAATTTTAAAAATAAAAACCTTTTTACGAATCCACGTTGTTAAACACTGCAACTCATGCGTTGTGTTAAATATGAGGACACGTTAATACCGTCTCTAGTCAAAGTATTTCGAGAGTCTTAGCGAAAATAGCCTTTAGCGTCGAGGACGCCCTATCATTTTCTAGCAATCGATTTTGACGGGAAAATGATGGGTTTTAACGGTATTTACCCTAAACCGGTTCCTCAGTTCTGGATTCCGGGACTACTCTACAACCTACACGACTACAACTTTCCGACTTACTTCATAAAACTCATTCACTCGTTCTTGACAGGAAGATCCCTGCAGGTTCGAGTGAATAACAAACTCTCAACACGGCGGGACATTCGCGCGGGAGTCCCGCAAGGATCGTGCCTGTCGCCAAAGTTGTACAACCTATACGTCTCCGACTTCCCAGAGTTCCCGAGTACGAAGCTGGCCAAGTACGCCAACGACATGGCCATATACCCGCATTCGCATAACGCCCAAGCAGCGAACATGCCGATGAAGGCGCACATGGCCCGTGCCACGGCGTATTACGTCCAGTGGAAGATTCGGGTAAACGCTGAGAAGTCGGAGGCGATAGTTTTCACGCGCCGTTTCACTGAAAACAAAATCCTAACACCAATCTCGATCCGGGAAAACAAAATTCCAACCAAAAGGTGCGTGAAGTACTTGGGGGTCAGACTGGACCAGCGACTGACGTTTAACACACATATAAATAAGACCGTACGGACGGTCTACTCCCTGTCCAGGAGTCTGTATCCACTCATGATCAGGCCATCCATCACATACGCGGCGCCGGTGTGGTGCACCATACCGGTCACGACAATGAGAAAACGTTAGAGAAAGTGTTAGAACACAAATTTATGCGCCTCATCTCTAATTCTGGAAGGTACACCTCCCTCAGAGACCTATACGCACTTTGCCACGACATAACCCCAATAGCGGACTACGTCCAGGATATCTCCCAGAAATTCTACTCTTTCAAACTGGGCGATACTCCACTAACAAGAAACATAACACAAATTAGACAGCATAATGCCCCATTTCGGATTAAACACACCCTACCGTACCAGACGTTACCGATCTTCCGGCAACCTCTGTAGCCAAATTTTCAACAACTATAACTTTCGTTTACCCAGTAAGGTGGATTACTGATATTTTATACCTTTACATCTTTAAATCTTTCCTGTCCCCCTCTTCCTTTCTGTTTGTTTCTTTTTATCTCGTTTGTTTCTCGTTGTCTCTTTTTGCATTTTTGTCTCTAAATTCATTTTCCATCAAAATTTTATAACAAAATCAAAGTTTTCCGAGATCGAAAATTTTTTTAAAACCAAAGTTTAGGCCAGCCTATGCGCAGCCCGGCATTTGCACGTCTCGCAGATGGTTCCTCGTCCAGATTGAGGTACCAGCGTCAACAGCCAAATTAGAAACAGTGAAGTGCGTGAGCTACTAATAAAAGTGTAATTTTAAGTTTTGTAGAATCTGTTTTTTTTGATATTTGTAAATTTGATCACCTTTTTTAATCTGCATTCTGCAGAAGGAGCCTAGGTATTAGTTTTAATTGTTTTAAAACCGAACCAGGCCTAGTCCGCCCGGTCCTGCAATCCGCCACAGTGAATAACGCAGCGGTTGCACGGTCGGACCCGGGTTAGGCCTTGGGGAGGTAATTATTGTATAAGATACTGTTAAATAAAGAAGTTTTGAATTGAATTGAATTGGTTCCTCAGTGATTCGGTGTCAAAAAAGTATAGTTACCATGTACTCAGAACGTGCATGGGACCGCCTTGCCTGAACGTATGAATCTACAATTGCAGAATATCATTCAAAGTCGTTGCGATTCAAACATTTTTAAGCTCTGAGGAGGGACCAAAATTGATATTGAACTAAAAATACGTCAATAGACAGGCAAGCAAAAGCCCACCAAGAAATTATAAACATTGAACTATTTACTGAATCTTTTTGTGTAATCGTTAGCTAAAAACTAAACATTGGATGGTAGTTGGTACATTATGAGTCGTTCCGTTCCTCACTATGTGTTGTACACGGGCCAGACTATAGTTTGTCAATACATTTATCTTGAACGTTTTGTAAAAATATAATTTTTTGAAAGATTTAATATATATTTTTGAACTTTATATTGTCTTTTTCTTGTGTTTGAAAATTCCTTTTCAGGCTTAAATTTAAGAAAGTGTTAGTATTTACTGTGTTAGATTTATAGTGTTACGACGCGACGTCCAATTGGTACCATCAGTGAAGCAGTTAAGCAAAAACGAACAGTAAGTATGGCTTTTGTATTATTCTCCATCTGAAACAGTCGTTTGAACTCTTCTTTGAGAACGTTTAATATCCAGAATATAATAAAAGTCCTTCAGAGCTTGATAAATAGTCGGCTGTTATATTATCATCAATTTTTCGAGAGTGCGATGGTTGTCAATTTGACGAGACCATATTTGGCGTTAATAATCTGACTAATGCCCGAGAGCTTTAGATCGAGGGATTTAGTCTTTGATTATTAACGCCAAATGTGGGCGAGGCAAATTGGAGAGCACTCGAGAAAAATTATGACAATATAATAGCCGCTAATTTATCAAGATTGAGTTATATTTTATTAGATTATTTCTTGAATAAGTTAATAATTGGAGATATATAAATTTGACGTTTGAAAATATTTGTACGACATCGGTATGCCTACTTGTTATAAGTTAATAAATTAAATATCAGCGACTATTTTCAACCAAAGCCATGGCAACGGGAAACAGCCTCTGATATTTCCCGTTGCTATGTAGAATTCAAAATAGCCACTGATTCCTCGTTTCTAAGGAATTTCAAATATTGTGATTGGTTAAAAAAATCCGATTTGACACATGAAAGAAATCAGTGTAATGTTAAAATGAAGTAGATTCTTCCAGGTCTTGCCGTGGTCGTCGAACTTGACTTGACGTTTCGCTGATCATCCTGTCAGCTTCTTCAGAAGGATTCTAAAGTCTATACTTTAGAAGAATCTACTTCATTAGACAACGGCCGTGAAAACCTGCATTCTACTAATGTTAAAATGGTTGGGTGATTTGTGTCACATAAGAAAGAACAATAGAAATAACGAAATTTAATTGGTTGTTAGAACTGTCAAAAAATTTTCAGCTATAATTTACCAAGGGCACTGATAAGCACGCGATAATTTTTATAAAAATTATAAGGATATATCAGTGCACGTGGTAAATTCGGTGAGATAATTTTTTGAAATTCTAAAATAATATGTCAAATCGTGAATGTGACATTTTAAATAAATTATAAAACTGTCAATAATTTTTCGTTGCATAAGTGTTAATCTCCCTAGAGAGATTGTCAGTGTAATCCTTTAATAATTGGATGAATTTTGATATGTGGCTAGAAATGGACAGATTTTTATTACATTTCTATTTCGTCAAAAGGACGATTATGTACTATACCGGGTGATTTTTTTAGTTGCTGCAGCACCTTTTCCTCGCTTATTATTAAATATAGGGTTTTGAAATTTTGCAGGAATACTTGGAGACATTTTTTGCATCTAATGCACTTTGCTTTTATTTTTCTGCCGTTTCCCGTCTAACCGGAAGTGATGTTAACTTTAGTTTTTCAAAACCAGATATTTTTCTGAGTTAGAACGTATAAAAACTGTTATGTTAGGGAGGAAAGTTTTTGAGATAATGCGATTTTAAGATTTAAGGTGTTGAGGTGACATATACGAAGCACTAAAAATCGAAATCGAATCGATTTTGTGGCAGATTAGAATTGCCGTCAAAACGCGTAGTAGGCGCATGTCAAGTCGATAGAAGTTTCTCAGTCTTCATCTATTTAATTCGTCAACTAGAAGTGCAATTTGACATATCATATTCCTCCATCCAGAAAATATTGGTTAGGAGCGGTTAGTACTTGGATGGGCGACCGTTTCAAAGAATACCGTATCCTCGCCTCACATATCTTCAAGCGGCTTGTATATCAGTGTATGCGTGGAAGCTATGCAACTTTAGGCGAGGATTGTGTAGGTGATATACCATCCTTCGGAGGGGATGTAAAGCCGTCGGTCCCTTGTTTATTAAATGTTAGGCAAGTAAAAGATCCCTATTTTTCTTAAGGGAAAGGTTCGGCAAAATTCCTGATTGGGGGTAGCTCGTCTACAGGCGCCGGTGATAGGCCTCAGTAGCGGAAATAGACCGACGTTAAATAAATGTTAAAAAAAAATATTGAAACGATATGGGCAGCATCCTTACAAATACTTGACGCAGCAAAAGTTACTTCTTAGAGATTTTCCCAGACGAACTGCGTTCTGTGAATTGTTTATAATAAAAAATCAAGGTCGGGAGTTTTGGCGCAAAGTAATTTGGAGTGACGAGGCCAGTTTTAACTATAACGGTATTTTCAATCTACATAACGCACACTACTGGTCCACGGTTAACTTCCACATAACTAAACCCAGAAAATTTTAGATAGTTTGGAAGTTCAATGTTTGGGTTATTAACAACCAACTGATTGGACCTGTTGTTATCATCAAAATCTAAATGCAGCCTTTTATTCCCAAAACATATTGCCTTTCTTGGAAGAAAATTATCTAGATAATTTACCTCTGGTAACACTTCGAGAAATTTATTTTATGCAAGACGGAGCCCCACCTCACAATGTAAGGATGGTGAACGGTCTCTAACAGTTATTTTTGAACACAGGTGGATCGGAACCTCCGGGCCGATTAGATGGCCAGCGAGGTCCCCGGTTCTCAAATCATTGGATTTTTTTATGGGGTCACATTAATAGGCCAGTCGACAAGGGGTTTTTGGTGGAAATAAATGATGGCAAGCTGCAATAAATTTTATCCTCTTTGATTTGACGTATTTAATGACATACTAAACTAAAATAAACTAAACGAAAACAATTTGTACAAAATCCCCTACAAAAGGGGGTTCTATTCATTGGTTTGGTATATTTACGATTTGCAGAGTTACAGACACTTGAATACACAGCATATATTTTATAGTGGCCCATATTTTCTCTTTTTCTTGTAATATAACCTTTTTTTGTAAAGAATTTTATGTGCTTTATTTTCCATTATTTGACATTTTTCTCTAAAGTGAACCCAAAATGAGATATTTACAAAAATTTATAAAAATATCATTTTTGAGGTGATGTTTTCAATATGGCGGCTAAATCCGGGATCGGCAGAACTTGCAAAATTAATATATCATTCAAGACATCAAAATAAAGATAATAAAATTTATTGCAGCTTGCCACCATTTATCTCCATAATCGACTGTTAAAAACAACCTGTCCACTGGCCTATAAAGATAATATTTATGAATTCGAACGCGAAACAAGAGCGGCTTTGGAAGCGCGTGTTGTTCGTGAAATCTGCCAAGAGATGAACCTCCAGTTCATTGAAAATACAACAGAAACTGCCAAAAAGAAGAGTTGAAAGTGTTTAGAGCAAAATGGTGGCTTATTTGAAAATTATTTGCGATATTTTCCTTGTTATTGCACCTTCATGTTTAAATTTTTGTCTCTGTTTGAAATAAAAATGTTTATTGATTTCTTTCCATTTTCTTCACCAATATTTTGCAAACTGACACCAGAAAACTTTGAAACGCCAAATTCAAAGACGACAACGCAACCTTTGTATTGGCTTGACATGCGCCTACTACGCTTTTTGACCGCATTTTTAATCTGCCAAAAAAAATTCCATGGGTAACTCGATTTTTAGTGCTTCGTATATCTTACTTCAACATCTGAAGCCAAGTCAAAAGAAGCGATAACATCACTTGGAGCTCATTTTATAGATAATTTAATTCTCTTCAAAATACCTTTAGTATCATTATTGGCTAAAGACAATCAAAAAATAGCTATTTGTCAAAATGCCCCTGAAGATGAGAATTTTTCATGTTCTTTCATTTTATCTGTATTCACTCGTTATCAAAACGATATTGTGCATACACCAGCATATTCAAAATTTGATTCTCTTTAACTTTCATATGCGTACGATCTATCGTTTTCGAGTTTTTATCGATTTTATCTTGAAACAAGAGTTCTGATAGTGCGCTATAAAGATGTTTAAAAATTCATATCTCTGCCAACATTGATCAAATGGAAATGAAAAATAAAAGGAAAACTATATTTCATTTGAAAATCCAAAATTGATGTTACTTCCAGTTAGACGGGAAAGAGCAGAAAAATACAAAAAAAATGCATTAGATGCAAAAAATGTCCCCAAGTATGCATGCAAAATTTCAAAACTCTATCTCTAATAATAAGCGAGGAAAAGGTGCTGTAATAACTAAAAAAATTAGCCGGTATAGTTCAAGCAGGAAAATCCTGAGACATAAGAAACCCAACAAAAATTTACGACCTCATTAAAATACCGGTACTCTTTTTTAGTGCTGTTCGCAAATCGATTCGCTTACCTTTATAGGTTTTTAATGTGCGTCGGGTCTCGGGTCGTTATTTGATGCCAGGCTTGGCGCCATGGCCCGCGGCGATATAATTATGTTGTAATGTTTTTGTTTCGTTTTTTATTTACTGGGATCTATTTACTTCAACTTCGTGCCATGGCCCGCGGCGATAATAATTATGTCGTAAATTTTTTGTTACGTTTTTCTGTCTCAGTTTATTGCTACTTGAACTATACAACTCAAGCAAGTTACAGAGTGGTACATATCTCCTGTGCAAACCTAAGTGAAATTTTATATCATACTTTTGAGTTCGTTTAAAATTCTTTGACGCATGGAAATTTCTTAATTTTTTTTATAAATTTTTGAGCCACATGGACTAAGGCAGTTCCTCAACATACTTATTACGCGTCGGACTTACTTTTATTTCTAGGTACCAAGTGCTTACCCACCTACGAAAAATAATCATTCTTAACAGAAACCTCAAACAAAGGTAAACCGCGAGTGAAAAAAACAAACAGAAAAAATGGTAAATATTCCTATAGAAAACCGACCATCCCGTTGTCATACACCGCTGACTAAGTTGATATTCCGCGTAATTCGCTGGACGGCCTTACGTTCTATCTTCGTCGCTCCTAGATTAATTTAGGGTAGTAGAAAAAGCAACGCGGAATGCTAACGTTGTATAAGTTTGTTTAATAACCCCGTGTAGTAATGATTCTCGGTCATCGCCCTTATGCCTGTTGCATAGCGGGCTTGACTATGCGCCTCAGATTCTACACTAGCAACTAGTACACGTGTATGGGATCTTAGGTCACTCTGATTTTAAATTTCCTTGTCCCCTATGGAGAAATCATGATGTCTATGATGGGGTGCGGCGGATGAGGGTGGAATGATGGAAAGTTAACCTTAGTATAATAAAAATGTAGATATTAATAGTCCATTTTTCTTAATTGATAATTATTGAATGGATAAAGAGCAATGCCCTTAGACATTATCTATCAAAAGAAACATTGGACCTTTTGCCGGATTAATGAAGTAAAGAAGGTGGTGTATGGCGAGTCTTTTAAGAAAAAAAAATCAAGAAATGTTCTTAAAAAAGTCCGATGGGAACACAATGCATTTTCGCTACATTTTTGCAAATTAACTAAGTTTTGAAACTTAAGGTGGGGATATCTAAGAGAGAGATCCGATAAGGAAATAATTATTATTTTTGGCCATAACTTTCTTTTTAATACATATATTGGTAAAAAAAAGTATAAGACTACCTAAGTAGAACTATGACAATTGTAGTGATTTGAATTTTTACTCAATAATTTCAGTTGTTTGCAAAATAGTTACGATTTAATTTAAAAAATTACATCAACTTTCGTATTTCCTAAATTTAAATCTATTAATTATTTTAACTATTTCGCATATGTTTAAAATTATTGAGTGAAAATTTATAACACTACCCTTACTTAGGTAGTCTTATAGTTTGTTTGCAACATGTGTTTTAAAATAAGAAGTTATGGTCAAAAACAGTAAATATTTCCCAATAGGACCTCTCTCTCTCTTAGATATTCTCACCTTAAGACTAATAAGAAATGTCGCAAATGATTTTTGTTAACATGTACAGTTCTTTTAAAACCATATTATATCCTGATTTTTTGAAAATTCCATTTGTTCAATACCGGTTATAAATCTGGCAGTTTCTTACAGAGATCCGGTGTGCCACAGAGATCGATACTTGGTCTAATTTTCTTTGTTATGTTTATTAACGATATTTTGGAGGGCTTCGATAATAAATCTAAAAATATATCGATTGATAGACTTAATTAATGATTGTGTTAATTCTCAAGACTGCTTAAATACCATGAATATTTGGTGCAATGACAATTATTTACCTCTTAATGCCAGCAAATGTAATGTAATGTCATTTGACAGAAAAACCAACATGTACATGTTTCTTTATTATAACATTTACAACGAAAGTTTACAAAGGCCTGAATTCATCAAAGACCTTGGAGTTTATTTCTATTCAAAATTACCTTTCAATAAATACGTAGAAATGACAACGGCTTCCGCTTTTAAAAGCTTTGGTTTCGTGATACGTAACTGAAAAGGTTTTAAAAATATTTCCACTCATCGGCTACTTTATGTGACTTTCGTTAGATTTCGCCTTGAATATGCTTCTATTTTGTGGAGTCAAATTTACAATTCCAATATTCTACAACTAGAGAAAATTCAGCGTAGGTTATTAAAATCTGCTGTGTACACACTTAACGGTAAATATCCAACCAGAGGATTGCCACAAACTGAATTGACCTAAAAGTTCTCAACAATCGAAGGACTGCTAACTCAATAATTTTCCTCATTAAAATTCTAAATAATTGTCTGGACTGTACTAGCCTCCCAAATCAAATTAATTATATAGTGCCAAAAAGTAGTGCTCGTCATAACCACGCACTTGCAGGGCATACACCACGAACAAATATCCTTGTATTATCACCAATCTATAGAATATATCCCAATTACTTTAAAATTAAACATATTATTGATATATTTTTTTGCAGCGAGAGGGCATTTAAAAAATCTGTTTTTGGCATGGATATTATTTAAGACGGTGATTTATTGTATCATTATAGTATATATATCTCACTACATTTTTTAGTCGTTTGTATATATTATGTGCATTTATATCTAAGCTTCGAAGGTGTCATATTGAGGGATAAGATTAATAATATCGTGATCGGCTCGACTTTGCTGGTTAAGAATGTTAGAGTAGTGTTCGTCAGGCGGGGCAAGATCGTTTATGGGGCTAGAGCAACCTTAGGTAATAATATTAAAGTCACCGAGAATAAAGCCGCGCCATCTATGTGGAAGTGTAGGAAACGTCGTATCGCACCTACCGACCGAGTTGGGTTGATGCGCCATTTATTGAGATCGACTTACAACGATTGTTTTAGTGGTGTTATTGCTTGATGCAGTTAACGAGTAGGTAAGCATAATTTTGTCTTTTTTTATTTTTGAGACTTTTGCTGATTTAAATAAAACTGTCAACAACATTTTAATGTTATTAATTAAACCTCCATATTGGAGGGCTATTATTTTCTCATATAACCTAATTTCATTTTTACAAGGGGGGTCGCACTTGCCCCAGCAAATTTATGAAATGGGGCAAGTGCACACATTTGGAACGCACTAGCCCCTTAAAAAATATATAGCGCCATAATTAAAATCAATGCTTATTTTTCAGATAAGATTACAGTATGGTGCGAAATTACATACGTAAAAGTACCAGGGGCCAAAGATATTCAAAAGAAGAGTTCCAACGGGCTATTCGAGATATTCAGGCAGGCGTTACAACAGCTTCCAGAGCAGCTCTACAGTACAACATACCAAAAAGTACTTTAAATGATCATTTAAAGGGACGAAGGGGTGTTAAAAGTACTAGTTACGGAAGATGTACAGATATACCGAAAAATGTTGAAGAGAAGATAGCAGAAGGACTACGAGTAATGGATAAATGGGGGTTTGGGCTCTCTCGTAGAGAAGTATTGGACAAGGTAGGGGAATTCGTTGAAAAAAGTAAAATTAAGACCCAGTTTAAAAATAATAGACCTGGTGCGGATTGGTTCATTAAATTTAGAAAGAGACATAAGCTTTCTCTTAAGAAACCTCAAGGGGTAGAAGTGGCAAGAAAAAATAAACAGTTAAATCCTTTCGCTATTCAAGGATATTTTATTCTCCTAGAAGAAACATTAAAAAAATTAAAGTTAGAAGGCAAGCCAGATCAGATCTGGAACCTAGATGAGACTTCTTTTGCTTCAGATCCATCGAAAACCAAAACAGTAGGTCCGATAGGAATACCTTCTACAAGAATGACGAGTGGTCCTGGACGGGAGAACACCACTGTACTCATGGCCTGTAGTGCTTCGGGGGCAAAATGCCCACCATTAATTATATATAAGGGCAAGAACATTTGGGATGAGTGGGTTGCACCAGATGAGTTCTCTTATCCTGGTACATCCTATGCGGCAACGAAGAAGGGGTGGATAGAGTCAGATGTGTTTTTAAATTATTTTAAAAAAACCTTCTTACCAAACATAGGACCACACCGACCAATCCTTCTCATATATGACGGACAAACAACCCATCTTTCCGTAGAGGTTATAGAGACAGCGATTGAAGAAAATATTACAATCTTAAAACTTCCACCCCATACAACACATATCTTACAACCCCTTGATCTTTCGGTATTTGCATCATTGAAAACTAGATGGGATGCAAGTTTAGTCAGTTGGCAACGAAAACATCCCGGCAAGAAAATTCCAAAAAAATCTTTTTCAACATTAATTGGTCAGATATGGAAAGAAACAACGGAATCTGTATTAATAAATGGCTTTCGAAAGGCAGGAATTGTTCCATTTAATAAAGAGATAATATCTGAAGATAAGTATGACCCGGCTGCTCTAAAGCGATGGAAGGAGCACTTAAAAAAATTGGCTGATACAACTAAAACAATATCCCCAGGAGCTGAATCCGAAGGATCTCAGACAACCCATCAAATTGAGGCCGCAAAAACCAAGACAATACAACAAATAGAAGCAGTGGCAGAAAACGGTTCAGTAAACATGCCGTCGACATCGTCGAGTAAGGAAGTATCGGTGATGACTGAAAATCAGGAAATTTCATTCGCAGAAATTTTGCTTTCGACAATGAGAGCCTCAGCCAACGATTTATTAGAAAGGAAGAAGCCTAAAAAAACAAGAGTTGGACCAGGGGCAGAGGTTATTACTGCATCTGAGGTATTAGAACGTTTAAAAGAAAAAGATAAGCCACCGACTGCAGCTAAAGGAAAACGTCGAAGCCAAGTTGAAGAAATAGACGAAAGTGCAGTAAAAGATGCGGATCCCCCTGCACCTGACGCAATAGAACATTTAAAACAAAAAAATACGTCGGGAACTAAAAGAAAACGTTGTAGTTCTGTTGAAGAAGACAGTGAAGAGGAAGATGTAAGTTCAAACGATTCAGTAGATTTAGAAGATAGTGATGAATCTGAGACTTTGGAAGACTTCTTTAATAACATTCGAGAAGAAGAACAAGATTTGAAAGATTTAGAGAGAAATATAAATGAAAAGGAAGTCAACGATTGGATTTTGGCTAGATTTCCCGGAAAAAAATCAGTAAAGCACTATGTAGGCCAAATAATTTCTATGAATGACATAGGGGAACCAACTGTGAAATTTGCTAGAAAATCAAATTATTTTAAAAAAAGTTCAGTGTTTAGGTTTCCTGTAATCGATGATATTTCTGAAGTTTCAAATAATGACATCGTTATCTTACTACCCAATCCTACCTTTGGACGGAGAGGCGAAATTATATTTCAAGTGTCTTTTCATTCATTTAATATTGAATAAGTAACTCATATTTACATTGAATAACTTATATTTACGTTAGAGATTAAATGTTAGTATCGGTTAACTTTTTTTTTCTTCTTGTTTCTTTCCCTAGCAAAGTTTATAACTTTAGAACAAGTTTATAATTTTAGAACCAATCAAGATTTTTAAAATCTGATCAAAACTGAAAAAATAGATATTTTAAGGAAAACGTTCTTGCCCCGTACTACATAAATATAAGCAGCTATGAAAGTATAGGAGGCTGGTACGCTCTTGCCCCGTTCATATGGGGCAAGTGCAAACTCATTACTAAAAAATTTCAAAAAATAAGAAATATTCCTTATAATTAGATTGACGTATTCAACTTTGTACAGTTGACGTAGAACACTTCAAATATACTGTAAAAAAATCAGCATTTAAATTTGGGAATGTTAGAAATTTATGTGCCCATTTAAAGTGATACTATTGATTTTTGGGGGTGCACTTACCCCGCCTGACCTTATATTAGTTTCTTACTTTTGGATTGTATACTTGTTTTTTATGCCCTATTTAGAACTTTTTTACTTAAATTTATTATATTTATGTCTGTATATATATATATATATATATATATATATATATATATATATATAATAAACATCACAGAAATTAGACAACCCCCCATTCTAGAAGCCAGGGCTTGTGCGGAAGAGGGTTACATATTGAAAAAACGCGGACACACAACCATTTCCTCTGATAGTGCCGGAGCCAGGATTCGAACCCGATGGTGCGATGTCCGTGTGATTAATCGCGATTGCCACCTCGCGCCTTAACCCACTCGGCTATTGACCAGATATAGATATGTGCATATATATTATATTACTTTGTACCCAACTCTGTAACAAGGATTTGCCTGTTGGATTTTGTAATTCCATAAATTAATAAATAAAATGTGCAATAAGTACAATCAAAATTATAGCGAAAAGAAAATATGAAAATACAGTTTTGTTGTAATTAAGTGAAAACAATGAAATATTTAGCTTGTCAATCATTTGTTGATTTACCGGTATTCTTATTGTGTCTTTAAAGATTGTTTAAAATTCTTGTTAATTTTGATGAAAGTGTCGCAAATTTATATAAGATATGAAAAGTGGATATATTAATTATATATGGGGATTATAGAAAAAATTCCAGTTAGGATTATCGATCTTTTAGATAGATAATACGTTTATTTAGCCCCTGGCTATACAATCCAAAATACATAGTATAATATCTGTTTTACATCAAAAACCATACATACACAAAACAAAAATAAAAACATATTTAAAATAAAAATAAAATGTAGACTATAATGTCGTCAGCAAAAAAGTGACATTTGCAATTTTTAAAGATAAAGACATATTATTAATATATATTACAAATAATAGGGGGCCAAGTATGCTCTATTATGGCACTACCATGTGTATAGGCAGCTCACTTGATAACACATTTTCACAGTTCATCCTTTTCCTTCTGTTTTTTTAAATAACATTCAAATCACTTCCATACTACACCATCAATTCCATACTTGCTTAGCTTATCTAATAAAATCTCTCTATCAATTGACTCAAATACCCTTTTCAAATCTAAAAATATTACTCCTGACATTCTTCCTTTGCCCTTAGCTTCCTTCCACTCATTAACAACATATTGTAATGCATATTCTTTCCTATTATTTGGGTTTTCTACCACATGTATTATTATCCTCTTCAAAACAAATCACCGAATCTACAAAATAATAGAATTATTGAAAAAAAAGCCTCTGCGCCCGTGACGTTTACGCCAAAGGAAAAGTCAGAGGTTATGTTTTGCAAATAATATAAATCGGAATAAACACAGAAATAATGTATTTAGCTGAAGTTTCGGAAAGTAATCTCTTTCCGTTTTCAAAGCTTTTTTTGGAAGAACTCTTATTTTGCTGTGTATGTCAAATACACAGCTTTAAGATTCTGTTTATGTTATTTCCATAGATACTTACTACTTACACAGAACATAGAACTGACGATATTTTCTTTTATATAATGTTGAGTTTGTTAAGTTCTTCTTTTAACATTGGTAGCCAGGTTGTACAAATATCTACAGAACAATTCGATACGCACTTATCTTCATTTAATAAGATTATTGCTGATTCCTTAAGAAAAGAAAAATTTATTATTATTTCTGTGTTTATTCCGATTTATATTATTTGCAAAACATAACCTCTGACTTTTCCTTTGGCATAAACGTCACGGGCGCAGAGGCTTTTTTTCCAATAATTCTATTATTTTGTAGATTCGGTGATTTGTTTTGAAGAGGATAATAATACATGTGGTAGAAAACCCAAATAATAGGAAAGAATATTCCAAGAATGCCACAAATAACTTTCAGACAATATATTGTAATGCACTTTCACAACTAAAATCTTCTCGAAAGCCAGACTGATATTCATTCAGTATTTTTTTCTCTATTAGAAAATCTAAGAATTGCAGATATACTACTCTCTCTAAGATTTTTTCAAAAGTTGGTAACATATTTATTTATAGGTCTACAGTTTTCAGCATTAATGGTTTTAAGTACTTTTCTAACAGGAATTATTGTCGACAATTGTAAAGAATTTGGTGCAATACCACGCTCTAATGAGCCATTAATTATATGAATTAATCGATCAGATAGAATGTCAAAATTATCTTTATAGGAAGCCATATCAATTTCATGCGAACTACTCTTGTTTGCTAGATCAACTACGATTGTTCTAATTCAGTTTTTGTCAAAGATTTTGCATTTTTGCTCCTCCTAACTCGACAAGTTCAGATTGATAGTTGTTGCTATGAGGATTATTATGCACTATGTCTAGATATGTAGAATTCATTACATTTTTCAGGCAATAATTTTGGGTTTTTACAACACGTTCCATTTTCAAATTGAATTTCTTTAAAAGGTTCGTCATGTTTACTCGATACTAAAGATTTCATAGACTGCCACATCTTCTTTGGGTCGTTCTTGCATCTACTTATGGATTTTTCTTGCCTGATTATCGTCACAGCATTGTTTCTACTAGTTTTATAGTTTAACCAATCATTTTGATTACCTATTACTTATTTTAAAATTTTTGTATTTCCTATCTCTATCCTTAATAATAGCCTCTAATACCATAGCATTGAACCACCCCTTATTTGTATTTCGAATTATGACCCCTTTTTTTGGACAAATATCTGATATTTCCAAGAGACTACCAGACTACCATACAAACAATCATATTTTTTATCTATATCAGGTTTCATATAGTCAACTTGTATATTATTTAATTTAATATTTAATAAATTATCATGTTATCGTTTACTTCCAAAAATACATTTCTTTGGTGCACTATAATCTAAAATATCTATTTTTATAATAAAAAGATCAGACGATATAATTGGCGTGTCTAAGACTTTAGCGACTAGATCAAAATTATTTGTAAATACTAAATATATTAGCTAGCGCCTTCTTCAAAAATGTGAAATGTGTTTATGTTCAACGATATCCTGAAAGACAATGTCCTGCGACAAATTATTTTAATCGTGTTGAAGATCAATCACGAAACAGTAAACCCAATTTTACATAAATAAAACTACAACTCTTTTAAATACCAATTTCACCCGGACTTGTAAGAAAATGATCACGAACCTAGGATGGACTATTGCAATTATTGGATTTTGGAGAATCACGTGCGTTCAAACACCGATTTTTTGGGATGAGTCTAAGTTCACAAATTTGGGGTTATTTAACTGACAAAAATACGAAAGATTGGTCATAAGAGAATCAAAATTGTTAAGGGAGGGTAATTATTAAGATCGATTCGGTTTCAATGCTTAGCTTGGAGTAATCGGCAATACAATAATAATATTTGACGGACCCTTGACTGGTGCCAGATACTTGGGATTCCTGCAAAATGCGATTGAGGACATTTTAGATGAATTATCTTTACTGTTACACGCGATTTGTGAAATTTTTGTTACAAAAAGGTAAGTAACTACAAGCTTTTACTGTCTTGTATGATATATTGGTAAAATTAGGTTTTAATCTGTTCTTTAAAATAAACCCTCACTAAAATAGACTATTAACCCTTTGTTGTGGACGTAATTTTTTTTGTTATTTAGCTACCACGTACAGAATATATTCCTATTGAAAATTGGATTTCCATATAAGAATGGATAAAGTTCACTTAAAATATGATTTAAAAAATTTTGTTAAATCATATCTTTGGTTCTTAGAAGCGTCCAGCTTGCAAACTAGTTTCTTCAAGGGGTTGAATTGAATTGTATAATAAAACGAATCGGTGGTTTTATAAAAAGTAGAAGAATTTTAATTTAGAACCTTTGTGAAGCATAATGACTAAACAGTTTTATAGGCCTACGGATAATAAATGAAGTTAATGGAAGCGTCATGGTGTACATTAACCTCAAGGGAAATTTTGTAGTAATTTCCAATAATTATATCGATAGGCAATTACCTTTCATACAAGTAATAATATTTTAATAGAGAAGAAATATTTTTGTAAATAAGGGAATTCATCCACTTATAAAGATATCAAATAAGATTGTTTAGATTAACGTGGTCTTGCGTGATTTATTTATTTATTTTTATTACAACCATCAGCCTGGACAGAAGTCCAATTATAACACAAGGATTTTACAAATATAAAAAATTTAAAAAATATTATGGCTAAACTAAACGAAATAACTGGCCAATAAAACGGGAAAATTTCGATGAAATAATTTAGAGCGGGCTGAAATTTTGATAACAGGCTTATTTTGTGGTACTTTTTAACATATCAAAAGTCCCCACCCGTAGACACCGGCGGAGGAGGGATAGGTAAAAAAAAATGATTTTTCGCAAAAAACTGAATTATCAGTATTAGTATCAATTTCGCGTGAACCGTTCATCGTATGAAGGTCAGTTGGAGCTCATTTTATAGATAATTTAATTCACTTCAAAAAACCTTTAGTGTCATTATGTCTAAAGCCAATCAAAAAATAGCTATTTGTCTAAATGCACTTGAAAATGACAATTTTTCATGTGTAGATTCAGTCGTTATCAAAACGATTTTGTACATACACCAACATAATCAAAATTTGATTATCTTTAACTTTCATTAGATATACTATATGCGTACAATCTATCGTTTTCGAGTTTTTATCGATTTTATCATGAAACAAATGTTTAAATGTTTAAAAATTCATTAATTCTTCCAATATTGATAGAATGGAAATAAAAAATAAAAGGAAATTGTTCGTAATCGAATTCTCTACAACTTTTATTTGAAACATTTTTGAGATTTTAGCGAAGAACGCGCGCGTTTCCGTTACGTCGTAAAACTGCCAAATATAAAAAAATACGAAGTTAAAAAAAAAACGAAATTGTGCGGATTTTTATTAACCATAATATTCATCTGTACATATTTTACAGTAAAATTGTTACTTTCCAAGTTTTTTGCGAAACCCGTTTTTTTTACCTATTTTCTATTGCAAAAAAATTAAAATTTTAAAAACAGCTGTTTTTTAAAATTTGCCATACCACGCGCAACAGGATCATGGTACAACTCCCTTTTTGCTTTAGTATTAAAGATAAACAATTGAAATTTGGAACATCCTATATACTTAATAAACGCCCGTTTTTGAAATGGAAATAATTTTTTTTCCACTTCCTGTTTCGCCGGCTAAAAGAAAATGAGAAAACACAATATATTTACTGAACAATTGTTCAAAATCCCAAAGAACACCTAGATGTCGAAAAAATATATAAAATATGTCAGAAAGGCCATCTAAAGAGGATCATAATCATGTAGGATCAAGTAGGATACTTTTATAGCATCTAAATTACCTAATTAGACATATTTTTGATGTATTCCATACATGTCTTAAGAACATATTTTTTACCCCTAACACGTACTTGATTTTTTTTGTATTTAGAAAAAAATGGTTTTTTTTTGTTGAAAGGCTTAAAATATCGTCGAGATTATAAATTTGAGAAAAAAAAAATCTGTCCGTCGGTCTGTCCGCCTTTTTTTTGTGCCCACGTTTACTCTGGAACCATTTATGATATTAACTTGAAGTATGGTACACTTATGTATTATAATGAGATCTAGAATTAGATTATATTTTGATCTAATTCCGTTGAAGGGTTCGGGGGTAAATTAGGTAAATAAGGGTAAATAGGCAAAGCAAGCAGGTAAGAGTTCATAAAATTGCAATTTAGAGCATGGACGAAAAGTCAAGGTCTCAAAATTTTGTTAGCATCAGTCACCTCCCACTATTATGAAAGGGAGTAAAAAAAATTAAAATGTGATTTAGTGTGTATACGTAAGAATGAAACCGCTCAAAAAAATTTTTTGGCGTTAGCCACCCTCTCTACCACCCCCACTCCATTATTAAAGGGAGTAAAAAAATTAAATTGGGATTTAGTGTGTATACGAGAACCACGGGGCTCTAAAATTTATTTTGGCGTTAGCCACTCCCTGCCCTTGGTTCTCGTACACACACTAAATCCCAATTTAATTTTTTACTCCTTTAATAATAGGGCGGGGGTTGCAATGGAGGTGATAGAGGGGATGGTTAATGCCAAAAAAAATTTAGAGTCCCTTGGTTCTCGTATACACTAAATCCCAATTTAATTTTTACTCCCTCTAATAATAGGGTGGGGATGGCAATGTAGGTGGTAGAGGGGGTAGCTAAAGCAAAAAAATTTTTTGAGACGTTTCGTTCTTGTAAACACACTAAATCACATTTTATTTTTTTTTGCTCCCTTTCATAACAGTGTGGGGGCGGCATTGGAGGGTGGTTGATGCCAAAAAAATTTTGAAATCTTGACTTTTCGTATATGCAATAAATTGCAATTTTATGGACTCTTACCTTCTTGTTTTGCCTATTTACCCGATTTGCCCCCGAACTCTTCAATGGAATTAGATCAAAATAATCTAATCTAGTTCCAGATCTCGTTATAATACATAAGTGTATCAAATTTGAAGTCAATATCATAAACGGCTCCCGAGTAAATGTGTGCACAAAAAAGTTACAGGCAGACAGACCGACAGATAGAATGGTTTTTTCGCTCAAATTGAAAATGCCGACCTTTCATGATATTTTAAGCCTATTTCAACAAAAAAAAACGTTTTTGCGTTACTATATTTCCACTGGAAGTAAAATAACCCCTAATTCTTAAAACCTTTCAAAACCAGCTTAAAAACCGCTGCCCAAGGAATCACTACTTCCACATCCAGATTTTGAGTCCAAGTCTTTTTTTTTTTTTTTGTACATTTATTTAACGTCGGCCTATTTCCGCTACTGAGGCCTAACACCGACGCCTGTAGACGAGCTACCCCCAACCAGAAATTTTTGCCGAACCTCTTCCCTTAAGAAGAGTAGGGATCTTTTACTTGCCTAACATTTAATAGACAAGGGACCGACGGCTTTACATCCCCTCCGAAGGATGGTATATCCCCTATACAACCCTCGCCTAAGGTTGTATAGCTTCCGCGCATACACTGATATACAAGCCGCTGGAAGATGTGTGAGGCGAGGACGCGGTCTTCGTTGGAACGGTCACCCATTCCAAGTACTAACCGCGCCTTACGTTGCTTTACATCGCATATCGAAGTATGTACATAGTAAAGACGCATCCACGCTCGCCCCGAGTCCAAGTCTTATACACACTAAATCCTAATGTAATATTTTACTCCCTTTAATAATAGAGTGGTGTGGCAATGGGGGTGGTAGAGGAGGTGGCTAATGTCAAAATATTTTTATAGACCCTTGGTTCTCGTATACAGACTAAATCCCAATTTATTTTTTTATTCCCTTAAGCAATAGGGTAGGGGTGGCAATGGGGGTGGTAGAGAGGGTAGCTAATGCAAAAATAAATTTTAGAGGCCCTTGATTCTCGTACACACACTAAATCCCAATTTAATTTTTTACTCCCTTTAATAATAGGGCGGGGATGGCAATGGAGGTGGTAGAGGGGGCGGCTAATGCCAAAAAAAATAAAGTTCCTTGGTTCTCGTATATACACTAAATGCCAATTTAATTTTTACTTCCTTAATAGGGTGGGGGTGGTAGAGGGGGGTAACTAACGCCAAAAAAATTTTTTGAGACGTTTCGTTCTTGTATACACACTAAATCACATTTTAATTTTTTTTATACCCTTTCATAATAGTATGCGGGTGGTATTGGGGGTGGTGGTGGGGGATTACTGATGCCGAAAAAAATGTTGAGACCTTGACTTTTCGTACATACCCTAAATTGCGATTTTATGAACTCTTACCTTCTTGCTTTGCTTATTTACCCTTATTTAGCCCATTTACCTCCGAACCCGTCAACGGAATTAGATCAAAACAAAATTTAATTCCAGATCTTGTTATAATACATAAGTGTACCAAATTTCAAGTCAATATCATGAACGGTTCCAGAGTAAACGTGCGCACAAAAAAAGTTACAGACAGACAGAAAATTTGTTTCGTTCAAATTTAAAATCTCGACGTTTCATGATATTTTAAGCCTATTTCAACAAAAAAATATATATACTTTTTGCGTTACTATGCTACCACTGGACATGGAAGTAATAATATGGTAAGCAAATTATATCATATCTCCGACGATTGATAATTCTTTGTTGTAAATTCTGAAATTAACAAAATAACGCAATAAATTACCTATCCACCAAATCCATTAGAGGAAACAATCGCGCCCTTTATGGCACCGCTTTGAATTCGAGGCAGCATATGTCAGTCACCGCTGTTCTTTTGTTAAACTACAGGCTTCATAAAAACAAGTGAGGTCCATTGTTCGTTGCGTCACTTGTTCTATGTGCAACAGGTAGCGTCTATTAGATAATACACAATATTCAAGTTTCAAGTGTTTTGACGTTGGTTTTAGGTCGACACGCAGGGCACACTGCATCTCTGAAATCGAAATAATACAAAGCGGTGACGAATTGAGGCAACGCCAGCAGTAACCGATACGAGGTAAATCCTATTCATCTCAGGTCGGTCCTATACTTTTGGAGGAATTTTTATTATTTTCACTTCCTTCGTATTCAAGGAAAGTATTGTATTCGTGAGTAAATCACACTCAAAGTGAGGTGGTAAGTGTGATTTAATGTGTATCAAAAAATTTTTTTGGCGTTAGCTAGTTTGTTTGTTTAGGTCAAATCTTGCAATGAAAATTTTGATTACTTCTAATTAAGCTAGGGCTTTGAAATTTTGCACATGAGTATAAGTCCGATGACAATACACTTTAACATTTTCATATAAGAAAAAAACAAGATGGCGGCTTCAAGATGGCAGACGACTTTACCGCTTATGATCCGATTCGACTCAAAATCGATATCTGGGAGTTTTTGAGTTCGCCAATTACGAATTCTTGGTGAAAATTCAGAAATTCAAATTGGCGGCACCAATATGGCGGACGACTTTTGTCATTTATGGTTCAAATCGATCAAAATCGATATCTGGGGGTTTTCGGGTTCGCCGATTACGAATTTCTAGTCAAAAATTCAGTTCAAGATGGCGGCTGCAAGATGGCGGCTGCAAGATGGCGGATGACTTTATCATTTATGATCCGATTCGATTCAAAATCGATACCTGAGGGTTTTCGAGATCGCCAATTATGAGTTCTTGGTCAAAATTCAGAAATTCAAAATGGGGGCGCCAATATGGCTGACGACCTTTGTCATTTAGATCCAAATCGATCAAAATCGATATCTAGGGGATTTTAGGGTCACGGATTACGAATTTCTAGGCAAATGTTTAGTTCAAGATGGCGGACGACTTTACCGTTTATGATCCGATTCGTCTCAAAATCGATATCTGGAGATTACAACATATCAAAAGACTAAAAAGTAAAAAATAAAATTATATAAAAAAATACTTAAAAAAAAGCTTTGATGCTCTAAAACGTAGAAAATAAACTTTGAAGTAAATCAAGCCCACCGTTTTGTTACATTATATAATTTTTTTTATGATATAAAAGCTTGTCGCGAGTAATCTCCTTTACACAAGAAAATCTCGCGACAAGCTTTTATATCATAAAAAAATTATATAATGTAACAAAATGATGGGTTTGATTTACTTCAAAGTTTATTTTCTACATTTTAGAGCATTTAAATAAATTTTTTTTAAAATATTTTTTTATATAGTTTTATTACTTGCTTTTCTTCAACTCACAATGTAGTATTTGTCTTCAAATCTTGCATCCGGGGGGTAAACCACCCTGCGACCCACAGCGTCCCCACCCTCAATCTAACGTAAATATATAATGTTATCTTTGGAAATCTACATTAACCTATTAATTAAACTTAGGCCATGTATGATAATAATTTAATTAAAATATGGCCAAAAAGTAGAAAATAAAAAAGTTAAAAATTTATTTAAAACTTGCTTCTCTGTAAAAAGTCGTAGTAAAAAGTAAAAAAAATAAAAAATAAAAATGTATAACTGCAGGTAAAGCAAGGGGTGCGCACTTTGTATGATTGTATGAAAGGGGTGGAATCATTGTACTGTCGTGGGCAGAAAAAATAGGACAACTTTTTTTCCTAATGTAAATCTGTCTCTATTTGAATATGTAGTGAGTAGACGAAATAAAATAGATATCACTTTTAATTTATTTTTTATTTTAATGCTGTAGTTATTGCTATAGTAAATGATGGATGGTTAATGAGACAAATTGCACTGCGTTATAACATTAACAAAAATTTGGTGTGTAACATTTTAAGAAAGTGGAGAATAAACGGTACGATTAGAAGAAATCCTGGATCAAAAGACAAAGGATATCCTACTTAACAAGAAACTAACTATTAATATTTCTTTATTGCACCATTTCTATTTATAACTTCTATTTGGCATAGAATTGAATACCCTTATACAATAATCATTAGTAATAATATTTTTCCATGCATTATTTACTATTTTCAGTAATTCTTCGGCATTCCGTGGTCTCACATTTCGTTTTTGGATACTTCTTACGACTAGTCCCCATACTTCTTCCACAGGGTTAAGATCTGGACTATGACAATTGACTGGGTCAGTTAAGAATATTATATTGTTATCTTGAACAATTGCCTTGTTGGAATATGAACTCATTATTAGGAAATAATTGTGACACAGAAGGGAGCATAATATTGTCTAAAATCCTAATATACGTTTCACTGTTAAATCGTTCCTCAATATGCCACAAAACACCAGGACCACGTGCCGATATCCAAGCCCACATAATGACAGAAAATCTACCGCTTTTATCATTGTTAGATATGTATTTCTCATCGAATCGAGTATTCGGAGGGCGGTAAACACGAATACGACCGCTGTGTGTTGACTAGAAAGTTTTTTCGTCTGTAAAGATTACATTGTTCCAAAAATGTACATCATGCACTAAAAATTCAAGCGCAAATCCTACTCGAGCTTCTTTGTGTTCAGCTTTAAGTAAGTATTTCTGTGCTGCTGCATGACAGCGTAGCTCCGATTCTCTTACTCGCCGGCGACCAGTACTACTCGATCCAGGAAAATTCGTTTCTTCAGCAGCCTGAATAACTGAGTAAAATGGATTTTCTACTAAAGCGTTTACCAATTGCAAATCTTGTTGTTGAGTTCTTATCCTTCGTCGCCCTGATCCAGGATTTCTACTAATCGTACCGTTTATTCTCCACTTTCTTAAAATGTTACACGCCGAATTTTTGTCAATATTATAATGCAGTGCAATTTGTCTCATTGATCATCCATCTTCTGCTTTAGCAATAACTCCAAATTTAACTAAATTGCTTATATGAGGCATATTGGTTTTTTGCACACTTGCAAAATAAATTATGACAACTAACTGACAATGTCACAAAAATTAAAGTTAGATGTACACAACTAGATTTTAGCAAAATACCGTTATAAGGCTTGTCCTATTTTTGTTTGCTTACGACTGTACACAATTGCCTTCAATCATGTGTACATAAAGATGATACATATACTTATATATAAAGTGCGTTCGCCTTGTTTTTCCTACAGTCGTACATTATTATTTTATATTTTTTACTTTTTAGTACGACTTTTTACAGAAAAGCAAGTTTTTAAAAAGCTTTTTTTTTAGTCTAACCACACTCCACTATACCTGTAGCTATAATTTTAAATTTTATCATTTTATCAAATTTTGAGTACAAAGTAACATATCGAAAATTATTGAAACTACGTAACTGACTTTTTCTAGGCATTAATTTATGAGCAGAGCACCCACAGTATATTCATATAACACAAAACAATTTCCACGTATCCTATCTAACTTATAATTAAAAGCAGATTAAAAGGTTATTTAAAAGTATAAATTGCACATTTAGATATATCCTAGTAGCAGTGAGTAACATTAAAATATTTGTCATAATGAAATAGGACATTAATAAATCCATCAATAAGTTATTTTAAGTGTCTGTCAATTTGGGAGACGGATGGACAATTCTACGGCGACTTTAAAGTTGTGCATTTGGTCGGAAATAACTCAACCTCAACATTATTTTGCAAAAAAGTGAACTATTATCGCTAGAACGATGGACAAAATTTGCGTATAAGATTCACCGTTCCCCGCAATTTTGTAATTCATTCACAAGGAACTATATTATCAGTATTAAGGGGCGCAAATGCTTTACTGTCGTAAGCAAATAGTGTCTTCGTGTTAGGACAAACAAGGAATAATATACAGGGTGGGGCAATAGTGCGTCGGACCTCGATATCTCGAGTTCTACGATAGCTAGAAATTTTTTAAAAAATTGCAAGTAAACGAGGTAAAAAAAAGTCTATAACTGGAAATTATTTTCGAACATACAGAGCGATCCAAGACGAAAGTACAAGACCAAGTGCCTGTTTTTAAATGGAATGCTATAATGTATATCGGTACATTTTTTGAAGCCTCTTTCTAGGCTCTATTCATTCCTACATTAGCATTGAATATCTCCCAATCACTTGGACCTAATGAATTTTTTTGTTCAAACAATGCAATCTGCAGATGGATATTAAAAAAATCACCACAGTCACAATTATGGGTTTTAAGAAAAACTTATGTGAACACCAGTTACGAGACATCTAATTAATGTTTTTGAATTACTTTCATTTCATAAAAATGTACAGGGTGGCCAAAAATTATTTTTCAATTTTTTTATTATTATTAGCCGTTACTCGAGTCCGAGTATAGAAATGTTACAGTCGATAAATTGCGTACAATAAAAAACAAGTAAAAGATGTAGTCTATTGTAATTCCCATTCATCTACGGTGCACACGACTATGGCTATAGAGGCCAATTCGGGAGAGCACATGTCGACCGCAATCAGGACAAACATAGACCTGGTTAGGTCTTGGATTCGGCCTTCTTGCAGCAACATTTCCTTGATAGCTGGCCACAACCCCTCGCCATTCGGTTCTGTCCGCTGCAAGTTGTTCCCATTGCTCGTCTGCAATACCGCAGGATTTTAAATTTTCATGGAGAGCGTCTTTGAACCTCTTTCGTTGACCGCCACGCTTTCTTCTACCGCTTAGCAATTCACCATAAAGTGTACATTTAGGAAGGCGGTTATCATGCATACGATGAACGTGACCTGCCCATCTTAGGCGTGCTCTTGAAATAAGCACTTCAATCGGAAGGCTGTTTGCTCTCCTGAGCACTTCCACGTTTGATATGTGATGGAACCAACGGATTTTCATCATACTTCTGAGGTGCCTTTGCTGAAAACGTTCTAATTCTTTCACATGACGACGGTAAGTGACCCAGCTTTCACATCCATATAGCAGTGTTGGAATGACAACTGCTCTGTAGACAGCCATTTTCGTTGACAAAGCAAGGTCGTGGTTGTCAAATACTCTCTCTCTAAGTCCCCAGAATGCTCTAGATGCAGCGTTAATTCTATTGCGAATCTCGCTGTCCATGTTTGCTTTGTCATTAACAACGTTGCCTAAGTAATTGAACTGATCCACCACTTCAAGAGAATTTCCGTTAAGTGTAATGTCTATTTGGTTCACTTGATGAGGAGTTGACATAATCTTAGTCTTTCCAATGTTGATTTTAAGTCCCAAAGAATCATAGCTTTGGGCATACACATCTAAAAGTTCTTGAAGCTCTTCCGGCGTAGAGGCTAAAAGTGCACAGTCATCCGCATACTGGAGATCACAAATGAATCGTGTGCGTGTCTTCGTGAAAGCTCTAAAGCGCCCTATGTTAAAAAGACCGCCATCAAAACGGTATCTGAGACCTATTCCTCTGACTGTCAGTTTGTTGTCAACAATAATTGTTAGAGCAGTGGTAAACAAATTAAAGAGTAGGGGTGCCAGGACACATCCCTGCCTAACTCCAGTGAGGGTTTGGAAAGGTTCGGTTGCCTCATTATTATACATAACCTGGGCGTTGTTGTTTGTATGTAGACTGCGACATACTTCCACAAATTTTCTAGGGATACCTAAGCGGAACATAATTTTCCAGAGCACTTCCCTGTCCACCGAGTCAAACGCCTTGGTTAAATCAATGAAGGCCATGTGAATTTCTCCTTGATGTTCGAGTGCTTTTTCTTGAAGCTGTTTAAGTGTGAAGATTAAATCCGATGTGCCTCGGTTTGGTCTAAAGCCACTCTGTGTTTCAGGAAGTAACTTTTCCATAACAGGTGTTAGCCTATTTGCCATCGCTTTAGTGAGTATCTTCCCTCCAACAGCCAGGAGAGCTATACCCCTGTAATTTCCACAGTCCGCAGCGCTCCCTTTGTTTTTGAAGAGGTTGATTAAAAGTGTATCACGAAACTCCTGCGGAGCTTGACCACTTTCCCACACGATATCAAACAGTTTTTTGAGGTAGGGTATGAGCTCTGACGACACAGCTTTAAAGATCTCAGCTGGGAGTGAGTCGGCGCCGGGAGATTTGTTATTTTTTAGCTGCCCAATGGCGGTTAAGATCTCTTCCGTTGTTAGTGGTTTATCTAAGTCTTCGAAGGTGTCATATTGAGGGATAAGATTTATAATATCGTGATCGGCTTGACTTTGCTGGTTAAGAATGCTAGAGTAGTGTTCTTTCCATCGGGCTCTTATTTCCTGGTCTTCTTTGAGGAGATTTTCATTTAAATCTTTAATAGGGCACATATTTTTCCGACTGGGGCCGTACACTGCTTTTACTCCTTGAAAGAAATTCCTGTAGTCGTGTGAATCGGCGTACCTTTGAATTTCTCTGGCCTTGCTTGCCCACCACTCGTTCTTTATTCTTCTGATTTCGCGTTGCGTTTCATACTTAGATTGGGTAAAAGCTTCTGCTTTTGATGAGTCGTTGGGGTGGTTGATAGCGTTTTGGAAGGCAGTATGTTTGCGGTCAAGAAGTTCTTGTATAAAAGCTTCATTATCATTGAACCAGTCCTCCTGTTTTTTACTTGCTGCAGTGCCAAGAATTTCCTCACTCGCACTTTTTAAACTGTCTTTAATTTGTGTCCAGGTAGCAGCGACAGAATTGGTTTCTTCTAGTGCACTCAAATTCTCTTGAACTTTTTGCTTTAGCTGTTCGACGGTTTGTTGGTCACGCAATTTACTAATACAGAGACGGAGTCTGCGTTTTACTTGAGTTCTTCGGTGTTTGGGTCTCATAACAATTTTCATTTTAGAGACAACAGGACGATGATCGGTCCAACATTCGCTATCAATGCGCGCCTTTGTAATTTGGACGTCCTTGAGATGCTTCCTACGTACGATAACATAGTCCAGTAGATGCCAGTGACCTGATCTGGGGTGACGCCAGGTGCCTTTAAATTTATCCTTTTGTCGGAAAATGGTGTTTGTTATAACTAGATCATGTTCGGCGCATTTAGTTAGGAGTAATTGACCGTTAGCGTTCATGTTGCCCAAACCGTTCTTGCCTATGATGCCTGGCCAGGTGTCTGCATCTCTCCCTACTCTAGCGTTAAAATCGCCAAGAATAACGAGTCGTTCCGTTTTAGGTATTCTACAGAGGGTTTCTTCCAGCTGTTGATAGAAGCTTTCCTTGGTTTCGTGACTTGCATCCAGAGTGGGAGCGTAGGCGCTTATTAGATTTACCGCGTTGCCATCTGATAGCTCATAACGTAGCAACATTAGACGCTCGGATAGGCCTTGTGGTACTTGTGTTAAGTTGGATACAAGTTGATTCCGAACGGCAAATCCTACTCCATGTTGTCTTCTTGAATTGGTGGGAAGACCTTTCCAATAGAAGGTGTAGTACTTTTCTGTGAGAGAGCCTTCCTCCAAAAATCGAGTTTCGCTGAGAGCTGCAACGTCAACATTGAGTCGGTGAAGTTCTCTATCTATTAGAGCAGTTCTTCTTTCAGGCCGATGGGTGCGAGTGCTGTCGTTCAAAGTACGAACATTCCAAGCGCCGTAGATGAAAGAATTAGTTTTGTTGGATTTAACTTGTCGGTGTTTTTCGACATTCGATGAGGTGTCCCTGTGGGCACCCTCCCCCGGAGATCCGATCGGGAGGGTATTTTACCTCCGGATGATTTTGTCCCACTTGAACGCTCCATCATTTTTTAAAAGCCTTAATCGACTGAAAACGAAGCTGCATTTGAAGTTTTAGCTGGAGCAGGTATGCAACTGACCAGCTCGGTTGCGGAAGGCGAGTGGTGTGGTCCCATGGCACAGAAGGAGACTGCGACGATGGGGTAACCAAACGATTCCAAAAGCAACCTTTGTGTGCGGTGGGTTATTTTTATCGCACTCTTCGTGAGAAGGTGGATGTGCTCACGGCAAAAGGTAAGGGTTATTCCGCCCTTACTCGGTCGTTAGAGCCTCGTTAGTGAAAACAGGGTGCACCAAGTTCAAATTGAACTCATCGCGAAGGTGAGGTTAACAATTGAGTAGGAGAGGCTATAACTTGCGCTTCACTACCCCATTACATTTCAATTAAGAGCATTTTAAATTGAATTTTTTCAATTTGTTCAAATGGAACACCCTGTATATTTTTCGACGACATGATGTAGAAATGAAAAATGAACATTTTTTGTAAGTACTTCCCTATGGCTAACTGCAACCGTTTTAGTTTTATAAATAAATAAGTGCCAAATTCAAAAATATACAAAAAAGAGGTTCTCTCAAATAATTCTTTAGAAAAATTTATAATAGGTGTTCGACTTGTTGCCCATTTTAATTGACATACGTCTTTATGCAATTTTGAAATGAGGCTATTTAGTGGGACCATTTCTTCCAATCCATTGAAATGGGTAAATAGTATTTAACCGGTCCTTTACTGTAATGTTTTTTTGTACATTTTTTTGCTGTTTTCGTTATTCGACAAGCAATAAAACCTCAGTTTGGTATAAATTGTCGTGTACAAAGAAGCATTTATCACACTTATCGGCCGTTACAATTTGTATTGAATTTAAAATATTTGGAATTTTACAATATAAATTTTAATAAAGCGGAACTTGTAGACATGACTTTTGTTTTGGGCGAGTCAGACAAAAATTGTTTACTTGCCAATAGAATTTATCACCAACGTTATCCTAAAAGAAGGCTTCCTGATGTTAGCAGCTTCCAAAACCTTCCCGATAGATATCTGGGTACTGGAAATGTTGAATATAAAAAAAGTGAAAGAATAAAAAGTTTTGTGAACGAAGAGAATGAGTTTTCTGTGGTGCTGGCAACGGTTGAGTATCCCCATGTTAGTCAAAGAGAAGTGAGCTCATTAGTAGGAATAAGTAGACGGTTTGTGGGTCGAATCTTAAAAACAAATAAGTTGCATGCATATCATATTCAAATGCACCAGGAGTTATCTGATGACGATTTTCAATAGCGCCTACAACTTTGTAATTGGGTCAGAGGTAAAATGCAACATGATGTCAACTTCTTCAGTACTGTTTTATTCAGTGATGAGGCAACTATTCATAAAAATGGATTTGTTAATAGGCACAATTTCCATTATTATGCTTCGGAAAATCCTCACTTTTTTATGCAAGTTGATAACCAACACAGATGGTCTAGGGAAGTACTTACAAAAAAAAAGTTGATTTTTCATTTCTACATCACATCGTCGAAAAATATACAGGGTGTTCCATTTGAAAAAAATTGAGAAAATTCAATTTATTTCAACAAAAAAATTTATGACATCCAAGTGGTTGGGAGATATTCAAGGAAAGGAAAGAGGTTTTAAAAAATGTACTGATATACCTACATAGCATTTCATTTTAAAAAAAAGCACTTGGTCCTGTCGAAAATAATTTCCAGTAATAGAACTTTTTATCTAGTGTACTTGCAATTTTGTAAAAAATTTCTAGCTATAGTAGAACTCCAGATATCGAGGTCCGGCGCACTATTTCCCCACCCTGTATAATTGCATTAAAATAAATGTATAATAAAATTCAAATGGCTTCAGATATCAACTAAAGGTGTAAATGAAGTCAGTACCTAACTATTTTCAAATGTTTATCTAAAAAATTATGCTGGTTATCATAACCACACATTATAACAGGTCTGGGCAATTCAAATAGATTATTTATTTTTAAAATATTGAATTGAATTTCCTTATTGGATATCTAACAAATTCCTGTGTCAATCTCGTAGTCTTTTTCAACATGTTTCTGTATTGTCTTTTCACTTCTGGTAATTGAAAATTAAAAATTTATAATATTATTAGTTAAACTGTTAAACAAATAAAAGTATATTTACCACATATTTATATAGTAACATTGGAAACTCACCAATTAGTTATTACTTATGTGTATTTTGGTTTCTTATATTATATTCTTTGAAAATATCTGGAAAAATAATCATCTTAGCGAAATATGGCAATAGGCCTTTTTTATGTATGAAATATCCGTTAATTTGAAATTTCCAATAAGAATTAACTGAGAGTCAGCGTTTTGAATTTATTGTCTTCTCTCACCATTTTGAAAAAATAAAATTTTTTGGCTATACATTTACAATTTATGCAAAAAATATGAATCTGGCGTGAAAAGTACTCTGCACAAAGTTGAAAGCCTAATCGATTGTCTTTAATTTGAGTCTAGTAATGTCCCTTCATGACAGACATTAGCTGAGATATGCTGAAGAGTTCCCATCAAGAGGTAGGAATATATTCTTTCAATTCAATGTTGTGGTTTATAATGTATTCAATGTAAAAAATGAGTAGTCACATTTTTGTTGCTTTCTTCATAAAGGATATGTTCAGTTTAGTTTTCAGTAAAAAAAAATATGTACAAAATATCATATTTTTTATGCAAAATCAGTGCGCATATTCTTTCCTATTATTTGGGTTTTCTACCACATGTACTATTATCCTCTTCAAAACAAATCACCGAATCTACAAAATAATAGAATTATTGGAAAAAAGAGCCTCTGCGCCCGTGACGTTTACGCCAAAGGAAAAGTCAGAGGTTATGTTTTGCAAATAATATAAATCGGAATAAACACAAAAATAATGTATTTTGCTGACGTTTCGGAAAGTAATCTCTTTCCGTTTTCAAAGCTATTTTTTTGAAGAACTCTTATTTGCGCCTTCCATAATTTGTCACAAATAATCATTTTATACAAATGAAATGTCCAACTCCTCATTGCACACTAGAGTTTAATACACTACTTTTCAAATGATGCCCGCTATGCTTTATCTCAATTACAGCACTAGAAATAAGAATAATCAATTGAATATACCTAATCGAAATTTTATGATTTTCGCAAAAATATTTTCTTTTTTTTTGAAATAATGTACTATATTCACTTAAACTACGATATTTCAGCTATAAAGGATTTTTTTCAACTCACTCGTACTTCGTACTCTGAGAAATGCCAATTTGAAATTGGCCTATTTTTTCAACAATCTTCAAAAAACGACAAATTTATATTTTAAGTACTATAAATTTTTCGTAAAGTAGTGATTTTAGAGAAAAGCATCAAAATAAATGAAAAGTGGTAAAATTACCTCTAATTCAAAATACCCATGACACAAATAACAATGAAAAATTGTTGTTCTCTAAATAAAAAATTACGCAAATAACCCTTTCCTGTCCAGCTGTCCTCTATGTGCCAAAAACGGTTTTTAATTTCTATCTAAAAATAACGTAATCGGAAAAAGACGAAATTTGGCACATCTCGGTTACTCATCAAAAGGCATCTAACGAAATTATTTCATCAACCTAGCATGTACACAAAGGGGTGAAATTAACTACCCCTCTTGAAATTTTGTAAATATCTTTCTGCCTGCTATTTTTTCAGTTAAAAAAAAAATAAGTAAACATTATGATCAATAAAAAGCGATGAGCACCATTATATTAGTGTAAAATACTAAAAGTACGCTGGTGTCAAATTATAATTTGACAATATTACGTACTGATATGATCATTTGGTGCTTATAAATTGCACGAGACAATACAAATTAAAGACGAAAGTACGATGGCTCTGAAGGGCCACAGCAAAAAATAAAAAAGTAGAAATTTCTACTTTAAAGCTAGAAATTTCTACTTTTAAAGTAGAAGTTTCTACTTTTCAGAGTAGACATTTCTAGTTTAAAGTAGAAATTTCTACTTTTAAATTAGCAATTTCTACTTTAAGATTACAATTTCTCTTGTGGTGGTAAACGACTTCTCTTGTGGTGTAAGGTTGATCGATCATAAGTAGATAAGTAGATTTAGAATAGTTAGTAATATCTAATGGATGTGACGAATGTTAATAAATTTCAGATGCAACTATACAACAAGATATTAAACAAAAAATATCTAATTTTTACTTTTTACGTCAAACTTTTGTGCCGTTTTTTATACTACATTGCAATTTTAAGTGTCGTTTTACACATTGTTCTGTTTTATTTATTTTAGTATAATTTCGAAAAATGTTTTAGTAAACCTAAACATTTAAAGTCAGTATTTATATCTTTACAAAACGGTAACCTACATTTTAAAAGGATAGTTCAAATCGGCTATATTTATGGGCATCAAAATCAATTTATTAAATGTAGATTCTGCGGGAACTAAATATTTTAATAATTTACTATTCTGATATGTCATATAACTAGAAATTTTACTAGATTACTGAAAACTTCTAGTATCTGATTGATGTTGCTGTAAAAAGCTGTGGTATGTGGATACGCACTGTATAAAAGATCATATGTTTGTATTATGTGAGGAGGAAAAAGTAAGCCCAGATATAATTTATTATAGGAATTACATGTTTTTAACATAAGTGCCGTTACGTATGATGTCATCTATAACACTTTTTGGGGAGATACACTTAATTTAGAAAATTTCAACTCAAAGTTAAAATAGGTCTTTCGTCGGTAATTGGATAAAAAAATATATTTTAAACAATGAAACTCATAGCATATCAAAAAAAAAATTCATAGACTAAGTTTTGCTACTGGATATATATTTATGTTTTATGTTAAACTGATAACGATGATATTATGTCTGATTTTAATGACTGATAACTTTTCACCTCATTAGTTCTGTGAAAAACAATAAAGATTTTCAAAACGTCGACTCTAAAAATAAGGTTTGCTTTTTGTCCAATTACCGACGAAAAGCCTACTCAACATTCATTTTGTGCGGATACGAAACTTATGTACTAAAAATTAAAATATTTTGATAGTAATATATATCTCTTTTAATTGTAATGCACCCATTATGTCCTCTTGGCAAAAAACGTAAATACTGTCCTTATGTAAGATATAATTTTAAGCAAACGATTAAAGAAGAAACAAAGATCACAAAAATATTATCCCCAGTTTTTATCATCAATCTCCCAAGATACTTACCATTGTCGTATTCATCTTTATGCAGATGAGAGATTGAGATATACTTTTATTCTCACTAAATAATTGGATAAAACCATAAAATATATAAATGTTGACATACTGAAATTTAGGGGTCATAGTAGATGGATTTTTGTCCTTCAATGACCACATTGATGGATTTGAATCTGAATGATTTCAAATTATGGTCAATTATGATTATTTTTAAACTTGAAGTTCCAAAATCTATCACTGGTATATTCGATCATAAAATTGAGTTCATCTGAGCTCTAAAATCGGTATAACTATCATGTATGATAGGGATAACTCTAATTTAGAGCTGCAGGTATGGGCTATTGATCTTCGATTTATCCCCTTTGATTCGTTAAAAGTTATTTTTCGAGGATTTTCTGTTAACGAATCTGCGCGCCAGTGCAGAATCTCAAAAATTTTGTTAAATCCTCATCGCATTCATGTATGATTTTTTTAATAATTGTTAATATTTTCGATTATTCTAAATCGAGATGTTCATCAAAAATTATGTTATTTAAAATGTTTCCTGGCGTCGCTTCTCTTTTCGAATAAATTTCATAAGGTATAAAATTTCTTAGAGTAGTTTCCCAGCAGTCAATTATAGTTATAATTACTTAAAAAACGAAGAACATATAAAGCATGACGGCAAATAACACTAGAAGACATTTCTGTCTTGAAAATTGAATAATTGGAAAGTAGAAATTTCTATTTTAAAACTAGTTCTACTTTTGAAAGTAGACATTTTTACCTTAAACCTAGAAATATCTACTTTGAAAAGTAGAAAGTTCTAATTCAAAACAACTTTTTTAATTTTTTGCTCTGGGCCTTCAGAGCCATCGTACGAAAGTATTGAAAAGCAAATTTATTAGTAGACTAAAAAAAGCACACAAAATACACAAAAGATGAATTTAAACAGTAAAAAAAATTAAACATTAATACAACAATTGTTGTTTTTAGATATTAAAGCATTTGTTCAAAATGACGACCTCCTACTTGAATACACGTTTGCAACCGTTTCCTAAAACTGCCATACAAGTTATTTAAAAGATGTGGTGAGTTTCGAACTTCATTGGTAGCATTAAAAGTTCTCTCTTAAAACTTCAACGTTAGGGAGTGGCACCAAAAGTAAAAGTTCAATGGATTCACATCTGGAGTCAGGTCTTTTTGTAAAAAGTTTAAATAAACTAGACCATTTAATCTGTTTGGTAACTCAAAAGGCCCTATTAGTTTGTTGCCTAATATAATTCCGGCCCAAATATTTATTGGAAAGTTGTATTGATATTTTACATTTACAACAACGTGAGGATTATCGTCGCTCCATAAATGCTGGTTACGAAAATTTAAAACTCCATATTGAGTAAAGCAGAATTCATCTGTGAATAGTACTTTTTTGTAAAATTTAATTTTCATTTATTCTACAAAAATCAAGTCGTACTGGAAAGTCATGAAGGAACAGCTCTTGTATTCTCTGTAAATGATGGGGGTAAAAGTCCTTGCCTTTTTAAAATCCTCCACACTGATGTCCTTGTTATGTGGAATTGAAGAGTAGCCTGTCTAATACTACATTCAGGATGTTCACCAAAATAATGTAATATTTGTGTCTCCATTGCATCTCCTAGTTGTCTCTGAGGACTACAATCATGACCTCTTCTTTTAAAACACCCCCTTTCTCTTAACCTCAAGTGAATATTAAAAAAGTACGAACATTTGGCACAGTACGAATAGGGAACTTACGACCATATCGTTTTTTTGCCGCTGAAGCATTTCCTTTACGTTCACCATACATTAGATGTATGTCTGCATATTCCTCATTACTAAAACTATGCATTTTAAAATCTAGTTAGAAAACTACTAGTATTAAATAGTAAGGTATGATTATCTTATTATTTCAAAGGCAAGAAACAACGTAACATTTTACAAATTATAATTTGACACCAGCCTACTTCTAGTATTTTATACTCAGATAATTGTGCTCATCGCCTTTGATTGATCACTTAGGCAGATGTAATTTAATTTTTTTCTCAAAAAGGGTCGATTTTACGAAATTCTTTCAAGAGATAAAAAGTTTCTAAATGAATCATAATGTTTCGTTATTCTTTTTTCATTGAAAAAAAATAGTAGGCAGAAAGATATTGCAAAATTTTAAGAAGGGTAGTTAATTTCATCCCTTTGTTACAAGCTAGGTGGATGAAATAATTTCGTTAGTTGCCTTTTGATGAGTTACCGAGATGTGCCAAATTTCGTCTTTTTCCGATTACGTTATTTTGAGATAAAAATTAAAAACCCTTTTGAGGGGGTGTAGCTGGACAGGAAAGGGTTATTTTGAAAAATCGTATATGAAGAATCCGTTTTAATTTTCGACAGGAAATCTACAGTAAAAAAATTTGCACGTTATTACGTGACATCCTGTGGAGTTCACTTAGATTTTTTATAGTGGGGAATTTTGTTTTTGAGAAAAATATAAATAGCCTCGTGACGTCTAGCATAGTTCTACAGAAATGCCTATTAAAGGTTGGTTTATGATGACTTTTTTGGTATAAATTTTGGTATTGAGTTAGAAAATACACAAAATGCCACACAATCTGCATACTTTATTTCGTCTTTTTAAAATTTGCTGGATTATCGAGAATTTAGCAGGAATATTTACAGCACATATTTAATGATTAAAAAATATATTAACATAAAATGTGAATATCAATTAATTAGAAAGTGTTCAATAATCGATAAAAAAAATCGTAATCACATTTATCATTATTACTTTGATTCCTGTTTAATTTGTCTGACATTATAACACTTAATGGCCATAAACGTTCAGCAATTATATTCTCTAGTCTGTTATCTCTAAATACCTACCTACCTATATTTATTTTTAGAAAATTGTTGGAAATTACTTTCAGAAACACGTTAATTGGAACTAAATAGGGCTTGTCTAGGTCCTGGCCAAATTGCTCACTTTACATGGGGTTAATAATAATTGCATAGGGAGTTAATTATTAGGAAAGCCAGACCGGTGTAGATTTCGTCCAAAGTTCCAACTTTCGAAGACCTCAAGGGTGTGTGCGCAATCCAATAAGAAATATGAGTCGTACTGGAAAAATAATTCACCTGTTGCGTCGATTTCTAGAGATCTAAAGGTAATCCGATATTTCGGAATAAGCGTATACACGATGTAGGTAACTTGTAGTTGATCGGCGTTGGCTCGGCTTATCTCAAGTCCCACCCACCCCTATGCTTCGTAACCGAGCATACGGGCAGCATTCTTTAAAAAAGTGTTACGAAGAGTCAAAAAGTCGTCCTCTTTTTCAGGGGGGTCAACCACCCCACGTTAGCATGCACGTGTATCCCCGTTTCGGTGCAGTCATCCTTGTGACTTAACGACTAGGAACGAGAATAGCACACCCAGCACCACCGGTTTGGGCGACTGTTCGAGCCCTCAATGTAAGAGCTCAAATCTAGTTGGCCAGATGTGTTCAAATCACGTCTAAACGTCCGCTACACCCAGTAAATATTTGATCGCCTGGGCATCCACAACTCCCAAGGTCACCGCGGCAGTGTAGTGGTGGTATTCTCAGCCATACTTGCGCGGGGCTCGACTCGAGTTCCATTTAGTTACTTCGAGGGTGCGCACCACTGTCAGTTCATCTCAACCCGCACCCGAGTTCACCCCCATGAATTTTGTGAATTTTTATCGAAGTGACCTGTCAACGTAGTGCTGGTGATCCACATGTGCTTTTAGTAAACAATTGTGAGACGCCAGACACAGCTTGCTTGTGAAAATTACAAGGACAATCTATTGCGTAAGTGTTTTAGAATAATTAACGATATGCGCACACCCTCATCCACGGCGCATGACATAAGTCACCAATTTAGCAGCAAAAATACTCTGCTTTGGCTTATTTCTACTACTTACTAAATTTAACACACCTAGTTTTAAACACTATACATATACAATATTATTTTAAACACCCGCTTCCAGGACGTACATATTTTTTCTATCCATTTAAACTTCAAGTATTCCTATTAGAATCTAATTGATATTTTTTAGATGAACATTTATTGTATTTCTCACTACGTAAACTTATCTAACCACAAACCGTGTGAAATAATATGTACAGGAAGGTATGTATAACGGTGCCTTTATTATATCCGCGGGTATCAAGGGAAAAACGCGATTGTGCGCTAAAAACATTCAAAGACTTCGCGGTTCTTTGTACCCCGAGCTACCCCGATAATTTCCGAACCCGACAGAGATAGAATATTTGCTGACATGGCGTCTTAAAGTGTTGTGGTGTTTAGTTATCCTGTTTAGGGATTCAACCCTTTTGTTTTTATGGTGTCACTTTAAAAAGGTAAACCGCAATGATATTATAAAAGTCAATTTCCACCTACCTGTCAAGTTTCGTTCCGCTCCGTGGTGTAATCCACCGGAAAGATTTGAAATTATTAAAGTAGGGTCGTCGACTCGATTTACCCTAGCTTTTAAAATCAATATATTTCTATAAATCAATATGTAAACCCTCATCATGTACCCGCAGCTTGCACTAACGCACCCACATTTTAATTTTATTACCACAGACATAGCAATTTAACATTGGTCATATTTTAAATTTAGTTTAATTTAAGCAAAGGGTTGCGTAAACTGGCTTTCGTACCGTAAGTAGGCGGGGTGTAGCTCCGCGATAAGTGAATTTTAAATATGGCGTAGGGCTGTGCCATTTCGCAAAAGGGGTTGTCTCATGTGGTGGATTTGTTTAATTTGTAAGTAATGCTCGTATTTGTGTATTTGCTGCAATACAAGTTGCAATGTTTATGTTGCATGCTATTAGATGCTTCTTTGCGGGAGGGGCGAGAGCCGATATGATGTAATACGAGTTCAAGAACGATTCCGCTTCTCTAGCTGGACACCTGTGTGAATCATAATAATCAAATAGGCCTTGGTTTTACGCGCCCTATTCAAATGTACTTTTTTTCTTTATTTATTGTCAAACGGGTAATTGAAAACATTTGTTGAAAATAATTTATGTGCGATTTTTTTATAATTTGGTTAATAGAAACGAGTCGCGAATATTTGATTAGTAATTGTTTGTTAATTGGTAATTTTATGTTTTTTATTGGTAACAGTATTTTGACTTCCTGTCTCAATTACACATCAATTTAGTGAGTAAAGTAAAATACCTACGTACAAAAAAATTTCTTTCGAATTTTTCCAATAGGATAATATAAGGTGTACCTATATTTTTAATAATATGTGAACTTGAAACTCGAAATCAAAATATACTTGGTACCCACATAAAATATTTTATTCTGGTTGAATAGAATTTCTTTTTACCAAGTTGGAGCTTGTTGATAATAATGTTTGTCATTTTTAGTGGACTCCAAAAAGAAGACAAAATTCCACCTGTACCGCCAATGTCAAGTTTAACCTATCGATATCCGCCGCAAACACAGTATCACCAATCTGGCTTGGCCGTTCCAGCACCAGCAATGTCTTCCCAGCGTTTTTGCTTACGATGGAACAACCATCAGTCAAACCTACTATCAGTATTCGATCAACTTTTACACGATGAGAGTTTCGTGGACGTGACGTTAGCTGTAGAGGGTCAACTTCTTAGAGCACATAAAATGGTACTCTCAGCGTGTAGCCCTTATTTTCAGGCATTATTTATAAACCACCCCGACAAGCACCCCATAGTAATATTAAAAGATGTACCTTATAGCGATATGAGAAGTTTGTTAGATTTCATGTACAGGGGTGAGGTGAGCGTGGATCAAGATAGGTTAACGGCATTTTTAAGGGTGGCGGAAAGTCTTAGGATAAAGGGTTTAACCGAAGTAAATGAAGAAAAATGTGATACTATAACTTCCTCACTTACACAACAAAATCTAAACGCCAATATGCCACATCTCCACCGTCTGCAGCAAAACAAGAGATTCGGAAATAACTTAAATATGCTGGGTAATGCGTTACTGCAGCCGAAGAGGAAACGGGGCAGGCCTCGGAAACTTTCTGGCTGTTCAAACGGGCCGGACGATTTCGACAACAAGGACATCGTGCAGGGCAGCCCGGAGATGCTGGAGGTGAAAATGGGTATGGATAATTTTACCGGGAATCATTCGGATACGAGTAACGGAAAGCCTGAGAACGAGGAGGATAAAACGAAAGATGATGCGGAACCCGTTGCGGGGACCTCGAAGGAGCAGATATTTAATAACTCGAAATGTTCAGACGATTTCCAATCTTCTGGTAAGTTCACAGAATAGTCAGATGTTTGTATTGATTAATATATAATATATATTTGTTTAATGCATCTTAAGGAAATTATGTACGTTGGTGAGATCTACTTGATGAAAATAACAGCAAATGAACTATTGTCGATTTAAACAGACTACAGAACAAAGTTCACAATATACTAAAACTTAAAATCTGTGTTAGGTCTTCGTGTTTGCTAAACACGTGGGAAAGAGCATTGTTTTTAATATTTGCTTAAAAATTCATTGATTGATAAAGTTTTAGATAATATACCTATTTTTCATCCACATAAAAGACTTGGAAAGTAATTTGATATTTTCAATCATTTAGCTTCTCTGACGTAGATACCATAAAGACCGAAATACTTGAACTCTACACTACTAGACGTGTATTGCTCACCACGTTAGCATTATGGGGAGATAACTAAAATTGGTGTTAAGTTTAAAATGGTGAGCGAGACGTGTGTTGAGTAGTTGGCATCACCGAGAGTTGATTATGATGTTAGCATCGATGGGAGATGATTAAAATGGCTTCAATAATTTCCAAATGATGCCTAATATGAGTGTATTTGAGTGTAGTGGAAACTTCGTCAGAGGCAGACTATACTAGAAGTTCCAACTTTCTTCAGGACTCCTAAGAATTATTTAATTGTTTGAGAACTTCTATGTTTATTTAAGTATGAATTTCATATTGCCCAGCACCCAATTTTAAGTTCTTCTACTTATTATTTACAAGGATGAATTTTTGTATGTGGAAGGGAATTTAAAAGGTAACATAACCCAAAATGTGTCCATATTTAATATTTTACTAAAACCACAATTCATATCATTGAATCGTAAAAATCAGCTATGCCATAATAGTAAAAATTCACTTTATAATAATTATAATTCAGTAATTATTTATTACAATTTAATACAAACAAACAAATATCTCATAAGTAAAAATATAAATATAAAATGAACATCCAAAAAAACGAAAAACTATGTACTATCATACTGAAAACTGAAACTACCTACTATCATACTGAAAAGAAAATGTCTGTATTTATTTTTTAACTACAAACGTTCAAATTGTGCACCATGCATTCTAATACACAAACGTGCTCTACGAGACACCTCCCACATTATATTTTGGAGCATTGCCTCACATGCGTTTCTAATTCTGATTTTGATGTCCTTAATATTTTCAGAGGCAGTTTGAAATAACTTATCTTTAAAGTAACCTCAGACGAAAAAATCCAAGGGAGTAGTATCTGGTGATCGTGCTGGTCATAGAATGGGTCCATAGGTGCCTATCCAGCTATCTGGCATAACTTGGTTTAAATAATTTGTACATATTACAGCAATGTGAGGTGGAGCCCCATCTTGTTGAAAATATGAATAATTTAATCTTTCTGCCACTGTTAATTCATAAAGAAAATCTTGAAATTCGTTTTGCAGTAAATAAGTTCCAATTACTTTAGTCCCTAAAAAACCCATTCAAACATTCCTAGAAAGTCTTTTCTGGAAATCAGTCTCTCTCTCTCTGTGTGTGTATTTTCTCGTGTCCACTTATAATGCATATTTACATTGAAAAATCCATTATTAGAAAAATTTGATTGGACCGACCAAAGAATTTTGCTGCATATCAGCAGGCCATTCCTTTTTTTATTTAACAACCATCTACAAAATCTTACTCTCCTCGGCTTATCTCCCTCATTATTTTTTATGCGACAGTTTCTCTGAATTAATCTCAAAGAGGTTTCTTCATTTTGGTTAACATAATTCAATACTCTATTCACTTTTCTTATATTATTCGCAACATGCCTTCGCCTTACTTCCTTTTTTTTAAATTTTGAAGATTTTGAACTAACTTCCTAAACAAACTTCGATTTGGCTGCGGAGCATCTGGAAATCTATCTCCATAAACCGTAACTGCCATCTCAGCATCAAAATTGCACCGACAATAAACGCTAATCATATCGAATTTGTTATTATTGGTGTACGCCATAATTACTGATATAAAACTTGCCTTGGAACTTGACAACACAACATACAACAGTGACGATCTGTCAAATTTGTTAATAACTGTATACATTGTTTTTCACTAATCATGGCATAGCCGATTTTTGTAATTTCAATGATATGAAATGTGGTTTTCATAAGATATTAAATATTGACACTATCAGTTAAAATTTTTGTGACGTGTTTTATATCGTTGGAAAGAGAAAAAATAAACGGAATTAATGGTGTCATGGCCTACTTTGAAATTTGTTATTTTTATTTTTGCACAAGAGCATATATCAAAGCCCAATGCATTCTTCGAATTTTTTGATACACATTATTATTATTATTGTCTTTGCTGTCAACTTTCATCCCTTTAACTTTTTTCGTTTCTCCTCAAATAAGGAAGCTATAACCATTCGTGTTTTTTCTATTTTTTAGGTTTTTGTAATATATCTCACAAAGTAGGCTATGCATTTCAAATTTCTTTTTACTGAAATATAGCTTACAAAATGGGATAACTATTTCTAAAACTTTATTCTTCTACAAAGGATATTAAGCGGTCCTCATAAAATAGACAGATGGTATAAAATTATGTACTATTTTTCCTTTTTCGTTTGAATTTTTGCAAATAATCCTAATTTTTTTCAGTTTTCTTCCACACACAAAATACTTCTTCAAAGAGGTAGAGGCTGAAAGGTAATTTCAAAGACAATGTAGTCAAATCATGGCTTTTAACATTGTTTCATTCTATAAAACATCTCTTAACTTTCTTTTGGTTCTCTTCCTAGTTCACTTGATTGGATAAATTTCGTACATTTCATTATTAAAATGTGAACAATGCTTTTTTTCACCTGTTTTTTAAACGTTATGTCTGTCGCCACTAAGAGCTTGGCGTATACACAAAGTTTTTTTGCCTCAGCTTTGAATAGTTAGTTATAAGAGTAAAATTATTATTAAGCAAATTAAATGCTTTCACACTTTTTACATTTACAAAGAAATCTAGTTTTTGATCATTTATGTTTTAAAATATTATTTTAAGCCGCCAATGCTCAACTAGTAATATATTACTACAAACTAGTATGCGAACCTTTGCACGTATCTTCGACTATTGTCTCCACATAAGTTTCTAAAATATTGTTGGGAAACCTGTACCAATTTTTCCACGGTGTTTATTTTTCCTTTGTCTTTGTGATATCAGTTTTAAACTCAGGGATCAACGCTTCAGCTCCAAAAAGAGTCATCAGTCTGTATTTTTAGAAAAAAAAAATAGTAATTGCATTGGGTATTGTGTTGATATACCTACTTATTAAAATCGAGTCGTAGAAACAATTTTTGTGAATAAATAATGGGAGGAAGTATAGATAAGGCCATTAACGCCTAATGTTTTTAATTTTTATGTAGATTTATATGTTTGTCAATTTACTGGCTTGATAAAAACTTGTTTGTAATGCATATAATAAATTCCTTTTAGGTAATGAGAAGTCCACTATTCCGTATAATTTAACGAATTTTGAATTTGCAGATGTATATTTGTCGGTATTTTAAATTAGTAATTTGTGAGTGAAGGGAAAAGCTATAGTGCTGTTTTAGTGAATTATAATTGTGTGCATCACATTTTGAGGTGAGTTAATTAACATTTTTACTGATAAGGGAAGAGTTAAAGGAATGAGCCATTGTTTTTCAACATTACTAATTCATTTTTTTCACATTACATCATTTTATTCTTGTACCCACTCATGATTTGACGCGGCTTATTCCCTATAGCTTTTCCCTTTATAACAATCTTTTTGTATTTTGCTTTTTCGGTGGTGGATTTTTTTACTACTTTACCTACTAAACTCAACATGTAGGTGAACAATGGCCAAAATTAGTGTCCAAAGTTTTCTTTAACATAGAAACTAGTCACTGCTACTTTGTTGTAGAAAATTAAGGTCGCAGGTTGATTTTTAATTGAAATGTCGCTTGTTGATTTTTATTCGCTTTTGCGTTATAATTCTGCTTTGAGATGTAACGGTTCACTCTTAGGGTTAAAAATAACAAAAAAACAAATCGTAGAAAAAAAAGCTATTCTTTATACAAAGCGTTCGGAAACAAGGTAGAAAACAATTAGCTAGCTGTAGATGCTCTAGACCAAATTAAGGGAAAATTCTTCTTATAGTGTTTTACAATGTGGGGTAGGTATATTGCAAGGTTGCAAACTGTAATTTAATGTAGCATAGGTCCCACGTTAAACTTTAAGGAATGAATTACTACAAAGACCAAACGAAGAAGTTTTGAATTTGCGAAATTTATTTTCAAAAAGTGCGTTGCCCACTCTGGGATGTAGGAAAGTATTTGTAAAATATTTGCTATATATTTTTCTTCAGAATTAGAAAGAACATATATGGGTATAAAGTTAGACCATTTTGAAATTTTATTTTACACTCATTTTTAATTTATAAAATTTCAAAATGGTGTAAGTATAAAAAATTAAGGCCTTTTAATAAAATTAAAAACCTATCCTTACATTTCTTCCTTGTTCTGAAAAGAAAGAAGAGAAATACAAATATTTTGCGAGTACTTCAAAGAGACAGTGGCTGAAAGATCGCCGCTAAAGTGCGTTGCCCACTCTGATATGTAGTCTCAGTATAACTCTTATACTCCAAAAAATCCAAGTACATTGTTCCATTGAAGTGACTACTGTAAAAATGTAAAAATCTGTTGCAAGGATATGTCGCTTGTACAGTCGTGAGCAAAAAAAAATAGGACAAGTCTTATAATGGTATTTTGCTAAAATCTAGTCGTGTACATCTAACTTTAATTTTTGTGACATTGTCAGTTAGTTCCTCCTCGTACTTTCTTAAACCATCGCGTGGTCTATATATATCTAAGTCTATGGTGCTAAAGTTAATAAAATTAGGCTTCAATTTCCTCGCCGTCAGACTAGGATGAATTAGAAAAGATTTCATTTAAAATAGCAACACAGGTTGTCTGAGCGTTCTCCATTACAAAAGGAAAAACAAATTCGATAGATTACTTTGAACATCTAGACAAGGCTGGGCTATTAATTTGTGACACTAATGACAGTGACGGAGCACATGATAGTTCAACAACCACACCTGTTCAGTAATTACCAGAGCCATATGAAATAACCGCTTGGTAATAATCATCTGAAGGGTGTACTTCCTGAACGTGCTCTAAGATACAATTGATTTGAATAATAAGTAAAGTGATAATTATGTGGTTCTGCTGCATCCTGATGAAACCACATAGTGTCTAAATGAACTTAAAAATTCCTGAGTAGTAGTAGTAGTCACAAATGTAGAGATATGGCCAACATTGTAACCACTTGCAAAACCACACTAAACATTCACTTTAAACCGTTTCTGGGATCTGGTTCGTCTCGTTCATCTAAGATTTTGTTGAGACCATTATACCTTGTGATTATTCGATTATTGTGCAATCGACTTTCATCACTACACATAATTTTATCCAATAATTAAGATTTTCTTCTAAGAGGATGGCAAATTGCCTGAAAAAATCCATTCTTTGCTCCTTGTCTGGCCCGGGAATCAAATGAACTTTATATGGAAAAAAATTTGTTTATTTCGAGAATCTTGATGGCAAGCGGAACATATAATATTTGATTCTACCGACAACTGGTGTACTGACATGTTGGGAATATCTACTATTTTAACTATCTTTATGCTAATAACAAAACAGTTATAGGAAAAATGTTTTAAATATAATTTTCTCTTAAAATTTGGAAATTGCAGATTGTCCGACATGAGGACTGAAATGTTCCAGAGATTACAATTATTCGATAGGGACAAATGGCAACTTTTGAACTCGAATGTCTCAAGACATTTAGATTTGTGATTTTTTTTTATAGAGTAAAGTCTACTCTTTTGAGGTATTTTGTTAGAGCCCAGCGACATCTACATATTGATATATTTAAAAGTTATTTATATGCAAAACAAGCATTCTAAAACTGGCTTTTGCAGAATTAAACTCTTTATTTGTTTAGAATATATCAGGCCTGGGAATTTCATAAAGTGTCTTCTCTGGGGTGTTTGTATTTGGATTCCTGATCCATATTATACTAATCAGTTCCATGCTAAAATTTCGGAAAATTAACTGATAAAGAGTAGTTAAAAATAATCAACTGTGACTTGGATTTTCAATTAGTCTCCATTTACTGGCCAATTACAACTGTCATTTACATATTGTGTCTTCCAAAGAATTTTGTACACCGACTATCTGAACAATATAAATTACTCATAATAATGAAGATAACGGTGATCTTTGAGGCGCTCCTTGTTCTGGTTGGAAATTCTCTGGCCGATAGCTATGTTGGTTAAGGCGCAAGGTGGCAATATCGCAATTAATCACACGGGTATCGCACCACCGGGTTTGAATCCCGGCTTCGACACTGGCATTGTTGGAGGAAATGGTTGTATGTCCGCGTTTTTTCAATGTGTAACTCCCTTCCGCACAAGCCTCTGACCTCTGGAATTGGGGGTTGCCTCTGTGGTGTTTATTTATTCTTTAATTCTCACATGTAATGTTCTATTTTCAAGGAACTGCTTTGTGATATGTATAACTGTGACTGTATTTTGGTGCCAAAGCGGATTTTGAAAGGCTAAAAAAAGATTATGAACAGGCAAGGACCAGCCGGAGTATTTAGTAAAGGTTATATTTAAGAGAAAAACAAAAATTAAACACGAGATAAAGTGAAATTGTAAAATAGAGGTGTCGTGTTTAGGGGTTGAAAGTGTTTTTGTGAGATTTTTTGTGAAATGTGACCTCCTAGCGGAAAATGCCCTTTACAAAAGTTGTAGATATTAAAAAAATCTAAAACTTTTATATAAGGCATTTTTCAACATGACCTCACATTTTCCGAGAAAATGGCAGAAAACCGATTTTCGGTTTTTTATTTTTTCTCATAAAAATAATTAAATTTACATGAAATTATGTGAAAGTATACCTTTTTTGCATAAGCATGATTTTTTTGGAATCTGGGAAACAAGTACTTTCCGAGATATTTATATTTTTGGAAAAAAGACCCACGGAAAACTTTATTGGTGTTTTTCTCTCAGTTAAATATTCTATCTGAGCTCATTTTAACGTTGAAATGTCTACTTTAATATGGTCTATATAATATATGTTGATGGTTTATTTTTCACGAAACTTCTTAAAATTGAGAAAAACCAAAAAAATTACTTCGAATCATGAATTTTTCAATATTTTTTATTATTATTAATCTTTTTTTGTTGTTTATGTAAATAATTAATTAAATTTCGATGACAAAAATTACTTTAATGTAATGTTACTAAAGTTGAATGAATTTAATTGAAAAAAGTTGCGGAAACCATACTGGAACTTTTAAATAAATAACAAATTAATAAAAAATCATTTATGCATATAAATGTGGTAGAAAAATTTACAAAATTGTGAATTCGAAAATTCATATTAGAAAGGTTATTTGGAATAGGTGTTTATAAAAGTTTCAAGCCGGCCTAAAGTGATCGAAGGGGGGGATTAGAGGGGCCGGCCAAGAGAGCAGATAAAGTATATACGATTGGAATTGAAACCATATAAAAACTAAAAGCCGGCAAAAACAGTCGGCATCTCTTTATTGTACATGGGCGGAGGTAAATAGAAATGCTTGTCATAACAAAATGATAAGATTTTCGGGCGTTATTATACCTATTATCCTCTGTTTCAAATGGTCTCCAGAAAGCCATGGTAAATTAGTAAATAATTAAAATATTTTACCTTTTATACAGTAGTAAATATTTATAAATATGAACAGTAACTAACTAAACTCCTACGCTTGATATTATAATAGGTATTTATGCGCTGCACTGGCACATAGACAGCACGATATTAGACTTCGACGTTCCAAGATAAAGAAACGATTTACGAGTTTTTTTGTGCTAGTAGGCCTGTCCGTTTTATTACCTAAACCAGTGCAGTTGTAGATGGTTCATTCAGGCTGATTACATTGCCAGTCTCGGACTCGCCTGCACAGTTTCAACTACCGTTCGAATCTCAATACCATTGCCAAATATATAGGACAAAATATCAAGTTCAGTACGCACGGTCCTGTGCTTTAAAACTGACCAGTTTCAATTCCAATCGTATATACTTTACCTACTAGATCAAAAAACTAAATTAATGTTAGAGAGAACTAACAATCTTCAAAAAATGCCAGATTTATAACACATGTCCTAAGATTTCACCATATAACTCGCTTTCTAAAAGATCTACAAATACTCAAACTTGAGTACCGACATTTATTTCACACCATCATATTTGTTAACAATATTATCTTTTATAACTTCCCTGAATTCCTTCTTGCTAAAATAGAAAAAAGGAGTGGCGTTCATGCAAGAAACTTAAGACAAACTGACACAACTTTTTCAATTCCTCGCCATTCTACCTCTGCATTTCGCAATTCATTTACCTTTTTAACATGCTTTTATTAGCTTCGCCTGTATGTTTGTTTGTTCTTTGAACGTGATTCTTACCCACTTCAAAACGTTAGATTAAACTGAAACTTTGCACACTTTTTAAGAATCGATGACAATTTGTCCTAATGTCCTCACCAATATCATCAGGATAGAAAAAGGACTAACCTATTGTCGAGATTTTGGCGGACTAATAATAGAAGCTTGTTAATTAAATGATTTTTAGTAAATTTTAACAAAATTATAGTTTAAAAAAACACGATTTAAAAACCGAACTAAAAAGTAATAAATAATAATGTTTAAATATTAATATTTTGTTCAACAGTAGATTGTAAAATGTGTGGGGTGCTTGATATCAATTGTTATAAATATTTTATTGGTAGCTATTGATAAAAGTTGAATTATAAAAATATAGTAAATAAAAAGCACCTTACGCTTTTTACAATCTATCGCTGTTGAACAAAATCTTAATATTTAAACATTATTATTTATTACTTTTTAGTTCGGTTTTTGAAGCGTGTTTTTTTAAACTATAATTTTTAGCTCCATATTCTATAATAACCTACCAGTTGAACTTCGCTGCATTAGTTCTGCTACACTAAAATATAAACTGAAGTCCCAACTGCTAAATGAGGAACTGTCATTTTTAGATCACCAATAATTGTTTTAATTTGAATGTACAACAAATGCACATTTGTGCTGCACTTTATTTTAATATTATTTCTATGTCTGTTTATCATAATTGTAAATTTGTTTCGTATTCTTCTGGGCATTAGGTGTAACATCAGTTCCTTTATCTAATCTTTTGTGCAAATGTATTGGATATATCGTACAATAAATTGTAAAATAAATATATTATTATTATTATAATTATATGCAGAGAAATGTGCTCTTTCAAATGAAATTTAAAAAAATGGGGTTGGCCATTTAAAAAATCTGCCCATGAAGTTTTTTTTAAAAATTTTTTTTACATAAATTGAGAAAGGCATTGGAAAATCAACGTGTCGAACGAATTTCTGTCACTTGCTTTGTAAGATTTTTAAGAAATTGATCTCAACGTTTACATGCTCTCTGTATAATGCAATAAATTTTGATCTAGCTTTTGACAAATTTTTCATGCTCTTCACATAATAGCGCATCATACTGAAATGCGCTAACGTAAAAAAAAATATTTTTGAAGTGCCTCGTTTAATAAATTATTTATTTCTACTCTAAAAAGCTTTGATAACCTGATACAAATGTATATTTTTATTTCCTCTAAAACTCTAAAATGGCCCCTAAAATTTAAAAGCGTTTGCCTCATTTGGAAACATAAACAAGTGAAATTCTTGTTAAAGCACCATTAACTGTTATGTTTGTGGAAACAGGGACATTCTTTGTTTGGTCTTTGGTAATTAGGATTTAGACACAACATGGGACTCTAAATCACAATTTAACTACCATTTCAAATATTTGTTTTCGAGAACGTTTTTGTATACCTACTCATACTTGGCATTTTCTCTTAATTTATAATTTACCAGATGATTATATAATTAGGTACATTTATTGGATAGCTATAAAGTGCAATCTTGATAAGCATTCCTTTGATTATTTTCACTCCTTTGCTGTCTTTGAATGTCAATCTTGTTACCTGTTAATTAGTATAAAATTATAAACCTGTTTTTTGAGCATTTTTAAATAAAAAAATAGTTATGTCTATTTTATGCAGGTATACAGGGTGTGTCGAGCCTACGGTATTAAATTATAATAACTGCATTATAAGAATGTGAATATGGCTTAACAGTAAAAGGTTATTCTTTTACGTTTTATGGAGCCATTGGCTCACAGTTTCTGTTCGAAATTATATATTCACTAATAAATATAATTTTTCTCAGTATGAATTGTTGGCCTGATGATATCTGCCCTTTTGCTAGATTATATCAACAGGTGTATCTCTTCATCAGCGAAGTTCTTATAATGTTTCAGTATCTTATGTAGTAGTAGATTGCTCGTCTTATAGAATGTCGCTTAAAAATTGACTGTAAGTCCAAAACGCTAAAAACTGGCATATAGCAAAATAAAACTAATGCCGTAAGTAGCTTAAATGAAAAAGCGTATCGTTCAAATTTTTCGAGTTACTAGAAGAAAGAAAGATATTGAAAAGATTGAAATTTGGAACATTCTGTATACTTCAAAAACGTGACTTTTTGACATAAGTGACATTTATTAATAATATTAATAAGGAATTTATCAATATGCCTCATTAAAATGTGCTATCGATACAATAAAAATTACAGCTAAAAGAAAATTTAAAAAATGTAATTTATTTACCATACATAAGGTGGCTTTGAAATACAAAAAAGGAACATAAAACATTACAACAGTTTTTCAACATGCTGTCCATCATCGTCAATGCACTTCTAAGCATAGCGAAGAACAATCGCCAGTTGCTGGGCTGTTATGCTATTAGTTGCACATCTTACCCGTAGCTTCAAGTTTTTACTCGTTGTATTTTTTAAATGATCCCAAACAAAAAATCTAGGGGAGTTAAATCAGGTGACTTTGGAGGTAGGACCATTCGCCGAAAGAATGGCGTTTTCTCCTAATCTTTGTTGAAGGCAATCAATTATCATTCTTAAGTTACGGGGAGGAGCAAATACATTCCTTGTTCTAAATTTTAGTGTTTGAAAAAAGAATGATGTTTTCTCTGAATCTCTGTTTTGGTAATCAGTTACTTATTCTTGAATTATGGGTGGAGCAAAAACATTCCTTGTTCCAAATTCAAAGGTAATTCATCTAAAATATTTAAACTCGTATTACAGGAATCCCAAGAATTTGGCACCAATCACGGCTTCCATAAATTATTGTTGGACCGATGATTGTACTACCGATTATTCCAAGCCAAACATTGAAAACGAATCGATCTTGATAATTACCCTCCCTTAATACACTTTGATTTTCTTGTGACCAATATCTCGTATTTTGTCGGTTGAATAACCCCAAATTTGCGAACTTAGGCTCCTCCGAAAATAAAATCCTTCTAGTCCAATAAAATGGGACGATTTGTCGATTTGGATGAAAAAATTCAGAATGGACTGAAATTTTGGGAACAGGCTTATTTTGTGGTACTTTTTAACATATCAAAAGTCCTCACCTGTAGACGCGACGGGGGAAGGGAGGGGGGTGGGGGGTTAGAAAATAGTTTTAATAAAATCGGTTTTTCGCAAAAAACTCGGAAAGCATCAATTTTACTGTAAAATATGTACACATGAAAATTATAGGTAATAAAAATCCGCACAATTTCGTTTTTTTTTAACTTCATACTACCTATTAGAGCCGAGCTAGGTTTTTAGGTAGATTTCTCATCTACCTATTAGTGCAGGATGTCACGACTTCGGAAAAATTTCACTATAGTTTCTTAGATTATGGTCCCCAGACCCCAAAAATGCCCCCCGTCCAAAAGTTTACATATATATATATATATATATATATATTGCTATGATATATTTATTGTGCTATTATTTTTTTTTTATTAATTTATTTGGGCGCCAGATGCCTCAACATAATTCATTGTAGACATCAATTTTTGTGATTAATATTTATGTAAAATTTAAAAAGAGCATGAAATACTGCACATAACTTGCGTACAGTTCAAATCTTTACCTCAAGAGCCGGTTCATATATGATTCACACAGTGATACTTGTTAATGAAAAACCTTCGTCAACATAACAATTTAATATATAATGGTAAATGGTTTCTTCAATTGACATGGACCAATAACTTACTAACTAAACTACTAGGTAACTAAAAAAACAAACTAAATTAGCTAGGCGAAATTTGAATTCAAATTAAAATTGTATCTTTTATTTTATTATCAACTTTGCAAAATGTACCTGAGAGATCTCTCGACTGTTGATTCACTTTAATCACTCCCTATTTTCTCACCTCGTTCGGATTCATAACTATCGGCTTTCGTTGCGTTCTGCCCAAATCTGGTGCTGGTACCAATCCCAAACGGCTATTGTTGATAGGTCGTTGTGTGGTTGCAAATTTGTTTGCCTTTGCTTCCTCACACACGAAACACTACACCTTTCAGTTTGACACACCTTTTCTGTTTTCAAATGAACATTTCAAGTTACTCACAAATTTTACATCAGATTATTCCTTAAATTGGTATCCACATACCCTTCTTCATTTGATAATCTTGTTTTTTTTTATGTGTTTTGACGTTCTTTCGTTCTTGTCAGTTTTATATTTTTCTTCCCCTCTTTTTTTTTAAATCACCTTGGAAACCATCAAATTCACTAACTAACGTGATTTGCTAATTATTATTATAACTACCTTTACAAATTTTACTTATTCTAAAATATTATTTAACGAAAATTTTTCATTCTACAAAATATCACTGCCAGTCTCATACTCTTTTAAATTTTCTCAACTAAAAATTTCTTATGTAGGGAATAATATAGCAATATATAACGAAATTTGTGAACACTCTAGAGAGTGCATTTCTCAACGGATCAAAACGAAATATGGCAGGCATATATATACTTTGGGTCCATATCTCGGTTAAGTTCGAAGATGGTCCAAATCGCCTTCTTCGTTGCAAAATGGCGGTAGGTCAAAATTTCAAAAAAATTCTCAAAATTTTATTTCGAATCAAATAGGTACATGTGATACATCGTTGGATAGTGCTTATCGAGCCGTACAACTTTTGTCTAAAACATTTTTTGCTAAAAGGTATAGGAAAAATTTAAAAAATGGCGGCGGTTCAAAGTCTCCAAAAAATCCTCAAAATTTTATTTCTAATCAAATATGTACGTGCGATATAAGACGGAATCTACCTTTCTGACTGGCCCCTGCGTTTTTTTGCAATATTGACAGTTTTGCGACACAACGGAAACGCGCGCGTTTTTTGCTAAAATCTCGAAAATGGTCATTCGGATCACAAAATGTTTCAAATGAAAGTTGTAGAGAATTCGATTACGAACAATTTCCTTTTACTTTTCATTTCCCCATTCGATCAATATTGGCAGAGATGAATTCTAAAACATTTTTATAACATATAGTGCATCTAATGAAAGTTTAACTTTATTTATTTGAGAAAATAATAGGCCGTAAGTTTTCAATGTCACCAGTTATTGAAGAAAAAAGGGCAAAACTCAAGGCTTTCTTGCTACTGGCGGCAGTATTGGAGCAGAGATAAATTTTTATGAAATTTTTGACAGTTTTGCGACGTAACAGAAACGCGCGCGTTCTTCGCTAAAATCTCAAAAATGGTCGTTTGCATCGCAAAATGTTTCAAATGAAAGTTGTGGAGAATTTGATTACGAACAATTTCCTTTTATTGTTCATTTCCATTCAATCAATATTGGCAGATATATGAATTTTTAAACTTCCTTATAGCGCGCTATCAGAACACTTGTTTCGTGCTAAAATCAATAAAAGCTCGAAAACTATAGATCGTACGCATATAGTGTATCTTATGAAACTTATAGAGAATTAAATTTTGAATATGTTGGTGTATGTACAAAATCGTACTGGTAACGAGTGAATGGAGATAAAAGGAAAAAAACATGAAAAATTGTCATTTTCAAGTGCATTTTGACAAATAGCTATTTTTTGATTGGTTTTAGGCAATAATGACACTAAAGGTTTTAAAAAAAAAATCATTTGGGGTTGTTTATAAGGGTTCGTGGGGGTAAATTTTGGTAAACTTTTTGAGTCACTTTCTACTAGCAAAAAACTAGCCTTTCATGGAAAATTAACGAGGTAACCGTTACCGTATCCGACTTAAAACCCCTGGCAACAGGGCTGTGTCTGATTTCTAATTTTTATTTTCTTTTAGTTGTAATGTTGATTGTATTTATCGCATACTTCAGTAAGGCATTTTAATAAATTCCTTATTAATAGTACTAATAAATGGTAATTTCATTTTAATGTATCAGTTATTTTAACGGATTGACTGCGATATGTCTCTATAATAATAATTTTTATTTGAACGAGCCCCCAAAGGATCAATGCCAGTGGTTTTTAATCCAGAGTAGTTCGATTTTCTTATCATTTGATTAATTTTTAAATTTATATATGTTGAATTAAGACAAGTTGTAACTAAGCATTCAAATTTCGTAAATTTAAGAACCTAGGGAAAGATCATAAACCTTGAAATAGAAGAAACACTTTCAAAAAGTTAGCTTTGCAAAAAAATTTTTGCACCTTTGTACCTTTGCCAAAACTTGGTTCTCTTCTACATTGCCGGTTTTTAAATATTTTGAATACTAACAACAAAATCTATACTTTTATTTAACATTTTTGTCCTACATATTTGCATGCATTTATGGAATATCTAGATGCGCTATTGAGACTTTATTTTTTTATTTTTTTCAGATGAAAAGGAAAGGTTTACGTCGCCGAATAACGTACATTGTATAGATTTTAATTCGTCGTTGCACGAGGAGTACAATTTGCCATACCAAGATCAAGACTTTTCGACTTCGGACGTAGAAGTGGAAGAAAACGATAACGATATTCAAGAAGTAGACTCAAATTACGAGACTTTAGACATTAAATTAGACCCTAAAATGATTATGGATAGTTTTACTAACATCAGCAGTCCAAAGAAGAAAAAATTGAAGTCTGTTCTCGATCTCGATGATTTTGCTAGCTACGATATAGTTTTAGATGACCCGGCGTTCGATAGCAAATCGTTTAAGTATGTTAATTATTCGAAAAAGATCAGCGATCCCGAGAAGTCAGCTAGGGACTTTTGTGTTCGGGAAAAGGACAACCTGTACAGGTGTACCGTTTGTGATAGGATGTACACGCACATAAGTAACTTTTGTCGCCATTACATGACGTCACATAAGGTCGACGTCAAAATGTTTTCTTGTCCTGTCTGCGGCAAGGATTTCACCAGGAAAGATAACATGCTTGCTCACCTGAAAATTATACACAAACAAAACGCAACCTGAGTGCCTTATATTTAATTTTTATATGAAACGTTATAGACTTATGATAGTATGTCTAGAGAATCCAAATAATATTTTTTATAAAATGTAACGTACTGTTGTGCAGTGTTTCGTGTGATTTGTAAATATTTTATTAGATGAATTATTATAACAAGAGTTCGAATGAATATTATATATGTATACACTGTTTTGATAAGATTTCTAGATTTTATACAAGAATATATTCGGATAATATCTGTACTAAATGTTTTGGCAATATTTTTATATTGAATGTTGATATGAGATATCTTTATTATATTGAAACTGAATCACTGCAGTTCTGTGAATGCAGGGTGTCCCAGAAGTGTTAAATTTACCGGATAATTAAAAATATTTAATATTGTGGCCTGCTGAATCTGCAGACTTGAACCCTCTCAATTGTCATGCTTGGGGAGGTTGAAGGACCTAGTGTACAGCGAAGTAATACGAGATTGAGGTTATCTTCGAATTTTTTTCTTTATTTTGAAGGCATTAGCTATGTGTGGACTAAATTTGGCTCTGCCCATGACAAAAATATTTTTCAACGCGTATATTTCACACCCCTGTGAGAATGTTATGGAACCTGGTCCGTTTTGTAGAAATTATCCATGTGTTTGACCAATTTGAAGTCTAACTTATCATCTGCACATGGCATCACATTATTCAAACTGATTTTTGAAGCAACAACAAAACATATAATCCTACTTTTAGTTCCTTATAATGTCATAATCACAAATTACAACTAAACATTTTGAAGTTAGCATCCTGGGGTGCGTTTAGATATTAAGCCCAGGCACGCCTAGGCAAAATGAAATCCGTTTATAAAATCTTGGCGTTTTGTGAAATTACGTCCCAAGGTATCAGCTAGTCAATTTTTTTTAGGAAGATTATTGTAAGGATATCAAGTGCGCAATATATCGTTTTGCAGTAACACCTTTCTCTCTTCTTCAGTTGTATCTTCTATCTGTTCATCTATTATTACACTGTCACCATTTGGTATTATTACATTTTTCATTTTGAATGTAATTTAAATCATAGTTCGTAATTAATGAAAAAATGTATACAGAAACAATTCAACATAACCTCCAATACTTAGCCCAACAAAATGTCAAGAAAGAGGAAACAATAAACACACCACAAGTGCGTCTTTAATTTCTGGATTGAAAAGACATGACATCATCACTTCTTATAACGTCTCGTCCAGAGTGGCACTCTAGCTTTCTAAACACACCCATTGATTTATTTTTCCTACAAGCAATGACCATGAAAACCATACATATACATTTATTTAACGTCGGCCTATTTCCGCTACTGAGGCCTATAAGTGAGCTACCCCCAACCAGGAATTTTGACGAACCTCTTCCCTTATGAAGAGTAGGGATCTTTTACTTGCCTAACATTTAATAGACAAGGGACTGATGGCCTTACATCCCCTCCGAAGGATGGTATATCCCCTATACTACCCTCGCCTAAGGTTGTATAGCTTCTGCGCATACACTGATGTACAAGCCGCTGGAAGATGTGTGGGCGAGGACGCGGTCTTCGTTGGAACGGTCACCCATCCAACTACTAACTGTGCCTTACGTTGCTTTACACTGCATATCGAAGTATGTACATAGTAAAGACGCACCAACGCTCGCCCCACCCAACTTATGTAAAAATTCAACTCTTGTCTTTCACATATTTTACAATTATCTTTAAGAATTTTCTAGAATTATGAATTTTAACAGGTCCAAATATTTATTGAATTCCAAACTCAATGTGTACGTAGACTTGAAAAACTAATAAGTGTTTTTAAAAGCTTCCATAAAGACAATCATTCGTTGTGTATATTTCGGTACAGCTTAACATGCATTTGGACGTTTCATACTCAAGAACCATCATCAGTTTTTCTTTGATGATCATAAAATGATATAAAAAAAATCCTGTTTGAAACTGATTAATAAGTGAGAAGCGGTCGAGGTGGGACACCCTGCATATATTTTTCTACCTTTGCACTTTAATGATGGCAATAAAAAATAAAATTATACTTATTGTTATCAAAAATTTTTGTGTTCTGCCATTACAAGAAATATGAGAGGTTTTAAAAAAATTAGGTATACATTATTGAAGAAACAAAATAAGATTATTTTAAAATCTGCCATATATTTGTCTGGTCGATAACCGAGTGGGTTAAGGCGTGAGGTGGCAATTGTGATTAATCACACGGACATCGCACCACCGGATTCGAATCGTGGCTCAGGCACTGTGGGAGGAAATGGTTGTATGTCCGCATTTTTTCACCCCTTCTGCACAAGCCCTGGCTTCTGGAATTGGGGGTTGTCTAATTTCTGTGATGTTTATTTATATGACGGTTGGTGTAAAGAATGTCTTCTCAAGTGAAAGAAGAAGAAAGTATTAAAATAAAAATGTACTGTATGTTGAACATTTTTAAGGATCTGCATAGTTATATTTAAAAAATCACTTGTCTCAAAGATGTGTGTCAATTTTTCTTTTTTTAAATCGTAGGTTGTTTGACGTACATTAACTTAAGAAAATATTTTTCTCAAAAATACCACCATAATATGGAATACCACAATGTTTTTCGGATACCTTTTAAGAGGGTTGTATAGTGGCAGGTTTGAGGTACTATACATGACAACTGAAAGTAATTTTATATTTTACTATGCCCTTTCTTTGTTTTATTTAGATGCCCTTCAATAATACTGGATTGTGAGAATTTCTGTTGCGTCGGTGGTATACGACCGTTGTCATTTTACCTTGCCTATTAGTTGGAAACTAATCTTCTTAATGTTATGTAATAAGTCACATGGCGCCAAATCTGGTGAATACAGGATGCTTCAGTACTGGGTTGAGTTTGACAAGAACCCTCTCGCTTTGGAGTATTCTTTTGATGAAGAACCCTCCCACCATTCCTTCCACAGATCCCACATTCAATGCCATCCTGTGCTTGTCAATGTTGACAATGTTCGCAATTATTTAAATGTCTGTTGTTCCGCTCTAAATGTTTTTCAACTCTCGCTGTTTTTTTTTGTGCCACCAAAACATTGTACATGATATGTAATGTCCACTAAAAGATGTTAGTGCCAATTAACTGATCTAGAGAGTTCAGATTGAATTCTCGATGCAGAAGGGTCGAAGTCATTCAATTCTCCACCGCAGTATTTCTATTAAAGCCGCATTTCGTCATCGGCGAGAAGTTTATAAGTAAGATTCTTTAAACATGGTTTGTTTCTTACTTAGCGATATGTTTTAGCCTATTAGTGTAATTATTTTTTCTTGTAATGGCAGTACATACACCTCGTTGTTAAATTTTTATATTTGTTATAATTTTTCATTGAAGGTTACTAATATTTTAGATGTTGCTATACCAATGTTAATTATAGTTAGATATATAAATATGTTTTTATGTACGTTGATAACGAACTGGCAATAATAAATTCCTATATTTCGTAGTAGTTTTTAAATCGTTCTTGCCTTAAGTAGACTTACGAAGTCATGTGAGAAGTGAATATTTTCTAGTTATTTTTTAAGCAAAGTACTGAAGATATATTGATAAGGTAAATGTTGCAATAATTACATTATTTCATGTTTTGTGTTTGTAGCATTTTTTTTTTCAAATACTTAAATTTAGATTCTAGATAATTTATTTGCACTTATTTAGTTACCTTTATGTATCGAGGGTAAATATGTAGGTATTTACTTTTTAGTTATACATTTTTGCGAATAAAGTTTATTATCTTTATTATTATTTAGTTGTTTTTTTTATTATTTCGTAATTCTTATTATTTGATTTAGTTCATGTAGTGTTTTTATTTGATCAATATTTTTTTCAGAAATCAATGTTTATTGAATATTAAACAGTAATTTAAAGACAAGTGATTAAATGATTTTTTAAAGTCATCAATGACTTGTACTAAGGTAATTTTTCTTGCGCTTTAGCCGCAAACTTGTTTTATGATATGATCTCTTTCACACCAATTCAATTAATTTATGCGTAACCATTGACCAAATGCTCTTCATCTGGCCATTTTCTGTTTTGCCCTGTACGTCTCTTGATCCCTACCACATTTTCTTAACATCCAACATCCACTACAACAAAACTAGGCTTTTCTCCCTTTTGATTTGTTAATGCTTTCTTTTCATCCTATAGTCACGTCTTACACTATTTATATTTGTCACGAAATATCCCACGAAAATAAATTAAACCTGGTATTCTCAAGTGCCTTACCATGTTTATTGAACAGGTAGACCAGGAAGCGACTCAGAAGTGATAGATCTGGAAACAGTCGGATAATTTTATTGAATAAAATGTTACAAGAAATATATTCTGTATTTGTTACAGATGTCACCTTATATTTGATTCGTTAAGAGTTCGAGTGTTTGTAACGTAGTCGAGTTATTTTAACTTGGCGGGTCCAAAGGTTGCTTCGTTGTCTGAACTAAGAATGTATTTGATGGTTCAGAAATGCCAGTGGTTCTCAAACAGTTCATGAATGTTGTCATTCACGTCATCATCCTTTAATTTCCTAATCAAACCATCTCAAGGTCACACAGAATAGCACGCATGGGCGTATCAACGTATGCAAAAGACAAGTATTTTGTGACCAAAATATCTGGACAATAATATCATACGATACAATGAATTTTAACATCCGTTGCCGCATTTAATTTTACAATTCACCTCATAGATTTCTTGCAAAGGTAAAAGGGAACATCCGTTACGTTTTCCTGATAAAGAACTTGTTTAATTTCACCACTATGTCACTGATTACTGCATTCATTCTTTTATTCACCGCACGCTACTGAGTTGACTGATAACTGACAGAATATTCAACGTTGGTTGCGGCTACGATTAACGCTTGTAATATTTATTTGTAAAACGAATCGTTATGCTCGGAACTTCTATCGTAAAAAAGAGTGATGCTGATAAGCTTCACAGCTTTTCACACATACACCATTCTACATGCGTGTAGAGTCTGTAAAGTTGCAAGATATCGGTTAGTACAGTGTTGTTCTTTGAAGAAACACTGTTGTAACGTGATGCAAAAGGCTGTGCAACAGTAGCACAACCAGCGTTGGCGTTCTACATAGACAATCGGATCTGTTCAACACACTGCAAGAAAATGTATCTTTATAAGACAAACTCATGCATTTGGTGTGCAACCATTAGTCTCGCAACAAATACTTACAACTTTTCGAATTGAACGTGTGTACAAATTGTCGATGTGTAAATAGTTGTGAAACTTATTGGCATCGCTTCTAAAGTTCTGTTATAATACGAGTAATGAATCTGATAATTTCTTACTGGTTTCTCCAAAAATTTAGGAAATTGTCAAAACAGAATAGCTATTGGGTCGTTTCGTGACAAATCAACACCCTTTAAATAAAGCATAAATTATTTCTTACAATTTTTTGAAAATATTTAGACGCACTTTTTCGAAATTCAATTTTTTTTTTTAATTCGATAGAAAGTTTCTGCACAAGCTCTATTGTGTTGCATATCATATGAAACTGATACCTTGCCTACATCTGTACCTGGATTATTTTTCCTGTTAATTTAATATGAACCCTAAGGAAAAATTTGCAAAGTTCATTCAACTTAACTCCCCAAGTAACACATGTCGTCCTCTTATTACGCTTAAAGCTTTATAAATAATAGGTACATTATGGCAACTTGTAAAATTGGTTATATTGAAACTTTATTCAACACTAAACTGCTTATAAAGTAACTCGGCGGAATAAGATTGCTGGTAAAATGCTTTCACAGCATAAATATAAAGCTTTTTTATTGAAGCATCTTATACAGTTTTTTAAAATTTATAAGAAGCTTAGTAACATTTATTATACAGCTACACACCATGTATATTTATAACAGGGATATAAATCTCTATATAACATTTATACATCTATTTTACAGCTTAGTAACTTTTCTATAATTTCTTTATAACATTGACTTTTAAAAGTTTTTAAAGCAAAATTTTACAGCACTAGTTATTTAAGCTAAATGCCATTTATGTCAGCCCTAATATAGACTATTTATAAATGATTTTTGCGTATAGCAGAAGTAGTATTTTATAAAGCATTTATTCAACTGAAATTCTGTTTTGGAGTTATGTAGCTGCAAGATTCCGCCTTTATAGAACTCTTGTACAGCTATACTTACTCCTTTTCATAACCTTGAATGTCATTTGCTTTGCTTTTGAATTTTTCTTGTTATGTAGCAAAATTTTTTTCATTACAAAGTACAAAAATCTACCAAAATCAATAAAAAGTATAGGCATTAAATTTAAACAAAAATGGTAATATCATATCCCTCAAAATCAAAATGATGTTATCAGAATTCATTTATTACACAAAATGTGGATTTCTATCAAAATTCACTTGTCCTAGGATTTTGTCTTCTACACTACTTTTATACAGCCAAAGTGCTGTTTGAAGAATTTATAACTGCTTCTGTAGTGGTTATAAAACTAGAAATGAATCTGTTGTAGTTCCTTTTTTCCGTTTATCAAGAAATATAAATTTATTTAGATATTTATCGATAAAGTTTTATAATCTACTGCCTAATAATTGGAAAATACTTAATGATATCGCATTTACTAAAAAAGTAAAAAATTTTCTGAAAGAAAATGTGTTTTATGAAATCGATGAATTTATCATGTATTTTAATAGATTTTAAATTGTTTTGTGTTGTTGATCCTTTTTATTGCATTTGGATTCAATTGGTTTAACTGCATTTTTTTAAATTGTAATACTTGATCTTTATATACTTATGTCATCGTTTTTATTTTTATTTATGTATCAAATTTGTACCTGACGAGTGTATATAATATCTGTATTGTCACACACAATAAAAATTCTATTCTATTCTATTAAAAGTAAATATGACAGGGCGGCCATTGTTACCAGTTTAAGGTATAATTAACTTTTTATCACTTGAAAAGGAAAACTTTGCAAAATATTTACAGCAATCACTTATGGGGTGTTCAAAATACGTGGCTATCATTTTAAAAGAATTAAAAAATATATTTTTTAAAATAATTTTCAAGTTATCAAATTCAAGGAATTTTGGAGGCATGTCTATTTATTTCGAGGTAAAAATAGCATATTTCAATAGAAAAATTTTCTTCGTATGACAAATTTAGTTTTCTACGAACCACAGCATACACTAATTCGTAGGCAATATTCATTCAGCTTCCTAATAATTTGCCATAAGAAAGTTATTACATTGAAGCTGCCAGAGACACTGATATCGAACAGAACTGGAAACAATAACTCACATTTAGAGGAATTTTTACTATGTAAAAACTTACTTGCAGCAATTATATCTTCTTAGCAGTCATATAACATGATTTATAACAGCTGGTAAGACGAAACAAAGGGGTTGCCATAATGTTACTTTGAGCATTTATGTACCTTTTACAGATACTGAGGCTGTATAAAGTGTGTCAATTTTGGGTATATAGATACTTCATTAATACTGGAATTGTTGTTAACTCTTAATTATAAAGTATTAAGCTTTATGAAAAAGTGGACTAGATATTCATAGAGTTTTTAAAAAGCAATTTGTGCTACTTGGGTCGTTTAGATATGCGAGTATGCGAGTGATGATTAACTATGGCTAAAAATGAATTAATTTTTTAATTTACAAACTTTTGCCTTAACTAGTGAAAATCAAAATTTAACACAATATGAGTCTTGATTTTTAGTAACAAGTGCGTGGAATGTTTTGTTTAATGCATCCCCCTCCCCTCTATTGCCGCATCTTTTTTAAGGTATAATACAGGAATGAGATTTTTGGTACCTTGCCCTTCACCAAAACACTATCTCTATGCTAAATTTTGAACTTCTATATTCACTACAATTTCCTTGTAGGTTTTGATTGCTGTAGTGTGTCGTAGCTCTGTATCGTACAGTCATATCAACATTTGGACATCAAAAAGAGTGTTTTTTGTTAGTTTTAAATACTAAATAATGGTGAATAGGTTTTGAATAGTTCTGTAAAGTAATAAATAAATGTTTGCAATATCATGATTAGTTATCAAGAAGGAAGCAATAAAATAACAGTTTAATGATACTGCTTTTACAATAACGCATTCTTCTGAATTAATTTCAATGTGACTTCCTGTGCCACGACAACCTCAACTTGTTAAATAAATATTTGTAGAAATGCACAAGTACACAAATAGAAAATAAACATTGATTTCTGAGCATTGTTACTTTCAAACATGTTTTATACTTGATTTAAGCATTTTTTTCTTATCCACAGATTCCCCTATAACTCAAAAGTTACTAACGCCCAAGACGGAGATCATCGAACAACCCGAACACTCAGACCAATTAAATCAGCCACCACACACCCCAGAATCAAGTCGAATAAGCACTCCGGACAACCTTATAAACAACAACAACAACATGACTACACCCTCCACCAGTGCGGGAGCTCTGCCCAACTCGATACCCATGAGTGCGCCGAGCGGTAGGCAACCGACGAAGCGGAGGGTGAGGCGTAGGGCGACATCACAGAGTCAAGATCCCGCCGAGCAACTCACCGAGATGTCCGTCAGGGGTTTGAATCTATTCAGATATGCGTCTATAAACGAGGGCGTCTACCAGTGCACGGAGTGTGCTAAAGTGGACGTCCAAAAAACGTTCAAAAACAAATACAGCTTCCAGCGGCACGCGTTCTTGTATCACGAGGGCCACCAAAGGAAAGTATTTCCGTGTCCTGTTTGTCAGAAAGAATTCTCAAGGCCCGATAAGATGAAAAATCACATGAAGACGGTCCACGACTGTTTCATGCCGAAAGACGTGGTATTTCCTCCTATGGGATTCTTCCCGACGTTGTAAATTATTCGTTGCGCTGGCTCGCAAGTAAAAATAATATTGAATTGATTTCGTACTTGGTGCTACACTTTAAAAAAGTATAAAGCAAATCAAAATTTTTATCAGCTAAAAGTACAACATGATAGTTTTTACGACTAGTTAGTTAACATTGTGATTAACCGCGAGCGGTTAAAAATAACCTTAAAGGTCTTGTAATTATTAGTAATAATTTTACCAACTGCTAAGCAGTGACTAATCCAAAATAATTTTAATCAGCAGTAACGTACTAGTTTTTGTTTGTTTTTTTAAAAAAAAGTTTATCATAGTTTTTCGGTTTGGATAGATTTTAGGGGTCTTGCAAATATTTCGTAGAATAGGTTGTTTACACTGTAATCTATGTTTATAACAAATTTGTTTAATTAACAATTAAAATATTTATGCGTAAGGTCTATGTAGAATAATGTTTATATAATTATTATGAAAGAATATTGACTGCACAGAGTAGACAATAAATAAATATATATATATATATATATATTTTATATATAAATGCCGCAGGCGCACAAATACATATATATCTGTAAGGTAAATCATTTTAACAAATAATTTAGGTGTTGGGACAATGAAAAACAATAATTTTTCTGTTTTATAACGCCATTGTGAATCTTATTTATTTTAATGCTGTAGGCTTCGTCTCTTGTTAAATAATTCTAATTAGTTTAAGGCAAACGACAAATCATGATAATTTTAGGACAACTCCAATAAAACGGCAATATTTGTATCATTACTGACCAACACGTTAAGGATCGTTTAGACCGGATCTGGAATTTTCAGGTATCGAAAATGGGCAACCGTGAAATGTTTTAATGTAAGGCATGGCTCTGTGTTGCATCATAGGTGTTTGCTTCTGGAGGTCCCCACTTTTTTATACAAGGACAGCGTACATGATACCTACCTCGATCTTACTCAATAGTCCCGGGGCTGACGCCCCTTTTTTTAAATTGATTACTAACACGCTGAATTTTCGTGAGTGGCTTCGTTTTGACGAGTCTTCCAACTTTTCCATCCGTGAAAATTCTCGGTGGAGGTAGATAAAATTCTATGCAGCCGCTAAACACGTTGATCGTTGTACTGACACTTTCATGGCATAGGGCTGGAAAACGTGCCAGAAAATTTGTAGGACATTGATCGTTCGATTTCAAAATTTTAATTAAACATTGTAAAAACCAGCCCGTTAGTGTAAAAAAACGGAGATCTGAAATTTTATTACTAACGGGTTGATATTGTTTAATTAACATTTTTGAGATTGAATGGTCAAATTATCCTACAGGTTCTCCAGTTCTACTCCATGAAAGTGTCAGTTCCACAATCAACATATTTAGCGGCTGCGTAGAACTTTGCATACCTTTATTGAGAATTTTTGTCGAGAGAAAAGACTCGTCAAAATGAAGCCGCTCACGAAAATTCAGACTGTTAGTAAACACTTTAAAAAAGGGGCGTTGAACTCTGGACTATAATTTCTTTTTTCAAGTAAGTAAATTTTTTTCAATTCTTATATTGTTCGTTTAGTTAGAGTGCTGTGCAAATTAATTGGAATAAATCCAGATGATTTAAGATGTTTAAATCATCTCCAGATGATACCAACTTGGTTAACGAAATTTCTTGCTCATCTATTGGATTCAGATCTGGTCGGTTGCCAGGCTATTCTAATTTATGTGGTCGTGTACATTTTTGCCCGAAAATTGGGTGGTTTGAAAAAATTTCAGTTGGTGACTGTTTTAAATAAATAAATATGTAAACTGTGTAAACAATGCACAAGTAAAAAAATGTTGAAAAATTATAAATTCATTCAGGATCGCTGAAGAGCTTGCAAATAGCAGGTCTCATCATAGAGTAGCACCTCTAGAAGAAAACACCTACAACATAGCAATAACCTTTTGATGATTTCTACATTTTGATTGAGTAACTATCAAATTTCTGCTGAAATTTCATTGTTTAGGTATCTTCATGGACTTAATTTTTCATCATTCTAAAATATTTTCTATTATATGGACATATTTTAAAAAACGCAAAGTAATAAATGAAAGAAGCAATGAAAATAATAATTAGTAATTTAGTTAATTTCATGCATATACACCGTCCTTCCAAACAAAAAATTCATTACCTCGAATGTCTGTTTCTATTAACACAGCACCTAGCCAACGTTTTATGCCTTATGAAATAAATACCTGTTGTTTGTTTGACGAAAGCTTAAAAATCCAATGAGATATTAACTTTGTGTTTGGCTAGTCTTTTTTTGAAGGCTACCATCACTTATTCTATAATTGTTTGAGTAGCTCTGCTGCAAATGAAATATTCTGTAGAAAGTGTTTTGTTAATTCGGGTTTTCTGTGTACCTGAATACCACTTTTCGCTTTGATAACCTTGTAAAATTTTGTCTTCCCTCTTGCATTCTTCACAGACAAGATTTTTTCTTATTCTTATTATGAGCTGTTTGTTTAATTTTTAGCATCTTTAAAAAGGTGTCTTTCATGTGTTTCAAAAATTACCACAGTCTTTATCTGAAGTCTTCAATTGAAGGGCAGTTTAATCCTTCTCCCTTATTCCTTGTAAGTAGAATCTTTTTTGCCCTTATTGTATTATGTCTTTAACTGTTGTATTTTAAATTTCCAGTATTTTATAAAAGATATTAAGGTGGATTTTCTGCTTACTCAAATAGCAACTTTTCCTTTCAAGGTCCGAAGCGATTATGAGGTTTACTTTTCCTTTTGTATTCTTCGCAAACCTCTTTTTATTGTGCTGTGTTTGTTTAACTGTTGCATCTTCAATATTCTATAACAGGTGTCTTATTGCAACAGATTTTCTGTGTATGTATTCAAAGATCCATTATCTCTTTCTGGAATCTTCAAGTGAAAGGGAATTTCTTCATTCTCTCCCTTAGTCTTTTTGGCTAGGACTAATTTCCACCGTTGGTTGTGGTCTATCTGTTTAGCTCTGTTCCATCTTAAATTTCCAGTATTTTGCAAAAGAAATCTTTTTATTACGGTGGGTTTTCTGCGTACATGAATAGCCTTTAAAGTCTCAAGTGATAAAGATGTTTACTTTTCCTTTTGTATTCTCCACAAACCTCTCTTTATTGTGTTTTGATTTTTCAACTGTTCCAATCCCCGATATTCTGTAACAGGTATCTTAGTGCAACGGATTTTCTGTGTATGTATTCAAAGATCACTATCTCTCTCTGGAATCTTCAAATGAAAGGGAATTTCATCATTCTCCCCCGTATTCTTTGCACCTGGGACCAATGTCCACCTTTGGTTGTGGTCTGTTTAGCTCTGTTGCATCTTGAATCTCCAGTATTCTGCAAAAGGTGTGTGTTCTTATTAATGCATATTTTCTGTTTCTCTGAACGTCACATTTTTCTTTGAAGAACTCTGAGAATAGGAAGTTCATCTGTCCTTTGCATTCTTTGCCGACAAGATCATTTCTCATCCTTATTGTGATATGTTTGTTTAGCTTTCTTCTGTCTCGTTGTATTCTGTAAGAGATGTCGAATTGTTACAGATTTTCTGTGTAAGTACTCAAAGATCACCATCTTTTTGTTCTCAAGGAAAGGGAATTTCATCTTCACTTTCTGCTCTCATTCTTAGCAACTAGGATTCTTTCATCCTTTTTGTGGTCTGTTTGGTTCTGGTGAATCTCAAGTACTCTGTTAAATGTGTACAGATTTTCTGTGCACTCGAAGGTCCCCGTGGGGTCCTCAAGAGAAAGGGAGCTTCATCTTTTTCCCCTCCTTTATAATAGGGATTATTTTTCACCCTTAGTGAGGTCTGTTTTACTGGGTTTGCATCCATAACGATCACCCTTCTATAAATGGTGTCTTTTCTTATTAATGCAAGTTATCTTTAATATAAATAAATAAACACCACAGAAATTAGACCTTTGAACTATAACACCATCTCGTTTCCTGTAAGCCGTAAGGAGTTAGGAAATGTGTCTTTCCTCTTGTATTTTTCGCAGACAAAATCATTGTGGTCGGTGTGTTTAGCTCTGTTGCATCTTGAACCTCCAGTGTTTTGTAAGAGGTGTCTTTCTGTTAATTCCAAACACCACCTTTCTATTTGAGGGCCTCAAATAAATAGGAAATTTGTCTTTAATCTTGTATTTTTTGCAAGCAGGATTATTTCTCATCCTTATTGTGATCTGTACTCAATGATCAACGTTTCACTCCGGAGGCCTCGAGCCAAAGGGAATTTAATTTTTTTCTATCATTCTTTGTAGATAAGATCACTTTTCATCCTTATTATGAGCTGCTTGTTTTACTCTGTTGTATCTTGAATTTCCAAAACACTACCATCTCTTTGGGGATCAAGAGAATATGAATTTAGTCTTTCTGCGGATTCTCTTCAGGCCAGATTATTTCTCCCTTTGTCCATTGGTTTGAAATATGCACATTAGGACTTATTTTTTTGTTCATTTTGTTGGCCATACCATCCGTGTGCTGCCCGTCTATCTGTAAGTTTAATTTCTGGTGTAAAAGTGTCCGTAACGAACTCCCATGTGCGTGTGTGTTTTGGTATAAAAATATTGTGATTATATTTTGTACTGGGGCAAATGCCTTGCGAAATAACGTACAAAAATTAGATATATAATATCTAATCTATAAAAAACAGGCAATAGTTTAGAATCACTGTGTGATAGTTTTTTGTTTTTTATTTTTTTGTTTAACATTTGTTAGGCCAAGGCCAGTTTTCGTCGATGTTCTTCCAGGTAAGGCCGCGACTGCGCGTTCTAAGAGATAGTTGCGGTCTTTATTAGTAAGAATAATAAACACTAAGTGCAATTAACATAGAAATTTATTTACTAACGTTACTAGAGTTAAGGTTCAGAATGATAGATTTATTTAAGCGAATTGTAAATTTGCGACTTGTTGAAAAATTCAAAATTTGTGTATTATAGTTTATAGTATATTCCATATACATTTCTTTTTATATATATATAAAATATGTAGTGTTGATATAAAATATTAATAGTACCTACTGTTATTTTCACTGAGTAATTACTTTTATTTTGATATAAATGTGATCGCAAAATTGAGGATGATCGTTATATTTTTTATTGTTTTTGGTATTATATTAAGTATATATTAATTCTTCAATGCTTTAATAATTATATTCGTCTTGTGTCGTACGATTAATTTTATTGTTCATGTTTATTTTCGTTATATTATTTATAGTGACACTTTGGTGCAGATGTATTATGTAATATATAATCATATACTTCCCCTCTTCACAAAGTTTATCTCATAAGAATTAATAATTGTTTGTTTAATGTACTTTTCTTTATTAATAAATCTACCTCTAATATTTTTAACTTTTCATTTGGTTATAAGCTATCATCGTTGTGCATCAACTGCCGATCGGAATGTAATACGGTGAAAGTGTGAGATGGGAACATGGCATTGGGAGAGGGTTCAGAGTGATTTGGAACAAACAGTGAAACAGTGAAGGCAAAATATAAACTAAAAGTATGTGTCTTATTAACATCATGGTTGTGAATTTGATGGTTGTATTTTACTCATTGTAGTAAGATAAATATTGTCCCAGTAGATGATCCCTTGTTATCAGAGCTGTACCACCACCTGGCTTATAATTTTTTCATATTGTGTAAGGGCAACAATGACATTTTGAAATATGAAATATATTAGTTTAGAGGGCGGAATATTAAAACATAATATTTTTAGTCGCAAACTCCTCTATAAAATCCTTATTGTACTATAAGGAACGTAATCAGACTGCAACCAACAGCTACTCTATAAATATGTGAAAATGTTTTTTGTGGAACGTGCTAATGTCTCTGCAACCGAGGCAAGAGTTTTTTCGTTAAAAAACAGAAGTTTACTATTTTTATGCATTAAATGCAAACCTACAATGTATGAAAAAGTAAATCTAGCAAAGCAAATTATACTATACAAAAAAATTATTGATGATAAAGAAATAATGATAAGCGACACAAAAAATTATAGATATTCTGGAGGGCAAAAACAAAAACAAAAAAGAAACAGACAAACACGCTGGAAATTTAAAGGAGATAAACAAAGAAAATCCAAGAGGTTCTAAAACAACATCAAAACCTGAAATAGCCAACACAAAAATGTATGAACGAGAACAAAGGAAGCTGATGCAGGATATTATAGATCTTGCTAATCCAGAGACTATCACTTTGGATTCAGAAGCTCTATAAGTGAAAACCCTTTAAAGGATGTGCAAAAACAAACAATTAATTATTCCATAGTCATGACGAGGATGATAAAGGCAGGTGGAAACTACAAAGAAATAGAAAAAACCGTAACAAAATATCAAGAGGAAAACCCAATCCAGGCACTCCACTAGGCAAACTAAAGGTAATCCAGAAATTAAGCTGGATATTTTTGTCCAATTTTGACGCAGAGATGACATTCTTGAATGCATAGATGAAAAATACCTGTGCCAATGTGAAAGACTACAAACGCGATATCAACAAGTTGCATCCTTTAAACTGGGTGTACCGTTATATTTGAAGAGAACAGTAGGTTCACTAAATTTCTGGCCTGAAGGCAGTAAAGTGGACAGATTCAATTTTCCAAGAAGAAACATCATACAAGAAAGCAAAGATGAAAATTTTCAGAATGGTCCAGAAAAAAGCCAACGTGTAACAGATTGTGATTATAAAAGTGTTAGTCAAGGTAAAAATATTTTTTCAGTATTTCACGTTAATGTACAATCATTAAGGAATAAAATTCAGGAGATCGAGGGATATTTTGCTGATACAAATATATCTCCAGATATTTTAGCTTTCACTGAACGTTGGCTAAAGTCAGATGAAGCAACCAGTGTAAATATCACCAATTATACTATGGCATCAAACTTCTCTAGAGTAAATCATTCTCATGGTGGAAGCATAATATTTGTAAAAAATGGTATTCAATTCAAGAGTCGTAATGATATAGTTATATTAGCTCAAGAACACGACTGTGAAATGGCTGCAGTAGAGATCTTAAAGTGCAAGTGCTTTGTAATCAGTGTTTATAGATCACCCGATAAAAATATAGTTGGGTTTAATAACTTTCTTAATATTATCACAGATGTTTTTAATAAAATATGTTTAAGCTCACATAAAATTATAATTGTAGGCGATTTTAACATCCATTTTCATTCTAATGACAATCTAGATAAAGAGTTTACCAATCTTATAACTTCATTTAACTTAAAGTCATGCATATCGCAGCCTACAAGAGGTAATAATTGCCTTGACAATATTTTAATCAATTTTGATTCTAATTTTGCAACACAGGTTCGTGATATAAATCAGATCATAAATATATAATAATTTATGTGAATTTGGACCACAGCAAGAATGAAATCGAAATCGAAAAGTGATTTCAATAAGTGACCATGGTTTACATACATTTTATAACCTAATAGAAGCAATCGATTTTGGCTATATTAAATCAAAACAAATAACACTAAACAGCAAATGTGATCAGTTTACTGATAATATTGTGCAAAGCATGAAAGTGGCCTTTCCTGAAAAAATAATAACTACAAACTCTGTAAAAAACCATACTGTCACTTGGTTTAAACCTCATTTAAAGTATATGAGAGAAATTTGCTTTTTTCCATGACCTATGTAAAAATGACCCCACCGATCATTATAAAAATATATATTACACCTACAGAAAATTATATAGAGCTGAAATGCAAGACAGCAAAAGAAGAGCCAATGAGGATTATATAAAATCAAAAAATAACTCTCCGAAAGCAATGTGGGATGTTATCAATAACAGTCGGCCAAAAACTCAGAACCAGCAGACAACAACACTGAATGCCAGTGAACTTAATACCATTGCCTCTATATCTGCCGTCAATGATACACCTAGTGATTATTTAAAATCAGCAATAACTCATGATTTTCAGTTCCACGAAGTTAGCGTTAATGACGTTCGTAATGCAATAGATAACCTAAAGAACAAAAATTCTAAAGATATATATGGTATAAACCTAAAAATAAACTATAAAAAATCTAATTATAATACCATTAACCCATTTAATTAATCAATGCCTTAAGACTAGTGAATTCCCAGACGTGTTTAAGATCTCAAAGGTTATACCCATTTATAAGAAGGGGAGTCTTGAGGATCCAGGCAATTATCAGCCAATATCATTGGTGCCGATAGTTGCTAAAATCATTGAATGGCTATAGCAAAACAAATTGCTGATTTTTTTGAGTCTAATAATTTATTTGCCAATAGGCAGTATACTTGAATTAGTTACCAAAATTTCTGAGGGATTTGATGAATGTACTTATGTAGGAGCAACATTTTGTGATTTAAGCAAAGCGTTCGACTGTGTCTCCCACAACACACTTATATCGAAATTAAAATATTACAGATTCAGCCACACAAGCACTAAATTAGTTCAGTCTTATCTGTTAGATAGGAACAACTAGTCCAACATAATAATGAAATGTCGGAAATAAAGTTAATACAATGTGGAGTACCCCAGGGGTCGGTACTCGGTTCATTGCTATTTCTCATTTATATAAATGATCTATTGGATAGTGTTCCGGGTACTGATATCCTGTGTTATGCAGATGACACAACAACCTTAAATTCTGATAAAATTTTGAATAATCTTATAAGAGCCATGAGTGAGACACAGTCAAATGCAACATCTTGGTTTAGTGCCAATCAACTAAGTCTTAATGAAGACAAAACTATGCAATGCATCTTCACCTTGAAAAATTGTGATTTTAACAATCCTTCCTCTATTAAGTTTTTAGGAATTTATTTAGACCCAAAATTATGCTGGGAACAACATACAGACCAGCTGTCAATTAAGCTATCGAAATATATATATCTGTTAAGGAATTTATACCAGTCAGTAAATAAATCGGTACTTATAACAGCCTACTACAGCCTTTTTCAATCTTATATGGGGTATGGTTTGCTTGCGTGGGGGCACTCGCCTCATGCAAAACAAATATTTAAGTTACAACGAAGGGCTGTAAGAATTATTAGTGGTTTAGCATAAAGGGATGATGTTAGACCTAAATTCGTGGAACTGCGGATATTGACTTTGACATCTCTGTATATTTTTAGATGCCTGATGTGGGCTAAAGAAAATCTGAACCTATTTCAGCAGCGTGTTAATATACATAATCACGATACAAGACAAAACACGAATCTTGAAATTGAATACCATAGAGTAGACAAAAGTAAAGTCTCTACAAATTACTATGCACCAATACTGTACAACAAACTCCCAGAAGCAATGAGAAATTTGCCTTTTACGAAATACAAAAATTGTATAAAAAATTTACTAAATGAAAAAGCATTTTATACCTTGACTGAATTTTTAAACAGTGATCTATAACTTTGTGATGCATATCTAGTGAGATATTTTAATAGTACTTTTTTCATTTTTTGTATATGTAATACAATTATTTTATATTATATGTAGTATGCACATTTCGTATATTCTGTCTTTATACAATATGTTTTGTCCTTTATTCCATTTTATATTATATAATAAACCATTTTGTTTATTCTATTTTATATGTGTCTATTTTAAACCACTGTAAAATTGATTTGTACTGTATTGACGTGTGTAAACACATTTGCTATATTTAACACCAATAAATTATTCTATTCTATTCTATTCTACTCTTCGGGCCATGTGCCCCGCCGAGCGCTGAATTACAAGTTACAAGCGTGTCACGTTAAGTGTAATAATTGCATATTACCATTAAAAGCTAATGCTTCGATTGCAACCGCTAGATGGCGCCTGCGACTATTTTACATGTCGCTATCCCAAAAATACCGAAATGTATTAAATAGTCAAGTAATCCTCCTGTCGGTCGTCACATACCTACCTTGCACTGACGAGAGCCAACAGCTCGAAACTGCAGTCTGCAAGTGGTCTGTGACGACTGGCATGAGAGCTCCTTTAAGTAGGATTAGTCTTTCGGCTGGTGTTTGTTGCAATCGAAGCATTAGCGTTTTGATGGTAATATGCAATTATTACACTTAAGGCGCCAGGCTTGTAACTTGTAATTCAGCGTTCGATGGGGCACATGGCCCGGAGAGTAGCTGTTGGTTGCAGTCCTGTTACATTCCTTATAGTAAAATAAGGATTTTATAGAGGAGTTTGCGACTAAACATATTATGTTTTAATGAAATATATTATGATTTTAGAAATGCCGATTTCTTCCAGTTAAATTATTATCTCGGTACTGTAAATTGGAATGACATTCTTAGTGGCGATGATAGATGTAATGTATACTACTGTAAATTTGTTCGTTCCTATGAAAGTTCAGATCAAGTAATTTTCCTAGTTGGTCCCTCCAATTCCTTGGCTGGGCTTGAATATAAAACTTTGAATTTTGTTAAATTTGTGATAAAACGCCTGCAAGGAAGCAAAAAATACTTTTTAATACTGAACCGTTTATTGTCATTACCATGTTGAGGTACGTAGGTGTTAAAAATTTCATTTACATGTGTAGTATACTGTTTCCGAGTTTTCTCACTAAATTATGTATCACCGATAAATTAACTGATATGGCTCACAATTGCACATGAACACGAGGAGATTTCTTTGAGAATTAATTTTTGATAAAATGGTTCGAACCAGGCTGAACCTGCAGCTTAGGGACATGTGAACTGACCAATGCAGAAATAATAAGACAAAGGAGCAACGTGTTATAAATGACAGAGGATCAATTTAATGCGCTCCCTCTTTGCGCAACAAGTGCGGCCGATTCGAAGAAATGCAAATGCACATGGGTGCTCTCATTCTGAAAAATTAAAAAAGATTTTTCAAGGAATATTGGAGTTAATAGATAAAAATCCTTATTTAATTTGCAAAAAAATGACTGGATTGCTGTATTTGCTGCCCCACTGAACCTGCCGCACGCCCGCTTACGGCGGTCCTGTTGACCATACTTTAAGCAACTGACAGCTCATAAGAGATTGAAGGAAATGAATAATTTGGCAGTCTTATCAATATTTTTCATACCTCGGACATGAATGTAGGACGATTAGCAAAGAATGTTACACGAAGTACATCAAAAAAATTGGCAGGAACTTTATTAACGATTCATCTTTTTTTTGGAGGCATGTAAATAATTTAGGAAACCTTACAAATTATTTGTCAAATATGCATCTTGATGAACAAAGTAGTGATGGTTACTCTTCAGTGTGTCTTTTTGCGAAGCATTTTTCTCCAGTTTATTCTGATCAAAACTGTGCTACTTCCAACTATATAAATAATAATGTCATGGATCTAAATAGGTTTCGCATATCTGTTCAAAATTTCTATGAAGGTATATGTGAATTAAAATGTAAATCCTATTTCTGCCCCGTAGGTTCAGTGGCGGTCCTAAGGGTGGGGGGCATAGTTTTAATATGAAAAAGAGACTTATTTCTGGCGTTAGTTGATTTAACACTGAAGTTAATATTTTGAAGCAGTTCAGGACATGATAATGCCAGATAGTAATTTAAATACAAACAATAAATCATCTTGGGTCCTCCTGCCACTCGAAGATTTGATATTCGTTCGGTCCTGTTAAAAAGCTTTCAATCCATGCAAGTAGAGAGCTACCAATTCCCAAAGAACCTAATTTTGATATCAGACATTTATGAATAAGATCTAATTCTGAGAAGTTAATTGTTGTGGACAAGACACTATCATTTAGAAGTCATATCAAAAAGTTGACATCAGTAAGTTTAAGGAATCTTGGTTTTGTATTTAGAAATAGTAGAGATCGAGCATAACATTGGTTTATTCGTCTTTTGTTAGATCGGGTCTTGAATATAGGGATCTGCAGTATGGAGTCCTTTTTACCAGTGTGATATCAATATGTTGGAGAGGGCGCAAAAGACGTTTCTTAGGCATTATGATTTTAGACTAGGATATATTTGTAGTGAGACTGATTATGGAACCATTACAACTTCTCATGGAACATCTCAAATCACTAACCTACAATCTCTAAAGAAACGCAAACAAGACGTTGATTTGATATTTGTATACAAATTGCTAGACGGTGACATGAATTATTGTCCTGAACTGTTATCAGAATATAACAAATCTCATTGGATATTTTTAATTTCTCTCTGACTTCATATCATTTAAGAAAGCATTAAAGTGCATGTCTGAACGTGAATACAATTAATTATAAGTAAATGTTGACTTCTAATATTGATTAGTGTTATTCTTGCCAGGATATCTTATTTGGTTATATCTTTGCTTTATTTTAGACATAGATTTATGTACTGCAGAATATTCCTCTTTTTTCTATGCTGTTAATATGATCTTTTTCATTTTCGTCAACTCTTATACATGTGATTAATAGATTAATTAACATTTTGTTGTATATGCAATATCCCTCAATAAACTGGACTAATTTGACTATGTCTGTCATTAATAAAGTGGTTAGTGCGTCTGGCTCCTTCTCCGAGCATACCCAACGAACATAGCCCCATTTACTGGGAAGTAATATTCAATTATAAATTATCTCATATAAGTGGTTCCGATCCCACTTTAGACTATAGAACTTCATCTTCCTTTACTCAAACAAACATGGATTTAGAGGTCATTTAGATGACCTGGCAACATTTTCAAATTGTACAGGGCGTTCAAAAATTACATTACATATTAGGAGATTAGCTTTGAAAATGTGACTTATGGGCTTGAAAACGAATGGTGACGGGGGGCATGTATCAATTGTTATATAACATTGTTCCTCTAAATTCCTGGTGTTTTTAAAGGACCCCGCATTGTTAAAAATAGCGATAAAAGGTGCTTACGCTGGCTACATTCGTGATTCTGAGAATGCCGTAAAATCCAATCCAAACAAGTTTTGGGGATTTATTAACTAAAAACAATACATCTACCCCTAGTGTTATAGATCACAACAATATCACCCTTTTAACCCTCAGGCCATTGTCAACCCTTTTGCTGATTCCTTTTCGAGTGCAATTATTAATTCTAGTACTCATCTGGCAATAATTTATATAATAATAATGTTCTCCATATTCAAACATTCAGCGACGACGAGGTACTAAATTCAATAAAAAAAAACTCAAAGTAAGATGACCACAGAACCTGATGAAGTACCTGCGTTTATTGTACGGGATTGTGCTGACACTTTTTACAAACCTCTTTACATAATTTTTAATTTAAAGGAAGGTAGGTTATACTGACTTTTGCAAAGTATTCGAGAGGCTGTGGACCATAGCATTTTATTAACTAAATTAGCTTTGGAATCGGTACTTCGTTACTAAATTTATTCAGGTTTTACTTGTCCAATCATAGACAAAGAATAAATATTTTCTGTGTGTCCAATCCGTTTCAATATACTCAGTATCGTGGTTATCAGTTTGATCAATACACCGAAACATCAGATGCATTCAGGGCTCTACACTTGGGCCATTGCTCTTTGAGCAGTTTATCAATGACATTGTTGATAATTTGGATGTGCACTACTTATTTTATTAATACACAAAATTCTAGATTGATGTAAGTAAAACCTGATATCGAACACGCTAGGTATTCTTAGTAGTGAATGACCAAAGTAAACTTTTTGGTCTGCAGTTTCCTTTTATTTGTATTGTTTGTCTTTTTTGTTTGTTTTCTGATCACGTGATCTGAGGAAAAATAAAGGCACAACCAATACAGCAAAACTTTCTGTTTACTTATCTCGAGAGAATGGCATGCTATCACTGAAATATTGCATAAACGTTTGATCCAAATTTTTAAGTTCGTCGCTTGTTGCAATTGAACTAGTTATATCGAAAACAATAAAATTGTCAAAAGTGGTTTACACGGGTATAGATAGTGGAAGTGGTGACATACTTTAGGAAGTACATTGAGGTTAGTTCTATGTAATTGTTGTTGTTACACCTAAGGAATGATGTAAAAATCACGCCACATCGCCCTTTATTTATCTTTTACGCAGTCAGATAAAGAAAAAACTGCAGTAGTACTCCATAGTTTGATTGCAAATCGAAAAGAAAGCTTTCGAACGACTTGAAATCGGCGCATCCACCAATTTTTCAGATGCCAAAAATCATTTTGATTGTTGATCAAAAATGCACACACCCTCATCGAATAATGGGCTTTTTTGGTAGTCGGCTAAAAATCACTCAACGCTTAAGAGTTCTGGAGTTAAGTTATGTATTTTCTGTATCCGATACCTCCTCCTATATGATACACATACTTTTGAAAGTTTCGAGTATTACGGAGAAAATGTCCATACCTTCATACCTATTTAAGAAACCCTTCAATATAAATTTTTTTAAAATTAAATACAACAACTTCCGCCTACCACTATACCACTAAACAATAGGCCAATCATTCCCGAAAGCTCTGAATAATGTTATATATTGTCTCAACTCCTGCCTTTTTCTACCTCTAAATCCTTGAAATTAGGGAAATTTTTTAGATGACGCTTCTGAGATGACTCCATATAAGAAAAAAATGTTGGATACGAATTTTGAGATGAAGGTAACCATTCAACAGTTCTTCTTAGCTGCTCGTCAAGTATATGGTTAGCATGGTGTCCAAGAATGCAGTGTAGTGCTATAAGACAATAATAGTCTACCAGTATTTGGCAATCATCCTGGTTATGCGGGAACTCTGAGATCTATGTCATTTAGTGGCCGGTCTTTCTATTGGGTCATTTGGTCAATGCCCTTATGCATCCTTATGCATTTCATTCACGTAAGGGAATATGATGTCTCCACAATGAGTTTTGTGGAATTATTTCCTCTGTAGATGTGTAATGTATAATTTTTTGAGCACTATAGTTTCATAAATTAGACAATCACTAATTCACGTTGATGTATATCTGATCGTTGCCTTTTATGCCTTAAATAATGTTGAGCTGTTCAAAAACTACTATCCTCTACCAGCGACGGTCACCTAACTTCCTCAAGAAGGGGAACCGCATTAATTCACTTACTAAACATTTTATTTTATTGGAATAACATAAACGCGTATAAAAAATAAAGTAATTGTATACAACATGAAATATATTAATATAAAATATTTTTCATGAAAATATAAAGAATATGAAAATAAACAAACAGTAAAACGCATACAATACATATTTAACAAAATATTTTCATAATGATTTTTGATAAAAAATTTAGATTTCATTTACTACAGTATGTAAAACGTTTATATTTTTAAGGGCCCAATACCCAATTTGAGGGGTGTTTAAAAAAATCTTTTAATTAATAAAGCAGGAGGAGTAGTATAGCCCCCTCTATGGCCAGCCTTGCACTCTACTCAATTTAGCGTTATGTTACTTTCATTCAATAAAAATAGAGATATAGTCTAAAAATTAGACCTTTAAGATAATAGGAAAATTTTTCACTAGGGAGCAATATCAACAAAAAATATTTGTTGCAATTTACAACTTTTTCTAGCGGGCATAAGATCGTATACAATTTTATCGGTTTGACCTCGCTCCACCAGTTTTACGTAATTTATTGCTATTGGTGTATAGTGTATACGACCAGAATTGAAACCGTATAAAAACTAAAAACCGGCAAAAACAGTCGGCATCTCTTGCGGAGGTAAATAGAAATGCTTGTCATAAGAAAAACAATAAAGAGATGCCGACTGTTTTTGCCGGCTTTTAATTTTTATGCGGTTTCAATTCTGGTCGTATACACTATATATTACATATGCTCTTAACATGGAACCACAGTTAATGATCTATAATATTTTTTATGAAGATTTTTTTATTGTTCCAAAATTTTTAGTAGCCTTAACTTAGACTTAGATAAGCCGTATGCATTTGGCCCTCGAGGTAATATTTTATCACTAATTAAATCATATTTAGAACATCGAAAATATGTATAGAAATAAATAAGATAAATCAGATATTTATGAATTTGTTTTGGGTGTACCTCAAGGCTCGGTCCTAGGGCTTCTTATATTTCCATTATATGTTAATAATTTACCGTTCCCTTTAGGTGCTAAGTGTTAGGTTAAAGTTCAATTCGTAAATGACGCGTCTATAGCCATTGTTTCTGAATCAGTAAGTCAATAAGTATACAACGTATCGCTTAAGAATTTAGTACGTGGTGTCGCAGCAACGCTTTGACCTTAAGTACTGAGAAAACTATGTATGGATGCACTCTCCGGTCTCAAAAAAAACTTTATGAGAAGCCCCTTACAATTGCAGTGTAACCCCAACTTTATTTGTTTATTTTTCTGTATAATTAATGAACTACTAACACCACTAACCCCACTAATGTTTAATTGTTATTTCCAGACGAATTCTACGATTACCAAGAGAACAACCAAAATCATACTAACCTCCCCTCAATAACTGTCGAACTAATACCACCCATTAAACAGGAGTCCGTCATAATTTCCACAGAAGCGGCTCGAAACATGCTTCAGGAGAACCTGGATATCGACGAAAGATACGAAAAAAGCTTGGAAACGGAACCCAACACCGGCGTCCATTTCCTCACGGATGACGAGAACCTTAGCTCAAAATTAGACAGTGAAAGTTATGAAAAAAAGAAAAACGAACTGTTAGAATATTTAACTCGGCACGACGGCAGTGTTGTGTGCAAACTTTGTGGCGAGGTGTTAGCTTCCAGAACTCACTGGTATAGGCACAAGTACAAATTACACGTAAATAACTTAGTGAACCCCGCTCCTCTATTCAAATGTACCCATTGTAACGTTTTCTTCAAAAGTCGGAAGGGGTACATGGGACATACCTCAGCACGACACGGTGAGAACGTTGAACCGCAAGAAGAGCTCAATATCAGCATCAAAGAAGAAGTGATAGAACCTGTTAGTAACAACAATTCCTGTTTACTTGCGAGTTCCAGCAGGAAAAAGTACGACAGCAAGCCAACGGACTGGGAGGAACAGCGAGTGAAAGAAGAAAAACTTGTGGCGGATATTATTGACAGAGTGAGAAAAGAATGTGAAGCTCAAGGTGCGGCTGTAAGTAGAAGGGGGTATAGCCGGAGATCGACTTCGGTTATGAACAGTGCTTGAATCTACTCGTTTATTGAGTATTAAATTTTGTGCCAAATTTGGAATTGCTCAGAAATTGTTTAATAGTGTAGTAACTTGCTGCTCGAAAATGTCTCGATGCTATCTTTTAACCATGCATGCATCCAACAAGTTAAAATAAGTAAATTTTCAAACATTTCAAAAATCATAACGACTTCCCTACTCCCCTCCATTTTAATTATTTGCACTGGTTCTATGCACGATTAAAAGGATGTATCGAACACTCGAACTAATAGTCCAATAAAGAAGACCTTTAATCGTCCATTCATACTCCGTGATTGAATTTTTGGCCAGAAATTAGTTTTAAGATGTGCATCAAGTATCTGTAGCCAAAAAGTAGAAATTGAATTCCAGAGGTTGTAAAAAAATAATTAAGGGTTGAAACCACAAATGAAATGAAAAATTCTTATAACTTGCGAACGAGTAGATATATCGCGTTCATATTTGAGATGCAGGTGTTACTATTGAAAAGAGACAGAATCCGAATAATCCTGCTGATTGATTGGATTCATATCGTGTCAGTTTGGATTCCACTGCTTCTTACGGTGTTTCTAAGACTTTTCCAAAGTATGATGATTTCAGATATTCAGATATGTATTAATTCTCTTATCTCTATCAAGGCTCGTTATTATAAAGAATGTTTTGACACTGAAACTACAGAAATAGATTTTACAGTTTTCTGATTTTCAAATATCGGTTATGTTTTTTAATGTTATTTTATTAATGCTGTAAAAAAATACAATTTAAAAATAAAATCAATATATTTTTACAATAAAAACAAAAGTGTGTAACTCTATTAACGAATCAAAACAATAATTTATTTTTTTTCGTGGCCGACAGTCAATAAATAAATGTAAGTATGATTAAAAGTAAGTTTAAGGAGGCTAATCGCCATCTTGAATTTTTGCTGACAATAAAATCGTGATTGCTACCCCAAAATCCGCGAGATGGAGATTCTGAGTTGAATCAGCCCATAAATGGCAAAATTCATTCGCCATTTTGAATTTATGGTTTGACAAAAAAATCGTGATCTGCTACCCCAAAACAGCCGAGGTGCAGATTTTGACTCGAATTGGACCATAAATAGCAATATTTATCAGCCATCTTGGATCCGCCATCTTGAATATTTTGCTCAGACAAAAAATTCGTCCCAAAAACACCGAGGTACAGATTTTGACTCGAATGGGGCCCGTAAATGGCAATATTGATCAGCCATCTTGGAACCGCCATCGTGAATATTTATTCTGAAAAAAATTCGTAATCTGTGACTCTAAAAACCCCGAGATACCGATTTTGAGTCGACTCTAACCATAAATGGCAAGAACGTCCACCATCTTGGAGCCGTCTTCTTGAATATTTATTTTGGCAAAAAATTCATGATCTGCTACCCCAAAAACCCCGAAATGCAGTTTTTAAGTCGAATGAAACCATAAATTGCGAAATTCATCCGCCATCTTGAATATTTGTTCTGACCAAAAATTCATGATCTGCAACTCCGAAAACTCCGAGATACCGGTTTTAAGCCGAATCGGACCGTTCGGCGTTAGTCCTATCGCTCGACTCTCATGCATCTATACTTTATACGAGCACAATTGAAACTGGTCAGTGTTAAGGCACAATACCGTGTGCACTGAACTTGATATTTTGTCCTATATATTTAGCAATGGTATCGAGATTCGAATGGTAGTTGAAACTGTGCAGGCGAGTCCGAGGCTGGCAATGTAATCAGCCTGAATGAACCATCTATGACTGCACTGGTGTAAAGATAATAAAACGGACGGGCCTACTAGCATAAAAAAAACTCGTAAATTGTTTCTCGGGAGTCAACGTGGACTTGTGAGATGTGCTGTCAATGTGCCAGTGCAGTGCATAAATACCTATTATAATATCAAGCGTAGGAGTTTAGTTAGTTATTGTTCATATTTATAAATATTTACTACTATATAAAAAGTAAAATATTTTAATTATTTACTAATTTACCATGGCTTTCTGGAGACCATTTGAAACAGAGGATAATATAATAACGCCTCATGACGTTTGTCGTTCTAACTCTATACACACACTGTACGCTTCTCTCTCTAGCGGTGAGTAGAGGGCATACGCGCCAGCGGTGTATTTGGTTGTTTAAATCATTGAAAAACTTGAATCGAACCTCACGGCTCGTCGATCACTTCTGGAAAAAAAGTTAAGTAGTTTTTTGCACAGAATTTTTTTCTCTACAGCTTTTGTCTAAAACTTTTTTCGAAAATTTTTCCATTTTTGACATATCAAAAATTCAGCGATGGAGTACGAATGGACAATTAATAGTTCCCTTTATTGGACTATAAGCTATAAGTTTTTCATCGACATTTTTTTCACAGAGTTGCAAAGTCAAAAAAATATAATAACCCGCACTTTTTTTAGACTATTTTTAACAAAAAAGGTGTATGGATTTCCTAATTTGTATTTACAGGTGAATGTGTATATTTTGGACTTTTTGGAGCAATTCTGGACTAATATTTTTAAGTTTGATAGTGAGATCTAGTCATAAATTTAACGCTAGAACTGATTATTCAATATAATTTTTTATGGGTAACGCTATTATTTATGTTTTTTAAAGCCTTAGGAAACTGCCACATTATTTTAAAATGTTACATTATATTTAACGGCTTTATTATTATTATTATTATTTTAAAATCAGTTCTGGTATTATTCGCTTATGCAAGATATATATATTTCCTTGAAAATTATTAACAAAATAGCAATGAAATCAAGTTCTTTACTTGCTACAAATCAATTGAAAGCATTTTCTTGTTTCTTGAAGAAGTACTTACCTGAAAATAATTACTCAGCCAGCAGAAATACACGAATAAAAGATATATCTAAAATAATTATCAGCTGTTACTTGATATCAGCTTGAATATGAAATTGACAAATTCATTCATTTATACCCGTAAGTAACTACTAGGGAACCGAATTCCAAAAAGCAATTTCTCGATTATTAATTCAAGCCATTCTGTCTCAAATAACGTATGAAAGCAAATAAGATATTTACATTACGATGAATATAGTAAGTATATATATTTTCAAAAGTATGAATTTCTGTCCATATAGGATAAACAAACGATAAATGTACATAGCGTAGTTAAGAGCTCAATTAAGAAACGTGATGCCAAATTGTTTAAATGTTTTTGTGTTGAATCTTATATCTATGTTATTCCAAGAGTATGAATTGTATTCCTTATGTTAGTTGTGCCAAACCCTTTGCTCAAAGCCTTTTATTAGTGATAATTAGTTTGTAACAATTGACGTGGTTCTTCCATTCATTGTATGTTGATTTTATTGTACGATAAACCAATATTATTGAAGCAATCGATCATTGCGAACACTTTGTTATAAGCCAAGAGCTGCTAAGTTTTTGAAAATTTGTCTGAGTACTTTCTCCGTCTTGCGACCACATTTCCTGTGTAAGGAGACAATCGTATGTGGGCTCCGCATCAGAAGCATTGAGGCATTTTTCTGTGAGGCCCATTTTACACAAATCAAAATGTCACTCGAATACACTACACAATACACGTTCCGCTAGCCATGTTAGCATCATTGGGAAATTATTAAAACACATACCTCCCGATGATGCCAACATGGTTAGTGAAAAGCGCGTAGTGTAGTGTATTCGATCGTAGTATTCAAACGCTTTGGTGTTTCGTGAAGCCTCTCAGACATTAAGCATATTATTGATTTGTGTAAAATAGATCTTATAAGCCCTCATGCTTCCTGTGTTAAAAATTTCATTTTTATAAATTTCGAAATGTGCAAAATGGATCACACTAATTCTAATTGATATCCTAAGCTTAGGACTGATTTAAACGACTTTAAAAATGAGTCAATTAATAATGAAGCCTATTGAATTATATATAAAAACCGCTGCCCAAGGAATCACTACTTCCACACCCAGATTTTTTATCCAAGTCTTATGCACACTAAATCCCAATGTAATATTTTATTCCCTTTAATAATAGAGTGGGGGTGGTGGAGGGGGTGGCTAATGTAAAAAAAAATTAGATGCCCTTAGTTCTCGTATACACACTAAATGCCAATTTAATTTTTTACTCCCTTTAATAATAGGGTGGTGGTGGTAGAGGGGGTAGCTAACGCCAAAAACATTTTTTTAGACATTTCTTTCTTGTATACACACTAAATCACAAAAATTTTTTTGCCCTCTTAAATAATAGGATGGGGATGATAATGGGGGTGGTAGAGGGGTAGCTAACCCCAAAAAATTTTTTTAGACGTTTCGTTCTTGTATGCACAGTAAATCACATTTTATTTTTTTTACCCCCTTCAACAATAGGATGGGGATGGTAATGGGGGTGGTAGAGGGGGTAGCTAACGCCAAAAATTTTTTTTTAGACATTTCGTTTTGTATACACTAAATCACATTTTAATTTTTTTTACCCTCTTTAATAATAGGGGAAGGTGGCAATGGGGGTGGTTGAGGAGGTAGCTAACGCCAAAAAAAATTTTTTTTTGACGTTTCGTTTTTGTATCCACACTAAAGCACATTCAATTTTTTTTTATCCATTTCAATAATAGGGTGAGGGTGGCAATGGGGGTGGTAAATGAGGTAACTAACGCAAAAAAATTTTTTTAGACGTTTAGTTTTTGTGTCCACACTTAATCACATTCACATTTTTTTTACCCCCTTTAATAATAGGATGAGGGTGGCAATGGGGGTGGTAGAGGATGTAGGTAACGCTAAAAAAACTTTTTTAGACGTTTCGTTTTTGCATATACACTAAATCACATTTTAATTTTTTTACTCCCTTTCATAATAGTGTTGGAGTGGTATTGGGGGTGATAGTTCATAGATACTGTTCATACATGCCCTAAATTGCAATTTTATGGACTCTTACTTTTTTGCCCTTATTTACCCTATTTACCCCCGAACCCTTCAACGGAATTAGATCAAAATATAATCTGGTTCCAAATTTCGTTACAATACATAAGTGTACCAAATTTCAGATCAATATCAAAATGGTTCCAGAGTAAACGTGCGCGCAAAAAGACAGACAGACCGACAGACAGGGAATTTTTCCGCTCAAATTTAAAATCTCGACGTTTCATGACATTTTGACCCTATTTCAACAAAAAAAATAAAAATTATTTTTTTTGCGTTATTATACTTCCACTGGACGTGGAAGTAAATGATTCGAACCGTCAGCTTCTACTGACTGGTGAATCACATCAAGGATAATATTTGCCGCCCATGTCGCTAGGACGCGGCCGGTGTGCCCGAAATGAATATACGCATGTTGACACATACCGACAGAGGATTTCATGGGATTGAAGCAATTGATAGTATTTTCTATGAACTGTATTAAAATAAAGCATGTTATTGTATTTTAGATCCATTTGGATATAAAGAGTACTACTGCGAAAACAGTGAAATTTGCATCTTTACGAATTTTAAGTTATTTGGTGCATACATAGGTATGTTAAAAAAAGTGAATTTTAAATGGTATTTATTTCTGCAGAACTTTCTGTTTAGATTCGGTTTAAAAAATTATCAAAAATAGGGTAGTTTCTTATACATACTACCACATACGTAGTTTGTGTCGAATGTTTTATGCATTTTTATTCAAACTTGAGAATGGTATATGCGAAATTATTTATTCTAGAAGAGCCATCTTGGTTTTATTTCTTTTCCAATAAATTATAGACAAAATTTCGTGCGTATTGGCTTGTTCTATATAATTTTGAAGATATAATAGGAAATATGCTCCATTTCGCGGAATTAGTATTATTATTATAAATAAGTATGCCTTCTTGCGTTCGTTTCTACAACAAAATATCTCAAATTAACATCCAAATGGACTCAAAAAGCACAATAATAAGTCTGCTTCTACCTGACTCATTTTTAAGTAAATTTTTAGACGACTCGCCCAAACTGAAAAATTGATTTTGTATAATGGAAGTTATTTCGTGATCCATCTAAAGCACTCTTACGTTCGGGGTGAAAGGCTTCTGATAATGCAAATGATATATTAAATTTTCAAAATGTCAGTGAATTACAAGCCCGTAATATTTTAAAAATACATATATGGATTGCCTCCTTACTCAGACACAGACACTAAATTTTTTCAATTTATTGCATATAAGAGATAGTAAAATGAGAACATTGCTAGAACCAGTTAAGTATGGAATAATCTTACCTAAAAGCAGCAACACAGATGAATATAAACGTACAAAAATTGGGAGATGTGATGTTCGCAATTTTTGTTTTTCCCAGAATTTGATAAACAAACTTGGGCAATAACATTTAGATTAAGTGAAACATCAGTTTTTCGTTCTTGTTCTCATATAGACTTGACTCTTGAGGTATGCTATGAGTGGTATGAATAAGCCAGTAATATCATCCCTTCTAGAAATAAATTTGTGGACAATTCCTTTACAGCGTCCAAAGTAACAGGGAACTCTGCACTATGATCCCATCTATCTTAGCGCCGGTTTATTAATGCAAGGTTAACTCGTAATCAAAGGATAAATGTCAAATAAAACAATAGATACGCATTGTTTCGTTTGACATTTATCCTATAGTTAAGTGCTAACCCTCTATTGATAAACCGGCCCTTAGTCAATGAACCTTACCCACTATAACAGTTTTCCAAAGGAGACCAATTTAAGGATTTTCAAAAAGGAAAAAATTGCTCTCTAGTTTATAAAAAAAGCTATTTCTTGAGAAGCAGAGGATCAAGGCATAGTCGTGTAATACTATCAGTTATGAAACATTGTGGCTTAAAGGTCTGAAACTATTTTTTTGTTTGCAATAAATCTAAATATAAGGGCTGAAGTAGCGAAGGTTATCCGGCAATTAGAGAAACTCACATACAGCTCAATTAGTATGGGGGCCATGAACCTTCCCGTGGCCCTTTGAGGTCGCGACGAGTAAATAGGTGTTTTCGGCGTATTTTTTCATGCTGAATCCAAATATGCAACTCAATTTTACGGAATCATGCAAGAAAAATTGTTATTAACATTTTAATTGTTTATAAGGCTATAACTTCAAAGTTAACAATGGAAGGGAGAGTTTTCAAATTTTTTATGATTTCTGATACAAAAACAAAGAAAATTCTTTTTGAAAAATTAAAATCGGCTGATTAGAACCGGAGATATTGCACATTTATTATTAACAAATTGCATAATTACGATTTTTCCGCACTATTTCACTCATAACTCGGCTCCTATTCAACGTAGAAAGTTTTACCAGGTCTTATTTTAAAGCTAAAACTTCAAGCTTTAAAATCTTTTGTAGTGAAATGTCCCATCATGCTCTTGAAAAATTTTACAAGTAATGAAAGCCCGAAATTTTTGCGGAAAAAAGATAAGTAATTTGTTTATACGCATTTTGAGGAAAGTTAATCTATAAATATCAGCAATTGAGTTATACATTATTATTGTACATCTCAAAACGAACATTTTTTGACTTGCTGAATGTATTTTGATTGATTTTTCGCCGAGTAATATTAATTTGTAGTTGAAGCGCTTTCGCGCGCAATGCGTACACTGGATACGCGTTACATGTAGCGACTACCGTTTTATTCCTGGCTTTACTTAATAAACAATTTTTGAAATCTTTACATTAATAAATAATTTGTAAATAATAATAAACACATACATAATTTTTTCTAAAGTGTAAGAATGAAAAAATAGTTAATTCATTCTCTCATACTATGACTTTCTAGATTTTCTAGGCGAGGTAATTGTTTATTATTATTATTAATTTTTGAAATATAATGCATCACTTGCATCAATGCTTGCTAGTAAAGATTGCGTGAATTTTTCAATATCGCCCTATCAATTTTCAGCATTTTTGAATACATCAAAACATTTTTTAGATGTAATAATAATTACTCTTCACTATTTAGTTCTTGCAGATGAAACAGTTCACATTGATTTGAGAAGAGGAGAGGAATATTTAGTGGAAGTTATGAAAAAAAAATGCAGGCTGTAAAACATTTGATGAATTAAGATTTAAAATATATTCCCATTCCAGTAACCTCATCGAGCAGTTACCACCCACATCTGCTACCTTTAAATTACATATTTTAAGATGTTTATATATAACTTTTGTACAGACTAACATTTTATCGGTTAATATTAGCCTTGTAAATCCAGAAAAATTTGGATGGATCAAGGAACAAGATTTACTTTTGCCCCAAAAAATGTATGATTTGTTGCCCCCGATGAGTGAACTTGTACCAAATTGTACATGCAAGATATGCACAACTAAATGGTGTCGCTGTAAAAAGCTAATTTATCCTGCTGCATGTTTTGCACATGCAAGAAAAGACAATACATGTAAAAACAATCAATAAACAGTTAGTATTAGTAGAAAATGAATTAACTTTTTTTTCATTATTACACTTTGGAAAAAATTATGTATTTGTATATTATTATTTACAAATTATTTATTAATGTAAATATTTCAAAAATTATTTATTAAGTAAAGCCAGGAATAAAACGGTAGTCGCTACATGTAACGCGTACTCAGTGCGCGCATTGCGCGCTAAAGCGCTTCAACTACAAATTAATATTACTCGGCGAAAAATCAATCAAAATACATTCAGCAAGTCAAAAAATGTTAGTTTTGAGATGTACAATAATAATGTATAACTCAATTGCTGATATTTATAGATTAACTTTCCTCAAAATGCGTATAAACAAATTACTTATCTTCTTTCCGCAAAAATTTCAGGCTTTCATCACTTGTAAAATTTTTCAAGAGCATGGTGGGATATTTCACTACAAAGGATTTTGAAGCTTGAAGCTTTAGCTTTAAAATGAGACCTGGTAGAACTTTCTACGTTGAATAGGAGCCGGGTTATGAGTGAAATAGTGCGGAAGAATCGTAATTATGCAATTTGTTAATAATAAATGTGCAATATCTCCGGTTCTAATCAGCCGATTTTAATTTTTCAAAAATAGTTTTCTTTGTTTTTGTATCAGAAATCATAAAAAATTTGAAAATTCTCCCTTCCATTGTTAACTTTGAAGTTATAGCCTAATAAACAATTAATATGTTAATAACAATTTTTCTCGCATGATTCCGTAAAATTCAGTTGCATATTTGGATTCAGCATGAAAAAATACGTCGAAAAAACCTATTTACTCGTCGCGACCTCAAAGGGCCACGGGAAGGTTCATGGCCCCCGTACTAAATTTTTAGTAAGCTAAATGCTAATGCTCAAATTTGCTCCCTCAAGTTCATGGGATCAAAAACTGGTTCTTTAAATTTCCTTTTTATCATGTAAGAGAAAAAACAAATTTCTAATTTTTGCTTAAATTTAACCTAAATAGAATACCTAATTTATTACCTTAAAGTAATGTTATTGTTTAATGATTTATTTATAAATTCAGGGCGGCTCAAATATAAAATCTGAATTTGTAGGTGTATATACTGATGACCTTGTTTACAATTTCAATGTGCATACTTTGTTACTAACAGCGCACTCATAAACATAAAATTAGGTGCATTTTATTGAAAAAAACTATAAGTAATATAATTGCTAATTCCAACATTATTAAATAGAAAGTTGATAACGTTCTCATTCATTAGCTTTAACTCCTCTAAATTTCGTATTCAGTACTAGTAGCAGAGCTTGAATAACATTGTCTGAAAAGGTGAATTTTGTTATTGAAATGATTAGTTAAGGTAGGTATGAAAACATAATTTATAAAATGGCTGGCTGTTTTCTAAACAATTTATTTTTGCAGTTAATCATCATATCTATGATACCAAAATATCGCACCAAACTTAACCCTTTCATTATATCTGTCCCTTCAAAGGGACGCCGTATTAGATACCCCTGATCCACATCCATTTTGTTTGTACATTTAATCCTGTACAAAAGTAGTCCCTGTATAGAGACAGATATACTACCAGTTTTTATTTTTATATTGGTAAGTAGAACTGAAAGAGATAAAATTAAAATACTTGAAGGCCCTACGACCAATTATAAATTTGAAAGTTCGACTATTTGTTTAGGTTTGACAATAGAAATCTGTTTTTGTCTCAGATACTAAGTTCTCGCGTGTATTTTCTGATAGAATTCAAACATATTTTTAAATTTTAGACAAATTAACATTAATATCTCGCTACTTGTCTAAAACTAAAAGTAAAAATCATACTTTGATAGACCTGCAGTTAAAAAAAAATAGTCACAAAATACGAAAATATGCAATTTCTTATTTGTTTATAAATAAACACATTTTGTAATCTTGTGCAAATTTCAAAAATCATAAAATGTTATTGTAAATTCTCAAATACAAAATAGAAAGTCTACCTTTCGAATCATGACCTGCATGAAGGTAGGCGCGTAAAAATTCCGTCACTTATATTTAGATAACTATTCCTTCTCCTCTTATCTATTAACGTTTATTTCTTTTCAAATAGGTGATTTTTTTTTATCTATTCGATTCTCTTATCAAATTTCACTGTTAACCAATTACAACATAGATATTAACAAAACTCTAAGGGACGAAATCAATTCAATTTTTTCTCGCATAAGAAAAGGAATAAAATTTATTTGCTTGTGACTATTACGTTAGCATGGAATGTATAAAGTAAACTAATGAGATGAGTTTCAGCCCAAAATATCAATTAGATTATTTACAAATAATTAAGACATAAAAAGTTATATATTTACATTTCAAAGTAACATTTTGCAAGTACTATTAAGCTATGTTTTTACTTTTCATTTTAGTTAAAAGCCAAAGAGTTAATTTAAAGAGTCGGGATTTATGACGAAATTACCGATTCAACACCCTCGAATATTGGGGGGGGGGGGGTCTTGTCCGAGTCGCAAACATTCGGTAGTTCGCCCGACCCCTTCTAAGGGTGTATATAAAGTATTTGAAGCCAAGAAAATATTTCTATCAAAGTCATCTAAAGTCGAACTTTCAGTGTAACTCGCGTTGCGTTGATTGGACTGTACTACCTATTCTTCCTAAAATTTACGATTTCTTATTTGAGCCGCCATTGTATTTTTGTGCCAAATAAACCGAATGCATGTGTCGGAATTAAATGGGATTCCGTTTAAAGTGTATAAATAATATTTTTAATATCAGATACATACGTATAGCATATTATAGTCGTGTAATCTTCCTATAGAATATAAAATTTCCTTATCTTAAAGTCTGAAAAAGTGATTAAACATTAAACCATATTTTAGTCAAATTATGTAGATGGAGAGTGTGTAAAAAAAGGGCGAACGTTTTTTCGTCTTTATTTTTAAGTTGGAAGTTTGGAAACACTTCTTCTGTACAATAATGTAAATAAACTGAAAGTTTTATGTGTTCAATTATTTTATTCAATAAAATTTAAAATATTTTAATCCTATTTTTACTTGACTCTGCTCGATAGATTTTGTTTGTTTGTTCGGGACACATGTTTGAACAAGGATTACCTACTAAGAATAATTATATTTAAGACATATATCTAACAAGACGAACTGATAACGTGTGATGGCTGATGAGCATACTTTATACGAGGATAATTGAAATTGGTCAGGGTTAAAGCACAGGACCGTACGCACTGAACTTGATATTTTGTCCTATATATTTAGCAATGGTATCGAGATTCGAATGGTAGTTAAAACTGTGCAGGCGAGTCCGACACTGGCAATGTAATCAGCCTGAATGAACCATCTACGACTGCACTGGTTTAAAGATAATAAAACGGACAGGCCTATTAGCATAAAAAAACTCGTAAATCGTTTCTCAATAGTCAACGGTGCTGTGCTGTTAATGTGCCAGTGCAGTGCGTAAATACCTGTTATAATATCAAGCGTAATAGTTTAGTTAGTTATTGTTCATATTTATAAATATTTCTTACTATATAAAAGGTAAAATATTTTCATTATTTACTAATTTACCATGGCTTTCTGGAGACCATTTGAAATAGAGGATAATATAACATCGTCCAAAAATCTTATTATTTTCTTATGACAAGCATTTCTATTTACCCCCGCCCATGTACAATAAAGAGATGCCGACTGTTTTTGCCGGCTTTTAGTTTTTATACGGTTTCAATTAAGTTCGTTTACACTTTAGCTGCTAATTATTACAAACTTGGAATAACCTTCATGACTAGAACCGAACAAATTTTATTGTCGAAATGTTACACACGTCGTTTCTTTAGTGGGGAACCCCATTTTAAAAAACACTATTGACACGCAAAGAAAGGTATGAAGCGAGTACGGCTATTTATATTTTGTTCCGTAAACGTTGCTTTAACTGTGCAGTTAAACAAGGCTGACAAGTACAAAAAATCAACTCACTTTATTACACCTGTCGCTGAAGTTATAGAAACTTACTAAAATTGTAGGTTTTACTCGCAGAAAAAAGAGTTCATATGACTGTGTCACTTATAGATTTCTTCAGAAATGTTCATCCACCTGTCTGCCTATCCTTTTATCGGTTCGTCTGTCTGCCACGTTTCTTACGATAACTGAAGGAGAAAAAAGTCCGATTGCATTGAAATTTCGACAGTAAGTTAGCATTAACTACAGGATTAACCCAATTTTTTAAAAGATCGATCAGTAATTATGTTTTGAGATATTTAAAAAAACTGTATATTATGGAGATTATTGCAACAATCTTCATAAGAGTTCGTAAAAACAGAAATACTGCATAGTATCCCGAGGACCATTTCGCCTAAAAATCTGGCATCATCAGAAGATGATTAGAGTGGACTCAATTAGTTGTGACGTCACACGTTATGCAACCAAACATACTACTGTCATAGAAATTTTGATCCCGTCGAATGAAATTGGAATTTGATCCTTATTACCTTGTTCATAAACACTATAAAATATAATGCTAAAACATTGCTATACATTTTATTGAATTTTTCGGTTGAAAGAAATATTTAAGAACTTCCAGCTCCAATCTCATATACACAAGATATATTAAAATATATATATATATTTATATAAGATTTAATAAACTTTTAATTTTGTTTTAATAATGCCAAATATAAAACAGCAAGAGTTTCCTCCAATGGGAATGAACAATGGGAAAATTCAAATTATGTGGGCGAAAAGCAATGCAATTGCAGCTAACTTCAGTACTCTTCTTTGATTTCACATTTACAGTTCATAACCTAATAATCCATTTAACGAGGTACAAAAAGACCAAAACATCAAAAGTTTGTAGGATCTCTTGAAATACATTTCCCTCCCTGTTTTCGAGGGTGAGAAACATGATGGTGATGGTTTCGAGTTCTGAAACCCTTGCGTACTCCCCTTTTTTTTTGGAATAATAATAAACTCAGTTAATTTACATTAGAGTGCCCCGGAGCGACCCACGGGGGTTGAACCTACCCCCGCCCGTAATAGCAATATCCCAAAAATAAGAATATACAGACTCGACAAAGTTTTTTGTGGGTTTTCCAAAGTAGAGATCGCGATGGTATCGTTGTTTTTCACCCTACCCTCCCGCAACTACCCTCAATGAATAAAAACCACCCCCGCTTTCATGCTGTCGGTCCTAGTCATGCGGGGATTTGTCGGGTCGGGGCTTTTATGAGAATATCAGGTAAAATAACCATTACTCAACTGCAGTTGACCTAAGCACCCCCCCGGGGATTGAAACTACCCTGCTCGCAGCACCGAAATCATTCACGGGTCACCCTAGTCTCCTGCAACTACACATATAGTTTATAGAATAGGGGATATTTGTTTATACATTGATGGCAGTTGCGAGAGGGTAGGGTGATAAATAACACTACTATCGTGATTCCCCCCTTCGAAAACTCATGAGTGATTTCGGTGTTGCGAGCAGGATAGTTTCAATCACGGGGGTTGCTTAGATCAACTGTGGTTGAGCAATGGTTAGTTTCCCTGATATTCTCATAAAAACCCCGACCCGAAGAATCCCCGCATGCCTAGGGCCGACAGCATGGAATAGGGGGTGGTTATTATACGTAGGGGTTGTCTAAAAAGGGTAGAGTGAAAAAAAATATCACCATCGTTATTATCGCCCTCGAAAACCCGTGAGAAGCCCGTTTCCCTTTTCCGAGGGATTTCGGAGTTGCGAGCACTGCAGTTTCACCCACCAGAGGTTGCTTAGGTCAACTGTGGTTTAATAATGATCAGTTTCCCATAAAAACTCCGACCCGACAAATTCCCGCGTGCCTAGGAACGACAGCATGGAAAAGATTTTATACGTTGGGGGTAGTTGCGGGTGTGAAAAATAGCACCTCCATTATGATCCCTGCCCTCGAGCCGTAAAAAATCTTGTCGAGTTCTCCTCTTCCTGGGAGTTGCCATACATTTTTTTCCACTTCTGAAATGAGAGACATGTTTGTGTATATTCGCGAATAAATTTTTGTGGTCGTGCTGCAGCTCAATGATACTTAGAATTGTATGGAAACAGAAGGCAGCCTGATCATAGGTTATTAAAAAACCTTTCTGATGCTTTGGGAGAAAAAGGTGTATTCCGCCCAAAACGTGATATTGTTGGTCCTCCAAAAAGAATATCTGTGGATCAAGAAGAAGACGTTTTAGTTCGTGTGGCAGAAAATCCGCAAATAAGTACACGGCCGTTATCGGCAGCAACTGGTTTAAGTCAGTCAGTCAGTCATCAGTTCATAGATTATTAAAGAAATAAACCATATCACTTTACTCCAGTGCAAAATTTGTTACTTCGTGATCTTCCAAAAAGGTCGCAGTTTTCATTAGTTTTGCGTAACAAACAACATAACAACCCTATGTTTATGAAACGAATATTGTTTACGGATGAGGCCACTTTTACCAGACGTGGGGTATTTAATTGGATAAATAGTCATTCGTGGGAACTTGAAAATCCCTCTTTATCCAAGGAAAAATACTTCCAGCACGAATTTAAAATAAATGTGTGGTGTGCTATCATTAGAGACTGCATACTAGGGTCGAATGAGTTAACCACCAAATTTAAATGGTGCATCCTATCTGGACTTTTTAAAAAACATTCTTCCTGAAAAAGATGTTATATATAATGTTCCGATAAATTTAAGAAACAATATGTGGTACATGCAGGATGGGACCCCAGCATATTATTCGGTAGAAGTAGGTACGTAATCATTTAAATATGCACTATCCACATCACTGGATCGGTCGAGGAACTAAATTTCCTTGGCCACTTCGTAGTCCTGACCTACTCTAAGTATTTAGTATACAATAATAACATAAATACCCGGGAAGAATTATGGGAAAAAATTGTGAAGCTGTGGAAACTATTAGGGATAACAGAGAATCGTTATTTAAAGTTAGATAGTCTCTAAATACTTGTTTAAAAAAATGTATTGAGGTTAATGGCGGTCATGTTGAACATTTATTATAGTATGTATTATACATTTTAAATTCCTTCTTATTCTTGTTCTAGTTCTCATTATTTGTGATACATTGTTTACCATTTTTAATTAAATTATTTATGCCCACTAGTTAAAAGTGTATCATTATTTGTTTTGTTTTAATGTCTGAAATTTTGAAGTTATTAAATGCCGCACAAACAATTACAAGTGGTATAGCTACAAAGATAGTGGTATTAGCTACAAAGAAAAAATATTTACAATTAAAGAGTGTCGAATTTTGCCGCCAAATTAATTTTTCAAATTGTATAATAAATTTGCATGCAACTTTTCATTTGCACTTTTCTCAAAACCTGTTGTACTTAGAGACTTGAAACAAGTATAACTTTTTTATTAAGAAATGATAGAGGAATACAAATTTTATGCGAAATTTGCGATAAAGGCGCGAGTGAAAAAGTTACAGAGCTTTTAACACATTAAACATATCGTACGTAGCGCCCTCAAGAAGTTAGACGAAAGTTGAAGGTGTGTTATAATTTCCCACCACAAATAACCCCCATCCACCAATTTTTATGATAAAATGTTAAAAAAATCATTAAATTACAAAGGAAAATAAAAACATTACCTTGTATCTTTTTACCTATAAACATTTTATTAAGACATTAATGGCTAAATCTTAATATTTCAACTCCTACTATCTACAGTTAAGTGCTGTACCATTACTTATGAATCACCGTATATTTGGAAATAGATTTAATAAAGATATCGACAAAAATGCAAATCAATAGCTGAATCTACAGCGGTTCAGGAGGCGGCTGTGAAAACTCTGTTATATATGTTGATAAGGATGATTAATAGATTTCTGAATGTTTCTTAAAAATGTTTCTTAAAATGTTTTCTTAACCGCCTCTCAAGTTACCGAAGTAACTCCCTGGAAGATCTCAAGGATCTTGTGCTAGGCAAAGAGAGACGACGCCCTACAGTTTAATGTGGACTCCGAACCACTCTTGGGGCAATTTTTTTAATGAAAAATTGCAGTCAAAGGCTTTACTGAGGTCACAGAACAGAGATGCAGAGTAGTGGCCTTTTTCAAAACATTCTAATGTGCGTTCCGTAAATTTTAAAATAGCATCTGTTTTCGAGAGGTTTCCACGAAATCCAAATTGGTGTTTGAATAGTATTCAGTTATTTGATTTTTAATGGCTTTTTCAATGAAATGATTGGAAGCAATGAAATTGGTCTGTAATTACTTATTTCCTCAATATCACCTTTTTTGAAAACTGAAACAGCAGCCGCTATTTTAAGTATATCTGGAAACACACCGGTCCTGAGACATATGTTTATTAACTTGGTTAGGGGAATTAAGTTAACATTTTTTACTATTTTTATTAAATCAGTATTTATACACATATTTACTATTACTGTTTTTTTAAGAATTCAGGATATCTCTTACTTCGTTGTATGTGACTTCACGAAAACAGAAAGATTCAGTGGTGTTTACTAGATTGACATCCAATAATGATCCCGAAGAAAAGTTCATTATTGACGAAGGAACGGAAATTTATGTTTTGGCTCTTATAGAAGTTGATAAGACTGTTTCTTTAAGGCAAATTGGGTCTGAATTGGACATCAGTCACCAAACAGTAAGCCGAATTTTGCACAAATACCATTACAAATTTTTTAAATACCAATTCCACCAGCATTTGTACGAAAGTGCATACGAACGTAGGATGGGATATTGGAATTGGATTTTGTATAATAACGTGCAGCCAAACAAGAATTTTTGGGACTGATTCTATTTTCGGACGAGTCTAGGTTTACAAATTTGGGGTTATTTAACCGACAAAATACAAAATATTGGTCACAAGAAAATCTAAATTTATTACGGGAGGGTAACTTTCAAGTGCGGTTCGGTTTCAATGTTTCGCTTGGAATAACCGGTAGTAGAATCATTGGTCCAATAATATTTGAAGGACCTCTGACTGGTGCCAGATTCTTGAGATTCCTGGAAAATAAGATTGAGGAAATTTTAGATGCGACCTTTAGATTTAGGACAGGGAATGTATTTCCAACAAGATGGCGTTCCTCTCCATAATTCAAGGATAGTAATTGATTACCTTCAACGGAGATTCGGAGAAAACGTAATTTCGACGAATGGTCCTGTGAGGTGACCTCCAAGGTCACCTGATTTAATGCCCCTTGATTTCTTTGTTTGGGGTCATTTAAAAAATATTGTCTATTCAACCGCCGTTATAACCCGTGAAGACCTGGAGCTACAAGTAAGACGGGCAATTAATAGCATAATGGCTCAGCAATTGGCGAACGTTCTTCGAGAAACAGTACGTTCAGTAGTGCATTGACTTTAATGGACAGCATTTTGAACAACTGTTGTAATGTTTTGTGTTAATTTTTTGTATTCCAAAACCACCTTATGTGTAACAAGGTAATTAGAATAAAATTGTATTTTCTTATTTTCTTTTAGGTGTAATTTTATTTGTATTTGTCGCACATTTTAATACGACATATGAATAAATTCCTTATTAATAGTACTAATAAATGGAAGTAAAAAAAAATCAATTGTATGTCAAAAAGCGCCGCTTATTAAGTACGTGGTATATTCTAAATTTCAAGCATCTTCAAAACTAATGGAGAAAAGTGGGTGTATACCATGATACTGTTACACCCGGTATACATTAGCAATCTTCCTCACACAACGCCTATTTTCCATCTGGAGATGCTGCTATAGAGCCTGCTTCATTATGATTATCCACTTATGTTCAAGTCTTTAGAGATGAAACATAACTTATTATTTTGTGAAAGATAGGAGCAAGTGAACGATAAATTTATAGAGAACTGCTAATCTCTTTAAGAACTATATTATTTACCGAATTAGAAAAGCATGGTATTTTACAATAACATTTGCTTTATAACATTTTTAAAACCAAAACAATATCAGACAAGTATGAAATGAAACACTGCTGTCGGTTTTAAATAATTTATTTAACATTCTTTTAGTCTAGTGTATGTACACAACATTCATACTTCATTCTCAATATAACAAAAAGTTTGAGGTGGAATTCTCTGACGAACAATACGTGTTTATACAACTGTTGGTAACAGTCACAGGTCGTTAAAACTCTCAGTGGCTACAAAATATATCTCAACGAACACAACGAAAATAATAATGTATTTAATTACGTCCATATATTCTCGAAATTTTGTCGAGTTTATTGACGGACGTAATAGCTAATTATGTAAGAAGTCCATAATGTAAGGCTATATATCATGAATCCAGCTCATTGTCAAGTAAGGCCATAAAAGGACCAGGAGCTCTATGTTCGACTTTTAAAACTGACTCTTTATCGAAAAAAAAAAAAAGATGGCGAGCAAGGCCATATAGTTTTTTGACCATAAAGTACACTAGTAAAATAAAGTCAACTTTAGTTTACTAGTCCTATAAAGAGACATTTTACGGCCCGCAAAACTATGTCTAAACAGTATTTTATAACGCAATCCACATAGTTTTGCGGCCATCAAGTACCCCTTAATAACACTAGTAAAATAAAGTCAACTTTAGTTTACCAGTCCTGTAAAGAGATATTTTATGGCCCGTAAAACCGTGTCATAAACAGTACTTTATAACGCAATCGTACATAAAATGTATGTCACATAATAGTTTTTGAGCTAATCGTCGCGCCTGCTAAAATCGTTTAAAAATAACAGACATCCATCTAGGCTTTCCCAATTTTGATAACTTACACCTGACCTATAATTGTCGGTATATAATCGATTCGGAATCACTAAAAGGACTTTGTACCGATAGGTACAGTAATGGATAATGGATTAATATTTCCTATAAACAAACAGGTCAATCAACCGTACGTATAAGTAAACGTACAATAGGATCGATACGGCAAATTCAACTGAATGAGGTATACAAACATACAAAATCACATACTAGAGTAGCTATAGAGGTATTATTGACATTTCTAATAATTATTTGTCCATTTGTCAAGACGACAAGAGACTGCAAGCAACTGCATGTATACTTAAAGAGGAAAGTGTAACTTCTCCTAGTGAGTGGAATTAGTGGACATAGTAAAATTTGTTCGAGAGCTTAGTTAACTGGTATAAATTGACATTTTATTATCCAACTAAATCCAGAGCGTGCAAAGGATTTAATTTAGATAAACGTAGCCTGAGAAAATAAATTAAAAACGCAGGTGGTATTTGGGAAGAACATTTCACGAAATGACATAGCACGACGCCCAGTATTAAATGCCACGTCTCCACTTCTGAAAATTGACATAGGATATACTGGGTTAAGGTAGATGTTCACTATTTTTTTCAAAGCTATAATTCAATAAATTTTTCAAGAGCTCTAAATCACCAATCTTCGTAAGTGTTACTTGATGCCAGGACGTGACTTTACGAAAATGGCACTGCCATCTGCGTAACTATGTCTCCCCTATATTGTAAATTAAATAAATCGTCGACATGATAAAAGTAATGAGTCTAAAACTGTACCTTGCGGCGTCCTGTGCTCTATAGTTTTTATTTAACTAAGTACATCACTTATCTTAATACGTTGCTTTCAATTTGGCAAATAGCTTCTAAATAACTGCGGCATCATATTTTACACCTGTGTTTCCAATATTTATCAATATCTTTGAACAAGTAAAGTGAATGATTTCCGTCATTCAATGCATTGTAGACATAATTAGTGGATGTGGGATTACGTCTAGTGTAGATTTACTTTATTGTATTTCTGAAACCAAGTTATATTTTTTTGGCATAAAACTATCCCTTTTAAATTATTTTCTCAAAAACCTTTGGGAAGGTAGTAATCAATTCAGTAGAGATCAGTCTATCATATTTTTCACTTTTGACCAAGAATTGTTTAGGTTATGGGACTCAGAGAATGTGCTATGCACCTTGAGATTACCTTGATTATCTCTTTTATACCATCTATTTCAACCCTTTTTATAATTTGTTTTATCTTTAGATTTATGTTGCAAATTATCTACTTTAAGGGTTTGTTTTATGTTATGAGCGTGCCCTGTTTTTTATGATAAACATATCCTTAACGAATTTATGTACCTATAGTCTAGTATACTTTAACTTGGCGTGTGTATGTATGAGTTAATATTTCCGTACGATTTCATTTTCTCCCATATTGTACACAAAGTTAAAGCAATAGTCCAGAAACATTGTCTACGTGGACAATATTTCTGGATCTTTGTGTACAAGAGAAAATGAAATCGTACGGAAATATTAACTCATACATACACACGCCAAGTTAAAGTATACTAGACTTTACTATTGTGGATCTGAAGGCCGTATAGAAGCGTTCTGATATCACAACTGTTACGGGGTGAAATGCTATAAAGCCTACTATTGTACTGTGAGTTTTTTAGCTTGGTGCTAATTAATATTTTGTCTGATTTTTTGTAAATATTTTAGACGAATTTATGGCGGAGTCGCCAGTCTTAATTTCAACTCGTCGATAAGTTTGCCCAGTATTGTAAAACCTGATTGTCATTCGATTTCTCATCGTTGATATTTTCCATATCTCAACGTGGTTGGATACACAAAAGTTTGTTTTTGTCATAGTAAATAACTTGAATTGTAATCAAAAAGTTTTTAGATTAGAACGTTTGTAGTTTGGAAAAGTTTCTATCTAATCAGTTTCCATGTATAAAAAATTATTATCATTAACTTGGCGGCATTTCGAAAAATTTATTGCCATCCTTGAAACAATTAGCGATTAGTTTCTCGCATATAGAAAGGAAAAAAAAATAAAATAAGAATATATACAGATATATTCTTTGTTTAACTTTCATGTCTCCAAAGAAGTAGGTATATTGATAGTAAATACGTATTTTTAACAATGAAGGATAATTGTAAATCTAAGAGTAGTATATCTCAAAAACTTCTGGTGTTCAGGAAGACCTCAAATCTTCTTAACTTAAGAATCAACTTGATTACACCTAAAATTAGGATAATTTCACTAAATTTGTTGCCTGTTTTGTTAGAATAACAAATATACAAAGGAACAAATGCGAACGACTAGCTGGTTTATGCTGGAGCTAATAGTCGTAGGTTCAGATAACTTACAAAAGAGGTGAAACTTACTCTTTTGTGTGTGATATATGAGACAAATTTTGTTTTGTTTGGGGAAGAGAGAATGAAATATTTGATGTTAAGTGGGCACCATCTATAGTAAAAGCACATTAATAAAATCATTGAAAATGATTGAAATTGAAATAGTTAATAAATAAAGTTTACCTGTATTGTGTTCAAATACAAAATGTGGATTATGAATGTAATGTAATTACTCGGGGATCTCACAATAGAAAAGTTCGTATAGATGTTAATCAGTTCAGATTTGAAGGCAAATGGCTACTTCGAATATTTAACTAATAAGGTCAACTTTTTATATTACAATCTTAATTATATGTATGTTGTACAAACTTTAAAAACAATACTTTTCTTAAACAAAATGAAAACTGTAATATTTTACGAGCGTCACGCCATCTGTTGATGAGCAACTTAATAAATTAATATAGGTGTGTATCATAATCGTATTCCTTTTCTAGTTAGATTTCCTTTCACAACCAAATTGCAGAACCGATATAAAATCGATAACGAAATCTTTAATATTCAATATAAAAGTTTGACATTAATAAATTCCATACATAACCAAATATGAACGAACTGTTCAAATAAAGAAAATTGTTTGCAAACTGTATTGTGATGATCCAGTAAATATATTATATATCATACATCACATAACAGGTGTGCTTGGAAGCAGTTTTAGAGGTAAGAAAAATAACTACATGTTGCACAGAGTAAACAAAGTAAACAAATGAAAATTTAAATGTTTTACAGGTATGATAGAGTCAATTGACAACCTGAAGTAATATTACTTGTAGCTGGAGGTAAAATTGCAGTCCTTAACTAATCGTATAATATCTATATCACTTTGGATCGAACTGTCTGCAACTTTAATGTATTATACCTGCTATGTTAGAAATTTACTAAAAAGAAAAACGTACAACCTTTACAAAGGGGCATATGGATTAATAAGTTCAATATTAATGATATACTTACATTTAACACTCTGTATATTGCATTCCTTGCAATTTAATTTGATTCGATCCACATTCAAGCCAATGGAATAACTCTCAACAGATATAAAAATCGCACTAAAAGCGATCGTGAATATTTGAAATAGTTCTAATTTCCAACATCAGTTTTTAAGGATCATATCTGTCAATAGGTCTTAAAATAATAGTCTATATGTATGTATATACCCATACAGAATATAATACAAATGGAATTTGATTCCACTGCGTCCTCAATTTGTTGTACTACACAAGACTGCCGTCTTTTAGTGGATACTTGAACATCCTAGCTAACGTGAGAGCACGCTGACGTAGGGCAACTGTTGAGCGTATAAGCCCATATTTATTCAGACATAATGCGTAACAATTGCACCCGAACGGGACGATGAATTGAAATGCATGACATGATACGGCTTTAGAACGAAATTGAATCTGGAACCGCTGTGATGCGATAAAGGTTAATACAGCCGGTATTGTAGAGTTAGGAGTGATATTCGTAGACCAATTACGCACTTAACAGAATCTAATCTAATCACCGGGATGTACGGGATATTTTACCGTGCATCCGGTTTATGGAAGGTTAAAGAATTACAAATGTTAATTCATTATCGTCGGTGGATATGTCTTTTTTTTGTCGTTGATTCAGCATTTTATATTTAGGACTTTTTCTGTTGCATAAATAACATTACAGCATTAGCATTATATACTAATAAATAAAAGGTAGGCTATATTTTTACATATGTTAATGGCATATTATGTACATTTTGAGTGACATGATTTGGTACTTCAGTTACCTAAAGTTGAAAAAATCTGGTGAAGTAATAGATCTACGAAATACTTTACCAGCGATGTTTAAGTCTATGGAAAAGGAAATTGAGTAGTTAAATTAAGGCTCATTAAATATACTTAATTCAATATAATGACTGAAAAGTAGTCAGTCGATGACATCGTAGTTGTGTGTGGTAAACCACCGACTAAAATCGTATCGTAAAATATCGTAGTTCCACTTTTGACAGATCATCTACGTACTTCCACATACTACACGAAACTTCCACTTTTTCCGTAAAACTTTCTGTACTTCCCTAAATATTCCACTTCTTCCATAATAGTTTTACTACTTTCATAAAACTTCCACTATTTTCGTAAAATTTTCAGTACTTCGAAAAAACTTCTACTTCTTCCATAGAATGCTTTTCACCGACCTACACTTACTTCTACTTGCGGTATGCTCCTTGTGATTGTGTGGCTGGGGTAACGGACGACATTCTATCGGTAGAATAATAATGCAATAACTGTATCGGTTTTATTAGCTTTCTCCTTCTCACCCTTCCTTCGATAGGATAAACTGATCTTTTATTCTGAAAATGTTGCACTACGATAGTTTCCGTCCATGGAGGAATCGTTACGTTCGGGAGAGTACGGAACAAGTTCTTGTAAACAATGAGATCTCTCACCACTTTTGTCATTTTGATCCCAAACAATCAAAATCGATATCTGGAGGTTTTCGGGGTAGCGGATTACGAATTTCTAGTAAAAAATGTAGTTCAAGATGGCGGACGACTTTATCGTTTATCATCTGATTCGTCTCAAAATCGATATCTGGGGATTACAGCATATCAAAAAACTAAAAAGCAAATAATAAAATTATAAAAAAAATATTTAAAAAAAAGCTTTTATTTAAATGCTCTAAAAAGTAGAAAATAAACTTTGAAGTAAATCAAACCCATCATTTTGTTACATTATATAATTTTTTTTATGATACAGGTTTTGACAGGTTTTAATGAATTTTCTATACTTGTAAGAAAAACAATTTGATATAGTAATGGTTACTGAGACATGGCTTTCTGGTGATGTTGTATCTGATGTTATTGCAATACCGGGATATCGTTTTTTACGTAAAGATGGAGGTTCTAGAGGAGGTGGAGTTGGTGCGTATATCAAACTTTCTTATAATTATCAAGGGTTAATCTTTGACTTTTTGGTAAGTGCAGAACTTGAGTATTTATTTTTTAAAATTATTATGCCCTCGTTAACAATAGCTATTGGTACATTTATTAACTCTTAATGTTCGCTCGAATAAAGACATAAATATTTGAGATAATTTAGCCAATCCTTCTGAAATTAATGATTACTTTGCATCTTTTGTTCAAAATGTTAGTGATAATTGTGACAATAAAATGGAATTTTACAGTAATAACTCAAAGGACCCAAATATATCTTTTAGTTTTTCACTTACTTTTGTGGCTGAGGTTAATAAAATTTTGCATAATATTAAAACAAATGCAACAGGCATTGATGGCATTTCGTCAACTATGCTTAAATATTGCAGTCCTTTCATAGATCAATATATAACTCATATTATAAATTGTTGCATTGAGATGAAATATTTTCCACAATTATGGAAAGTTGCAGTAGGCAAGCCATTACCAAAAAAATAATGACCCCTCCACATTTTCCGATTTAAGAGTTATCAGTGTTTTACCGGCCATGTCCAAAATTTTTGAGAAAGTTTTATTTTACCAAATATATGATTATTTCATACTCAATAAATTTTTGCCTGAATCGCAACGCGGCTTTAGAAAAGGGTTTAGTACTACCACTACATTAGCTGTTGCTACCAATGACATGTTTGAGGCGTTGGATATGGGGTTGGTGAGTGTGTTGGTATTACTAGATTTTTCTAAAGCATTTGATACTATCAATCACGAACTTATATGTGCTAAAATGAAATACTATGGTTTTGATCAACCTGCTATTGAACTGATGTCATCTTATTTAAATGGACGCTCACAAACAATTTTAATTAATAATGCTTCTTCTCCAAGCTTAGATATATTATCAGGTGTACCTCAAGGGTCAATTTTGGGTCCTCTGTTGTTCATCATTTACACGTCTGATATTATTTCCTCTGTTTCAAATTGTCGGATACAAACCTATGCAGATGACACTGTGCTTTACTCACATTTTCGTATCGAAAATATGGCAGATGCGTGTGATATCATAAATCATGAGCTCAATAAAGTTATGAGTTTATCAGTCAAGCATGATTTAAAGTTAAACTCCTCTAAATCTAAATTAATGTTATTTGGTAGTAAGAATAAAATCAATGTTCTACGCACCAGTCTTGATATTAAAATTGATGGTACGACTTTACCGATTGTTGACGAAGCGAAATGTCTTGGAGCTGTCTTTGATTCTAACCTGAGATTTAAGGGTCATGTAAAAAAATTGATGCAAAAGGCATATTCTTCTCTGAAGCTAATATTTTCAAATCGTCACATTTTAAATTTAAATCTAAAAAAAATGTTATGCGAGTCACTCGTGTTTTCTCATTTTAACTATTGTGATTTTGTATTTGGCTTTTGTCTTGACCAATTTGACAAGAATCGCATTCAAAAAGTTCAAAATTCATGTTGTCGCACTATATTTGGATTAAGAAAATCTGATCATATCTCTCATAAGATGAATGAATGTAAATGGCTTAATATGATTAATCGGAGAATTCATCACTTAAGTAATTTTGTACATAGAACATTGATATCTCCCAACTCCTCCTCTTTTCTAAAAAATAAATTTAATACACGATCCTCTGTGCATACAAGAAATGTAAGGTTTAAAAACAAGTTTACAATGCCTCATCACCAGACGGCCATATTTAGAAGAAGCTTTATTTTCAATGCTATATCAACTTATAATATGATTCCTGAAGATTTTAAAGTTTTTAATATTAATAAATTCAAATATAAATATAAAAGTTATCTATTAAGCAAGCAACAGTGATATTTTTGTTCTTTTTTTGGTCCTTGTCCGAGTAAATGTTTTAGCTATTGTTATTGAAGCGCGTTGTTTATTTATTTTTTTATATATATATTTTGTATTTAATGTTCGTCAGGCTCTCTGTAATTTTGTTTTCCCATATTTAATTTAAGGAATTGTTAATGTGCCTCAATATGGTTGAGTATGAGTAGCTTTCAGCTAGACTTCGCCATTTTGTGGTATAATTACTTTTTTCTACTTTTTTTCTATTAGTTCTCTCTTTTCTTCTTTTTTCGTAACTAATTTCTTTCCATTTATATCTTTATAAATATTTTGCACAATAAAGCCGATTTATTATTATTATTATTATATAAAAGCTGTCGCGAGCAATCTCCTCTACACAAGAAAATCTCGCGACAAGCTTTTATCACAAAAAAAATTATATAATGTAATAAAATTATGGGTTTGATTTACTACTTTTTAGAGGATTTAAATAAAAGCTTTTTTTAAAAATATTTTTTTATATAATTTATTAGAAATATTATAATTTAACTACCTGGGCAGCATTATAACAACATCAGGAGGAACGAATATAGATATCGAAAATCGCATTAAACATGCCAAAAAGACCTTTGGCAGAATGTGCCCAGTTTGGAGATACAGAACAACTCAACCAGAACAAAAATGCGCTTTTTTAACTCACTAGTAAAAACAATACAGATCTATGGTTGCCAGACCTGGATGATAAATCAACAAATAATCCGCCATCTACAAGCATTTATTAATAAATGCCTTAGAATAATACTACGTATCTTCTGATAAGACACAATATAAAATCAAGACCTCTAGAATCTGGTCGATCAAAGACCAATCTATACTGAATTGAAGCTGAGGAAATGGAAATGGATAGGACATATCTTGCGACGAAACTATGAAAATACTACAAGACAGGCTTTAGACTGGAATCCGCAAGGATCCCGCAGACCTGGTAGACCAGCCAATACCTGGCGCAGGACTGTAGACAATGAAGCCAATCAAATGGGGAAAACATGGAGAGAAGTAAAAGCCATGGCTGAAAACAGGACACGATGAGGAGTCTTTACGAGAGTGTTAACTCTACTTTTTTAGTCAAAAAGTACCAAAATATTTTAGAAAATAAAAAAACAAAATTCCACAAAAGATAAGATTAGCGTTTGGGCAAAAACCAAAGTAGAGTAAGGGGAATTACAGAAACAGTGTTTTTTGGAAGAACATAAGAAAAAATAGAACTGACGGAAATCGAGAGTAAAAAAAATGGAAATATTGGAAAGATAAGCTAGATTAAAAGAAGAAATGATATTAGAAGAACATAAATTTAAAAAACATAGAAGAAAAAGAAGAAACTGTTTATAAGGGAAATAAATAAATAATGTATTTCTTATTATTTGGTTATATTTCTTTTACAGTGAGATTTTTGATATGAAATAATTTAAAACAATTCAATTTATTTCCAATAATTCTATTATTTTGTAGATTCGGTGATTTGTTTTGAAGAGGATAATAGTACATGTGGTAGAAAACCCAAATAATAGGAAAGAATATTCATAGAATGCCACAAATAACTTTCAGACAAAATTTAAAACAAAATCCAACCTGTACATTTTGAGGCAGAGGTTTATGTCTTTCTTAATTCCTTTTTTTATGGCAAATTACCCAAACAAATATGAGTAATTATAGTAATAAAACCATTACTTTAACAGTATATTTATTAAGTTATGTTTACATTGTTAAAAATAAATTATTTCAAAGTAGCAAAATAATTAATTTACTTCTCATAAGATGATTAGCATTTATTTCTAACTCATCGATACCAATATTTTAGTCAATATTATCTAGTTCAATCATATTTTCCAATTCTTCATTACATTGTGGGATGTATTCTTCTATGATACAAGCAATATTGCAATACTTCTGCTGCTACAATAAGTGACTCAATTTCTTCAATATTTAATTTAATTCCAAGAGAAAAAATTGGGAATCTGCGCTTTCATACTCCAAAAGTTCTTTCAATGGGATTTCTGGTACATATTTGAGCTGCATTGAATAACTGCTCTCCGCGTGTTTGAGGATTTACTAAAGGTGTGATTAAATAAAGTTTTTTTTGACAACCATTATCTTTAACAAGTACACTATTATCCATAAGTTCATTTTCAAATCTGGCACATATAACTGAATTTCTAAATATATTTGAAACATGAGCTGACCCTGGTCATCCTACAACTACATTTTAAAAGTTTAATTCAGCATCACATATAGATTGTACATTGACAGAAAAATATCCTTTTCTATTCCTATACAGCTCGGCATTTTCGCCCCCTGGAGAAGTGTCCCGAACACCGAGGAAATCTGTTAATACTGTAACATTTTTGTATAACTTCGTTCACTTCATTTTCGAGAGAAAAATGTATGTACTACGCAAACTTTTGAGATAATTGTACTTGCAGTAGATTTATGAATTCCTATGAAATTGTTCACTACTTACAGAATGCTTCCTGTTGCCAAAATTCGAAGCGTTATTAAAACCACATCCCTTGCACATACAGCCTGGTTTCTAAAAATGCACCAAATATAATTTCAAGCTGTTAAACATATCTAGTCCATGAAAAAGTTGAAAAAACCCCAAAAGTTCGGTAACAGGGATGAAACATGGGTCCCCTTTCGTTTTCGAGGGCGCTGAACACGATGGTGATATTATTAAGGTTCCCACCCCTCAGCAACTACCCCTAAACTCTAAAAAAACACCCCAATGTTGCGTTTTTTTCCATCGTAGGATTCGGGTAGACCGCATGAAGTTTAACCATACAACATCTTATCCATCCCCGAGGTTGAACCATCCCTAATATTAAAACATCCCCAAAAAATCAATATGCATGAAAATTTGCTTATCCCCGTTTTCGAGAGTGCTCAATATGATGGTAATATTCATTTCTTCCCTACCCTCCATCAATCACCCATAAAACCACCTCCTTTTCATATTTCTTGATACTGGGCATATGGGGACACATTGGGTCGGGGTTTTAAAGGGGATATATGTGTATCCAAAACTTATGCCCATAGAATATGCAGAGTTCCATAAAAAAATCCGATCTGACAAGTGCTCGCGTGCCTAGTACCTCTAATTGTGAAAAGGGGGTGATTCTGAGGATTTGGGGTGGTTGATGGATAGTGGAGTGAAATAATATTGACATCGTGTTTAGCACCCTCGAAAACGGAGAGAAAACATTTTCCACTATTTTGTATTTTTCGGTGGATTTCAATGTTAGGGGTGGTAATAGTTTCAACCCCGGGGTTTATGGCATGTATCGTCACTCAACTCCCTTTGCAATGTCCAAATTCCCTTAAAACCCCCGATCCAACGAATCCCCATACATGACCAGTATCAAGAAATATGAAAAGAAGTTGGTTTTAGGGGTGGTTGGTGGAGGGTGGAGGAGAAATGAATATTACCATCGTATTGAGCACCCGTCAAAACGGGGATAAACAAATTTTCATGCATTTTGATTTTTTGGGGATATTTTAATATTAGGGGTGGTGGTAGTTTCAACCCCGGGGATGGATAAGATGTATAGTTAAATTTCATACGGTCTACCCGAATCCTGCTCAAAAAACCGATCCGCATGCCTACGATGGAAAAAAAATTGGGATGTTTTTTCGAGTTTAGGGGTAGTTGCTGAGGGGTGGGAACCTTAAAAATATCACCATCGTGTTCAGCGCCCTAGAAAACGGAGGGAACCCATGTTTCATCCTTGTAACAAAACTTTTGTGTTTTAAGCCTTTTTTGCAAATTTTTTATGAAGTAATCTGTAAGTATACATATGTAATTTATTTATTAATCCAATTTGGTACAACGGAAAAATTAGGCTAAACCAGGTTTTATGTTTAAACTGCTTTTATTACAATAACACTGAGTGTCGAAACAGAAGTAAAGTTTAATTACAACTACTGATAGAAAACAAAGTGTTTTATTAGATCGTTATGAGTTACGCTCGAGATATTTACAATAATGCTTTTCCTCAACGTAAAAAATCATATGTTGCAATTATAATTTCAGGACTAATTACAGTCATTCAACAACGTCTACTTAAAACTAACGTAACTTTAATTTCCTGCTTCATATTTCTTATTTTAAATATCCGATCTTACAATAAAATAAAGCAAATCGACCACATCCAATAACCTTCCATTTAGCCGTGTAATAATCAGTCCGCAAATGCAAGCAAGTCCAACAGCAAGTTAAGCAATTTGTTTGTATTTATATTTTCAGCAGTTTTCTGCTCGTAAATCTCATTAACCAGTTCATAACTAACCAGATTATACAAATTGTTGGATTCTCTTCCATTCAATCAGGCACGAATTTGAAATAAAGCCGACAGTATACGTGACGTAGAAACTTTAAGCTGCAATTTGATATTTTCAGACAGGCTGAATCCCTTCGGGTGTCATTTAGAAACTCAAAAACCAGCGAAATTTCATCAGCGACATGTGACACACCTCGTGCGGCCAATATGTGACAAAAAATATAGGTACAGGTTTAATACAGAATAAACGGTTTGTGTTCATGTTGAATAAGGGTACAGGGTTAAAAGGTGATTTATAATGAACGACAGTGATTAAGCAATGGGGCATTTGAACGTTTCAATTATGGAATATATTGTTTAGTTTAATTTTAATTATAAATGAGTTTTCACTTTACCAATATAACAAAATGACTGAAAAAATATGTTTCCTTTGTATCCTTTGTGACTCATTTTGAATGGAAACACTAGTGGTGTGTTTTTCTTCATACGTCAGAAAATCGTGACATTTCTTACTAATTTCACGACATTAAAGTTTGACATTTCAGACGGCTGTGTGTTGCCATTTGCCTTCATCCCCTATTGGCCAAAAATCACCCCAAAAGGTGTAGCAAGTGGAGACGCAGCTTTTGTGCGGAATTTTTTCTGTAATTTCTGATTCGGGGCCACCGAGAGGGTTGATCAAAGGTGGTGAAACCACCCCTTTGAAGCAAAAAACGGTCGTAACTGATTTTTTCGCGCTGTTTGGAGGGAATGTTACTAAAATAAGATCGAGGAGGATGAGGGAGGTAAAATCAACCACCCATCCCTTATTTTCAGTCAAGGGGGTGAAAACTACCCCAGAGCTAAAATACATTTGTCTCCCCATCTTTTGGGGCGGAGAATTGATTGCGATAAGTTCGAGGGTGAAAAACACCTACCTTCATCCCCTATTGGCCAATAACCACTCCAAAAGGTGGAGGTGCAGTTTTTATGCGAAATTTTTCTTGTGAAAATTATTTTTGAGACGGGGCCACCGAGAGGGTTGATCAAATGGGGTGAAAACTACCCCGTTGAAGCAAAAAACGGTCATAACTGATTTTTTCGTGCTGTTTGAAGTGGATGTAACTAAAAAAAATCGAGGAGGATGAGGGCGGTTAAACCAACCACCCATCCCTTATTTCTAGTCAAGGGGGTGAAAACTACCCTAGGACTAAAAGACATTTCTCCCCTAATTTTTTGGGGTGGAGAATTAATTGCGATAGGTCAGGGTGAAAAAACCTGCCTTCATCCCCTATTGACCAATAACCACCCCAAAAGGTGTAGCAAGTGGAGGTGCAGTTTTTGTGCAAAATATTTCCTGTGAAAATGATTTTTGATACGGGGCTACCGAGAGGGTTGATAAATGGGGTGAAAACTACTCCTTTGAAGCAAAAAACTTCTTTGCAGGGTGTAGTTTTCGCCCCCTTCACAGGAGGTAAGAGGTGGGTAATTTTGCCACCCTCATCCGCCTCAAACCTTTTTTAGTTACAGTCTCTCCGAAGAGCGCGAAAAAATTAGTTTTTTTGCCTCAAGGGGGTGATTTAATATTTATGTTATAATCGTAGATGAAGTATAGTATTCAAAAGTAATGGTACTAACTCGCTTGATGAATTACAGCACTCGCCTACGGTTCGTGCCGCAAAGTTCATCTGCGTGAGTTATTACCTACATTACCGCTCGTTGAATAATATACCATTACTGGCATTTTTGGCTAAAGACTGGTCTAACGAAGAATATATTCCTTGCATCTGAAAGTTAAAGCTACTAATTCTGGGATCAACATTTTATTCTAGCATTAATAATAACCGTGATATCGCTAGGCTAACATTGGCAAAAAAATATAAGAAAATTCCTATTTTCTTGCATTTTTGTCAAAGAAAGTTGCTAACGCTCGCTATGTTCACTGTTACTGAAAATTTTACTATGTATGACATAAAACAAAGTACCTCTTTAAAATAATTGTAAAATAACGTTAACTTTATTTCACTGGTGTTATAAAGGAGTGTAAAATATGACAACAATGCAAAATATGCCACAAATTGGATCCTAAACACTGTAGGTAGAAAAAATCATCCATTCTTTTTTCTATAAAGTGTAGAAATGTGATCTGAGATATTAAATAGTAATTTAATACATAGTTGTTAGGAAAAATTTGGTCTGCCAAAGAAAACAAAAATTATTTTTTATCGTTGCACCGCCAGCACCAAACCGGTTAGCGCAAGTTGACGTTGCCGCATTGATTTATTGAAAAATGTTGATGTGTATTTACAGTAAACAAGTGCAGCACGTCAGCTTTAAGCTTCAGTTTAAAAGCAAACATAGTCCCCTTTCCGAGACATTGTCTATTGATTTTCCCAATCAGAATTGGACATTAACGTCGCCTTCTATAATTTGATTGGAAAATAATAGCACTAGAGGGCGCCGTTCAGCACCATTACTATTTATTGGCCCACCTTCAATTAAGCTATTAAGCCTATGCTATCCAGTAACGAAAATTGAGCACTGAGGAAGGTTTTACATTCTCTGCGAAGGTTATAGGCAGTGACGTGAACAATAACCGTTAACGTTCACAAGAATTCCATCTCAAATCGTCGTACCATACATACTTAATTTAAATTCAGAGTATCTTTACAAAAGATGGCTGCATTTTGAACACTATTTTACAGTTTTCGTTAATTGGTATTACCTACATAATTTCGTTTGATTAGGATAATTTGCAAAGCATCGGGCGAGGCACGATTCTAGTATACAGAGTGGTCCATAAGTAATGGATCATAGAGCAACAGTGAATTCCTGATAAAATATTGCTACTAAGCAGAACTTGCCTTAGTCCAAATGTTGTTTTCCAACAGAACATTCTGAAAGGCAAGGTTGATAAAAACGCAATATTTTGATGTTAGGAATCCCTTGTTGTTTAATTGCCCATTATTTATGGTTTACCCTATATACACTTTTTTTTTTCACTAAACTTTTGAAATAATGATTTGAAACTCGTACATATTCAACCACTTAGAAAATGCAATGAAATGGGACCATTTTCATTGCTTCCTTGAAAATCTTGTTAAAAAATATACTCTACTGGATGAGACCAGGTAGAGACTCACACCTATAACTTTTTTATTTTTTGTACATATCGAAATTAAATAATATAATCAATTAAAATACTTCATTATCTAACGTAGGAAGTAATTTTATACCACTTCCGGTTTCGCTTAAAATGAGACTTTCTGTTCTATTGTGCTTACTTGCCATTCAATCTTAGTTCTGGAAAAATATTCATAAATCTTTTATTCTCATTCTCTCTGAATTATAGTCAACATAGATTTTCCAAGTGGTTTTCTATATATCAGTTGTATAATAGTTGATGCAAATTAAGTTTTGTTCCAGAACTATTTTGGACAAGTCTGGTTTTTTCAACTTTTAGGATATCAAAGTAAATTTACAGTTTGTAAAATATTATCGATATGGTATTTTTTTAAAATGTAAATGCAAATAGGCCACCACCGAAATGTCAATGATATAACAATTTGTTTTAATTATGGATTTGATTTTAAACAAAAAAAATATAGTTAGAGAACTCTCGGCTCATTTTCCGAACCTTCTTTTTAGCATTTTGACGATTATAAGATTGTCAATGTAAAGCATATAACACACACACTCGGATATCACTTGCAATGTAATTGATGGACATGTTCAATAAAAAGGGTCTCATAACATGCTTCTGAGGAACGCCATAGTTTCCATGCATTTGGAAAATCAGTTAGACATTAGAAAGATACACACAAAACTAAAAAAGTAGCGATGCTGTGATATCGAGGTGAGGGCACGAACGTTGATTTAAGGGTTATATTCCAAAAATTCTAGTGACATACATCTAAATTATCACAATCGTTTACAGCAGTTTTTTTCTAAAATGTGCAAGTAGTTGATTTTCTTCTGGCCAATACAATTCAACATGATTTCCATAGAAACTGGAAAAATTAAATATCTCGTAAAAAAGTAAGGTGAGAAAGTATAGATCCACTAGTTTCAAATGATTATTTTAAAATTTCCTAGAGAAAATACATAAGTTTCAACTATTTTCTGACTCTCTCAGTGTTTAGGTATACAATATAACAATTATATATAATAACATTCTGAAAACCTAGAATAGACACTGATAAATAACATTATATATTTTCAAACTTAAAATATGATATATTATAAAAGATATGTTTATTGTTTATAGGATCTAGTAATCAACATTAAATAACCTTGTTTAAAATTTCAAATAGGTACTTAAGTATGTATGCAAAACTTGCGAATAAAGTTAATATTTACTCAGAAAAAGCATGGGTGTTACAAACAAGTTTAATTTTATTAGAATTCTATATTAAGAATGTAACAAAATTATGCTATTATTTAAAATCTAGCCGTCCAGTAGTTTTGTTTTAAAATAATTCAAGTGGAACCAAATCTGTACGCATTGGTGTCTTGATTTTTTCACTCCTCACCTATTTACTTTACAGGAAAAAAGACAAATTGGTATACAGTCTGGCTTCTTTCAAATCTAAACACAGTGTTTATTTAACATCAGAAATTGCACTTTAGGTCATATTTGGTATACAGCAATCAAGGCTACTTAGATTTTGCTTGGGAGCTAATATTGAAGAAATCTTGTTAACTTTCCTAAAGATTACGATTTTTTATCGAGTGGTATGTTTTTTCCAAAATAATTGTATTGTAAATGGGAGATTTTATCTAAGCTTTTCAACTATATTGTTTTGATAAGAAATCATTGGTACGGTTGTATTTAAATTTTTAGAAAAAAAACTGTCAAATATTTCAGTATTTTTTAAAAATCATTATAAAAAGTCAAGAATGATAGGTATGTTAGACAAGGCTGGTCTCAACAACACATAGCAGATAAAATTAATTGCATCAAAGGTACCATTCAAAAATTAAACCGAAAATGGGTAGAAACTCACAACCTGAACAGGACAGTGAGTTCTAAGTGTAAAAAAAAACAACTCCATTAAACAACAGCACTCTTGTGATATATTTTAGACAAATTCCGCTATCCAACTCCGTTTAATCCAAGGATAGTCCATGAAAAAGTTGAAAAAACCCCAAAAGTTCTGTGACAGGGATGAAACATGGGTACCTCGTTTTCGAGGGCGCTGAATACGCGTGATATTTTCAAGGTTCCCACCCCTTAACTCGAATGGTAGTATTCATTTACCGCCCACCCTCCACCAACCATCCCTAAAACCACCCCATTTTCATATTACTTGATAATGGGCATGTGGGGGATTGTTGGATCGGAGTTCTTGATATTTACAATTAAAAATGCCCTTAAGAACCCGGATTCAATGAGTCCCCACATGCCCAGCATCAAGAAATATGAAAAGGGGGTGGTTTTTGGGGTGATTGGATCGTGTTCAGCACCATCGAAAGCGGGGATTAACAAATTTTTATGAATTTTAATTCTTTTGGGGATATTTTGGCATTAGGGGAGGGGGTAGTTTCCGTTATTATCACTTTTGTGCAGGTGTTGCTCATCGAACTTATGACCTCTGGAACGATAAACTCGCAGTTGATCGTTGTAGCATGACTGAAATATTTTTTAGTCGTTAAAAACTGTTTGTTAAAGCAACGATCAATTTGATTGATGTAATATTTGCAAACACCACGCTTGCCTCTTGGTTAACATCTGTTAGTCAACGATTTTAACACTCTTTAACAGCGGTTAAAGAGATCTTAATCCCAACAGATACTGGGAAGTTGGTTTCCTCTTTAGATTGAACGAGGTTGGAAAATGGATTTTGCCTCACATATTCTACAAGGGTAATGCTGTTCGATGGAGTTGCCCAGAACTTAACTACCTACCTCAGATTATGAGTAGGACAATGAACTTCATCTCATATGCGTTGCTGAGACAACCTTGTCCAATTTTGGCAATAACAGAACCATATTTACAACCGGGTCCGGTCAATTTACCAAAAACAATTCACCGCAAACAATTCATCCAAAACTGCACATTGAAAGGACAATTCACCGAACGGAAGATTCATCGAATGGATAGTTCACCGTAGAACAATTCACCGAATGAGCAATTTCCCGAAAATGCTTATACATTACAACCCTCAGAATTGGTGCACCTAGATTCTTGAACGGATTCTTGATACTTGACCTTGACACTGACAGTTCACTTTGAATTTTTAGTTTCAGTTTATACTCCATGAGATTAACATGGAGCTGCAGTATATTCTGAGTGAGAAAGGGCAACCCAAATTGAATTGCAACGGGTATCTGTTTGTAAAGGATAAAGTAGCTGGCAGCAGAATATATTGGATGTGTGAACACTACCATAAAATCGCGTTGCGTTCTGGTCATCACCAAACACAATACAGTGAACAAGGAAAAGGAAACCAGCGATCATAATCATAGTGTAAATGCAGCAAGGGTTGAGGTACCGACAGCGATAAACAAAGTTAAAGATGCTCCCAAAGAAACTAAGCAAGCACCTCACGTGATAATCTCTAAAATGGCTAAGAATCTTAGTCAAGCGGCGCGGCGTACGATTCGTTCCCGAAATTATCAACGATCAAAAGAACAATTAAACGAACCAGAGAAGCAGCGTGCGGTGCTTCAGCCCAACCCACTGCAGACGTGAATTGGATTTGCCTACAAAATATACAACAACGTCTAAGGGTGAAAAGTTTTTGTTATATGACTCTGGAAACGAAGACGATAGAATTTTGATATTTGGCACGAGCAAAAACTTCAAACTCTTGTCCACCTCCAAGGACTGGTATATGGATGGAACATTCAAAACTGTTCCTTCGCTGTTTCATCAGATGTACACCGTCCATGGCTTGAAGGAAAATATAGTTATTCCACTGCTATATATTTTGCTGCCTAATAAGACTGAAATTACGGTCTTCTGAATCGACTTAAACTGCTCCAAATTTCAATCGACCTCGAATCAATTTTGATTGATTACGAAGTAGCAATGGTGAATGCGATAAGCGATCAATTTCCTGGCAGCGTATACGCGGCTGTTTCTTCCATTTGGCGCAATGCATATACCGGCAGAGTCAACGCAGTGGTTTCAAATAGCGCTATGATCAAGACGCTGATTTTGCTTTGAAGATGAAACACTTGCCAGCTCTGGCGTTTACTCCTAAGACCCACGTAGTGCAAGCATTCAACGAAATTTGGACATTGAATATTTTCCTCCCGAAGTACAAAGCATTCTTGACTACTTCGAGGATACGTTGATAGGTCGGCCCGCTAGGAATAATCGACCTAAGCCTCTGCTATTCGGTATAGAAATGTGGAATTGCTACGAAAGAGTTTTGACTGACACGCCAAAAATGAATAATTCTTTAGAACGCCAAAAATGAATAATTCTTTAGAAGTCTGGCATCCATGTTTCGAAGCGCAAATATCGTATTTGGAAGTTTATCGAAGGTGTAAAAAGAGAACAAGACATAAATGAATTGATAATTGAACGATGTATTGCCGGAGAAAAAGGGCCTCACCAAAAGAAAAAATATAAATAAACTAGCGCCTCAAACGATTGGTGCAAGCATTTGATCCAACTAATATCTTGGATTATTTACGAGGCATTACTCATAATATTTCCTTTTAGATGTAAAATGTTAGTATTTATGTATTTACAAACTTAATTACGCGTATAAAAGTAGATTATATGAGATTTGTATGAGTTAGTTTTTAAATAAAATATTCTTAAATTGGATCTTGTACTCCAGTTAGTGAATACAATTGATCTTGCAAAAGGGAAGTTTTGAAATTTGGCACATACCTAGATCTTGAGGTCCTTAATGGCCACCTGATTTTGCGAACATGTCAAAGCAAAGCAAAGTTGAGAAGCTATATCTCTGTAAATATTAATCGTACAAAAGAGTAGAAAAAAGCTAAATTGTAGATAATTTTATAAGGAATAATTGAAATGAATAGAAGTATTTTTCAATAAAACATACGGTAAGGAAGATATGGCTAATTTTCTAATTTCATGCGCCATTTTTCCAAGATGGCGTCGCGAGCGGCACGACGCCGTGTTCGCAAAATCAGGTGGTCAATAAGGACCTCAAGATTTAGGCATGTGCCAAGTTTCAAAACTTCCCAAGGTTATTTTTTCACAAATCCTACACTACCTACTTTGTCTAAAAAATAACGTCATAGCTACTACGCTACTTGACACAGCCATGAAGACAAACAAACTGTTTCATTTTCTAGTCTTTTTTGACAAATTGGTCATTCGATGTATTTTGATTCGGTAAATTGTTTTTCGCTGAACTGTCCGTTCGGTGAAATGATTTTCGGTGTACAGTTTTCGGTGAATTGTTTTCGATTAAAGATTTTCGGTGAATTGTCCGCGACGAATTTACAACGGTTAAATCAGTCTATTACTACTTTTTGCCCTCAATAGTACCAATGTCTTCTCTTGCTCGAAAAGAGCATACACAGAATCTTTTTCATAATAAAAGCTTTAATTTTGTATTCTTCACCAGATGATTTACATTTCACTGATAATTATTTTGTAACCTCTAAATAGTTATACTTCATTGAAAGTTATAAACAAATGTATTTAGACCCTTTAATAAAATAAAATGCACATAGATTTGATTTCTCCTGGAATTATGTCACGTAAAGTCGCTCTTCCATACCTGGCGACCGGACTATTACTAGAACAACTGTAAAATAATGTTCGAATGCAGAAAAGACGTTTTGTAATGTATACAAATTTAATCGTAATTTTTCTACAGCGAATGTAATTTACTAAACGAAAAAAATATTGGTCTGTGTACGAATGGACTGTTTGAAAATCACAACGCTGTAGTGTTTACCTAATATTCACAGATCATTAATAGGTTTAAACATTCAGTTTATAAACCGTTACGAGATAGTCTCTAAGTATATGTGGAAACAAACGTCACTGATAAAATCGTATTACAAAGAAACTATTGTTTTAAATTTGCCTCCACTATACGGTAAAGCCTAGGATTTATCATAGAAAATCGTTAGTACAAAACGTTACAACCTGTGGAGGTAATATTTTAAAGGCGTGAATTGTATACAATGTGCGATCAGGGTATGTAGCCAAAAATTATTCTCAATGTAAATACAAAGGAACCGGTACATAAAAATACTAAATAAGTATTAATTGTATCATACAAACTTTGATAAAAAGCGATTGTAATTGGGTTTTACCATTAAACTAATTTTTAATGGAGACCATAAGTGGCGCAGTCGATAGGAAAGCTATTCTGATTAATTTTTTTATCTCGTCATGGAGGACAGTGCACATTAGATATTGTTTTAAAACGAAAAATATTTCTTCTCTATCAAAATAATTCTTGAAATAATCTTTGAACTTTTCTAAGTAAAAAAGGTTCTTTGACTGTAGACTGTATCTCTACTCTTTCATTTGTTATGCATTTTTAAAGTTTGTAAAACCTTGAAATTATGTATTTTCAATCGTGAAAAGTATATCTATTTTCAAACTAACATTATATAGTGTTCTAATCACTTTTACGTAAATTGTTCAAGATATGGTCTACTTCAATTTTAAGATTCCTTTCGGCAACAACCGCTTTCTTAGCACAACAATTAGTACATGGAAATTTGGCAAATTTATGTGGAATAGAAGAAAAAAATGATAATAAGCTGAAATATCTATAATAGTTAGCTTATGTATGTAAGAATACATATCAAAAAAGTCTCCACCCCTGAGGGGTAAGCTTCATCTCTATCTCATCCCCTTTAGGGACACCGCACTGGTTTTTTACAACATATTTTAAACGCTTTATCTTAGGGAAAAAACATAAGTATAGAAAAAGGTTTGTCACAAAATTCTCTACAAAAAAGACTGTATATTGTCTGAAAGTTATTTGTGGCATTCTACGAATATTCTTTCTTATTATTTGGGTTTTCTACCACATGTATTATTATCCTCTTCAAAAACAAATCACCGAATCTACAAAATAATAGAATTATTGCAAAAAGCCTCTGCGCCAGTGACGTTTACATCAAAGGAATAGTCAGAGGTTATGTTTTGCAAATAATATAAATCGGAATAAACACAGAAATAATGTATTTTGCTGACATTTCGGAAAGTAGTCTCTTTCCGTTTTCAATGCTTTTTTTGGAAGAACTCTTATTTTGCTGTGTATGTCAAATACACAGCTTTAATATTCTTCTTTTAACATTGGTAGCCAGGTTGTACAAATATCTACAGAAGAATTTGATACGCACTTATTTTCATTTAATAAGATTATTGCTGATTCTTTAATTTTTCTTTTTTTGGTATCTGCTTCTTTTGTTAAAATTTTTGCCGAGTCCAGTTTATTCTATGTCCGTTTTCCCAAGCATGTTCACAAATCTTTGATATCTGAATTTCATTCTTTTTAATGTAATTCTTGTGCTCATCCAACCTCACACTGAAAGGTCTGGATGACTCGCCTACATAACATTTATCACATTCGCACGGGATATTGTAAATACAGTTTTTTGAATTCTGCTCCCTGTTTATCGGTTTTGTTTTTGTTAAAATAGATCTTAAAGTGTTCCCCGTTTGAAATATCGTCCTAACATCAAATTTGTCACCTATACGACGTAGCTTCTCCGATAGTCCGTATACATAAGGAATTATTGCTGTATAATGGCGTTCAGGTTTTTGTCGTACCTTTTTTTTTTTTTTTTTTATACATTTATTTAACGTCGGCCTATTTCCGCTACTGAGGCCTAACACCGACGCCTGTAGACGAGCTACCCCCAACCAGGAATTTTGCCGAACCTCTTCCCTTAAGAAGAGTAGGGATCTTTTACTTGCTTAACATTTAATAGACAAGGGACCGACGGCTTTACATCCCCTCCGAAGGATGGTATATCTCCTATACAACCCTCGCCTAGGGTTGTATAGCTTCCGCGCATACACTGATATACAAGCCGCTGGAAGATGAGTGAGGCGAGAACGCGGTTTCCGTTGGAATGGTCACCAATCCAAGTACTAACCGCGCCTGTCGTTGCTTTACATCGCATACCGAAGTATGTACATAATAAAGACGCACCTACGCTCGCCCCTTGTCGTACCTGATTGTCCCTATTTTCAACATTTATGAAAACTCTATCAACAAAGACTTCAGGATATTAATTTTGTACTAGAACCTCTTTGATAAATTTTTTCTCGTTATTTAATATTTCATTATTATTAACATTATTATTATTAGATGAAATTATTTTGGCCCTATCGTATAAACATTTTACAACACCCCTTCTAACATTTATTGACTGATTTGAGTTAAAATTTAAATATCTATTTGTATGTGTTAGTTTTCTATAAACGTCTGTTTCAATAATTGTATTATTTACCCTTCTAATTAAAACATCTAAAAACGGTAGTTCATTCCTACTTTCTACTTCTAATGTGAATTTAATAGACGGTTCCTTACTATTTATATTTTCTAAAAAACTATCTAGTAAATCGACACCATGAGGCCAAATTGCAAAGATCTCGTCAACATATCTCCACCAGACAACCGGTTTGTTTATACAATTTTGATCTTGTGTGTTCTCAAAGTTCTCCATAAATATGTTGCTTAAAATTGGTGATAATACAGAACCCATAGCCATACCAAAATCCCGCTGACAGAACTTATTATCCAATTGAAAATAGGTTGTTTTTATACACATTGTTAAGAGTTCCATTATGCTATTTACACTTAATTTAGTTCTAGTTTCCAAATTATTATCAATAAGAGTTCTTCCAAAAAAAAGCTTTGAAAACGGAAAGAGACTACTTTCCGAAACGTCAGCAAAATACATTATTTCTGTGTTTATTCCGATTTATAATATTTGCCAAACATAACCTCTGACTATTCCTTTGACGTAAATGTCACTGGCGCAGAGGCTTTTTCCAATAATTCTACTATTCTATTCTATTATCTATTCTACTATAGAGGATAATAATACATGTGGTAGAAAACCCAAATAATAGGAAATAATAAAGGTTCTGTGTTATGTATCGATATTTCTATTACTTTCTATGTTATTAACTCTAAAGATTTACAGTTCTCGAATGTCCTTAAGATCTCAAGAAAGACAGTTCTTTTTGCTCATGCATTTAGTGGTAGTGACACAACGTCTGCTTTTTTTGGAAAAGGCAAACTCCAAACTATAAATTTATTAAACTCGAAAACAAATTTACAAAAAGTTGTTAAAACCAAATGCTACAAAACATGATATTACTGAGGCTGGGGAAATATTTGCTCTTGCACTATATAAAGCACAAAAAAATGAAACGTCACTAAATCACCAGCGGTATGTTCTGTTAACACCTCGGTTGGCAATTCTAGTCAAACGGTTACTTTGGCAAGGCTACCCGCCCCGACATTCGCAGCTTTGCAATGACATTCGTTACGGGTTTACCACCAAATTCAGGTTTGGCATGGAAATGTTTTGGAGCCAGAAGAATGGGGATGGAAGAAATCAGATGATATTTTAATACCTGTTTTGACTACTGAAGCAGCAACTCCCTTATTAAAAGGGCTGCAGAAAGCGATGCGGATGTTTAAAGGTTGGTTTAAAATGTTCGGCTATATGTATGAACTGTCACGGACAAGCATACGAAATTGAATTTGAGCAAGAATAAAGCCATGAGTGGATTAGGCCTCAAGGGAAAACCACATAAAAAAACACGCACCGACAAACTCTACCTATTGGTTGGTGCGGAAACGAGTTTGGATTCGAAATTGCTAATGACTATTTTTGGTTCTTTCTTTAATTAAATTCTATATAATTTATAAAAAGTTGTTGAAACCGAATGCTACAAAACAGAATATTACAAGGCAACCACTAAGTTTGCCGTCGATTAATGTAAACACACTTAATAATCTACAAACGACCTATATGACATGCTTTATAGAAAATTTAATTCTGAATATTTTTCAATACCTTTATTTTTGTCGTAGAACATCACATTTCCAAAATATTATTGAAAAACGAGCACGGTGTCATTATAAGGGTGAAAAAGGGATGAAGCTCACCAGTTAGGAATGAGAACTTTTTGATCCTGTACTCCTACTCCTATCAACTGTCGATTCAGAAAATATCAGCTTATTATAATTTTTTTCTTCTATTTTGCTAATTTCCGTGTACTAAATGCTACTTTTTGCGTTCAGGCTACAAGTACCGCCGTCTCAAGAATACCTCTACAATTCTTTTTATTTCAATAGCGTCAAGGGATAGGGAGGTATTATATACCGTTGAGGTATAAGTTATTGAAAAGTGCCTTCGCAGCTATAACAGTGAAACTGTGCCAAAATCTTGATTTTACAGAGGTGAGTAATGTTACAAAATTTCATGCCCGCATGACAGCTATAAGGGTTGAAATGTTCATTTTACTCCTATATTGTTCTAATTTTTTTTTTAGTTTGTAACAGATCAATTTTGCACATATATCACTCATATTTAAAATTATGACCTCTGTACACCATACGATATAGTAGCCGTAGACACATTATATGATAATATGATCATTGTACCACAAACGGTGAAAAACCTTTACGGGGTGAGAATTTAAAAAAAATATAGTAGTTAGTTGTAAGAGGCTTACAAGTTCTTGATTTCTAAATTATTATAGTCATATTAAATGTAATCAATATTTGTGCAAAATTTTAAGCAAATCGACCTGTTCGACAGTGCTTCTTTGGCATAGATGAGATAATTTACGTCAATAACCTCCACGATATCTTTGATAAAGATACTAAATAGCAACGAACCTAGCATGGACCCTTGAGGGACTTCTGATGTCAGGTATTTGACAGATTTAAACCCACCAAATATAACATATCGGGTCCTGTTTAGTGAATACCGAGGTAAATACAATAAAAAAAAATAATTAGAGAGTCGGACAAACCAAAAATATGAAGTTTATGGAGCAGGTCATGGTTAATGTTAACAAAAATAACAACTAACAACATAAGAAATACTTTTCACCAAATACGAAAGTGACTTTGACAAATATTTATTAATTTATTGAAAAAAAAATGAAATGTCGGAATCACAAAAAAATAAGTTTGATTTTCCAAAAAACAGGAGCATCACAAATCGTAGTGGTAACGATAAGAGAATTTTGCAAATGTTGTTTTCTTATTTCTGAAACTTTTAGTCATAAAAATATGCCAGGTTCATAAATATCAGCTATTATTCTACAGCCAATTCATTTATGTATTATTTGGCTATTTTGTAAATGCATACACCGGCTAAAGTGTCTAAAACATAAACACGGTTATTTAATGAGTTGTGTATAGCAATTTTATTACACGGCAAAGGAAAACAACATAAATTTGGTATTGAAAACGTAAACATTTTAGCAGATCCTCTTTTGCTAAAACGTAAACGTAAGAGCATATCTAGAAACGACACATTAAAAAGATCAATATGGTATTAATTCAGAAAATGATATAAAAACGTCATATTTACAAAGATTTAACACAGCCAGACCCAATTTGGCGGGGTTGTTATGTTAAATCCCCAACCAATAAAGTATTATTGGACAAAATCGTAAAACAGACATGAATAATATGCAACATCAATAAAAATTAAAAGAAGAGTTAGATAAGAGGCCCAGAATCCAGTATTTGTATTGCAATGTGTGGTAAACATGAAAGAAAAAATCTTCAACAAGAACTATTATCATGTATTCTTTGCTCCTACTTTAAATGTCACAAATAATAACGTATATACACAAAAGAAGGCCTTTGTAATTTTGTATAACAGAATAAACTAGGTCCCTTTGATTTAAATTTTGGCTAGAAGAGATCTGAAGCTTGGAAACGTGCTCTGTAAGAACTTTAGAAGCGAGCGGTAAAAATGTCATCAAATGAGATATAACTTCTTAACTGGAGCTCATCTACGGAAATCCAGGAAGATATGGTGAAATTCTGAAAGAAATTGATATGAATAATCAATAATACATTGCCAGTCAAGAACTTAAATAGTGTACGGTATGATTGTACTAAGCAAGAAATTAAAAAGCCGGGTATGATAAATAAAGAGGCAGGACAGGTATTAGACACTCTCAGAAGTCTCAAGTGTACACGGGAAAATGCTAGTGTAAACCAAGGTGTACAAACCCAGACGGATTTATAAATAATGAGTGAAAAAATGAGGAGAGAGTAATGGACGGATAACATTTTAAAGATGAATTTAATATTTTATTTACATTATATAATCAGTAAGCACATGTTTTGTGTGATAATTTCTTGGTTCATAATCAGAACAGTGGAATATTGGTTCAAGGAGCTTGTTAGCTTTTGGCTAGAACTCAGACATATTAACTACAATTTGTTCTCATGACGAGACACATGCAAGTGGATGCTTGAGGTGTACCAAGAGCTGTACGTAGAGTGTGATGTACACTGTATCTTCATCAGCTACTGAAGCAAAAAAATCGTCGGTGATGAAAATTGCCATATGAAGCACTATAGGGAGAGGAGAAAATATGAACAGCAACTATATGAAAACCACATGAGAGCAGAGCTTAAACGGAAGGCTATAGGAAGCATTGAAAGGAAAAGGGAAGTAATAGAATAACTAATATGTATAATGTGTATATGTGCAATTATGTATATTATGTATGTATATAAGTGTACATGTACATATGAATATTGTGTATATGTGCGTGGGTGTGTATACATGTACATCCGGAAGATACACATAGTTGCAATCTTGGATCACAAAACTAGCGAAGGGAAGATCGAATTTCTATAGGATCCTCAATTTTGATGTTGTGCGAATGGCTAAGCAGCCACAGCCATTTATTACTAATATAGATAGATAGATTAGTTCGAATATAGCGCCAAAATTGTGTGCAAAAAATGCCTATTTATAAGTTTAAGTATTACCTTTGAAACAAGCTTTGATTTTTATTAATCGGTTAAAAAATAGATGAGAAAATCGAAATATTCGAAAAAACGGAATTTTGATGTTATGGCTTAGAGTGACGAGATGAGAAGTCTGGCATTATCAGGGAAAGTTCTCCCCAATAATAACTACAAGAAGGAAATACCTTTATTTGATCCAGTTCCTAGGCCGATTCTAATATCTTATCCGACTAGACTCTTTGATTAATTTACTAAGTTCCATACACAGTCAAAAAAAGTATCAACTTAGAAATAACCTTGTATATAAATACAGTTTACCTTCATCTGGAACCCTTTTCTGTCAGCATGTTATGTATTATAGTAGACCCTAAGTCTAACTTTGACACTGTTGTCAATAAAGAAAAATCATTAATCGTTCTGTAATTTCTTTCATAACCGCCATTTAGTTGGCATTTTTAGCTACATAAACCTGATCGTATCATCCAAATTAAAATGTGCCATTAAAATATCAATCACCCACTTGTTGTGAAATTCGTAGCCCGATTAGATTTTCCAAAGGCTTTTTTATCCTAGACATACAGTAGGAAATAAAAAAAGTTTGAGCAAAAGTTATTGCAGATCACCAATACACAATGTTGTCACACTCTCAATTCCTCCATTTTTGTGTTTTGTTTAGAGTTCATTTGAGTGTTTTTCTTTGTCAGCGTGCCGGTGTTTATCAGCTGTATACTGTGCGTCGACAATAGGGGCTGGTTTTCGGGCACTTGGTGCGACGACAAAGTGTTCACGTTAGCTTTTGAAAGCTTAGGAGGGGGAGGGGGGCGCGGAAGCGTGGCATTGTTCTGCGGCAAGTCCGCGAACTCGGGAGGTGGGAGTTGGTGGTGGGAGTGGTGGTGTCCGAGGATAGTTGCAGGGTCACCTTTCACACCTATTATGCTAGATTCTAAGTCACCACAAATGTTATTAGGCATCTGGCCGTTTTCGTTTCTTTTCTTAGGCTGATGACCGCCGTTCTCGTTCATACGCGTCTTGTCTCTTTGATAGTACACACCCGCGAATATTAGCACGTTTAGTATTAATAGCGAACATCCTATGGCTATGGTGACGCTGAGGGCGGTGGAGTACGCCGCAAAACCGTCCTCCACCGGATGCGTGGTGGTACTTATACCACCTAGTTCTTCCACCCTTTCTGTGGAGTCCGCCGGGCCGACAGTCGCCACGGCAGTGTTGTTGTTGTTAGTGGTCATGCGAAGATCAATGGAGGGTTCGGTCGTTGGCAGCTTCCTCGGATTTAAAGATGGTAGTTTTGGAAGAGGGGGATCATCATCTGGAAGTTCGTGATGAGACATTGGCACGTCGTCGCCACCGGGTTTGTGGAGGTCTGGTACCAGGTTCAGCCAAAAGGACAGTCTATGGGCTCGGTAGTGGTTTTTCAGTTTTGGCTTTGTGTCTAAAAAGGAAAAAATATGTTAATCGTTCAACAATTATCACCAATAGAATTTGCAATTTGGTTTGTTAAATTGATACTTATTATTTTTCAATAGTTTAATATGCCAAGAAAAAACACTGCAAAATTTATAATATCATATATGATTACATAAATAACCTAAATAGTAGTATTCTAAATAATACTAAATCAGATGATAAATGGATTTGGTCAAATGTTAATTCAGAAAAAGCAACAACAAATACGCAAACCTCAGTGGAAATATGTACGATAAATCACAGGACGTAGCAAATGAGATTTTAGGATCTTTTATGGTACCGTCCCTAGCAAGTACATACAGGGTGGGACAAAAGTGCGTCGGACCTCGATATCTCGAGTTTTACGATAGCTAGAAATTTTTGAAAAAATTACAAGTAAACTAGATAACAAAAGTCTATAACTGGAAATTATTTTCGAACATACAGGGCGTGCCAAGTCGAAATTACAAGGCCAAGTGCCTCTTTTTTAAATGGAATGCTATGTATATCAGTATAAGCCTCTTTCTAAGCTCTATTCATTTCTATATTAGCATTGAATATCTCCCAACCACTTGGATGTAATGAATTTTCTTGTTGAAATAATGCAATCTGCAGATGGATATTAAAAAAATCACCACAGTAACAATTATGGGTTTTAAGAAAAACTTATGTGAATACGAGTTACGAGACATCTAATTAATGTTTTTTTTAATCATTTTTATTTCGTAAAAATGTACAGGGTGGCTAAAAATTATTTTTTAATTAAGAACATTTTAAATTCAATTTTATCAATTTTTTCAGATGGAACCCCTGTATATTTTTCGACGATGTGATCTAGAAATGAAAAAAGACCATTTTTTGTAAGTACTTCCCTATGGTTAATTGCAACCAATTTTGTTTTATTGAGCAATAATTACAAAGTTCAAAAATAAATTTAAAAAGAGGTTCCTTCAAATAACTCAGTAAAAAAAATTATAATAAATGTTCTACATGTTGCCCATTTTGATTGACACACATCTCTATGCGCTTTTGAAATGAGGTTTCTCATGTTCATAAAACTGCCGGTGTGATAGATGTAAATGCAGCTATTATTCTTTCCTTCATATTTTGTACTCTATAAACAATTTCCTTCACGTATCCCCATAAAAAGAAATCCACTTTTGTAAGACCTGGGGATCTAGCAGGCCATTTAGTGGGTCCATTTCTTCCAGTCCATTGATTAGAGTAGGTATTAAGTGGTCTCTAACTGCATTTAAATAATGTGGTGGAGCACCATCTTGCTGAAACCACATCCTATTTCGAATTTTTTCAGGGAGATTTACCAATAATAATTGTGGTAGATAGTTTTCCAAAAAGTGAAGATAAATAGCTCCAGTCAATGTACCATCAAAGAAATGTGGCACTGTTACATGATCTCCAATAATTCCTCCCCAAACGTTTATAGACCATCTGTGTTGGTTATCAACTTGCATAAAAAAGTGAAGATTTTCCGAAGCATAATAATATAAATTGTGCCTATTAAATCCATTTTTATGAAAATTAGCCTCATCACTGAATAAAAGAGTATTGAAGAAGTTGACATCATGTTGCATTTCACCTCTGGCCCAATTACAAAATTGTAGGCGCTTTTGAAAATCGTCATCAGATAATTCCTGGTGCATTTGAATATGATATGCATGCAACTTATTTGTTTTTAAGATTCAACTCACAGATCGTCTACTTATTCCTACTAATGAACTCACTTACTTTGACTAACATGAGGATTCTCAACTGTTGCCAGCACCACAGAAAACTCATTTTCTTCGTTCACAACAGGTTTTATTCTTTCACCTTTTTTATATTCGATATTTCCAGTTTCCAGAAATCTATCGAGAAAATTTTGGAAGCTGCTAACATCAAGAATCCTTCTTTCAGGATAACGTTGGTGATAAATTCTATTGGTAAGTAAACAAGTTTTTTCTGACTCGCCCAAAACACAAGTCATGTTTACAAGTTCCGCTTTATTAAAATTCATATTGTAAAATTCCAATTATTTTAAATTCAATACAAATTGTAACGACCAATCAGTGTGATAAAAAAATTTACAAAAAACATTACAGTAAAGGACCAGTTAAATACTATTTACTCATTTCAATGGATTGGAAGAAATGGTCCCACTAAATGACCTCATTTCAAAATTGCATAAAGACGAGTGTCAATCAAAATGGGCAACACGTCGAACACCTATTATAAATTTTTATGTCGACAGAGAGGACCTTATAATAACTTATGTTAGATATTTTATCTGTTGCCTCGGAAAAGACAGAAAAAGCTTTCGGGTAACCAAATATTAGATTTCCTTTTTCGTACATATTATGTTTACTGTTGCCATTTTTGTAATTATGTTAGAGCCTGCTGCTTACGCTTTAACTGGGTCTTTGCTTGTTTGATATTTAGTCTTGTAAATATAAACTCACTATTTATTCTGCTGTATTAACATTTTTATTTACTTAATTTGTCTGATTATTCCGATTTAAATATTTTCGTTTTTACGTTGGTATGTGTTCAGAAACTTATATATCTCTTTGTTTATTACTGGAAATTTTATTATAAAGTATCGTAAGTAGAAATATATTACTTCAGAGTTATATAAGTATTTGGAAATAAAAATGTCTTTGCTAGGTATAGAATATTTGGCTTTTATAGTCGTATTCAATATCAATTGATATTCCATTATTTTTACATGAAGTGAAGAAAATATAAATGCAAATAACCTTTCAATCAATTTTATTCATGTTTTGGAAACACAGTTCAGAGTTTTACGTAGAAAAGTTTAAATTGCTTCTTTTCTTAAAGTCTGAGGGAAGTGTTTTGTTATAAAATTGTTAAAATAACATTATTCCCTTATCAAAGAATTTATTTTCGATCTAGGGAGGCTCCAGCGTCATTGATATCAATTCCATATTATTTATATAATTAAGAAAGATGAAGATGGAAATTGGAATGTTGAAAAATATTTGCAAACATATCGTCGCCTATCTTACAATAGAATAGAATAGAATGTAATGGAATAGAGTGGAGTGGAGTAGAGTAGAGTTACAGTAGAGTAGAGTACCACGGTACCGATATTGTTCTATTTGAAAAAATTAAGTTTTGCCCCAAAAACAATTTTGGTGAATTTTATTTGCTCATAAATTACATAATTTAGTGTTTTTAACGGGATTTCGATTTTTGTAGCATTTAAATTTTTCTAGCATTTAGAAGATAGTTATTTAAAATGAATCGGAACCGTTATGGCACACTTAAATGGAAAACTAAAAATTATATTGTAAAAAAAAATGATGTTTGAAATGTCGTTTATTTGGCATCGTTGGATTCAGAGAATTATGCAGACTTCAAAAATGCTATAATATACAGGGTGTTGTATTTAAAAATCGAAAGTTAGTGTCATTTCCGGCGATACCGGAAGTGAGAAAAAATCAATCATATGTGCCGCTTATTATGTATGTAGTATATCCTAAATTTCAATCAATTATCTTCAAAACCAAAGGAGAAAAGAGGGTATATTATGATCCTGTTGCACCTGGTATAGTAAAAATGTATAATACATTAAAAGATATATGCTGTATATTATGAATCCACGTACTTAGAACACAATAAACAAACTACGCAATAAAATATAGCAGTGCTTATAGGAATATTACACTTTAATCCATATAAAAAAGGGGGAAACAAATTAAAACCAATCTTATTGCTTAGAGTATAAATGAGCATACTCGGTAAATTCATTTAGGCTATAGAAAGCATTTTGTAGTAGCAATTGTTTTAGGCTAGATTTAAATTTGAATGTAGGCATGTCTTTCGTGTCAGTCGGAAGCATATTAAATAGGTTGATCCTGCAAGGTAAGGAAATTTTTTATAGAAGCTGTGGAAAAATTTGTCGATATATATGTCATTATTATGACGAGTGGTATACATGTGTACATTACTACTTTTTTTGAAGTTTGAAATATTGGCATGAATAAAACTCAGAAGGTTCAAGAAATACATAGAAAAAAAAGTTAATAATATATTGTATTTTTGTATTTTTTTTAAATAAAGAGGCGCAATTCATAAACTTTTTCGCATTTCAGTTTTTAACATTGAAAAAGCTTATAGGTTCACGAGTGCAGCTTACCGCTGCACAGGCCTCGATTCACAGTTTTCTGCAGCGACATATCCGACCAGCCAAGGTATGTAGTGGGGTAAGCTGCTCGAGCATCGAACTTGCGCGGCGAGTGGGAAACAGATGAGTTCAGAGGTAAAGATTCTTCATCGACTTTGTCAAAATGCAATTAAGACGTATCAAAGTGGTTTAATTATTGTTCTAACTGTATACAAAGATAGACTGAACTACAGTATTTATAATAGAATAAAACGACCTACCTAGCCTTAAATCATTGAACATGCCAAAATGTCTTGAACTTTATCAAAACATGTCTACACCTACGACTCTACGGCCGGATGGATCCAAGAGTCCTAGGATGATGAAGTGACGTACTGTGTAAAGTCCCAGACATTATACACGACATGACTACCTAAGCGTCTACACTTATAAAAAATGCAATTACATGAATATTGCATCTGAAAAATTAACATAATACATTCATTTTATTACCAATTCTTTATTACATAACTAAAAAACAAATACACCTTAATACACTTAATTAGAATAGAAATTTAGGTATGTGATTCAATATTGCGCAATATAACACCAAGTTAAAGAACAGTAGGCTTCGTAGCATTTTACACTCACTTCACTTGTGACGTCAGGATGGAATAAATACATAAAACACTTAAGGAGGGTACACTGCTGTAGATAAAAGGGTACTGAATAACAATCCAGCGCTCCCTTTCGTAAACCAAAAACCATAAAAATCTCTGTAGATAAGACAAGCAGGTCTCAAATGTACATCAGCATAAGGATAAGGCAGGTAAAATAACCTGGTAGGCGTATAATCAAGAATGCGTAAAAACATTAATGTTTGTTATCGTTATCTCATCGCCAAAAAACTATTGGAATAGGACAATGTAATAATTACCTGCATACGGACGGACAGATGGGCATGCGAGCGGGCGGACGGACTATTGGACCATAATTGCCTTAATTACCCTTATTTTTACCTACATTACCTTTAATTATCCTTATTGTTACTATAATTACCCTTAAATACTCCTAATTACCCTTATTTTTACACAAATTACACTTAATTTTGACCTTAATTATCCTTATTGCTACTATAATTACCTTTATTTTACTGTAATTATTGTTATTTGCAACGTAAATATGTTAACCTTATTTTTAATTTGATTACCATTATTTTTACCTGATTTGCTCTTAATTATTCTCATTTTTACCTAAATTACCCTCATTTATACTTAAATTAGCATTAATTACTCTTATTCTTATTTGTATCTAAATTACCCTTAATTACTATAATTATTCTCATTTTTAACTTAATTACCCTTATCTTGACGTAAATTGTCTGTAATTACCCTTATTTGTACCTTAATTACTCTCTAATTGCTTCCCACCACTTCAATTACCCACCTCCATATTAATTGCCACCCACCGATCGCTCTAATTACCACACCGCACTAATTACCCACCTCAACAATTGCCCTTACACCATTCTAATTACTGCTCCACTCTCATTACCCACCTCAACAATTGCCCCCACCATTCTTGCTCCACTCTCATTACCCCCCACCACTCCAATTACCACCAGCCACTACAATTGACCTCCACCACCACTCCTAGATCCCGCCCTCTTCGTCCCACCCCCTAATTACCTCCCATCACTCTCATTACCCCCACCCCTAAACTGAACACTGCTCCCGCTCAGGAGCATTTGTACAGAGCTTTCAATAATGATCACAGGACACGTGACCACAAAAATATAGATAACCAACTATACACGATGGTATTGCACTAAACAGAAATACCCTAAATCCATTGGCGTTCTAGTTAAAGGTAAAAAATTTATGAAAATTCATTTATTCATCAAATTTAAGAGTTTTTTAATATTAAAAGCAAATTTAAATGGGATGCCTTTTATAGTCTAGTATACTTTAACTTGGCGTGTGTATGTATGAGTTAATATTTCCGTACGATTTCATTTTCTCCTGTACACAAAGATCCAGAAATATTGTCCACGTAGACAATGTTTCTGGACTATTGCTTTAACTTTGTGTACAATATGGGAGAAAATGAAATCGTACGGAAATATTAACTCATACATACACACGCCAAGTTAAAGTATAATAAAGACTATATCTGAATAAAAAAAATGTTCGCAAGAAATAAATTGTTACACCTAATTCAAAATAATCTTTATTTCCACAGACAACATGAATATAAACATTCGAATCAAGCAATCCACAGTAAATAAAAGAAATTACATAATAAAAACTTTTGTTACATGAGTTTTTAAATTAGAAGATGAATGAATACATTTTAATACGAAATGCCAAGAAATTATAACAAATGCTCAACATGGCTGCCTTGAGTTTCTAAACACACATGGACTCTTCGTTTCATATTTTCGGATACGTTCTGTAACTGATCAACACTAATATTACGGATTTCTCTTTCTATTGCCCCTTGTAATTCATCAATGGTATGTAATCTATTTTTAAAAACATTGTTCTTCATGTGTCCAAATAAGAAATAATCACAGGGCGTTAGATCTGGAGACCGTGCAAGCCATAGTCCCTGGCTGACTAATCGGTCATCGTAAAACTCCCGTAAAAAATCAAGTGAAGCTCTTGCTGTATGGGCAGTAGCGCCGTCTTGCTGGAAATACCCATCTTGCAGTTCATCATCATGCAACTGCGCCAGAAATAGCTCTAAAATGAGAGTTTGATACCTTTGGCCATTAATTGTTTTACGAAAAAATATAGGGCCTATAATTCGCCTTCTGGATATTGCCACCCATACACCAACTTTTGAGGGGTGTAAGCTTGTTTCTACGTAAGTGTGAGGGTTTTCTGTAGCCCATATCCTGTAGTTCTGACTATTGATATAACCTGTTAAGTGGAACCATGCTTCATCAGTAAAATAGGTTAAATCCAATACATCGTTGTTATTTAAATTTCCGTTGAACCAACGACAATATCTTACTTGACTTTCAAAATCAGGGGGTAATAGTTCTTGCACAACGGTTACCTTGTATGGATGCAAATGGAGTGCTTTATGGGTTGTTCCAACTGAAAGACCTAAAAAAAATAAATATCGTTGATTTGTCGTTTAGGTATATTAAGACATCTGAAGAGAACCGATTCCCAGTTTTATATATTTTTTTATTTGCATTCAGGTTTTATATATAAACAAGAGTTTTAGTAGGTATCGTTATTAGTTGTTGATAATAATTTTCACCAAAGAAATTCATATTGTATATTTTCAAGAAACTAAATTTAAATGGTATGTAACGTATTCAGTAATTAAAAAATTTAGTGTAAAAGTACCTACCTGTTTGAGCGGACAACTTTGGTATGGATTTTGTCGGGCTTTGATTCATTCTTTCTCGAACGTCGTTCATAACCACTTCAGTTAAAACAGTTGGCCTACCAGTGGATTTTCCCTTCCAAAGACAGTGTGTCTTTGCAAAACGATCAACGAGTACATATTTACGATTTGAAAATGTGTTATATGGAATATTTGCGTCAGGAAATTTTTTCATAAATTGTTCGATGCATGATTGCAATGAATACTTCCATGATCCATCTTCGTTGCGAGTTCCACTTCGAAAATGAGCCATCAAAATGAAGCCATCTTGCTCTTGCGTAAAAACCATGGCAAGACAGGACTAGAATAAAATTTAAAAAACATTACCTAACCTAACATTCTTTTTCTCTTTATCATTACTCACCAGAAGATAACTGATGTAAATTATGTACTTCTGAAAAGAACTGATTGGTATCAAATAATAATTAAAACAATTCAAAACCCGTGAAAAAGAACTGATAATTATGCAATATCCACCAAAACACTACTACTACGTCTATTATATGACATTTCAGATTAAAATAAATAGTTAAATGTTAGGATATGCCTACAAGAAGACTGTAGGGCGCTAAATATTCTGCGTAGACAAACCGTTGCCTTATTGGTTCCGCTGGGCGTGTTCAGCTTCAGAGCCAATTAAACTGTGCGTTGCGTCGAGATTTCGTGTAACTTCGTCGAAAAAAAACCGTCAGCAAAGATACTTGAAAATGCACCCTTAGATACATACGAATTAAAATATCCCTAGTATGGAAGGTTCTGACATGGCTAAAACATGACAAGCCTAAAAGATGAACTAACAAATCACGTGTCCTGTGATCATTGTTGAAAGCTCTGTACAATCAGGCTCCTACCCCTGAACCGAGGTTCTCTCATTTTCATACTATGAAGGTTAGTCACGTCCTTTGTAACTTTTTAACGATTCTTACGAACTTGCATTGTTCTGACACAGTTACCTGTTTAATGAAGCGAATATGTTTTTGATACCAATAATTCCTATAGTAAATTGAGTTCACATGCCCTATGATGTCTGTACCTTCAACTAACAAAAGATGTATTAATAAAGCTTCCACATTCGAAGGGTTATTGATTATTTACATGTAAAGGTCTCAATTCATAACTAATTACCAACTCCAACTATACACGGTTACATTTAGTAAAGATATTTTATGGGTAACGATGACTGAAATAGCGTTTCAACAAGTAGTTCATGTAGTTACGTATAATGTCGAGATTTGAAATCATTTTCAACGAACCATTTCAAAAGGTTATAACTAATTAAAAGAGAATTTTCTTAATTGAACTAAGGAAACTTATTTCAGTTGGTAAATTAGATATATCCCATTGAGTTTCACCGTCCATTGCACGACACCTGGTCGGAAAATCGAAAAAAGAACTTAGAAACAAGTTTGGAACAAGGTAGGTCACTTTTAGCACTTTTTGTAAAAATGTTCCGCTGTAGTTATTGAAAATAAATGTTTTGCTTCAGTGAAGTTTCACCAAATCGTAATGAGTTGTAAGAAAATAATGCAATATGTGCATTTTAATAGAAATCAATGTAAAATCTGCGTTTTCTTTTGATTATGCTACTCGACGCAGTTTTTTACACGCTTTATTAACATTATTTTTAAGAGACGAACAAATTATGAAATGTTCATTATAACTAATATTTTTAAACCTAATATGTTAGCGTGGCATACAACCAAATGTGGGCTGTGGAGAGGCCAGAAGTCAGGGCAGATTGAGGCTGTCAGAAAGACGCCTTTTCTGCAGGCATGCATAGATGTCATTTCTACCCGATTTGTCTTTGACAAACACTACATAATACAGAAGAATAGTGAAAACGAGGCTACTGGCGAAGGTGTGATCAATATCTTAACAGATGGGACAGGATGTGGAATATACTCCAGAAGTCTACAAATCCAATATAAATGAGCTATGGATGGGACAGCCAGCGTAGTGCAGACAGAACTGACGGGCATAACCATAGCCGCAAAAGAGATTGTCCGCAGATAAACTACGGGCAAAACAATAAGGATCTACACAGATTGTAGACAATCATTACTGGTCCTAAGAAGTTACAAAATTATCACAGGAGCAGTATGGGTATGCCACCAAGCACTTGTGGGTACCTCCCCAGCATGAATAACATACTGGTATGCTGGATGAAAGGACATGCACAGTGTAGTGTGTTAGAGTTCAATTTAATATTTATACGTCATTATAAAAAAATCTCTAAATCATTACTTTATCTCTTACATTTAATGTCTAACGAATTCGTGTTATCCGTCGTCACACGTAATATTTATTATTTAGTTGCCTATATGAACCCGCAATTATCTTTACTATGTACATACTTCGGTATGCGATGTAAAGCAACGTCAGGCGCAGTTAGTAGTTGGATGGATGACCATTCCAACGGAAACCTCGTCCTCGCCTCACACATCTTCCAGCGGCTTGTATATCAGTGTATGCGCGGAAGCTATACAACCTTAGGCGAGGATTGTATAGGAGATATACCATCCTTCGGAGGAGATGTAAAGCCGCCGGTCCCTTGTCTATTAAATGTTAGGCAAGTAAAAGATCCCTACTCTTCTTAAGGGAAGAGGTTCGGCAAAATTCCTGGTTGGGGGTAGCTCGTCTACAGGCGTCGGTGTTAGGCCTCACTAGCGGAAATATGCCGACGTTAAATAAATGTATAAAAAAAAACCGCAATTGTAAGGAATCTGTTGCACTTAGGTGTAGGCATGGCATTATATATTTTGTTGTGTAGCGTGTTGCATATATCTAGGCTTTCTATTTCTGTAATTCTTATAAGCTAGGCAACCAATAACTTTTAATTAGTTTCTAGGTAGATTCCTATAACCGTACCGACGATCAGTAACACAGATTTATTTCTTCACGATAGTTTTGGCTTAAGTTTCGTCTTCCGGTATTCTGTCACTTTTTCACGTGTAAGTTCGCTTGAACGCTTGGCAATTATTAACTGGTATTTTACGTGATCTTTGCGATTTTTGAAACGAGTAATTTCACCATTCTGGGATATATTCGCAACGTTACATTTTTCGATTATCCATTTTATGCATATTTTTATGGTATTGGAATTCGATTGTCTTCATTGGAAGGATCTATACGTAAAAGCCATTTTTGCCAAATTTACACGAGGCCAAGGACATCCAAGGTCAACAACATTTTTCTAAGAAAACCCTCCGAAACGAGGTTTTTTTTCCACCTACAGTTTCGCCTAGGATTTTGTAGTTTTTCCTACGTTTTTTTTGTCTCCCCTGATACGAATAACTTTTTTCCACTGGTCTACACGTGCTTATGTTATTTCTCCTTGCTGGACTGGAATTTATTTTTTTTTGTGGAGGAGCCATCCATTTTCTGGGTTAATTGATAGGCTGGAAGTTGCCCATTCCTGAAGTTTGAGCCGAACCTGAAGCCCTGCTGCCTGCAAGTTTGTATCCTTCTTGCGCCATCTATATATTGATTTCTTTAAAAATATATTGTATATTTTGCTTAAAAAAAAATTTCACCACTGTATGTATATACATATTTTTTTAAAATATTGCTAAAAGTTCTATGAAAATATTCTGTTAATTAATTAAAACATCTATGATATTTGGTGGTGGTTTACCCAGTTAGATACATTTTTTTTTACTGTTAAATTTGTCTGCTATACAATACCCTACATTATCGTACTGTTGAATGTTATATAAGTTAACCTACTTCGTTTATTGTCATTAAAAGATAAAACTGAATTTGAATTTATTTATAAATTTGACGTAGCAAGTGGCAACAAAGTAACCGACAGAGTGACCAAGAAGGCAGCAGGCCTAAGTATCTTTGGACCAGGCCCGGTCAGTGTGTTACCAATCACGGAGATAACACAAATAATTAAAGAGATCACCCACAATGAATTCAAGAAGCTGTGGGATTGGGATGAAACAACTAGCTGTCAGCTTGCTAGGGAACTTTTAAAATATCCCAATAAAAGTACAGCAATGAGCTACCTGGCAATGTCTAGAAGGAACCTACGTTTTATAGCGGGAATCCAGATTGGACACTGTCCGTTAAGGAAACATCTATATAATATGGGATTAAGCGAAACATCTCTCTGTAGAGGTTGTGAAGAAGATGAGACGGTTCAACATATTTTCTGTGTCTGTTCTGCCGCCTTATCAATCGGAGAACCCATTTTGGGAGAACATTGACCTACTTTGGTCGATATAAGGGTGTTGCCCCTAGGCAGCATCACCACCTATTTCGAAAGATTAGGTTGGTTGGAGGCATAGGCGAGGGTCTGCCTACAGGGAGGAAGTACAAGGAGCCCAGTGGGACCGAAGTGCTGTAGTTCAATAATTTTCATTGACCACCCTCCCTACCAATTCCAGATGTTACCATGTGACTCTATGCTATGCTACTTACAGAGACTGGTTGAAATGACAAATTAATAGGATTCTCTGAACTTTCGTAAATACCTTAAAAATCATTGTAGTTGGGTATAAACCGTCCCTATTTTCAGTCGTAAAATTTGATAAAATTTTAAAAACCGGGGGTTCCCATTTAAAAAATTGAAGATATTTGACGTTTCTGAATTTAAAGTTATGACCACTCTTGTACGCCCCTCCCTAATATTTAAATGTTTTTAATTATCTTGAAATAACTTACGGCTATGCTGATTACGTCCACGGTAAAAGACATTTAATTTCTTCGGTGAGTTACTCACAGGAAGAATTTCCTTAGTGATCTGCAGCTGCAATATCTCCAAAATTATAAATCTTAGGTATATGGTTTGTTATACGAACTGAACTGAAAATTTTATAAATTATCAATTCCGCAAATAAAAATATGGGTATTCCATTTAAAATAACAAAGTTGACATGTACCTCCGGTATAAACGGAAGCAACAGGCATGTTTGAGTAAAACATATGACAAACTGGCAGCGTGACAGTATCACTTTAAGTAATAAATTAACCACTGATATACGCACTATGTAAATTAAGATAATGTGAAATAATTGAAGATTATGGTTAAAGCGTGAGGTGGCAATCGCGGGTATCGCGCTACCGGGTTCGAGTCCCGGCTCCGGCACTGGCGCATTCGGAAGATATTGTTGGATGTCCGCGTTTTTCAATGTGTCACCCCCTTCCGCACAAGCCTCTGGCATCTGGAATTGGGGGTTGTCTAATTTCTGTAGTGTTTATTTATTATTATTATGGTATACAGATTTCTTTTCCCAGCAACAATATGAGTTGATTTTGGTATAATCATAGATCAACAACTTATGAATTAGCTTTGAACAGCGAAGGTGGTCAAATATTTTAACTTTGTACATGAGCCGCACGAGGATGGCCCTGATTTTTTTAAAAGGAACCACTTCTGCCTTAAAGTTGAGTCAGAAAACAAACTTCAAGAGAAAATTTTGGAAAATCCATTATAGAAAGTTTCCTAAAAAATGTATCTATGGGAAGATTTGTGGAAGATCGTAAGATGCAATAGCATTTTGCAGCCATGTGCACTAATAAAAATGACATCAACGTACCAGATATTTTACACGATCAGTGCAAGCATATCTGAATCAAAATTTCCCAAATGGATAAGAGAAAGAGAAGGCAAAAGAACACTATCATAAGATTTAGTTCACACAATTTATTCTTGCGAGGTTACTATATACATAGTATCGTATTTATCACCAAATCTAACAACCATCTAACACACCACGTTAAATATATCGCAGAATGTCTGCGTTGTATAGCTTTAATAAATATAAACTCTTATTCTTAAGCATATTAAGACTACAGTGTGACTCATTTCCAACCCCATGAAAATATTAGTGCGCATTTATTATTGCAGACATAGTAAGTCATGGAATAAACATCAAAAAACAGACAACAAAGTTAAATCTTATAAGAAGTGAAAACATAATGATGCTAATCACGCCGCTAAATTAACGGAATTATTAATTTATGGAACCAATAACAATGTCATGAAATAATTGTAACAAGGAAACACTAAATGATTTTTATTAACAACAATAAATGCAATGAAATAAATGAAGATTGCAAAGAAATAATTAAATTTTTGAGGCTTCCACCAAACCACCGTTCAATGTAAAACATTTTTCATATCTTTTTTTAATATTATTTGATACTCTTCTTAATTGCGCAGGGGTAATTTCTAGACATGCATTCCTTATTCTAGCTCGGAGGTCGTCAATTGTTTGGGGTCTCGATTTATATACCTTTTCCTTAATAGTACTCCAAATAAAAAATTCACTGGTATTAGATCCGGCGACCTAGGTGGAAATTCAATTAGAGGGTTGTTGGGACCTAACCACTGATTTAAAAAATGATTATTTAACCACTGTCTCACTATCACTGCATTATGTACAGGACACCCATCTAACTGAAATTTTAAATTAACTCTGTCACAATGGGTATACTGTCTAGTGCCCCTGGAAATTTATTCCTCAAAAAATCCAAAAATTGGAATCTATTTGAATTTCCTCCAAAGAAGAACGGACCAATAACTTTATTGTGGGGTATCCTGCACCAAACATTTACTTTTAGTGAATATTGTCTTTTACAATTGATAACCCAGTTTGGATTTTCTACTGACCAGTAGCGAGAATTTTAGGATAAAACCGTACCGTTGGTGGTGAAAGTGGCTTCGTCGGTACATAACATTTCTTTAATGAAATTATTATTATTGAGGTATTCTCCTTGAGCCCATAAACAAAATTTTAGTCTTCTATCTTCATCTCCGGGCTCTAAAGTATTCAAAAATTTTGATTTGTATGGCTTCAAATGGTTCTTTGCAAGACATCTTCTAATAGTTTCATTTGGAATATTTAAATCTAGACTGGCACTTCTTAAGCGGGAATTAGGAATATTACGAAAATATTCCACAATTTGATCATTTTGTCTATCTACAAAATGTTCGTGATTTCTGCCTATGATAATATGTTTTTATACGGCACCTGTGTCATTGAAAACTTTATTTATATTATATACAGTGGTACTACTGATGTTTGGTCCATTGGGATGTCTAACATTAAATTCATCAGCTGCTTTTCTTATCGAACGAGCATTATAATAAAGAAAATAATAACTTCGCTTGCCAGTCTAGAACAATAAATTAGCAGAACTTTCTTTAAAAAAAAAAAAGAATTATTTAATACTCATTGTGAAGTGGTTATAAAGGGTAAAAGATTGTTCATCATTCACGAAAATTGAACCTCAAATTAAATATAATGGGGGATTACCGTACGTCACTGTTATCAATCTTATTAATTTTAATTAATCAGTAATAGTATTAGATTTAACTTCGTTGTCTGTTTTCATGTTTATTTCATGACTTACTATGTCTGCAGTAATAAATGCATACCAATATTTTCATTTTTAAATTTATCTGCAAAAATTTTATTAATTCGTATTTTTTTAATGAAATTTGGTACATACCCATTTAGGAGGGAGCTGAATGCAGGGATGTATTCAGATTTTACGTAAAAAAATAAGATTTCTTAAATTTTAGCCCCTAGAAAAATCGCGGTAGGCGATGATTTAAAAAAATAAAATATGGAGTTTTGTCAAAAAGTACAGTTTTTAGTGTTGTACCTTTTTAAAAAACCCGGTCAAAATCGATTAATAAATACAACTTTTATAAGGGTGTTAAGGTTTGAAATGGGTCACACTGTATATAGAGTAGACATTCGTGGACAAACTTTTAGTGGGACAGATCATATACTGTTTTCTATACATACGTAATTTCACAAAAATTCGTTCGAGACATGGATCGCTTAAGCTCTCGACTGGGCACACTGTATATATTTTTACCTTTGAACCAAAATTTTAAGTCTAACATAAGTTGTCTACACACATTATTTAAAAAAAATGTTGAAGGCGTAGAAAGGAGAAAGAGAAAACACTTTCGTTTGTAAATAGTAAAAGCAAGATAATAATAATTATATAAAATATTTAGTATATCCATCTTCTTGTCTATTATATTCTCAGACGCGTCACGGTAGTTCATTCATCTCCCATCAGAAACTCTATTACTTTTTTGGCAAAGCAAAGCATAGTCCGTAAGAGTATATGAAAGACGTAAATAATTTATACCGGTCACTAGAAATACACTTTTGCTTAGGAAAATGGTATAATGGTGTTAAATGAAAAGCTCTTTTATTCATATGCCTCGTGCCACAAGATAGCGACTTATCCTTATACTTCCTTTATTATATAGTAAAAAACTTTTACCGGCGCTCAGATGAAATGTCAGAGGAACGACAGTTTGAGTTCACGAAGTTTGTTATAAAAGTCATGTTTTTTTGACGTTGAAGAAAAAAGGACTTTTACGGAATGATGTTACTCATCGATAGTGGTGCAAATTTTGTAGATTGTTCTTTCATATGAAATATGAACCCCACACACTGTCATATAGATGCTTTTTCAGTGACAATCAAGAAAATTATTAAAATGTCATGTCATCGATTTTTTGTCAGTTGTCAATGTCAAAGTCAACAATGTTTCTCCCAAAAATATAAAATGCAAGTAGCTTATTGCTAAGTAGATTCTGAATGGATGTGCCGAGAAAGCTGTGGTTGTTATCCATTTTATTTGTAACCAGGGGGTTGTTTAATAAACATTGAATAATTAGCATCAAAATAGAAAATTGTGAAGGATATAATTTGGAAATTCCGACCCATATTTTAGCAGAAGCCAAAGAAGCTACAGCTAATTTAATTCCGGAAAAGTTCAAAGTAACCTATTTTAAAGAATATTTACAATTTGGAAATTGTTAGTGTTGGTGGATTCTTTGTTTTCTTAATTTTTCGTATAATAAAGATTATAAATAAACTGCTTGGACTTTTTTTTTATATTAAAATTACTCTTTAGTCACCAAAAGTATACTTTAGCTCTCTACTTTAACTCACTAGTGACTCATGGGCCACTGTATACCTTTAAAATCTCATCAATAAAGATCCCTTTATATGAACGTGTTGGATAAAAATAATAACGGGAGTAAGTATGGCGACGGTTTTGAGATCAGTCTCTCCACCTCACTTTTACAGTCTACCGGAGAGCACGAGGCCACGCCCCCTCTATGGTGGGAAATTTGAAATACAGCATTTGACATATTTTTTACAGGCAAGGTCCTTATTTTTCATTTTTCCCTTATGTATGCTAATATTACCCTAATATATCCTTATTTTTCCCGACATAAAAGGGGGCGTGGTCTTGTGCTCTTTGATTGGCTATAAAAATGGAGTGGAGGGGCTGATCTCAACCGTCGCCATATCTACTAATGGGGTCGGCTCGTGACCTGGCAGCCCACTTTATGCGACCTTGGTTTGAAGTAATTTGTTGGCTATAGATTTCATTCAAATAAATTACAACACCATGTTTGTTATGGAGTGGCGCAGCGCCTTGCTGGAAGTACAGTAATCGGATTATGCTAGACGAACTTGTTAGATTTTTTTAACTTAAGATTTAACTTCTCTATTTCTTACAGTAAAAATATTTTGAGTTATTCTCATAAATTATGGTTTTAAGTTATATCTTAGATATTAGTACTATAATACAGATGTAAATCATTTACACTTTGAAAGTTGTCGTCTTTTGCGTCTACAGATAGTTATCAATCGAAAAACTACTGTTCTAGCTAAGTCTATTCTTTAATGACATGATAATATTATTAATAAATTGTCGAATAAATCAATACCAAAAGGTTTTTTACGGTGGAGATGTATTCTAGTTTTACTATTGTGCTTATGTATTACTCCTGAGACAAAAGCAACTCCACCATCAAACGTTATATAGTTTTTGTCCAACTCTGTCGAATACAAATAATGTGATGCGTTATCGTGCATTGGAGAATATCAATACGTAGGTTGTAATACACTCAGATTCTTTGCCATGTAAATCGAAAGAGATTAATTGAAACCGAACGAAATAAATTGAGAGCCAACAGAGATTACAACGGTAGGTAAAAAAAAAACAAGTTAGAACCAGTGAGTCGGTAAAGTGGGCTATATAGAGCAAAATTCCTCCATTGATGTACAAATTAAAAGCTCGGTGTACTTCTTTGACATAAAAATATGTAAATTTCCTGGCGTTAAAGGTATGTAAAGTACCCACCGCATTATAGTCCGGGCAAGTTGAGTTTTATTATAAAACACTTGAATATTTCATTGGATTCACTATACCAACACGAGTTTTACCAGCCACGTGGGCGTCATTGGAAGATGATTAAGAATGCTGATGATGATGACTTTATGAATTTTTGTTGTTAATTCTTTTAGCTTTCTCAGTATTTTTTTGTGGTCCAATATTATTCTCTTATTAAATTTTCTAAACCCAAAATATAGGAGAAAGTTTTAAATGAAAGTTGTAGAGGGCTTGAAGAGCTTCAAATTGATGTATGACATTCATAATTTTTATTGCAAATTCACGAGATAATGAGATATTCCTCGAATGACTTCGGGTAATGCATATTATCCCTTATTTTCTCCTGTGGTAGATTTCTTTTTGGTGCTTTTGCTGTTTTAAGTACGTGATGCGTCTGATTTCAGGTATGCTGTTATCCATATTGGAAATTATATTATTTATTCAATGTACGCAGACAAAAAATCATCAGTATTATAGAAACATCCATTGACCAAGCATGGTTTAAATATATTTTTTAAAGTATCATTTCTTAAATTAGTCAGGAATTTATTGTATAATTCAATGCAATTATAGTTTGGTGAATGTTTGTATGTAGCTGTGGTCATGCAGACAGAAATTATTATTGAATAGATTATAGTGACCTCTGAGAGTCTTGGAAAAGTTAAGATATCTTTCATTTGTAAAATGGCATAGTATCCTTGTTTGTTTTTTTGCAAACCCATATGAGCATCACAGGTAAGTCTGTCGTTTATGTAGGTACTTAGAAACATTACCGTATCCGAGAGTTGTATATCACTGGTTTGGTTCTCATTAGGAAATATGTCCATACGACCGATCACGGACACTGATCTCTTAAAATGGGACCGATATTCCAGAATTTGAAAAATTTCAGCTGGACTTCCAACATTCTAAGACTATAATAGTGTACGTCTATGGTAGTAAAAGGGCAGGACGTTATCTTTAAGGGTGCGAATGCAGCTCCCTCTTTGAATTTACCATATCACTAAGGAAAGGATTACAATGTGACAGCATCGTCAAAGGAGGCCATTTTTGTTGTAGTTATTATTGCAAAAAGTATACTACTAGTGTTTTTGATTTGAAACTGATTTTACATCCAAAAATATATATAAAAGTCCTTAAACTGGAATATCTAAATTGCAAAATACAGTATGTTTCTCAAGTCCTGCAAGGCCGAATTTTCGGGGTAGTTAAGAGTAAATTAATGATAACTATGGTAAATTAGGTAAAAAATACGGGTAATTAATAGTAATTAGCGGTAATAAATTCCCCCGACATTTAATAATCATTTATTTGATGTTTTACAGTGAAAATGTAAAAATGTATACATCAACCTAATTTTATATTCATTTTGGGGAAAATTTGATCAAAGAGAGAGCCAATCAAAGACAAAAATAATGAATCGTCCTGAGGAATTCTTTAACACGTTTACTAACCAGGGAATATTAATTAATAGTGGTTAAGGATAGCACTATCAGTGTCAATATTGAGATAGAGATGAAGTATGTGAACAACACTTACTCTACAATTGTCTGGAAAAATTAGAATGTAGAGTTCTCTACTATGATACAGATAGCCTCATTGATGTGCCAACGCCCCTATTAATTTGATGTCTCTACCGGAGAATTGAATTGGTGACATCACGGATGAGCTGAAATGTTACGGCCCTGATTTGTATATTACGGAGTTTGCGGCGGGGTCCTAAAAATTATGCCTACCTTTTGTATTCGCCGCTTTTAGAAAAATATCATGATGAATGCAGGATGAAAGGTCTTACTCTAAAATATGCCACTTCCAAACTGATAAATTTCGACATCATAAAAAGATATAATTAGGAGGGACTCCATATAACATAGTATAGTATAGTAACAAAAAGAGAGATAAAAATCTATTAACCAAACTCCATCCATTTTGTTGGAATTAGCGTAATCTGTTGCATAACCTAAAGGCCATCCATATGTACCTGTTTATGCCTATAAAACTACTAGAGATATTTTAACAAAATTTGGCACAAAGGGGTTTTAAAGGATGTTCTATGAGATTGTGGTAATCTTTTTTTTAAATCCCTAATACAATTTATCTAAAAATATACCGCATTTTCACCCCCTTAGTCTGCACGTCTGTGGAATAATTTAAATAGGTATATGCGCTTTTAGTTACCTTCAAGAGACGTATAACTTAACCAAGTTTAAAAAAAATCGATTTATTAATAACTGACCTAGGTAGGTGTTACCGTGAAAAGTGGGACACACTGTATATTGTAGAGAGTATGTAGAATCCAAGTTTTAGACCACCAAACCGTTGGCAAATTTTTGTGTGGCCGAAAATTATACGAATCTTTGTCAATTTTTTTCAGTTGGTGGCCCATAATTTAAAAACAATGCATCCAATCGAAAAGTCATTTATTATCAAAATTAAAAAGCATTGAATTTCACTTCAAATGAATACCACAAAGTTGAAATTTCATCAAGAGGTATGGGCGTAATTGGCAGTTCAATAATAACAATTCTTAATAACTTGTAAAAAATTCGCACTAGGTAACTTTTTAAACGTCTTCAGCTCTGAAACGGCTAATCTAAATGAAAAATCCATAAAATGAAAGTTGTAGAGCATGTAATTTTAAGTTCATAAATTACTTGATTTTCCAGTTTTGATCCATATTGAGCAAAATACAGTAAACATCCGAAATATCCTACATACAAATATATTTATTATTTTTTTATACAACAATATAAGGTGTAAGAAAAAACTGAAATGAAACAAAAATGGGTTTTGGAAAAAAAAACGAAATATTTATATCTTCCTGATTCATTGCAGCAGCATCACCAACTTCCTCAAGCTCGAAGTAATCTTCGTTGTCGTCTTCATCTTCATCCAACTCAATCTCAGGAGCGTTCTGACATGAGAGGACAGAGCAGTGTTTACAGGTCAAAGAGCAGTTCAGGCCTAATTTCCGACAGTTGCATGCTGCAGTGCAACCTTTTTTGCATGTACACGAAACCATTTTTAGCAGTATGTCGGGCCCAGCATCCCTTGACATTGTTATAGGCAATAGGCCTGACGAGTACTTCTTCCAACTCTATTAGCATGAGTTTGTTACGTTTCCTAGTCAAGTTTGCACTTGGTGGTATGCGTGCATTGAGTGCCACCTTGCTGTATCCGATGTTGGTGGCAACCCTGCTAGGTTGAACGATTTTTTTGAGGTGGATTTTATAAAAAGCTCGTATTTCAGCTCGTCCAGAAGCCAACTGTGCATCTGTTCATACAGTGCCAAGATCAGCTGTTTCCCTGCCTGTTCTATCAAGTCTTGATAAATAGATGACTCGAGAAATGTAGCTGCTTGAATTGAAGGAAGTGTTTGAGTACCATAAACCTGATTTTTCCCCTTTCCCTGCTTTGTGGAAGTACAAGTTCTCGTACTTGTTTCCGAGGCCCATCAGGAGAACGAGAACGTCAATGTCCTCGCTAACAATTGCCACACTGGATTTTGCTGCTTGGGAAATAGCTGTTTCTACAATTAATAAATCTGCATCTTTTTCTGCCTGCTGCGCTTGGATTCCTCCTTCCTTAAATGTTTGTATACGCATCAAAATCAAATGGTTCTTGTTGCTCTCGTTCGCAAAAAACTCTTCCTGTGATACTGCAGCATTTGTTGATTCACTGAAAATGATGTTTGCTGAAGAACCTGATGTTTTCAAACGATTTTTTACAAGTTGGTAAAAATTTGTTGTTATTCAACTGCCAATTACGCCCATACCTCTTGATGAAATTTCAACTTTGAGGTACTTATTCGAAGTGAATTTGATGGTCTTTAAGTTTGATAAGAAATGACTTTTCAATTGGATGCATTATTTTTAAGTTATAGGCCTCAAACTGAAAAAAATTGCCAAAAATTCGTAATTTTTTCGGCCACACAAAAAGGGTTTGAAGGTCTAAAACTTGAATTCTACATACCCTCTGCAATATATACAAGATGATAAATAATTATAATGTATAAAGCGTATAGTTATAATGTAAAAAGATTAGCTTAGCTTAAAGTCGATTTTATATTCTTAGTTGGATTAAATCTCCGGTAGGTTCTTGATGAAACATATTCGATAGAATAATTGTAAATATTCAAAAGAATAGTTACAATACGCACTCGATTTATTGTTTCATTAGTTTTGTTCAGATTTCTCCGACATATGTTTCGGCCTTGCGACCATTATCAAAGAGTCTTAAATACTGACCTGAAAGTTGAAAAAGACCTAAAATATTGTCCTAAAATAACCAACAAGGAAGACTTAGACTTCTTAGCTGTAAACACTGAATTGACACTTAACCCGTTAGATAACAATGGCGAAAAATACCTTGTGTCCATGGTTATAAAATAATTCACAAAAGAATATAACCTTTAACAAATTAGAACAAAAAACAGTAAACGATATCCGTAGTAAATTGTCTTCTAACGAGTTAATTTTATGTAAAGCAAATAAAGGTAATACTGTGACAGTTTTATCTAGATCTGATTATAATAATAAAATGAATGAATTATTAAATACTGATGATTTTAAAGAACTAAAACAGGACCCTACGAAAAAAATTCAGTCAGAAATCCAGGTACTACTAAAGAAAAATACATCCAATATAACAAATTTTCAAACAAATAACCTTCTATTAATGAATGCTTGAACAAACTCAGAAAGGGTAACTCTGAGATCCGGCTCGAAGGGCCAATGAACAAACTCAGAATTGAGGGTTACTCTGAATTCGTCGAATGAGTGAATTATGTGTACAGCAGACTATAGAAGCTGACGACTCAATCAGCGTGGATCAGCTGATTAATTTGTTGTTTGTTGTAGGGGTGGATGCAGCCTCACATCCGAATTATGGCTTAGGTATTATAGTTGTAGTGAGAGACAATGTGGAATTGTAACTGTTTTATAACGGAAAAATATAATCTTTATATAGTAAAAATGTAGGTAGTAAATAAATAACAAAACCTTGACTTATACTAATATTCATTCATACAATTATGTTTATAAAAATGTGCAGTGCTGCACATTTCAACACTTCGACCTTGCTGATGCTTGTTTATAATAGTATGAATGTAATGTAATTATTGACGAGAAATAAAACAATATGTAGATTCCATGAAATCCTAGAAAAAAAGTAAAATTATGTTTAACATGGTTAGACAATGCTACAGCCCCCATACTTTATGGTTTACCAAAAATTCATAAGGAGAGTTTTCCTATGAGTCCGGTAGTGTCTTATATTAATGCACCGGCTTATAGACTGTAATAAACTCAATTCGACTTTACCACAGCCGATCAAGTTTCAATCCCCTTACAGTATAAAAAATTCTTTAGAACTTGTGACCAAATTGGATAACATAACCTTACCCGAAAATGCCAAATTAGTTTCCTTTGATGTTAAAAGTTTATTTACCTCTATCCCTATTCATGAGTTTAAGGATATATTACATCTTATCTCAAATAGTGAATTGAATCAAAATGAACAAAAAGTTTTACAAACATTAATTAATATGTGTATCAAACAAAATTATTTTAAACTCGATAATGAAATGTATACACAAATAAACGGCTTACCTATGGGTAGTCCGTTAAGCCCATAATTAGCTGAAATATTCATGGCAAATTTTGAAAACAATTTTTTACCACAAACAATAATCTCCTTAAATACATACATTTTTGGGTAAGATATGTTGACGATGTGTTTTGTATATATATATCGGTACTGAGAGATAATTGTCACATTTCATCCATTTTATTAACTCTCTAAACAACAAAATTCAGTTTACAGTTGAAATGGAAAAAGAACGGTTAATAAACTTTTTACATATTACGCTGACACGTAAAGTACATGGGCTAGAACTTGATATTTACAGAAAGCCAACTTTTACTGCCACCCTTACACATGCAAATTGTAATTAATCTTGGAAGATAAAAATGTCACCGTTTCATAGCTATGTACACAGACTCTAAATTTAAATAGGGTTAACTTTGAAAAAGAAGTTAGAATTCTTAAAACACTAGCAAAAAACAATGGCTATGATGAGTTACTTATTGACAAATTAATAAAAAATAAACAGAGAAAATTATTACAAAGACATTTTTATAACGTGCCAAATATAGAAAACAAAAAGTGGCATAGTCTAAATTATGTAAATAAGGTCAGCAACTCAGTATGTAATAAATTAAATTAATTAGGTATTAATACAATATCAACGAATGGTATGATAATGATCGCAAGGCCGAAACATATGTCAGAGAAGTCTGAACAAAACTAATGAAACAATAAACCAAGTGAGTATTGTAACTAATCTTTTGAATATTTATAATTATTTGATTTTATATTCTCTAATGTTTGGAATACTCTATTTCACAACTGTTTATAGCTTCCCATCTTTATAAACAATGACTTTTCTTGGAAAATCAAAAGTAGAGAAGTTTAAAAGAGTGTAGTACCTCTTCCGGGGACACACTGTATGTTTCATCATATACAAAGAAGTTTAGGAAACATTTAGCAAAATTGCAAACTAATTTTATTACTAAATGTCACCGAGTTGTTCTTATTATTAAACATTTACAATAGTACATTCAGCAGCGATTTGCAGAACTTGCATTAAACTGTTCAAAAATGCATGAAACACCGATTCCAAGTACATTGAGTCTGTCTTCGCGACGAAGCCGAACCGATCGACATAAATCATGCAGCAGATTAGCAGATACAATTATAGACTTAAACCAGAAACCATTAACAAATCACGAATTGTCTATAGAATATCTTCTAATTGGCAGCTTCGAGGTATGTAGCTACTATTACCACTTAACAGTGGTAGGGACGTGGGTCGGGGATTAATATTCCTTATTAGTGGATTTATTAAATATTTGCCAAACCTCAAACACGAAATAAAAATAATGAACTCTGTTGTCGTGCCTTTGGGAATTTCAATATGTGCATTCTGGTACACTTAAATCCTTTGTTATAACAAACAAATGGAAATAATTGAATCCGAACGAAATACAGTTGGGTTGGAACTAACATAAATTACAAAACCAAACAGAAGGATACTCTTGGAACGATCAAATGTAGCCTATATAAATGATGTATTGTAAAATTTCACATTGTTTCCATCGTTTATAGAATTTTTAATAGTGAGAATTTGCACGTAATAACTAAGCCATTTTTCTGCATTAATTTACATAATAAATGAAAAGTTAGGAAGTTAAGGAAAACCCGTATTCTTTCGACATAGGAATGTAGTTATTTCTGTAAAATTCAGAACGAATGTCACGTAGTCAAAAATTACTTTCGATATTGGTTGTTGCATTAGTATTCAGTTCGCTTCGTCTTGAATGTTTGAAAGACATTATTAATTCATTAGACAACACTGGTTTTTATACGATCACATATATTTTTTAGAACTTCTACATTTCTGATCTGCGTGTGCAACATCGCTGACGGGCTTAATTTTTTTATTTAAATTTTCAGATGGATAATGCAAATACGCATATGGAACGAATGTATCATATATCATTTAATAAAGAAATTCGCATGCCTTGCATCTTACTCAAGTACCGTAGGCGTATTGAAAATACCTCACCGCTAGTTTCCAGTGAAATATAATAAAAACCACTGCCCAAGGAATCACTACTTTCACATCCAGATTTTATATCCAAGTCTTATACACACTAAATCCCAATGTAATATTTTACTCCCTTTAATAATAAGGTGGGGTGGCGAGGGGGGTGGTTGAGGAGGTGGCTAATGCCAAAAAAATATAATCTAGTTCCAGATCTCATTATAATACATAACTGTACCGAATTTCAAGTCAATATCGTAAACGGTACCAGAGTAAAGGTGCGCACAAAAAAGTTACATACAGACAGAAAGACAGAAAATTTTCTTTCGCTCAAATTTAAAATCTCGACGTTTCATGACATTTTAAGCCTATTTCCACAACAAAAAAGACTATTTTTTTTGTGTTAAAATTTAGAATGTAATGTAATGTTGATAACCGACTGTATCAAACTGTGTAGGGATACGTACAAAAATGATAACTCTTATAAAATAAGGAAGATATATCAAAATAGTACGAAATACATGATTTCCAAAATATGTCACCTATTTAATATGCTTCATATAGAAATTTATTAAATATATTAGGTGCTTATAATAAATTTAAACCTTTAAGAAAAAAACCGCTGCCCAAGGAATCACTACTTCCACATCCAGATTTTGTATCCAAGTCTTATACACACTAAATCCCAATGTAATATTTTACTCCCTTTAATACTAGGGTGGAAGTGGCAATGGGGGCGGTAGAGCGGGTGGCTAATAACAAAATAAATTTTAATTGCCCTTGGTTCTCGCACACACACTAAATCCCAATTTAATTTTTTACTCCTTTTAATAATAGGTTTGGGGTGGCAATGGGGGTGGTAGAGTGGGTGGCTAATGCCAAAATAATTTTAGAGTTCCTTGGTTCTCGTATACACACTCAATCCCAATTTAATTATTTACTCCCTTTAATAATAGGGTGGGGGTGGCAATGAGGGTGGTAGAGGGGGTAGCTAACACCAAACGTTTCGTTCTTATATACACACTAAATCACATTTTAATTTTTTTAATCCCTTTCATAATAGTATTGGGCTAGTATTGGGGGTGATAGTGGGGAGTGGTTGATGTCAAAAACAATTTTGAGATCTTGACTTTTCGTACATGCACTAAATTGCAAGTTTACGGACTCTTACCTGCTTGATTTATTAACCTTTATTTACCCCTTTTACCCCCGAATCCTTCAATGGAATTAGATCAAAATATAATCTAGTTCCAGATCTCGCTATAATACAAAGTGTACCAAATTTCAAGTCAATATCATAAACGGTTCCAGAGTAAACGTGTGCGCAAAAAAGTTACAGACAGACAGAAAATTTTCTTTCGTTCAAATTTAAAATCTCATTGTTTCATGACATTTTAAGCCTCTTTCAAAAATAAAAAAAAATTAAGGCGACACCATATATCATCTATATTTAGGTTCATATTTCATTAAAAAAGCACAGTAAAATTATTACAACAACAAAATAAATAATGCGGTAAATAAATCCAAAGAAAGTAAAGTCTAAGCTGGGAAAATACAAATCTTCTAATAAATCCATTACACTAAACCTAAACAGTGTAAATATATATGATGATGGAACAAAATCAAATACTTCTGCCTCACATTTTGCCCAGATTGCGACCAATAGCGCAGAAAGTCACTTCGGATATAATTTGTCACTATCATGCACTCTCCTCAAATATCAAACAAATTCATTATATTTCTATGATATATCAAAAGATGAACTTCTTGGTGTAATCAATGAACTAAAGAATAAGAAATAAGTAGGACTGGATGGTTTAATGGCACAAGTCATTAAAAATCTCGAAGAATGTCATTGATATCTTATTGAAGTCAGTTAATAAAATAGTTATAAAAGATCATCGTTTTCTTTTAGATGGATCACTCCATGAACACCCCAATGGATCCGTAGAGAGCCTTCTAATATAAACCTATCGTTTACCTCACGACAACGAATTTCTCCACTTTTACGTTCATAAAATTGGTTGTACAATTTTCGATTCTAAATGAGATCTAGGTAGCACAGGACCATTAATTTTAGTTAAATTAAAAGGCCAGAAAAATGACATTGAAAATTACAGGCAAATATCACTGCTTAGTGTTATCTCTAAAATTATAGAAAAAAATATTTTCAGCAGGATCACAGATTATTTAGAAAGAGACAATACATTAACAAACAGCCAGCATGATTTTAGAAGTGGAAGATTAGCAGAAAGTGCAAGTTATTTGAATTTATTTATGTATCGTTATAGGGTCACAGATTTTTTCAAGTGCTTGTTGATTCTCGATGTATCTATTTCTAATGGACTTGAATTTTTTTCTAACAGCATCCGTTGCCTCAATCAATTTACGTTTTAAATTTATTTCATCGTTGAACACACTATGATCAGTTTTTTGCTACAGTCTTCATTCTTGTGATATAGCTTCAACGTTATTCACTAGACGAATGACCTCTTCAAGCTGCGCATAAAAAAGCTAAGGAAGTAAAGAAATGCGTGTTGAAGAGACTGCGACATGAGACATATAAAGATTACCTTCTGCAGAAAAAAATTGTCTTATATCGACAGAATGTTTTCAAATCAATCAAACATATAATTCACATGCAGACCATAAATAAAGCAGCGTTTTCCTCTCATGATGACAAGAGGTATATTTTACCAGATGGAAAGCTACATTAGCATAGGGGAATTATCGCATTCCATATTTTCCTGTTCTGTTTTTAATTGAATTTGTAGACTAAAGTTTATTGAAATTTGGACTGATATAATACACCACGTTAACTTACAGATGCATTTCGCTTATTTTAAGTTTATTGGTAAGAAAATAACTTTTTATTGTTATTATTTGTGTGTAACAATATATCCTAATAAGTGTGCGTGACCTATTGATTTTGCTGTCAAAATAATTTTAGTATGAAACGCGAAAATATGAAAAATAAATTTTTAAATTGATAAGAATATTTTACAAAGACTCTTGCATGCTTAATAATAGTAGTATTACGAGTTCTGAAGGGCTATTTTAAACAAGGAATTTGTTTTTTTTTGAATTGATAACTTTTTAAAATAATAATATGACGACAGACAATAGGGTTCGTGTAGACTGGTTATATTTTTAAATATTAATAAAGAGATTTATTAATATGAACCATAAATTTAATAATATTTAATTGTGGTATATTGTTCTCTGGATTGGAGATGATATTTTTGTGGTTAATGTGTGTTAGTTTATCTCGAACATTTTGAGTTAATCCATCCAACCATTTGCAACTAATTGGAAATAAACCATCTTATCTTAGAGGTAGAAATAATCAGATGTGTATTCACTGAATTTCTAATTTTCCCGTTTTCTCGTGTTATTTTCTGTCTGCCGTCTGTTACCTGCCCTTTGTTGTCTATCGTTTTTGTCGGTTTTGCTCAAATTTTGTTAATAATCAATGCCGCCACACCTCGAGATGAAATCGCAAAATCGGCCCTAACTCAGTTGTAGGTAGACTTAACCCCTAGAAACCGATACAAAAAAGTAAAATATAATACTTTTCTCCCTAAAACAGGACTTACTACTGAATAGTTGTTACTACAGTGTAAATGAATTCTTAGATCGATCTATAGATACATCACTAGCTTTTAATTTGTTGTATGTATTAGCTTGTAAGTATACAAGTATCTATACGTCTTTGTTTCTGTTCATTATTTTATTATTTTAGTTATGTATCAAAGTCTTACGATGTTATACAATATAGTTTTTAATTTAGATGCTGACATCCCATATATTCATATATTGTATCGTACAAATGGTTAATAAATATATTATTATTATATATCCAATCTCACCAATTCGAAGAAAATAAAAATTACAAGCTCCAGAATCCATGACTGGGTAATATAAAACGTTTGAATGAACAGAAAATTAAAGCCTGTGGGCAAGCAGACACTATATTATGTTGAAAGGAAATTGTGCAACACGATTCAATACAACTAGGTACCTACTGTAGCAATTATATACGTGTTTTATTGTATACCAAACAGATTCTATAACGAAAATGATGCAATGTAATGCCTTAAGGGAGAGTATGATTATTTTGCTTATGCACTAAAACTTCTGAATAAAGCATTTACAATATCAAAGCGAAGATTATATGTAATTTTGAATGTATTCTACGATATTGTTCTCAATTTATAACATTCGTATGCATTCATTTACGCAACATATTAATTTAGTTATCCGAAATCATTAAAAATATATGCTATTGATGCTTCTTGACAATGTCTATATTGCGGTATAAGCCTTCGAGCGATGTCTTTGTATTGTCTCAATATGTATATTAATAATGAGAAAAACCAAATAATTAACGAATATTCGACGTCAGCGCTTTACAAAGGACTGGCATATCAATTTTAGCGCATTAATGACATTGAAATCATGAGAACTGCATATATTGTAAATCCAGTTTGTTCTCAAACATTCCCTGGTAACTTCATTTATAATTACATAACCATAAGCCAGTTTCCTATGATAATAATTGTGATATATAGAACGTTGGTGGCTCTGTCAAGGAGGACCTAACTCAAAATATTAATTATTTTTTGTGGGAGTGAAAAATGTGGACATATTATGTTATTTACAGGAATTCAATAATAGCGCGCTATAACAGCGCACTTTTTTTAATGGTATGTCCGTAAGTACATTTTTCGAGGTCTTTTCCTAGCATTTTCTACACCCATAACATTATTTACAGTCGCAATTGCGAAACTTACGAAAACATATTTGAATAGCGCTTAACATATTAACTGCTGATGGGATTTTGTTGGGTACCCCCAGATGCTGAGTAGGTTTATTTTTTTTAATACACAAAACTTTTTATAACAATCCAATTAGACATAGGAAATATAAATTTTGTATTAGAACTAAAGAAAAAATAAAAACGCCATATGGATACCAACATTGCTGATAGAATTTTCTCCGCAGTGCTGATATCGCCATATGGCGTCACACATATAAAGGGTAGGTTTTGTCAATATACTGATAACAATGTTCCTTTCTGTATTAAGACTTTATAAAAACAAATTAAAATACATAAAAAAGAGCTTCGGGAATCCTCTTAGGGCATTTAGAAGCTGAAGGGCCTGCCTGGATATCACTCATCGCTAGAGGTTAAACTAAGTCGCACTGGGTATGAAAATAATCTTTACAATACTTTAACTCCACGCTGATTCCATTACATGCATCCACCAGCAATGCTGAATACAGACTGAGCAATATAATATACATAAGACCAGATCACCATATGGCGACGCCAGCACTGCGCAATATACTACTGCGTCGCCATATGGCGACGTCAGCAGTTAATGTGTTAAGGAGTATATGTAGGAGTGCTTGATGCGTCTTCGTTTTCTGAAAGTATACTGGATGGCCAAAAATAATTATTCAATACGATAAACTAATGAATACGCAGAAATACAGCATTGTTGTTATGGACATCTCCAGTTACTGTGAGACATAGAGGACATGGAAAGTCCTGTAAATATTTTATTTTTCTAAATGAAATTTCGAATTTGGGCATGCGTATGGAGGATAAAGTAAGTAAGTTTTAATTTTTCAATTTGAAACTTCTGTTTAAACAGGAAGTAGCAGAAAAGCTTGTAGCATATTAAAAGTAGGACATCGATACTTGTCCAGATTTAACAGTTATATTTTGAAAAATGTCGGGCCATATGTGCTTCCTACGTCATGCAGTATATGGTAATTTTTAATAATGTTGGCAATGGTAGTAGCAATATTTAAAATTAAAAGTAACACTCAAAGAGAGACAAGGACTAAAAGATTTAAATCTAGTATCGTATCAAAGCAAAAAAGGTTGGTCAACTTCCTCCTTCCTTACAAGATCCAGCTGATATCAACAGTTGTTTTATAAGCATTTTAGGAAATAATGATAACTATGACAACGCAATCTTACATTACAGCAATAAATAATAGATTTAGCGATGCTGCTAATGTCGATAAAATTAGTTTATCTGTTACTGGGGATACCTTAAGGTGGGCATATCCAAAAGAGAGAGAGAGAAAGATCCGATACGCAGACGTTTATTATTTTTCGCCATAACCTTTTTTTTAAATAAATATATTGGTAAAAAAAAGTATAAGACTACCTAAGTAGAACTATGGCAGTTGTAGTGATATGATTCTTGACTCAATAATTTCAGTTGTTTGCAAAATCAGTAAATTTAAATAAAAAATCGGCAGCTACTGCAAGCGGCTCGAAGCTCCCCACTCGGTGGATCTTTGAAGCCGAAAAGAGCATTAAATTGTGTGATAAAACGGCAATAAACGTAATCCGATCACATTCAAAACCTTTTCAGGTCTTCTGGGGCACTAAAAAAACCCTCAACTTAATGAATTTACATTCATCTATGCGAGTTATTACCTACATTATCGCTCGTTGAATAATATACTATTAGGATATTAACAACATCTCTTGAACGACTAAGAAAGTCTAGTTATATTAGATACTACAGATTTGTAAAGCAACAAACTGAAAATTGGTAAAGTGATAATCAATAATAAATTCACCAACTAAGGTACAGAAAGCATATGATATTGATATTGTTACATCTACCTTTAAAGTTTGTGACAATCCACTAAAAGTTACAAATATGCCGAATTCTTATTAACATGACATAACACCAACGTTATCGGATGACAAATGATGACAATCACAATCGTCAAAATTTGCAATCCGATCGATCGCTCGCGGCTGTCTTTGTTAAATGAAACATTAGCATTTCAGTAATTTTACTAGATTTTAGAGGAATATTTGTAGTTTAATTCTTCGATTTGTCTGTATCTATATTTAAAAACGACACTAAACGTAATCCGCTCTACTTCTAGAGCAGTGAAGAAACCCTCACACGTGAATTGACACGTGATGTGACGAGTTTCACAACGTAACGGCTACGCGCATCGATCATGTCATGCGAAATGCGATCTATGCTTCATATTTGCTTTGTTTTTAATTTTTTTCACGGAAACCAAATCAAAAGGGTGGAAGTGTGATATATCGTTGAAATCAGAATTTTGACTGCTTTTCAATGGTTCTATTGCAAATTGAAAGTAATTATAAAATAAACAACTTGTTGCGCCAAATGGCATTAAACGTAATCCGATCTTAACCAAAACCTTTTCAGATCTTCTGGAGTACTAAAGAAACGCACACGCAAAGTTTCATTCAAATCCATTCAGTAGTTTCGGCGCTATCGTGGTAACACACATACACACATAGACACACACACAGACATTTTTCAAAAACCACTTTTTTGGGTTCCTAGGACCTCAAAACGTAAAGATTTGATGTTATCTCAATTTTCGTTTTTGAACCAATTTTAGTAACCTCTCACGATTTTATTATGGAGAGGTTAAAATAGTGCCAATATTCATATTTTGTAGTATAAATTCATATCACTACACCAGTCATAGTTCTACTTAGGCAATGTTATAGTATTTTTAACCAATATATATTTTAAAAAAAGTTACGGCCAAAAATAATAAATATTTCCTTATCTGATCTCGCTCTCTTAGATATTTCCACCTTAAAGGAAAGGTTTACCAAAAACCAGTCAACACCGAATGGGAATAGATCTGTTCTCAAAAAATAATTAATATACAGTAAAAGTAGTACAAAATAAAGATTTTTACCCAATAATAACAATATTAGAACAACAGCAGCGGCCATAGAAATTGCTTGCATTATTTCAGTCAGATAAACGCGTATGACGTCACATGCTTGCTGGCTCGGCAGGCGTCAGATCATCTGTATGCTGCGTTAGGTTTATTCTCTGTGTCATTCTCGTTAGAACAAAGTTTGAATTCACGACAGTAACAGTACCCTTACTAGGTTGTTTATTGTTGTCAAATATAGAGGAGGGTTCCAGAAAGGAGATTCACATAATTTGCCGAACATAGACGTGATTATGGTATACGATTTTCTTTCAAAGCACAGATAAATACAAATATGATAAATATCGTAAAAATATCCGGTCCATCTTAGCTAGTGACGGTCGCAAAATTAACTACATCAAAATAATGAAAAGCTAAAAACAAAATAGATAAAGGAAATTAAAAAATTAACGAAAAAAAAATTAAAAAATTTAAAACTCATATCTAAACACATCAGTAAACCTATTGCTTACATTATTAATCTTATGTTTAAAAATTCCACCGTCCCTGAAATATTTAAAGAAAGTATTGTTGTACTCAACTCAATACTCAACTACTCAACAAGCCAAACAAAATTGGCATCAGAGGGAGAGTACATGATTTGTTTAAAGAATACCTGGCCAATAGACCACAACAAGTTAAAATAGCTCATTCGTACAGCGAAGCAAAATAAATAAGAACTGGCGTTCCGCAAGGAACTATCCTAGGTACTAGCTTATTCCTTATATATATATATATATATATGACATTGGCTACCAATCTTTCATGATTTGTAAGGTATAATTCAATGCAGGTCGGGGTATTTGCCCGCTGAGTAGTTGTTTCCTGCAAATCATATGTAATAACAGTATAGGTTAAGTCCACCAAGGGCTGAAGGTCACCGCTCTCGGTACTTGCAAAATAGCAAGTCGCTATACACCATGGAGACATCTATGATGTCTGGTGTATAGTAGCATTTGACCAAATGAGAGGATTCACTTACCTCTCACCGGTACACCATTTACTTAAGTTTGTATAAAACTAACAGGTTGGCCACTGTCATTTGTCTGTTCCATGACCTATGGCATACTGATGAGAACTAATAAGTTCGAAACCGGTCTATGTCTGGTCAGAGAATTGACAAATGACATTGGCTACCAATCTTTCATGATTTGTAAGGTATAATTCAATGCAGGTCGGGGTATTTGCCCGCTGAGTAGTTGTTTCCTGCAAATCATATGTAATAACATATATATATATATATATATATATATATATATATATATATAAACGATCTCTTACAAAAAACTACGGGTGCAATATTATATCATATGCAGACGACACAGTGCTAATTTGTGCAGAGGAGACATGGGAATCCACAAAACAAAAAGCTACCGATGCAATCAGCAAAGTAAAAACTTGGCTAGATAACAATCGCCTTAAACTAAATATATGTCCTTTTCCCCCAACAAAAGCTGGAATGCCCCAAGTGCAAGAACCTATACTCGTTAATAAATCGATTAACAATTGTGTACATCGCGCCGACACCATAAAGTACTTTGGATTGATCCTAGACCCACACATGAAATGGGTAAGACACACCGCTTACTTAAATGGAAGAATGCGGAAACTAATCTATAAATTTTATAGCCTAAAGAGCATACTAAACAATAAAACTCTCCTAGTCGTGTACAACGGTTAGTTTAGTTGAATCTATAATTAGGTATGGTTTCACAGTATGGAGCTCAGCATATAAAGCAACTTTACAACCTCTGCAAATAACACAAAACTATATTTTGAAAATAATTTTTAACAAAAAAAGAAGCAGAGACGGCTGCAGAGACATCTTTATCGAAAAACAATTGCTTGACGTGAAGGATATATACATGTATGCTGCCATATCCTACGCACATAACAAGAAGGAGACCATTGGATCTGTTATTGACTCCCAATATGAAACAAGGGCTAGAACAAACAACACATATACAGTACCGTTAAATACCAAAACTGTCGCCCAAAAATGCATTAAATACAATGGAACCAAACTTCTTAATAAACTTCCATCACGCATTAAAAAATGAGGAAAAAAACGGTTTCGAATAGAAACAAAAAATATCTGATTAACAATTACACTACACTGTCTATCCTAGCATAACTTAATACAAAAACACCACATATTTTTTATTTACTATGGCTAATATCTCTACAAAATTAGATTATAAAGGTTAATATATTATGTAGGTTAATATCCTCTTCAAAACAAATCACCGAATATACAAAATAATAGAATTATTGGAAAAAAACCTCTGCGCCCGTGACGTTTACGCCAAAGGAAAAGTCAGAGGTTATGTTTTGCAAATAATATAAATCGGAATAAATACAGAAATAATGTATTTTGCTGACGTTTCGGAAAGTAATCTCTTTCCGTTTTCAAAGCTATTTTTTTTGGAAGAACTCGGTTAATAATATACAATAGTAGTAATGTACCGTAAAACTCACAACTCTTTTTATATATCCATCTTTTCTCATCGCATAAGTATTACTGTAAATTATTGCATTCTTTCCTACTAGCAAAGTCCCTAGAGGGCAAGGAAATGGCAGTAGTTACATACCTAGACATAGAAGGAGCGTTTAATAATGCAACAACGCACTCACTAACGAGTGCATTATCAACCAGAGGAGTCCCAACAACGATCTGCCGGTGGATTAAAGTCAGCCTAGATAATAGGATTATAATATCTAATCTAGGTGAGATCTCCATTGAGGCGAAAGTCAGCACAGGCTATCCCCAGGGAGGGGTACTATCTCCACTACTATGGGCAACCCTGGTTGACGAACTCCTCCGGAAACTTTCCACAGAGGGCTTCTATTGCTTAGGATATGCTGATAATCTAGCAATAGTCGTTAAGGGGCGATTCGCGAATACAATAACGAAGTGTTCGCAAAGAGCCCTAAATGTTGTCGACAAATGGTGTTGCAAGGAAGGACTTTCTATAAATCCCCACAAAACCACAGTCGTCAATTTTACACGGAGAAGAGCACTGCAAGGCCTAAAGGCTCTAGGGCTCAACGGAGTGGAAATCCCATTTGCCTGTGAGGCAAAATATTAACATGAAACTCTCACATCCAAAAAGCCACACATAAAGCCACAATCGCCCTGGGAAGGTGTAGGCAAATGTGTGGAAAAAAACTGGGGGTTAAATCCCAAAACGAACCTGTGGTTATACACCAGGGTAGTGAGACCCATGATAACCTATGGATCAGTGGTATGGTGGATTAAGACGGTGCAGTCAGGAACAATAAGGCTGCTAAGTGGCGCACAAAGGCTTGCTTGCCTGTACGCCAGGGGGGCTATAAAAACTGCTCCTACGGCTGCACTTGAGGTCCTCTTGGACCTGCCACCCTTACACGTATTCATACAAGGCGAAGCTCGGTCAGTGGTGCACAGGTTAATGCAAGGCCAAACGCCAATTAACCAGCAACACGGGACGGAGTACCAGAAGTTATACTTGGAGATGAGGGCAGATCCCATTCTAGGCATGCCCACGGATGCAATGGTCTCAAGGTATAACTTCAACAAGGACTTTCAGACTGTTATACCAAACAGGGGGGATTGGAAAAACGGTACTCCCATAACAGCATAAACATTATGGTACACTAACGGCTCCAAGACAGAACAGGGAGTCGGAGCCGGGATTTACGGGACAAGGTCAAAAGCCAATATCCCGATAAGTCTAGGGAAATACGCAACGGTGTTTCAGGCTGAAGTGATCGCCATACACTGTTGCGTAAGGGAGATAATAGGACAACGCACTGTTAATCAGTCGATTGCCATTTTTTCTGGTAGCCAAGCGGCAAATTCCATGCAAATCAAGTCAAGATTGGTGTGGGACTGCTTGACGGCCCTTACAGACCTGGGAAGTCAGAACAGAGTGACCCTAGCATAGGTACCAGGACACGAGGGACACAGAGGAAATGAAAAGGCTGACCAACTGGCCAAGGAAGGTGCACTTGAAGCCCCAATAGGACCCGAGTCTTTTTGTGGCAGCCATTAAGGAACGGGTGCAAAATAAATCTCTGGAATGGTGGAGGAATCTCCCAAGACAGACACAGGCCAAAGAGTTCATTAAAGAACGTTCGGCCAAATTTACGGAAGATCTACTAAGCCAGAATAGGAAGGCCATCAGAGTAATAGTAGGCCTTCTAACTGGCCACTGCCGGCTCAATAGACACATTAGTCTAATGGGCCAGGCAGAGGACGCAACATGCAGGTTCTGCCAAGAGGAAGAGGAAACCTTAGTTCACGCATTGTGCCACTGTGAAGGCCTGGTGAGGCTGAGATTCCAAGTACTCGGAGAAGAAAAACCAAGGGCGGACAGCTATACAAAAGAGCCTTTATCAAAGCTGTGGAGTCTAGTACAAAGGACAAAGCTGGATGAGGTACTATAAGGAAGATATTCTGGGAGCATCACAATAGACCTGAAAAGGTTGCGGTGGTAAAGGCTAAATAACCAGCTCCTTTGTTAATCTAATCTAATCTAATCTAATCTAATCTAATCTACATAGCCTTAAAATATTCACACCACTTCTATACCCATTTTGTTAATTATCTACTTATTATACTTCAATCAAATTTATATACTGTTTTACAAGTTATTTAAAATTATTGGATATATATTCATTTATATGTAATAGGACAAATAAATCCTCCTCAGGTGTTACTTTTTGTTCTTTATGTAAATTAGGTTAAGAGATTTTGTTTGCTAACTTTGTTGCAGTACATAAATAAATAAATAATCTCTATAGCAATATCTAGAGTATTTCGTTTTGTGGAGCATAGTGACATTAGACACAATGTAATAGGTTAAAATTAAAATAACAGTCTGTTATGATTGACTTTGTCACGAAACAATTAATGGTAACGTTATTACTTACATATTATATTTTTCTACATTGTCAAACCAAATATTGCGACCTGCTTTTGACACTTGCGATACGTTGTAAACACACTGATGCACACGAGTGCACACAAACCATCGCCGCCATTATGCATCCACCTGGGCCGAGTGACCAGTCTCTACTTTATAGGGTTTCTATATCGCATAGCAGGCATGTGACGTCACCCGCCTAGCCTCGACGCTAATTTCTATTACAAATAACGCCGAAAGTAAGTGACTACTTTTTTCAAAACTTTCTAGGGGTATAACACTCATAAATATATCATTTCCAGTTATGGACAGACATATTATGACAAAGAATTTATGATGCATCACAAGAAATAAAAACGACTTAAGCGATCGTTTTTTACATTAAAATAGGAGGGAAAAAATTTGAGCAATTATTTTAATGTAAATGTTCAATATTCAAATGTTTAAATGTTGCGATAAGTACCTATCAAATTCGTTTTGCATTACCACATTCACATGCAACCCTTACTTTAGTAATAGACATCCAATGGATTCAAATCCGGAAACCGGGGTGGTCACAGAATTGGATCAGCCGCTCGATCCATCTTTACGTTTGGTCCAAATGCTTTCTCACTTGTTGGACATAGCGGGATGGACAATCGTCGCTTTACAACCACATAGAGTAACGTTAGACCAACGGCAATTCAAAAGGAATTGGCAGTCAGTGTTGTAAGAAACTTAAATTATTCTTACTGTTTAAAGTTGACGATAATATATATGGGTTAATGATTTTGCCATTAATTAAAAATGAAGCATATTTTCAAGGAAATCAGTAATTGACTTAGAATAACCTCCTGTTATACTATAATGGTAATAATGTCTATAGTAATCATTTAAAATTGTTGTCACACTATACTGATTGCATAAACAAATATTCCTTAAAAACGAACACTTGTAGTAAAGATTTGTATTCTTACGCCATATGTTTAAATCGAGTTTTGTGTTTGAGTATAATTGACATTTACCAGTATGAGGGGAAATAGTTTGGGACAACATGTATATAAATCCACTTTAACCAAGCGGATTAGCAGGAGGTATTACTAGTTTGATTAACGTTATCAAAGTTATCAAGATATAATCGCACATTAAGTGAACGGATTCTAAACAGATCTTATGTTTGAAATAAATCCGTCTTGTCCAAGAAAACATTTTTGCATCATCCCAAAAACGGAAATCCGCAGATAAATCCTGCGCGTTAATAAATTCAGCCCTGGGTTTTTGTTTAAACAGGTCGGCGTGAAAGTGAAAATGACGGCGAGGGAAGTTATATGGTCTAAGGGTTATTTAGTAGACGAACATGCCGACTTAGGGATGAGATTAAACAAAACACGGCAGATTGGGTCTGATTTATATGCGCATTGGAAGGCAAGAGGAACAACTCGTGTGGTTGCGAAGGAAATTGGAAATTAGCCTTGTGAATTACAAACGTTAAAGATGCGATGAATCAGCCGAATAAACTTTCCGAATGCCAGACGGTATTCTTTCGAGAAAAACATCGGAGAGCGTTACTCTTTTGTTTTCTAATCTAAAATAATTAGAAAGTTGCTTTTATTCGACAAATACGAATAGCCCGTTTTCGCCCGAAGTGGAGAGAGAAAGAGAGAGGGTGAAATTATAGACATAAATTAAATTTTTAATCACGTAAATCTTGTAAAATTTATTATAAATTTTCTCACAAATCGATATGTGAAAATAAGCATAGCATATTTTTTCAAACACAAAATCAAGGTGGTTAAGGTGAGGGCTTGGTAATGGTAATTATCATGGTACCATGATGAATATGTCTCTCTAGACAGTTTCAATTACCTACCACGTGTCGAAGGTTTGAAATTAAAATTTACGAAATGAAATAAATAATTTATTGACCTTAGGTACGGCAAATGCAACCTGTAATTTGAATTAAAAAAATCTTGGATACATATATGTCAAATTCTCAGCTGATGCCTACTTTATTAACAAAGTGGGCTTAGAGTGTATTGTTCAATATACAGAGTTATTCACTATATATTGACCACCTTTTATTTCTGTTATTATTGAAAATAGAAAAAAAAGTTTCGTATAAAACTTGTAGGATCATTCCTATGTTTTATTGAAATGTATAGGTCACATGGTACGAAATATATATGTGATTTTTTTTAAATGGAATACCCTATATATTATTACATTGTCGAGAAGCCCTTTGTCCCCTGATTTCAAATATATAATATTGTATAGGTTTAAGTTAAATACTTCTTGACATATTTGACATTCAAAATGCAAATGAGCTGCTTTATTGCAAGAAGAGTGAGCCATGCATGTCAAAACACAAGTAAAACAAAAATAACAAGGTAGGCCAAGAAAATAATTGTTTTATTGTTTATTCATTTTTGACATTCATAGCAACAACCGTAAATAGTTGTTTATTCACTGGTGAAATAAAAAGTTTTTTCTACGACTGTTTTAAAAAGTGCTACTAACTACGCAGTACTAATTAGGCTTGAATTATTGATTTCACCTAGCGTGTGATAAATCTTTAACGCACGCTAACAGCATGTGAAAACGCTTTCACGTATGAAAAGTGCTATTTTCAGCATGTAAATTATACAGGGTGTCTCTCCGGGAACTGAATCGATCGATATAGAGAAAAGTACGCATCAGAAAATTTTGAAAATTTAGATAATTACTAATGTCGGCCAATCCAACTAAAATAATTACAAGCAGCTGGCACTTCCGCTTATACCGGAAGTCGATACCAACTTGCTTATTTCAAACGGAACACACTATATATTTTAGGGTTCTCGAAAAGAGCATAAAGTTCCGAGTCGAAAATATGTAGCATATCCTATACCTAAACCTAGCCGTTTCATAGATATTTGACATTTTATAGAAAATTTGACAGGTGCAACGGTTTGCAAGAACCGTTATAACTTTCTTCGTGTAAAAGATCCTCATTTGCTTCTTACCACATAAAAAGAACACAAGGAGAACTACGTTCTACAACTGAAATAAATTCAATAATATCATACCAATTGTTCCGTTTTTCGCGTTACATTTTGTCAACTTCAAACCGCGAAAACTTGTTTAGGTCAAATGGAATACCCTGTATTTTTTTACGTCAACTTGTGTAAAATTGAGTTCCCTTTTTTCTGATATTGACATCGTGGGGGTTAAAGTTACAACTTTTTGAAATATTTGCGATTTTATTAGAAATTCATGAATTGTAATCATTTCATCAAAATAGCCATGATTAGAAACAGTCAGTCATTATCTTATGTCAAAAAATGCCAGCACGTTTAAATTATACCAACGAAAACATTTTAAATTTGTTTATTATTTATGGAGAATGTGATAAAGTAATATCAAGAACTTGCAGCACATTTGCTACTCGATATCCAGAAAAACGGAAACCGTCACCAAACACTGTAAAACGCATACTGGAAAATTTTAAAAATTATGGCTCTGTCAAGGCAAAAATGCAAAGAAGAAAGCCTATTGCTGATGACAAAAACATTGAAATAGTCATTAATTATCTAAATATTCAAAATTTTCTGATGCGTATATCGATCGGTTCATTTTCAGGTGAGACACCCTGTATATAACCTAACTATAATCACGTATAAATAATTAATACGATATTAGAATTAACTTCATATTTTATTTATTAAAAAACAGATTTAACAAAATAATAGAAAAATAATACTACATAAGTAATCAATTAAAGAAATTGTTCGAAGTGGCGACCATTATTTTCAATGCAAATCTCATAGCATCTTCTTAAGTTTAGAGAAATATTGCAAATAGCTTTATTATGGTTTTTGTTTAAGTTTTAAAAACCTCCATAAAAAGCTATCTAGTGGCGTCAAATCAGGGCTATTTGGTGGCCATCGAATATGATCTTGCAACTTTTATATGAAACTTTTTTTTCTATTTTTAATAATAACAAAAATAAAGGGGGGGTCAATGTGTAATGAATAGCACTGTACATATTTAGAGCACTAATTTGGTAATAATATAAAAATTTATTTCTTTCAGAATCAGATGGGTTTTCCTCGTTCAATATTTGTTTCGCCGACAACTAATGATTTACCCACTGCTTTATTGCACATTTACCTATATTAAATCATTTCCTTAAACCATTATTAACACATGTTGCTACTTGCTTGTGCACGAAATTTCCACAATCGAGAAATTATTTATTAACACATACGAACACCTCGAGCGTAATCCTAAAACATCTCTCTCCGACGCGACGTCTATTTTCCTAGTAGACAGCGAAATTGGCCTTACATGTTGGCCAGACTGATTAACTATTTATTTCAGGTTTAACTTACCCAAATTCAGATATTTCTTGTGTACACCTTCGTACGCCGTCCATTCGATATTTTTAAACCTACTTCTTTCTTGTCGGCTGCCGTGCGACGTGTCACCGTCTAAGGCTTCATTTGGATTCCTAAAAAAAATTTCAGTGGCAATTAAGAATGTCAAGTAATTTATCATAATAAATTTAATATAGATTAATGAATTATCTAACGTTAAACATATTATTTGCTCTTCTCGCAACGTTTTGGCTAATTCGCATTTGCAATCTTCAGGTATCTCCGACTTAATTTGGTAAAGTAAATCGCTAAAGAAGTGTTGAGTTTCATAAAAAAGTAAATTTGGGAAAGAAATCATCATTATACTTTGTCCGCCATTTTTCGCTATTCTATTTAACTTACAACGCCCGAGTTTGGTCTAATTTGCTCACAGGTCCTCTTTAATTTCACCAACTTTGGTGAAATTACTGCCTCCTATCGCAAAGATATTCAATTTTGAATTTTTCGAGCGTTTTTTAGTTTTTCAATTTTTTTTAGCAATGGTGAACTGGGCTATGAATATATATATATATATATATATATATATATATATATATAAGTCTAAATTTGCTAATAATTTTATTACAAACATTTCAATATCACTAGAACCCAAAATATTACACAGATAAGTGCAAAATTTGTCAATGAACATCAGAAAAGTGTACATATGTTTTGAAGAACCCGCCAACATTTCCTCTGGAAATCAATTAATTCTTATAAATGCAATTGTACTAATAGCGTTAGAAACATTTCGATGGAAATTATTTCACTTAAATTGTAAGAATATACACATGCATAGTCACACTATAACTTGTGTATATTCCATGGCATGTGTCAATATCGATTAAGTTAAAGTTGATGTAACACTACTTAACACTTGACATACAAATGTTAACACTTCAACTTAACAAGCGGCAACATTTTGACATACCAATTGGAGCTATGCAAATAATGTGCACGAAGGAGACATAAATTATACACCAACCAATAACAGACTTGTTATTGTCGATAGGATTAAAAGTAAAGAGCAAAAATAGTTCAATAGATTTATAATGTACCAGAAAAAGGTTCCAAGCAGAATATTTCGGAGAATAATAATATAATAATAATAATATATAAGAATAATAATAATAAATACACCACAGGTAATGACGACCCCCTTTATCTCGGAAGGCTCTAGAAGAGCCTTGTGTGGGAGGGGCTACACATTTAGAGACGAGACACACATATAGTGGAAAAATCCCACTCACAGTATTTTCCACTGCCACGACCGAGTATCGAACCCGGGACTTTTGGGTGAAAGGCAAGTGCGCTTACTTCTCGACCATCTATCATACTAATATTAGTAATAATAATAACAAAGCAGTTTATTTTCAACAGGTTACACCCAATTACAGGAAATACCTAAATTAGAAGTAAATAGAGAAGGAAAGAAACAAAAAATGATACCAATACATAAAATACTAAGGGGAAACATAGGGGAAACATAATAGTGTATTAATGGGAGGTATAGCTAACAAGTAAAAGCACAGTACCTATCTAAACTAAACGTGTATATAAGTGCGCGGTTATGTCTACCTGGCACAAAAAATAACAGTTTGTTTAATAAAAAAACGGCAACCAATGTTATGTAGTAAATTGTTGAGGAACTTAATGAACACAATAGCACGTCTTAATTCTAACGATTGTAACTGAAATGATAAATATTTCAGAAACTTTATTTGTGGAGACTCAATATTATCTACATGACATTGATAAATAGGTTACCATATCAGTGCTCCGTACTCAATGAGAAATACAACAATTCAAAAGTTGAGATATTCTGGAAATTTTTACCCTTTCTCATAATAAAGCCCAAGCGATATTTATTACACCAGTTGACAATACGATTGAGTACTGATTGTAGGTACAAACAATCTTGTACAGCATGAATTGATTTATAAATCTTGAGATCATCCGCAAAAAAAAGTTTTGGACAGTTAATTTGGATAGCCAGCTCATTAATAAAGATAGTGAAAAGTAAAGGGCCCAGGTTAGAGCCTTGTGGCACACCTGAAGTTACAATGTACTCAGCAAATTTGACACTTTCATATTCAACGAATTGCTTTCTGTCGGTAAGATAGGAGTTAAAGAGTAACAATAAATTTTCAGAGAAACCAATATCTTCAAGTTTATGGAGAAAAACATAGTGATCGATTTGATCAAAGACCTTCCGAATGTTCATATAAGTTACATCAACTTGGCCGTGATTATCTAATGTTTATTTTTTGGTCTTCTAATAAGATCATATCCTTATTTTAGACAATCTTTTGATATATGTATTTATCTCAATACCATGAAAATAATCCATTAGTTCATAAGAAAGTGAGAAAGAGTGTACACTGTTATTACGATTTTGTTTTCCCTTACGTTTTGTACTTTTTTCAATAAATACTTTGTTTCAATTTGGATTTGTCTTTCAAAAAATTATTGAAAAGATTAACGGCACTTTCCTCGAAAACGATTGAAGTTATCAAGTTTTACCAAGTGTACCTTTTATACGTGTAAATGACGCCCTCATCAGATTTTTTTAGTTAGAAGTACCACAACGTTTCATCAAAAAAATATGAAAAAAATTCATCATCAGATACAGGTCCTGCGCCGCCCTCTATGATTTAACGTGTTGTAATACATAAATTATTGTTTCTTAAAATAAAAAAAGTTCCTCTAGCAAATTTGGTGAAGTTCAGTTAAGAGGCTGTTGAGTTATTGCAGAAAAAAATAAAAAAATAATTTGAACTTTGACACCCTGTATCATCTTTGCCCACAGCAACATTTTACTAAAGCATATTTGATTATATACTCATATTTTGGTCCAAAGAATCACCCCGAACTATGGTTTATTATTAATGGTTCACCCAGTATAAGGTACATAACAATTTCAAAAAGTTTAGCAAAATTACTTAATATGGATATCGCTCTATAGTTGATTAGTTCGGAGGATCTCCTTTTTTAAAATGGGACATACACGGGCAACTTTCCGCATAGTAGGAATGGCGTTGTTAGATAGTATGAGATTAAACAAATATAATAAATAAAGCAGTGGATTCATTAAAGCACCAATGCAATCTTTTACCACAAAACAAGGAACAGAGTTAATACTCGAAGCAAGTTTATTTTTCAGCTTCTTTGAGGCATTAATAATATCTTGCTCAAATATGGAGCTATCAGAAATATTCGTATTATTGTTAACGGAGTTGCTTTTTTACATTATGCTGAAAAATACTTGCCCGACACTACAGAAATATTCTGCAAAACCACCTACTATTAACGGCGGACTATCGTAAGATATAATATTTTCATCCTTAAGCACTCCGGGAATACGCGTATGCCCTTTCTTAGCTTGCATAAAAGACCAAAAATTTACTGGATCGGTTTGATGTTGTTTTCTGTTTTTTAGGTATATTTCATAGGCCACTTTAATTTGTCTTTTAACCGTATGTCGTAATGTTCTATGCTGGTTATTATAGAAATTTAATCGGTATATTTTAAACTTATTGAGAGCTATTTTTTATTTCTGATATTATTTATTCGTATATTATTTATTTGGTAAACCAACGTGGATATCCATCGGTGCTTTACAATCAATATTACGTCTAATTCCCTTTTAGAGAGAAGTGTTAATAATTGTGATGTGGCTAATTTCAAAGTAATTGAAATAGATGATCATACTATAACATCTGACAGTAACCAATCATTATGCAGTCAGGGAGAGGTTGACGGAATTACACCTAAGACTAGAAATTTTTTATACCCTCGCCTTTCCCAAATTCAATTTGTAGAGTAAAAGAAAATCCTGCTAGTTTAAAAACTATAAATAAGGAACATGTATTTAAAATATGTCATGTTGATGTACAGGGGTTGATCAATAAATTAGACCTAATTGACTATTTTATAAGGGATAATAATTTTGACGTACTATGTATAACTGAACATTGGTTTCAACATAACGACTTAAATAATATTAGGTTTTCTAACTCTAAAATAATTTCTCATTTTCCAAGGGTTCAAAGTACTCATGGGGGATCCTTAATATTAACTGATAATACTCTCAAATGAAACTTGCAAATGAACTTACTTCGATCAAAGATCTTTCTGTAGAGAATCACATTGAAATATGTGGCATAAGTTACTCTATTAATCACATTAAGATAGTAAACATTTGTCTATATAGACCTCCTAATGGTGATATCAATATTTTTGTTCTTAACTTGTCTGAAGCTCTAAATATTGCGATGAGAGTATCAAATCAGTAATTCTATGTGGTGACTTCAATATTGACTATAACAAAAAATGTTTTCATACTAATATCCTAAATGATACAATAAATGCATTTGATTTAACTGTAACATTGACAAAACCTACTCGCATATATACTAATGCCAATGGCTCTACCAGTAGTAGTTGTATTGATTACATGATTACAAGCTTGGATCTTAATACATATACTTGCAATATTATTCAACCACACATAGCAGATCACTTAGCACATATTCTTACTGTAAAAATTTCTAATCAACAACAATCTGAGATAAAAAACATCACTTGTTATACACGGCGTATTATAAATGAAAATACGTTAAATAACCTTAACTATCATTTAAGTCACACTGATTGGACATGTATATATCACCTAGAATTCGCTAAAGCATTTCAATATTTTGTTGACAGTATTACATGGTGTTACGACGTCAGCTGTTCTAAAAAAAAATTCAATTAAAAAATACTAACTTGAAAGATAACAAGGAGTGGGTGGCTTATGAAATAAAACAACAAAGTCTGTATTTAAAAAATTTGTTTTGGCTTATGGCAAATTTAAATTCCATTGAATTTAAAACAAAATATGACGAAGAAAGAAAGAAGTACAGGAAGGTTAAAAAAACAGCAAAACAAACATACTACAACAACAAAATAAATAGTTCTGCAAATAAAAATAAAGAGACATGGAATATTGTTAACAAAATATTAGATAGGAAAAGTAAGAGTGCCACAGACCAAATTGCTCTTAAGGTTAATGATACTGTCATATGTGACAAAAGAGAAGTAGCTAAAACATTTGGATGCCATTTTTCTAGTGTTGCACCTAAATCTATTAGGGCGAGTTGTACAAACAAAGTTCAGTTCCAGTTCAACCTAAACTCGGTTCAAAATCCTTGACTACAATTGTTGGTACAATTGTAACCTTGCATTTTGAACTTAGTTCAAATGTGAACCACCTTTGTACAACCCGCCCTTAATGAACATTTCGGTTTAAACCTCTCTCTACCGTGCACTCTAAGCAAATTCCTTATAAATTCAATGTACTTTGATACTGTCACTGTAGAAGAGGTTCATAATATTATTTTGCAACTTAAAAACAAAAATTCAAGTGGCTATGATGGTCTAACAGCTAAAATTATCAAAAGCATTGAAAATAATATTTTGGAGCCTTTTGTCCATTTGATAAATAAATCAGTTGAGAATGGAATTTTTCCAACATGCTTAAAACTTGCCAGTGTTATTCCATTGTTAAAGAAAGGCGACCCCACTGATCTCGAAAATTATCGCCAAATATCTATTTTGAGCATCTTATCTAAAATACCTGAAAGAGTGGGGTATAACAGGATTTCAAACTTTGTTGAAAAAACCGTCTATTGACGTTATCTCAGCATGGTTTTCGATAGGGAAAATAGGTTGAGACGGCATCCTGTCATCTACTGGAGCATGTATATCAGTGCTTGGACCAGGGCAGGTATGTGGTCTCACTAATGTTCGATCTTTCCAAAGCCTTTGATACCGTCAACAAAAAAATATTGAGCTTTAAACTACAGAGCATTGGTATTAGAGGAAATATTTTTTCATGGTTAATGTCATATATGGAAAATAGATCCTTGGTTGTACACTTAAATGGGGAAAAATCTGACGTACATGATGTTGAGCTTGGTGTTCCTCAGGGTTCCGTATTAGGTCCTTTACTGTTCATGTTATATGTTAATGATTTACCCTGTTACATGAAAAATTGTCACGTGACAATGTTTTCTGACGACACAACAATTACCGTGTCAGCGGACACTCCTGAGGAACTTCAAAACCTTGTTAGTAATACTATTGAGTCACTAAGCACATGGTGCCAAAGAAACAAACTCATCCTAAATGAGAAAAGAACTGTGCTTTTAAATTTTCATTTGCAGAGACCTGTTCCAAATGATATTATTCTTTATGAGAATATTACTAGATCTGAATCAGTAAAATTACTTGGCACATTACTTGATCTCAAGTTATCCTGGACTAACCATGTTGACCATGTATGTAACAAATTAAATAAATCGTACTTTGCAATGTTACAGTTGAAATCAACTCTAGATAAAGATGGCTTAGTTAATATTTATTATTCTATGGCATATAGTCACATATCGTTTAATATTATGGCATGGGGCAGAACTATAGAATTACAGAGGGTCTTTATAGGACAAAAAAAAATTATCCGACTGATCTTTGATCTGAAAGTTACTGAAACTTGCAGAGATATATTTATAAACAAATCAATTCTCACTGTTCCGTCTATATATATCTTAAAATGTCTCACATTTACTAAAATTAATATAGAACATTTTAGAAAGAGAGCAAACTTTCATAACTATGTAACGAGACATGGTGAACTCCTCAGTATTCCTTTCCATCGCACAAGTGCCTTTAAGCGTTCCCCTTACTATAACTGTATCAATTTGTATAATGCTCTTCCTGAGGAGATTCGCAGTGTCTCGCAGTACATGACGTTTAAAAAAAAAAGTGAAAGAGTACCTACTTGTCTACTGTTTTTACTCTATAACAGAATTTTTATGTAAAAATTAATATTTGTGCTCTTTTATGTTTCATGTGATCTTTCTTTTTAAATATTCACTATTTTATTTTAGTTTTATCCTTATATTGATTTTATCTTGCTCGACAGTTAAATTATGCATACATTTATGTGTGTATATTTAAATTATGTGTTTATGTGTATATATTTATATTATGTGTTTGTTTGTATATCGTATACATATATATTTTACGTTTGTTTATTTACTGATAATGTATTTGACGTGCCATATGTACATATTTGTATCTGATTCTGGCAAATAAATTATTATTATTATTATTTGGTCAAGTATTTGATTTATAACGTTATAGAATTTTTGACAAGCCTCATCAACACTATCATATCTGTACATATCAGACCATCATCAGTCTATTTTTTTACCATTCTAATTATTTTTACGAATGCGATTAAACTGTCGGCTTGATATAAACGCTGAAAATAGGAGTTAATTTTCAGATTTAAGCCCTCGCAAACTGCTGAAATATACAGTTCACGTTGCGGAGAATAAGGTATAAGTTAGCCGAGATAGTAGTAGTTATTAGCTAGTTTTGGCTCTTACCCGGTTCTTGCAAAGTTGCTCCAATAGATCATAGTCGTCTCGGATAAGACCACCTCCGATTTCGTGTAGTTCCTGCTGAAGTGCATGAAGCCGCCGACCAGGGGGGCACCGAACAAGTAGGGCAGTTCCTCGCCGTGTATGCAGCCCTGCCTCTGTAATAAATTATCAGTGAGATTAAGTTAAATAAATTATTTTTAGTGCTTGCACAGTTTTAAAATTTTATTGCTGGTTGAGTGTTTTTGCCCAGGAGAGTGGTGTGTGGATCCGCGGAGTCATAATGTGTTATGTTTATTAATAACCCTAAGCTGCAGCTTTATGTATGCTATATAATGTGTAATTTAACGAATAATGGTGAGGTTTTATGGAGATACGTTATGTATAAATATGCGTAACGTTATAAAAATTATCATCAGCGTCTAAGACTAATATACAGTTTTATATACACGCAACCGACTTTAACTCTTTTTTTTTTTGTAAACGTAGCAAGCAATACAATAAACAATTTACAAAACTCAAATTCAACTTTTGAAGAATATCTGGACAAAGCTAACATAAATAGTGGGTGGGGGAATTGCTGTATATTTAAAACATAAATTCAATGTGTCACTAATTAGAGATCTGCAGCAATTTCATAGCGAACAATTGTGGTTGTCGTTTAAATACGATAGTCAAACCTACGCGCTGAGAGTTCTTTACAGACCACCAGATTTTCCGTCAAATAATTTTTTAGCTGATCTTGAACTCGCCCTTAGTATTATTTCTCCACGATTCGATTACATAATTTTCACCGGAGACTTAAATATTGATTGTCTAGATGTAAATGATAATTCATTGCATAAACTCAATGACCTACTAGACTGTTTTGATCTTAACCAGATTATCGGTGAACCTACGCGTTATGGTGAAACTAGTGCTAAGTTCCAATATTTCAATCAATTCAATAATCCAATAAAAAATACTTATGTGTCAGCCTTGTGTCCTGTACTGTGGGCAGGGGGAAGTATAAATGTGAACCTTTCCAATGTACTTTTCGTGATTATAAATATTTTGATCATGAGATTTACTAACGACCTGGAAAATGCAAATTTTGATAAGATATTTCATTTAACTGATATCGATGATAAAGTTAATTGTTTCAACATACTTCTGCTTAACCTATTCGATCTCTATGCACCAATTAAAACTGTTATGATTCGTAAAAATAAGTCTCCGTGGTTAACGGACAATATTAGAATTATGATGTCTCTTCGGGATAAAGCCCTTGCCAAGTATAAAAAGATCAAACTAGAACATGATTGGAATTACTACAAAGATTTAAAAAACCTAACCGATTATTCTAAAAAGCGGGAAAAAAAGGCATACTTGGAATTTAATTTAAATAATACTAGGGGCAATAAAAAAGGTATTTGGAAACAGCTGAAAGATCTGGGCGTTCATACTAAACAAAAAAATCGTTTCATTCCAGATAGCCTAAATAATGTAGATTCAATTAACAAATATTTTATAACTTCATCAAACAGAGATTTAACTCTAGATGCTGATATATTAAACCATTATGCAAATAGCACTAGAGATAATATAGCAGACTTCTCATTTTTTTTATACATTTATTTAACGTCGGCCTATTTCCGCTACTGAGGCCTATCACCGACGCCTGTAGACGAGCTACCCCCAACCAGGAATTTTGCCAAACCTCTTCCCTTAAGAAGAGTAGGGATCTTTTAGTTGCCTAACATTTAATAGACAAGGGACCGACGGCTTTACATCCCCTCCGAAGGATGGTATATCTCCTATACAACCCTCGCCTAAGGTTGTATAGCTTCCGCGCATACACTGATATACAAGCCGCTGGAAGATGTGTGAGGCGTGAACGCGGTTTCCGTTGGAATGGTCACCAATCCAAGTACTAACCGCGCCTGTCGTTGCTTTACATCGCATACCGAAGTATGTACATAGTAAAGACGCACCTACGCTCGCCCCGACTTCTCATTTAAACATACTAATGATATTGAAATATATAAAACTATTCTATCTTTTAAGTCCAAAGCCGTAGGAGTACATAATATCAGTATAAATATGTTACTATACGCTTGTCCTTACATTCTGCCTTATATTTGTTATATCTTTAACTTTGCCATAGAGAAAGGAGTTTACCCTGCTATATGGAGAAAATCTCGTGTAATTCCTTTACCTAAGGTTACTAATCCAGAAGAACTAAAAGATTTACGCCCTATTAGCATTCTCTGTTGCCTTTCAAAAGTTTTAGAAAAAATCATAAATAAACAGATAAAAGTACACCTTGATGAATTTAATATTTTACCATCGCATAAGCGGGGTTTTGATCTGGATTTAGTTGCACTACGGTATTGCTTAAAGTAACGGATGACATTTTCACTGCTATAGATCAAAATCATTTATGTTTGCTCATATTACTCGACTATTCCAAAGCGTTTGATAGGATAAAATATCAATTACCTTTAGCCATCTTCCACTATATAGGTTTCACTGATCAAGCTAAGTTACTGTTAAAAAATTAGTTGGCACAACATCTGTTTTCTTGGGAGCAATGGAGTCTGATTTTGCTTTAGTAGAAAATGGAGTTCCGCAGGGTTCCATACTAGGTCCTTTATTGTTTACTTTGTATACTTTTCAATTTTATGAACATCTACGCTATTCTTACGCTCATTTTTATGCTGACGACACACAAATATACATGTCCTTTCTCGAAGGGGATTTGCTAACAGCTTGCACGAATATAAATTATGACCTTGACTTACTAGTGTCTATCTCCACCAAATTTTGCCTTGAAATAAATCCTTCCAAATCTAAGGTTATTTTATTTGGAAGAGATGCCGCGCGTAAAAGATGTTCGAACTTGATTAGTATACAAGTGAATAATAAAATACTTTCACATTTAGGGCATGAAAAAAATTTGGGATTAGCAATTGACAATCGCCTAAGGTTTTCTCAGCATGTCACAATGATTACAAAAAGAGCATTCTGTAACCGAAAAACAATCTACAATAATAGGAGTATACTCAACAAAAAATGTAACTATGTGACTCACTAGTACTATCTCACCTCAACTTTGCTGATCGTGTATATGGCGCAGCACTTGATAAAGTTGACGCGCGACGTCTACAACTTATTCAAAACTCGTATATTCGCTTAATTTGTGGTTTAGGGAGACGGGAGCATATCACTAAACATCTAAAAGAGGTTGGATGACTTAATATAGATCAGAGAAGAATTCTGCACAGTTGTGTTCTCTTTCATAAAATTATAACCCTGCAACAACCATCTTATCGGTACAATAAAATCAAGTTTCGTACAAATGTCCACAACATAAATGTTCGTCGCAAAGATCATGTTACAATTCCTCAGCACAACACAGCCCTCTTTCAGTCGTCTTATTCTTACAATATTGCTAAGCTAAATAACAAAGTTTCGGATGACATGAAAAGGCTACCATTATTTCCATTCAAGGTTAATGGGTAATTTCTAATTTTGATTTTAACTGTTAACTTTTAAATTTGTTCAATCTTGTAAAAATTTTAATTTGTTTGCCTTCAACTTAGTCTATTTTATACTTTATCGGTATAATATACGTACGCCTGCTTTTTTATTTTAATGTGTGTGTTTATGTGATTGTGTGTATAGATATATATTTATATTTGTTTTATGAAATTGGCCCACTTTGGAAAATGGTAACGAACTAAGTTCATGTGATTCTTAATCTAAATCAAAGATATCTTCCTGTACCATTCATCCTTGGTGGGCGTTTGGGGTTGAGTGGAAGAGCGCAGTTCCTCATACTCTGGGTAACAGCGAACTCTACCCTTTGATAGATCCACTATTATATTTTTTTATTAATTTTTGCTTTGTATATGCTAATGCTAATGCTAATCAAATCTTTAAAATATGTATTAATAATTCCTATGACAAAACTCCTTAGTGAATATATAAAAGAGGGCGTTTATCCTTCATGTTTTAAAATATCTAAAGTAATTCCGATATTCAAGAAAGGTGATAAATTAGATCCCGGCAACTACAGACCTATAGCGTCAAATTTAGGACCCTTGCTTTTCCTCGTATATATCAATGATATTCCTTCATCCCTCACAGACAATGCATTAGTACTCCACTCTGACCAGACATAGACCGCTTTCGAACTTATTAGTTCTCACCAGTATGCCATAGGTCATGGAACAGACAAATGATATTGGCTACCATTCTTTCATGATTTGTAAGGTGTAATTCAATGCAGGTCGGGGTATTTGCCCGCTGAGTAGTTGTTTCCCGCAAATCATATATTATAACAGTAGGTTAAGTCCACCTAGGACTGAAAGATCGCCGCTCTCAACATCTATGGTGTATAGTAGCAATTGACCATATGAGAGGATTCACTTACCTCTCACCACTACTCAGTTGTTATATTGTTTATGGAGAACGTGATAGTAGAGTAAATATAGATCTGAAAAATTCCCATTATTTTTATTAGCGTAGAACCAGGTTAAACCGATATATTGTTAAGTACGTCATTAGCTATGCAAAATGGTTATTTACCACTTTTATATAGTACAGATTTTTTCTATTGATAAAAAAGATACACCCCTCCAGCCATAAAATTTGTATACTTCCTTGTCTCCCAAAGAACGTTACCTAGACAATTTGAAGATAGCTTCTTGTCAACGCAAAGGTAAAGGCAATTTAATGTTATGGTGGAGGCGCCGGTGCCAGCAAACTTGTTTCTCCATTAGTGTAACTTATTTGGTTTAATCCACTAGGTACATTTTAACTCGACAAAAGTTTTTAAAAACAATGTAGAGAATACCTTGTACATAAATTCATTTTATGAACACTGAACAGGAATACCTAAAATAATGTAAATATACTTCTGCAACTTACGTATGTCATGGGAACCTATCGAATCCATTGTCGAGGACAATTTAAATATTGCAGATAAAAAAAATACTGGTATTTTCCGCTGGCTTTGAAAGTAAAGCGGGTTAATCCATGTAATTCCTAATATCAGAGGCGGCGGCCTGCGAGCATTTTCCTGTGAGCGCGTCTCTATTTCCTGTATTACAACTTAAATTATTCATCGGCATATTTCATCCTCGCTCACGTGAACATTTTACTGCTTTTCCACCTTCCCACCTCAACTACAGTCCATGGCAGATACTATTAAAATAAATAAAGTCTTTATATACAAGGTCTCTTATTTAAGAGTGCATTATCTTTGTAACTTGTTTATTTTTAAGGAATTTAGTAAATAAGAGTCTGTAAGAGAATAAATTAAATATATCATATTATTACTTTTTACTTTTTCAAGATATGTTGAACATACTTAAAAAAAATTACAGCAAATTTCTTCTTTTTGTTCTCATAAATGGGTTTATGAGATATTTTGGGAAAAATATATTTATGCAAAGTGCAAAATGACGGGAAAATTCACATCTAGTGCAACATTTTACACACATTTTTTCTGTGATTCTGTACATAATAGAGAGAAATAATATACAGACTGTACTCGAAAATGTAGACTAGATACTGCCAAACTATAGCCGCAAACATTAAAATATACAGTGATATTTAACAAACAAATTTTGTGTTCGTTACTTAATACAGGACATGGTTTGAGGTGAACATTGGCTACAATGCTTTTTTATGGAGGAGGTGGCATTATTTGTTCGAAACGCTACGGAGGGTGGATGTCCGGCAGTGTTGCCGAAAACTACGTAGAAGAATCAGTGACTAATAAAACAGATATTGCTATGAAGATCATATCAAATAAAAATGTTGAAGCTGAAGCCACTGGAGTGTCTTACTTAAAATAACACACAATTAAAAGTCTTAGAGAAAAATGACACCAAAATGAATCCAAATATTACCTTTGGGTTTACTCCCGTTGATAAATATGCTTTAATAGTTTGAAAGGTACTGCGGTCGACTCTGATCTAATATCTCTAAAAATGCTTAAAATAGTTTAAATTTTTTTAATCGAACAAATAACCCACATTATTAATAGCTATCTCAGTTCTTCAACTTTCCCCAAAGCATGGAAATTAACAAATATTATTCCTCTTGCCAAGACATTAAATCTAATATACACGTCTCAGTTAAGACCTATTATTATATTAGCCATGCTATCTAAAGTTTGGGAAAAGATTGTGCATAAACAAATTAGCAAATACATTTTAAAAAAAATATATTCCCAAGTGTCTAATCGGGGAATGTCACAGTATGACTACTGAACTCACAATGACTGTAGATGACTTATTATGGTCTTCTGATGAAGGTAAGGCTAGTTATCTCATATTATTAGACTACAGCAAAGTATTCGATACTATGGATCCGATCTTATTTTGTTATAAGTTAAAGTGCTATGAATTTGATAAAAAATCAGTTACACTGCTTCAAAATTACCTCAGTGGAAGATTTCAGAGAATATCATATACACTAGACTATTCACAACATCTATTATTAACCCAAGGAGTACTACGGGGATCCATACTCGGACTCTTGTTGTTTTCTTTATATATTTCAGACTTTCACTCTGTAGCAAATAAGTACCAAATTCATCATTATTCTGACAACACCCATTATATTTTTCATTTGGACCTGGACAAAATATCTTTCTTAATAAATAGAGATTTACAATCATCCTCATAATTTAAAGCTTAATGTGAGTGCATTATCTATTTTGGTCCTAAAAATAAGAGAGAATCTGCAATGGCTACCATTAACATACACATACATGGATAACTATTACCCGTCAAAACTGAAGTCAAAAACTTAGGACTATGGATGGACACAGACTTAAAGTTCACTAAACACGTTAACCAATTATGTCAATTTTCATATAATACCCTTAGACAACTTTTTCCCCAAAGAGATGTCATGAGTTCACTGACAGCAACAGATTGCAGAAAATGCAAAATTGTTGTTTTACATTTGCCTTTGGTATCTGTAAGTATGAGCGTATACGTTATAAAATTCATGAAATGGAAAAATTAAAATTAGAAAATCTACGTAAACTCCATCTCTTAAACTTAACTCATAAAATCCTAATAAATAAGAAATCTCAATATTTACATAAAAATTTTTTAAGGCTCGAATCTATGTCTAGCTTTTTTACCAGAAATTCCAAAGTTCTAGTAATGCCCAAACATAAAACTGTAGCATTTAAATGGCCAAACAAATTTAATCTTACGCACTACACAACATACGTAAAGTGAGTACTTTACGCACGGTATAAATATAACTTGTTGCACTTAAAATGATTCACCAAAGTGTCATTTATTGCACCACCAAAAAATTCTCAATGTACACTCAATCTATAATTAACTTGTTTAAAAATCCTTATAGAATAAAATTTTATTTCCTAAAAAATTAATTTTACTATTAATTGATTTGAACGCAATCTTATAGAAAATGAGAGAATGTATGATATATTTTTTTATCTCTTTTTTTTTGCTCTCATATACTGCTAAGAAAAATTTACTTTCACGTATACTAATTTATATAAAATGCAGACTGCTAAGGTCTACAATATAATTTATGTGAGGATCTCCTTAGGCCATCCCTTAGTACACCGCTCTTAGCCTGTAATCTGGTTTACGGCTCCGGTAGTTGCGAGCGCCTAAAAATTACGCCATAAATTTTACACACTGTGATACAGAATTAGTCTTTTAATGTTCCTTTTAACTTTCTTCCTGAAAAACTAATAAATATTTCGTTGATTCGTTGTGAAGATATGTTAGCTATAGAATTCGTACTTTTGTTGTAAATGTTAAAGATATTTATATAAATATATTTCTTAGATTACTAACATCTTTCTGCCGAGAATTCAGTGTATTTTTAAGAATAGAAACTTGAAGCCAAAAAAGGTAATACAGTGTCTATTATAAATAAAGATACTAATTCATTGGTTGAAAAATAAAGGTCCTTTATCTCACAAACTCTATATATTGCTACCGTTTTCGTGGTATTTTGTACATTAAGGACTGCCACATCTTCAGGCATAAAGACTAAAATAATATAAAAAATTATATTTTAAAAAACTAAAAAAACACGCCTTGATAGCAAACCGAGCTAAAAAGTAAAACCGCTGCCCAAGGAATCACTACTTCCACATTCAGATTTTGTAGCCAAGTCTTATACACACTAAATCCCAACATAATATTTTATTCCCTTTAATAATAGTGTGGGGGCGATAGAGGGGGTAGCAAATGTAAAAAAAATTAGAAGCACTTGGTTCTCGTATACCCACTAAATCCCAATTTAATTTTTTATTTACTTAAACAATAGGGCGGAGGTGACAATGGGGGGTGGTAGAAGGGGTAACTAATGCCAAAATAAATTTTAAAGGCCCTTGGTTCTCGTACACACACTAAATCCCAATTCAATTTTTTACTCCCTTTAAAAATAGGGTGGGGGTGGAAACGGGGGTGGTAGAGGAAGTGGCTGATGCCAAAAAAATTTTAGAGTCCCTTGGTTCTCGTATACACACTAAATCCCAATTTTTTTTTTTACTCCCTTTCATAACAGTGTGGAGGTGGTATAGACCAGGGCCAATCCTGTTTAAGGCAATAAAAATTCTTAGCAGTATACGAATGGTCGAAAAATGTAGTTAATGGTGTAAATAATTAAGGAAAAATCGTCCAGACTGAGTAAAAGTTTGGGAAGGGGGGTTGGGGTGGTAATATATATATTTTTAGGGGTTGGTAATCGTTTTTTGCGATTTGCGGCTAAACTATACATTCTATCGAAAAATGTTGAATATAAAAGTTGTTGATAATGAAAAAATGTAAAACTTTCTAATTGATCATTATTGACCATAACCTCAAAATTATCGAGAAAAATGCAAAAAACCGTTTTATCGGTTTTTAATTTATAACTATCGCAAAAAAGTTTATATTTTCATGAAAATCAGTGAAAATGTTCTCTTTTGTGTTTCAAACAAGCCCAAATTTTTTCAAAGCGAAATATTTAATTTTCGATGTTTTATGAAGAAAATAAAAAAAAAGACCTAATTTTCAATCGAAAAATTTGATTAGCCAATTTTCGATTAATGAACTTTACTAGTGCTCATTTTTTTCGTTGAAATCTCAACTTTAATATAGAATTAAAATATAATATTGTTTATATACAAAAACATCGCTAAAAAAGCGAAAAACTGAAAAACTACTTTTTAAAAATCGAATTTTCGGTGAAAATCATGAATTTCTTTTTCTTTATTGTAAATAAACGTTTACATTCATAAATAGTGTTAATTCTCATACAATACTATGTTATACAAGTAATGTACATGTACCTAACTATTCTCGGCTTTAAAAACCCCGAAAACATTATTTAAACTGCAATTAAATAGGTAAAAATTCAAAAAACATAAAGGCTGTGAACTGAGAAAATTTGTTAATTATTTCTTGTGATTCGTAAGTATTTACAAATTATCACGTCTTATATTTGATTATAAAATACAAAAATTAAAAGTAAAATAATTTTATTGAAATCTTTTTTTCTTCGTGGGCAATTCTTCATCGCCAGAATCGATCAAACCTTCGATTTCTTCACGTTCATTTTTAATATCTTCAATTTCTTGGAGTTCTTCTGGATTGTCCAGTTCAGTATCATTATTTTTATTATTATTTATTAGACAGTGGGTACTGTCTTCGTCTTCGATGTCCTCGAGACTACAATTTTATTCGTACAACGATTTTTCGGCATTAGAACATTTATCAGAACCGTGACAATTTGAGCACAAATTTGCGCACTTTAAGCCATGCTTGCGACACCCACATTTGTTATTACCGCATCCTGTTTCGCAGCTGCAGCAGATAATTTTCAATAAATTTTCAGGAATTAATTCTTGTTCTGTAAATATAGGTACGATGCCACTAACGTGGTGTTTCCATCCCCACTCTGTAGCTGTTAATTGATTACTAAGCCAACATTGTATTTGAAAATACACCCTGTAACAATGTTGCTTAGCTGCCCCTTCAGTTGGAGGTAAGTTTTTCAAATGAAATGAGGATTTAACAGTAGCCGTTCGGTAGAGTTCAAATCTTTTGTAAATAGAAGTTATTATTTTTAATCCATTTTCGGTAATCGTTTGTTTGTCTGCATTTGTATTGTAAAAAATTTCTGCAAGATTAGGTAAATGTTTATCGGCCAAAAATGATTTTATAATTGTTTTTTTTCCTTTCCCAGCAAAACTGGAAGTTGTATCGCAGCCAGAAAAACAATGCAAAAATGATACAATATGTTTATGTGATTTATGTTTAAAACTATTAGAGGTATAATAAGTATCATTAATATTTCCTGCATCAGGTTTGTGGAAATAGATATTCAATTCATGCGAACTGAATTGATTTAAAAGAACTAAAAACCTGTCTTCACCAACAAGTACCACTACTTTATAGGAGTTTTTTGCTACTTCAAGGGCTGTATTGAAAATTAGGGAATCTGCATCTTCTTCATATAATTATTTTTTGCGTAGTTGTTTTGTACATAATGTAAATATTTTTGTGTTATTTCATTAATTGCATCGTTTTTTTGCCAGATTACTTTGTGTAAGAGAAACCCGCCATCAACAACATGTACAATACTGCTCGAAGTTGGTAACGAATCGATGCTCACAAATTCTGTATATAAATGTGACTTAACACTTTTTCTGAAGCCATTCTCTGTAAACAACGGCACAGGAAATGGAGCAAGCTCGTACTGTAAATAATTTTTCATATCATCTGTGCTGCTCATATTTCGCGAAATTCTCTGAAATAATAGTAATGGTTCAATTGTAACAGTCTCGCCTCAGTTAGGTACATGTACATTACTTGTATAACATAGTATTGTATGAGAATTAACGCTTTTTATGAATGTAAACGTTTATTTACAATAAAGAAAAAGAAATTCATGATTTTCACCGAAAACTCGATTTTTAAAAAGTAGTTTTTCGGTTTTTCGCTTTTTTAACAATATTTTTGTATATAAACAATATTATATTTTAATTCTATATTAAAGTTGAGACTTCAACGAAAAAATGAGCACTAGTAAAGTTCATTAATCGAAAATTTGCTAACCAAATTTTTCGATTGAAAATTAGGTCTTCTATTTTTATTTTTTTCATAAAACATCGTAAAATAAATATTTTGCTTTGAAAAAATTTGGGCTTGTTTGAAACACAAAAGAGAACATTTTCACTAATTTTCATGAAAATATAAACATTTTTGCGATAGTTATAAATTAAAAACCGAAAAAACTGTTTTTTGCATTTTTCTCGATAATTTTGAGGTTATGGTCAATAATGATCAATCAAAAAGTTTTAGACTTTTTCATTATCTACAACTTTTACATTCAACATTTTTCGATAGGATGCATAGTTTAGCCGCAAATTGCAAAAAACAAGTACCAACCCCTAAAAACGTATATATTACCACCCCAACCCCCCTTCCCGAACTTTTACTCAGTCTGGACGATTTTTCCTTAATTATTTACACCATTAACTACATTTTCCGACCATTCGTATACTGCTAAGAATTTATCGTCTATTACGATATTTTAAACGGTTTGGCCCTGGTCTAGTATTGGGGTAAGTTATTAACATTTATAAAATAGCGCAAAAAGAGGGTTTTTTACCATTATCTCGATAATTTATTTATCGATTTTAACGTATAAATAAATGAAATGAATGAAAGGTCTTTTTACTTAAAACTTTTACTAATACAGCTTTTCCCTAAAACGTAACTGAAAAATTCTATGGCCCGGAAACTGAATTTTCCGACGTTGGGCGTTGTTTATGAAAAAATAGGGCAAATCTGGCTGTACGTCTATACGTATTTATCATTTACTAACCCTCCTCTATGACCTACAACCTTCAGATTACGTGAAATCGATCAATTTTCTATACACAGACTGAATTATTACAACAATGACCTTTGTCTTAAGCCACGGCACTGAACTGAAATATAAAGATACCTCTGCAATACAGAATTCTCCCGTGTTTAAATTGCATTGGAATAGATGGTTATTTGAATTTAGTAAAAAGTCGAAATAAAGCTATTTTATACAAATACAAAGAGATATGTGCTTCCACATAGTTATGACATTGCACCTAATTTTCCACGTCGCATATTTTTTAAACTTGGAAGAATTTAGTTTTTTCCATTGTAATTTTCCACAACACATACATAAACTATAAACCAAATATCTAAAAATACACGTATCAACTCCCAACTGCATCGGCGAAAATCAATACAGACATAAAAGAACTTTTACGACCCTACAAACTGGATTAAAGTTAATTTGAATATACGTAGACCTTTTATGGACACTAAAATCTCGAGGAAAGGTAAGTGGAGATTATGTTTATGCCGGAGAATATGTTTTATGATTTTTTCACTGTCACATACAATTTTGCCACATAAAAATGTCGCGAGTTTACATTTCTTATCGTCTTATTTTGATGTATTCCGAGAAATATAAATTATTTTATGAAATGAAAGTTTGTGGTGCAAGCCCAATGTTGCAGCATATAATGCAGAGTTTGTGGGATTGAACCACATAGCCGGCGGGCATAAAGCTATACGTAACTCCAAAGCTGGCTTAAACATTTGTACCTCCTACATAAAGGAATATTAGTCTCTTGCTAATTTTATTTAAATTCTTGTTTAGAGACTTCTAACATTTCCTGAAATCTAATTACGTACGAAGTGATATTGTTCATCAGAACATTGGATTCCTGAGGATTCTTTAAAATTTATCAATTTAGGTGATTAATTTTTGGCAGCTTCCTTTTGCAAATCAATTAATATACATATTTCTAAAAAACCATATTAAATGTTTACACTTGATCTTAAATGAGTTCAACAGTGAATTTAATTCAGAATTTTGTGTAATTGAACAGACTAAAAGTAAAATAATAATAATTACTTTGTACAGATTTCGTTCAGGTGATTTTAATACTATTTTAACTAATTTTGAAAAATTATTGCATAATTTGTGTACTCGGGGCCTAAGAATTGTACTTGTGGGCGATTTCAACGTAGATTTCCACAACGAAACTTCGAAATTGACTGATTTAGTGTCACTAAGTGATTTTTTCGGTCTTAATATCGTCATCACTGATTGTACAAAAATTACTCATTAATAAACTGCCTAGTTCAAATGTGCTTTTAGAGGGCGGAATATTAAACATAATATTTTTAGTCGCAAACTCCTCTATATACCTACCTTGCACTGACGAGAGCCAACAGCTCGAAACTGCAGTCTGCAAGTGGTGTGTGACGACTGGCAAGGGAGCTCCTTTAAGTAGGATCAGTCTTTCGGCTGGTGTTTGTTGCAATCGAAGCATTAGCGTTTTGATGGTAGTATGCAATTATTACACTTAACGCGCCAGATTTGTAACTTTGGTTGCAGTCTGGTTACTTTCCTTATAGTAAAATAAGGATTTATAGAGGAGTTTGCGACTAAAAATATTATGTTTAATATTCCGCCCTCTAAAAACACATTTGAACTATGCTAAGCCAAGTCAGGCTATTTATTTTTCGATTGCAACAGACACTGGACCGCTGGATGGCGCCTGCTGGCTGTTTTACATGTCGCTATTGTAAAAATACCGGGATGTACTATAGTCAAAGGATTCTCATGTCGGTCGTTGCATACCTACCTTGCACTGACGAGGGCCAACAGCTCGAAACTGCAGTCTGCAAGTGGTGTGTGACGACTGGCAAGGGAGCTCCTTTAAGTAGGATCAGTCTTTCGGCTGGTGTTTGTTGCAATCGAAGCATTAGCGTTTTGATGGTAATATGCAATTATTATACTTAACGTGCCAGATTTGTAACTTTGGTTGCAGTCTGGTTATTTTCCTTATAGTAAAATAAGGATTTATAGAGGAGTTTGCGACTAAAAATATTATGTTTAATAAACTGCCTGTATTAACCTCACCACAATAAAATTGTGAGAAGCTACTAAAATTGGTTCAAAAACGAAAATTGAGATAACATCAAATCTTTACGTTTTGAGGTTCTAGGAACCCAAAAAAGTGGTTTTTGAAAATTGTCCGTGTGTGTGTATGTATGTGTGTACGACAGCGCCGAAACTACTGAACGGATTTGAATGAAACTTTTCATGTGCGTGTCTTTAGTGCTCGAGAAGATCTGAAAATGTTTTGGTTGAGATGGGATTACGTTTAGTGCCGTTTTGGCGCAATAAGTTGTTTATTTTGTAATTACTTACAATGTTCAATCGAATCATTGAAAGGCAACTAAAATTCCAATTTCAACGATATATCACACTTCCACCCTTTCGATTTAGTTTCCGTGAAAAAAATTAAAGACAAGGCAAATGTGAACCATAGATCGCATTTCGCGTGACATGATCGATGCGCGTAGCTGTTACGTCGTGAAACTGGTCACGTCACGTGTATTCCTATTCAACAACAACTATACAGCTTTACTGTCGCATTTAATTTCAAATATTTTGAATTGGAGAACGGATTTGGATAAAATTTTGCATGAGAGTTTCATCAATGTTCTAGAAGATATGAAAAGGTTTTGGTTGAGATCGGATTAGGTTTAGTGCCGTTCTTTTAACATATATATAGAAACAAATCGAAGAATTACACTACAAATATTCCTCTAAAATCTAGTAAAATTACTGAAATGCAAGCTAACTAATGTTTATTTAACAAAGATGATGATGAGCGATCGGTTTGCAATGAGCGAACTCGCTCTAAGGAGCAGGTAGGTTGAGGCCTTAGAGACGGATCGTGGTGAGGGCTGGGGAGTAGGCAGATTGGGACCCCGGAATCGAACCAGTTCCACGAACTCCTAGCATTATTTTCTTTGACAATTTTTACTTGACCCACTTTTTCTCTTGAAAATGGCTCCAAAACGGGAGCCGAAACGCCGAGACATTAACAATCTCAGACGCGGTTCAACCCGAGAACCTAGTATTTTACATATATATATATATATATATATATATATATTGAACATGTTACATTTTGGAGTTTTTTTAGTATTTTTTTCGTGATCAGCCCATGTTTTTACATAAAGGGTCCAAATATCCCAAACTATCCAAAATTTCCTCATTTGGCCGCCATTTTGAGCTTCGCTTACTATATTAATGAGAATGTGTTTTAAAACGAAGCTATATTTAAATTCCAGGTGAATAATGGCTTAAAATTAGAAGTAGCGTTCTCTTACAAATACATCAACTTAATCCACAGTAGAGGAATTTTTTGCAATGAGCAAAACCCTAGCTACGAATTGTGTCGCTCCGCTATTGCATTCCGACAATTCCAGTCTTTTCCATCTAATCAATTTCGTGTCTGTTCAAGGACGATGCACCTTCCATCATTGTAATTACGAGGATTCATCAAGCGCTTAGCTCCTATTCTTTATCTGCGAAAGACAGGAATCCCTAATTTATGAGTCGACAAAAAATTATACGCCTATAATCAACCTCGGTGACATTATCGTTGATGGCAATGTTTTAGGTGATACACAATATAATAACAACGCGAAGAAAGCCGGTTCGCTTACATGTCCTTATTTTTAGTGCCACATCACGGCGATCATTTTTCTCCAGTCGTTTACCGTTTATTAATATTCCCCGGGAAAAGTTTCTCGAAAAATACGAAAAAGATCGCATTATTTTATACGGTGTATTTGTAGAGATTTTTTAGCACCAAGGAATAATAAATTCTGATCTAGAATATTATGCAATATAGTATATATGATTTGTTTTTTGTTTTTAGTAACTTAATCGTTTTATTTTATTTAAACCATGCAACACTTTTCAGGTGGTCCAAAATTGTCTACATCCAAGAATAATGGTCTTTTATGTAAACTTATTTCCGAAAATGAATAATACGGGAATATAGCTCTTAAATGGGGGATAATAAATTTCAGTTTCAAATTCATATTTTAAACTTAGTCATAGGCCATCTGGACACTAGTTTACATGGTATCAGTCTCTCTTCTGCTTAAGGGGTAGTTTTAAAGGGTGACTGTCAGTATTTTCCATTTTAATTTTTTTCATATTTCTAAAAATTATTATAAAAAACTAATTTTCAAATCGTTTGAAATAAAAAAGGTATTCTTATTCGATTTAGATAAACCAAACAAATTGCATTTACAATATTCTATTAATAAATTCTTGGTCATGGAAGCTATCATGAAAACTACCATATAGGAACCAAATTATCTCAAATATGCACCTATGCTGACGATGTAGTTATTATCAGCAGAAATAAAATCCATCTAAAGAAAACGGTGACTCAGATTGATCAGGAGACACAAAAAGGAGTCTATTTTACGATTAACGAAAATAAAACAAAATACATGAAAGTCAAAAGAACACTAGCCAGCAATAATAATAATAATAATAATTATAATAATAATAATTCAAATAGAAAATTATAACCTTGCACGCGTGGAACTCTTTGCTTATCTAGGAGCTTAAATTAATCAACATAATTAATAATAATAATAATAATAATAAAATAAACGTCTTTATTTTGAGGGCGAAGTTTGTCTATACGACATTCTTCCACTTAACCCTCACTTTATCAACTACATATTACAAATACAACTGTGTAATATAGTTATAATTAATAATAATAATAATAATAATAATAATAATGCATAATAAATAACAATAACAATAAATAGTAACTACAAATATAGTGACGAAGGTTCCAACATTAATAAACTAAGTAGGTGACAAATATGATATAATAAATAAAATAATAGAAATAAGAAATTTAACGAAAAAGGGAGAGGGAAGAAAAAATTAAGGTAAAAAAAATGCTCACCAAAATGATTTACCAATGACTTTGAAGATGAGTTCGGATGGAATTTCTGAATGCAGCTACAGACAAAGATTTTAAATCTTGTGTTAATTTATTATATAAATGACATGCTGCATAAGTAAATGATCTTTTAAAAAACATACTATTAAATTGGGGTATACAAAACGCGCTCTGAGCTCTGATATTTACAGGATATAAATGCGATCGCAAAACGAGTTTATTTTTTATACAGGGTTACTGGTAATTCGATACATTCCTTTGCAGATGTGATGGGGCATAAGCTAAGGAGTAAATCTAGCCGTAACATACATTATGCAAAACTCAATAGTTTTTGAGATATTTAATTTTTTTTGTTTTTCTCAAAAAGTAGATCTTAATGCCTTAAAAGTTAATTTCCGAAAAATCTACTTGACATTTTTAAATTTTTTTTTACTGGATTACTTGTCCAATATTATAGATATCCGTTTGGAATGAAAAATATCCGGAAACATTTCGATCATGTGAACATTTAAAATAAAAACTTGTAAAAATTTTTAAAAAAAAATCAGTTATGAAATTTACCTATTAGGTTTTCTCAAAAAAATATTAATGTAGCACGCGTACAAATTATTATAAAAACTTCCTTATTTCAATAACTATCTAACTAGGTAGAAATGTTTAATGTACCCTTGATAGTTCTAATAAAAAAATAGTAAAGATAATGCTGGTGGCGGAATTTATTAAACGACTAATCGTTCATTTTCATTTAAGTCAGTCAGTCCTTGACTTTGACGTTTGTGCATATATGTCATTAACTGACATTCTTATCTCAATGTCCCTTAAGTTTGGTTTGTTGGTCCTGTTAAATTAGTTATCGAAGATTTTGATTTTGCTCGTAGTTTTTGTTATTGTATTTTCTGTGCCATGGCCGCGTATGCCAACGCAGAATACGCTGGTATCTTGTTCTCGCCGAGAATATGGTCTTTGGTACCCTAACCGCCGCTTACCAAATGCACGTGTATTCAGTACGGCATATCGAAATATCGCTGAAACTGGCTCCGTGAAATGTAAAAGAAGTGACGCTGGTGCTCCTCCCGTTTATGAACCAGATGATGAGGAAGAAATATTGAGGTATTTTCAGGAAGACCCAACTATTTCAACTAATAAAGTCGCAAGACTAACCGGAGCGTCACAATGGAAAGTTTGGTCTACGATACGTAGAGTTGGATGTCATCCTTACCACTATACCCCTGTCCAAGGCTTGGAGAAAGTGCAAATTTTTTAATAAGTATTTTATGGACGGACGAGTCGAAATTTAATCACGAGGGTATAACAAATTTCCACAACCTACATTATTGGGCAGAGGAAAATCCCAAGTTAACACGTGAAACTAGTTTCCAAATGAAGTTTTCTATTAATGTGTGGACGGGAGTCATTGGCCACTATTTAATAGGGCCACACTTTCTTCCTCAAAATTTAAACGGGGAAATCTATGAAAATTTTTAAAGAAATGATCTGGCGGTGATTTTAGAAGATGTTCCTCTCGCCGTCAGACAGCGAATGATGTTTCAGAACGACGGTTGTCCAGCACATTATCGGCTGACAGTACGACAGTTACTTGATCAACGTTTCCCTAACCGTTGGATTGGAAGAGCGGGCCCAATACCTTGGCCAGCGCGAAGCCCTGACTTAACACTCCTTGATTATTACGTATGGGGTCATATGAGAAAGATGGTCTATGCCACACCAGTCAATACTATAGAAAACCTTAGACAAAGGATAGTCGATGCTGCCCAACACATAAGACATAATCTGACAACCAGAGTAACAAGGACAGAATAAGAAGACGTGCCGTGTCTGTATATGGAATAGGGGCTCCCATTTTGAGCAAGACATATAAAAAATAAAGTGCAACTTTGAAATTAATGAAGAATTAAACTCTACTTTTAAAATATTTTTTACTGTTTATCTAAAAATAAAATTCGTACTACTTGTGTTATTTTTACTAGTATTTTCTTAGAACTATTAAGGGTACATTGAACATTTATACCTTGTTAGATAGCTATTGAAATAAGGCAGTTTTTATAATAATTTATATTATATTTATTTGATAAACCTAACTGCTTTATGATGCCAATTACTTTTACTGTCATTTTCTCTAGAATTTTGATGTGCAAACGCATATTTTTTTCCTTTATAGCACTTTTTGTATAGTTTCGAAGACATTTGTAAGATTCCCAATCTGTTTTTAATTTTGTTCGTTTATATTTCGTGAATGCATTATTGTGGCGCTTTTCTAAAATTCGTATGGTATCAGTTAACCAAGGAGCTAACCTTTTTGTCTTGCGTGCAGTGACAACAGAAGCATGTCCATTAAATAGTTCTGTGATAACTAAGTTAAGAAAATCAATTTTGAAATTTACGGAAGTTGAATAATAATAATTATGCCAGTCGACTTTATTAAGGTCATTCAGGAATTCATGATCATAGAATTTTGAATAATCTCTGTATGTGTGATATTTGACAATTTTGTTTTTATGTTTTGGAAAGTCACAATATACTAGGTCATGATCTGAAATTCCATTGTGAAGGTACAATACCAGCTTCAACGATTTCAAAGGTGTTGTTTGTAATGATAATTCCATATGTAGCGAAGTTAAATAACGTATTGTCAGCGGAAACCGATGTTAGTACGCCCACAAGAAACTGATGACTAATAAATTATTAGACAAAAATACCAAAACAAAAATGTATAAAACCTATAGACCTGCAAAAACATATGGATGTGAAGCCTGGACCATGACAAAGAGAGATAAGGAAATACTGCGAATATTCGAAAGAAAAATCCTACGAATAATATGTGGGCCAATCCAAGACGCTGATGGTACATGGAGAGTTTGCAGAAACGCTGAACTGAAGCAGTTGAATGAAAACACCGACATTATCAAATACATAAAAAGTCAAGATTAACGTGGTTAGGACATATATACAGAATGGAGGATTCGAGAACAACAAAGAAAATTTACGAATGGAAATCTCTTGGAAGACGAAAAAGAGGAAGACCGAGCAAGAGATGGTTAGATGACTTAGAAGATGATATGAGAATTATGAATATTAGGGGCTGCAGAAGAAAAACTAAAGAAAGAACAGAATGGAAGAAAATAGCCAGAGAGGCAAAGACCCGCCCAAGGTTGTAATGCCAAAATAATAAGAAGAAGATTAATAAATTCTTTTATATATACAGAATGTTTTGAAATATCATTTTGACATTGCTATTATTTATTAGACTTTGATTCTTTCTATTTGAAGTAATTCTAGTTCAATCCTCAACATTATTTAAACATGGGTGATTACACGTTCTCTGAATTAACAGGACGTAGTTTTCACTTTGTGAGAATGTTTTCATAATGCTGCTGCATCTGTGAAATGTTATAAAGATAAACTACCGAACAGAAATACTTCTGTTGCTCAAATTTTTTAAGTACAGAACGCCGACTTAGGGAAACAGGAAGTCGTCTATTGGAATACAGAAACGCTGACCTAGAGAAAAAAAAGAAGGTAGAAATTCCTACCCAAAACATTTTTACGAAATTATAATAAAAAAGAGAATAAGCAAAATATACCATAAAACAATAAACCGCACAAATCAAAATAAGGAATATATATCTATGCCCTATATTTCAAAACTGTTGAAAAATATTTTCAAACATATTAAAAAAATATAATATAACATGATATAAACCATATTGCAAAACAAAAAATTTTTCCATCAAGTTTAAACCAAAATGACAACCGAAAGATTATAATACCATATGCAAAATAGACTACAATATTTGTAATTATATATGAGCCGTTATTTACAAAAGCTCGATAATCGACAAAATTTCCAAAAAACTTTTTTTTGCTAAGTTTAAAATTAAATATTTTCAAAGGAGAATAGAACGGAAAATTAAAATTTGTTCTAAGCTTCCTCTTTAACATCTAAAAACGATAACAAAATTTTAAGTGAAATGCAGAACTCGCTCTTTGCTTTGGCGATTTATTTGCAAACCTCGTTGTTTGCTCCTTAGCCAGTGGGATTTATTGACTAAGTCATGTGGTACGTATGCTATTTACAACACACCCTCTTTATTACTAAGCTGCAGTGGAACAGTATGGACATGTTTAATCCTCCTTGAAGATACCGGGTGTTAACGTTCATGGTAGACCCTCTCTTCTTCCCTTATTTTTAAGAATATCGGAATGAAATTTGGTAGATGTATTAAATGACTAAGAAGACACTTTGTGGCATAACTGTCATTTTTTTCCCACTTCCAGTTTCAACGGAAATGACCTCAACTTTTGATTTTTAAATAGAACACCCTGTATATTATTATATTTTTAGAATCCTTGAAAAATTCTGAGTACGGTGATGCCTCATAAGTGACATTTCGACTCCATGAAAAAAAATTTGACTGGAAATTAAAAAAAATAAATAAAAAAAAAAATAAGAAAAAATTGCTTTTGGGCACATCCACCGATTCCTTAGAATACCCGCTATTTTCTGGTAGTACTCTACCATTATGGTTCCATTTGAAAAAATTGAGTTTTGGTAAAAAAACTGCCAAATTTGATGGCCCACAAAATACATATTCTCAAATTTTTATGCTCGATTTGGTTTTTTTGATGATCCATTACAAGCAATATTTTCTGATCATGGCACCCTAGATGTACCAACAAATTTCGAGTCAAATTTTTTTCATGAAGTCAAAATGTCACTTATGGGGCATCACTGTACTCAGAATTTTTCAAGGATTCCAAAAATATAATGTTATATAGGGTGCTCCATTTAAAAATCAAAAGTTGGGGTCATTTTCGATGAAACTGTTAAAGAATACGCCAAATCCCTCGATAAACTTTTCGAAACCATAACAAAATCCGAAACATTTCGCATGAAAAGCGTGCTTCACGCAAAAACGCCGTTGGAAGAAGTTTTTAATCATTAAATCACATTATCGCTCTACGGAGCGGAGCGTTTTTTATGCAAAAATATCAGAAACTCACCAAGGAATGTGATTTTAGAAAGTGTAGTAAATGTCGCTGCACAGGGACGTAATGTCGCCACGGCCACAAAATTTTAGAAAGTATCATGAAAACCGGTTCGAGTAGTCGATTTTGACGGAAAAATGATGGATTTTAAGCGTATTTGCCCTAAACCGGTTCCTCAGTGATTCGGTGTCCGAAAAATACCTTTACCATGTACTCAGATGTGCATGGGACCACCTTGCCTGAATGTATGAATATATAATTGTCCCAATATAATTCAAAGCCGTTACGATTCAAGAATTTTTAATCTCCGAGGAGCGAACTAAATTAATATTGAACTGATAATACGTAAATAGACAGGCAAGCAAAAGCCCACCAAAATTATAAACATTGAACTTTTTACTGAATCTTTTTGTGTAATCGTTAGCTATAAATCACTTATTGGATGGTTGGTTACATTATAAGTCGTTCCGTTCCTCACCATGTGTTGTACACGGGCCAGACTATAGTTATCATACATTTTCTTGAACGTTTTGTAAAAATATGAATTTTTAAAAGATTTAATATATATTTTTGAACTTTATATTGTCTATTTCTTGTGTTTCAAAATTCCTTTTCAGGTTTAAATTTAAGAGAGTGTTAGTATTTACTGTGTTAGATTTATAGTGTTACGACGTCCAGTCGGTACCATCAGTGAAGCAGTTAAGCAAAAACGAAGTATAGATTTTTGTATTATTCTGCCTGAAATCAGTCGTTTCGAACCCTTCAGGTGAACATTATAATATCCACTTTAGGAAGAGTATCAAAAGTCCTTCAGACGTGAAAAGATGGATCGTTCACAAAACTGGAGGTGGAAAAAAAATGACAGTTATGTCACAAAGTGTCTTCTTAAAATTTTACCCTAAAAGGGTAAATATATAACCTATGCATCTTGCCTTAACTTTACAAAAAAAAATTAAAATAATTCGACCATAATAGTTCCCACAATTCATTCAATAGCAACGTCAAACTAATAGCTTCTTCTCAAAATAATATACCTAATTAACATAACTGACATGACAGTATTTATAATACAAGTTATTTTGAAAAAACTGCTTGTTATAGGTATATACTTGATAAAAAATCGATTACATCTTTTCTGTCGTACTAGTATATTTTAGAGCTTCCACATTGTATATTCTGGAAATATTCAGATAGGCTTCTCAACTATCACAAGAAAGAGCAGTTGTAATATAACGTAACAATGATTCCAGGGTCTCGTCCATGTATTTAATGATAAATATCCACAATCCTTCGTTTGTGCCCGACACCATCTTGCCTTGCTCCCATTTACATCTGCCCACTTAATAACTATCTGCACAGAATCAGATTTCGTTCTCACGGGACGCCGAACCGAGTATCCATAATTTGATTCTATATATCGGTCAATGGTTGCAAAACTTGCGCTTGTTTGCTTGGGATTTGGGATAAGTGGTAATCTACAAGTTAAATCTCGCCTCCAAAGAAATACACACATCAATAACTTTCAGAACATTGTTGCATAAACTGAGTATTTGTTATTGGTATGTATACAAGACAATACTTGTTTACGGTACCAAGAAAATTTCTCTTCATCCAAAATTAATACAGTATAGTCCCCGGGGCCAGGCCTAAAATAAAAAATGATTACTTCATTGCTGAAACTTCGTGAACGTATTATTCTCAGCCAGTCGGACAACTTTTTCCTGTACGAAAAATGTCGGTAGCGGGGTGATTTTTCGTGGAAGTGCTTCAAACTTATGGATTTGGTGAAAAAAGAAATTACCTCAGCATAGTTTTTCATTTTAATTGCAAGTTTATTTTATTTAAAAAAAGAAAAACATTGTGTCTGAAAAATGTATTGAGTCGTTTGACGCGTCCGACACCCCCAACACGGGGAAATTATGAAAAAAATTATTACCTCTCAGCAATTTTTGTCAGGATAGCTTATAAAAAATATTTTAAATCAAGTGGCAATATTGTCCTACAAAAATTTTTGGGCAATTTCGTTGTCCGACACCATAGAGTTTTTATGTCGAACAGATGGTTCAATGTATTGCATACATCATTACAAAAAGTACAATATAAAAGTTAGATGTGAGGTAGTAACTATAGGAGTTGCATAAAACCTTTAACTTTAAGGTGTCGGACAACGAAATTGCCCAAAAATATTTGTTGGCCAATATTGCCACTTGATTTAAAATATTTTTAATAAGCCATCCTGAAAAAATAAACTGTGTGGTAATAATTTTTTTTCAACTTCCCCTTGTTGGAGGGTGTCGGACGCGTTAAACGACCCAATACATTTTTCCGACACAATGTTTTCCTTTTTTTAAATAAAAAAAAATTTATGATTAAAATGAAAAACTATGCTGAGGCAATATTATTTTTTCACCAAATCCATAAGTTTGACGCGCTTCCACGAAAAAACGCCCCGCTACCGCTATTTTTCGTACAGGAAAAAGTTTTCTGACTGGCTGAGAATAATACGTTCACGTTTCAAGTTTCAGCAGTGAGGTAATCATTTTTTATTTTAGGCCTGGACTAGTACCTATTTTTATCGCGTAATACTTTGTTTTAGGCGTCTTTTGCACTACAATAAACTGTCAATGAGTATTATTAAAAGCAGGTTTCAGTTAATGGATAAATTGATTCAACACAATTTAAATTTGAAATCTCTTTCTCATTTCAGTGCATGTCCGAGCTGTCATCCTTCTTCAGTATCATATAAGAAGTTAGCAGATGTGTTTGTCGTAAAATGTGAAATGAATTCCAGACTATCCTCGAATAAAATAAGAATTATAAATCCCGCACGGTCACGGTAAAGGCTATTATTTTATTATATCTGTGTTCTCTTATCCCTAAATCGTTAATTACGTTAAATAAGAAAAACCTAAAATAATATTTGTTTCTCTCAATACTTTTCTAGGTATTTATTTGAATTTTATTTAGGTAAAAGGTGATGATTTGTATGGCATATTATCTATTCGTTGTACAATATGGCAGAAAAATAAGTATCTTTTTCTTTTGGTGTAGCAAAGCATATTTTCGTTACCAAAATATGCCCAGGATCTGTACTTATTTACCGTCTGTATAAATTATCTTTGATATTTATTAATGTACCATTTTACGCTTTAAAAATTTATATTAATTTGCAGCAGCACCGAATAAATATACCAGTTGTAAGTACCGATAAACTCGGATAATGGGGGAATACTGAGAGGAACGTGTATAACCTTACGAGCCAATAGTAAATATTTTCAGTCGACAGCCAGCAGTCCCGGGAGCTAGACGTGAGTGCCTCCCATCATGCGTAAACCAACCGTGAAATTTTTTCAAGGGTCAAACCAATGTAATAAAATACTCCTAAGTCGGTTTGTCGTCACCCGTGCGACGTCATATTTTCGATACATGGGACTAATTAAAATATCCGATAATTCAATTCCCTGGCTAGCTTCACACGTGTCCTGCTGCTTGCTTCGGTCTAGAAAAATATTCAGGTAGGTGAATTATTTTATTAAGTCGCGAAATACTCCGAAATATTTTCCGTATTACGTCACCAATCAGCCTCGCATCCATTTAACGCTTACCCCCGCTTGTAAGTATTTGAAGGAAATAATTGGATTCGTCTCTTGTTGGTAGTTAGCCAGAGCAACACGCCGGCAGCAGACGTGTCCACTCCGAGGACCTAAGTCAGGTATCGTTAGCGTTATATATTCCAGAGCAGCAGAATTTTGGCAAATTCCGTACTACGTCATCGATCACCCGCGCATCTATCTGGTGCCTAGCCCCGCTTGTAAGCATTTGAAGGAAATAATTGAATTCGTCTCTTGTTGGCAGTCAGCCAGAGCAACTCACCGGCCGCAGACGTCACTCCGAGGACCGAACCCAGGTGTCATCTATCATAATCATGCTGAGATTATTAATATCTTGTTCTTTTTTGTTCGCCTTCCAAATTAGGCGCAACACCTGCTGGATTGTCACCTTCTATTGGCCTTCCTAGGTCTATACTTCATTCCAGTTTGAAATATCTGAATTTTACCGGAAATTAATTTCCGCCTAAGTGTTTTTTAATTTATATGTCTCTCAGAAAGTCGAACCGCAAATCATATGAATCAAAATACACTAAATATCAAAGGTTAGAAGATCACCGGTAATTCAACTGCGGTACTATCTTGTTAATTAATACACAAAATACTTCTCTGTTGAAGCATCTACGTTAGACGCCTACACATTCTTCAGAAACTGACGCGTTCTTATCAATCTTTTCCTCCGTCCTAATTTTTGCTTTATCCTGAGGAACTATAATAAAATCTGAACAATTGAAATAAGGCTTACTTAACATAAAAAGAAACGATACAACAATTCAACTATATCTTTACTCCTTTCGAGTACATGAGTGCTTAAGAAATAGAAACGATATGAAATCTAGTTACGTTACAAAGAAAACAACATCAAGACTGATTTTCAACTTCGCTAATTTTCTATTTAACTTGTTATTTATTCTAGGACGCACATATCTTGGCAATATTGTAGTTCCTGCTGTTGCAAAAACTCCTTCTCATAAGTTTCCCCAGGCGAAATGTTCAAAGTATATATAACCTTTATTACACTTTTTATCCTCAGATGTTTGAACAATAATATAATGTCCTGCAAACTGAGTTAATTTAACTTTTCTCATCGTAAAGCTAACGTGGATTAACGTACAACTAGTATGATACAAAAATCAGAAAATCATAGTAGGCAATTTTTAACCAAACATTCTTTTTAACAAAACTTATTCTAAATCATTCAAAAACTCCGAATACGTAGTTTAGTTAAATTCTAAAAAAAATGAGGCCTTCATGAAAAAAATTCCAGTCCCAAATTTTTCATTGTGATAAGCATGCTCTGACCCCTTTATTTCTACTGAGACAATTTTTTTAAAGTCAGATTAATTGTCAGCTGTTGGTATTCTGACTGATTTTTTGTATTCTAGTATATTTTATTTCAATTAAAATGCTTACAACTGCGGAAAAATTGGAAATTGTTAGATTAGTTGGTGATAATTCTCGTACAATGAGGGAAGCTGCTACAGAATTTAATAATCGGCATCCAGATCGACCCCTAATAGACTATGTAAAAGTTTGGCAAATTAGTAATTTATTTAACAGAATTGGCAAAGCGTGCAACAAACAAGAACAACATGTGAGGGATCATGTTAGAGATGCAGAAATTCTTCAGTTACAGCAGTGCAATAATAGGACAGTTTCAAAAAATACTACAAGCTGCAATAGATTCTAAAATGATCCTCCCTATTCCCCTAGTCATGTCAATACAGTCGACAAAACAGTTTCTCGTCGATGAATACACTTTCTTGAAAATTGCAGGTGTGTTACTAATTACTTCACATTTACTTAGTATTCATTCTTGAATCCAAGGAACTAAGATCTGCAGGACGGGAAGACCAGGCAGCAGGTTCGCCCTGCCTTACCCATATTTCTCGATACTCTTGATTTAAGTGTTCCCGGACCAAGATATTAAGATGAGTATGTTATTTTAAGTGTACAGGGCACATTATCAAATAAACCTAGCAAGGAATTTGTTTAAATGTTCAAATATATAGCACCATCAAGTCTTTATGGAGCATTTTTAGATTGTGTCGCTTGTAAACCTCATCCACTGTGATTTTTTCAATTGATTTTTCTTATTTTTAAGTTGAAGCTAGAACTACTTCTTCTTCCATAGAGTAGACCCCAAGTGAGTTGTTCATATGGCCATTACGAAATTAAAGAATTTAGTGAGATGACATTGTTTGTTTTTTCTCAGTACTTCTGTAATTTATTCTTAATCGAGCTAAGATATTGTTTCACAATAGATTTAGATCAGTCAAATCCCTGTGCAAAATAGGGCCGGTGTGCAGTATTTAGGAACAAGTATTTGTTTGTAATAATGGACAACTCTGTTAATGTAAGATATGCACATATGAGTACAAAAGTACAAAAGATAAAACCGCCATTAACAAAAGTGGCTGCCAGAGTAACATATCTTAGTAACTGTTATTGAATTTTTAAATATTTATATATATGTGTTGTTTTTTTAGGTTTAGTTTAGGTTTAGGTTAGAAATCGCGGGGGCCATACAGACAAAAACCCAGGAGGAATCCGAGAAACCAATGGCAAAAGCATATCTACCTTAAGTGAAAGGGACGACAGATAAAATTGGCAAACTTCTACGTAAACATAACCTAGAAACAATATTTAAAACAGACCGAAAAATCAGTGCAGTCCTCCATAATCCATAATCCAAAATCAAAAACTACCCTAGAAAACCAAGGAGTATACGAAATTCCGTGTCAAGATTACAACAAATCATACATAGGACAGACCAATAAACGTATTAGTGTAAGAAACGAAGAACATATGAATGCAGTACGAAAAGAGGAGAAAACATCGTCCTTAGCACAGCTTGTAAAATCCACAGGACACAAAATAGGCTTCGACAACGGCAGAACAGTAGCTAATATCGAGCATTATAGGTCAAGGATATCAGAGAGGCCATAGAGATCGAAAAAGACCATAAAATCTTAACAAACGAGATGATACGCAGAGATTGCCCAGTTCTTGGAAGCCCGCTCTTGTGGGAAGATACGTAACCGAAAACACATGACAATCCACCGTGGATGAACCAATCACGAGGAGGTACGTTCAAGTATTGACAAATAGTGAAGAAACACAGCAACCTGCCCAAAGTGAACCTATCACGAGGAGTCAGAGCCGAGTGCTGACCAATCAAGGAGAACCACGGCTTCTGCGGCACCGATTGGATACGAGGATGGCCGACAACCAGCGAGAAGTTACGTGGAGCGTGACGTTTCAGCGAGGCCACTTGTCGGATTGGCTCAGGCGCCCGCTACGCCTACTACAGGTGGTGGGGGACCGGTAACACGTAGCCAAATGCCCTAGACCTAAACTGCAGCATATATAAGGAGCCGCACAACGCGGGGAACGCCAGTTCAAGCATCGAGGAGCATCAGTAGGCAGCACACAGAGAGCACCCGGATGTACAATAACACTTCATATATATATATATATATATATATTGTTTTTTAGGTTTTCGCGGGTGTTAAATGAAGTGTTGTTGTACTTCCGTGTGCTCTCCCGCGTCGATGATCGACTCCTCCAGGAGTCACGGTTGTCTAAACGACGTTTCGGCAGAATCTGCCATCTTCAGGTTCTCACTGAAAGCTGCCTACTGCTAAGGCCTACCGCTAGGCAGCTTTCAGTGAGAACCTGAAGATGGCAGATGAGATTCTGCCGAAACGTCGTTTAGACAACCGTGACTCCTGGAGGAGTCGATCATCGACGCGGGAGAGCACCCGGAAGTACAACAACACTTCATATATATATATATATATATATATATACCCATTTGTATTATACGCAAGTCACCGATACGGTGTTACTTGCGGTGTATAACATCAGGAGACCGCAGCATCGATGGTGTCTTGGTCTGCTCTGCACTGATGAGAACTCAAAAGCGCGAAACCGGTCTGCAAATGACTCTGGACACTTCCGATGCAGCGGAACTCCTCTGTTTCATTAATGGGTACCTTCATCGGTATCTGCTGTAAACACTTTATTGCGTTTCTAGTAATTGGTAACTAAAATACCATTCAGAGCGCGCATCCTAACAAACTGGTTAGGTTTCAAGAGGAATATGATGAAAACTGCATTTGTGCATTTTAACATATGTATGTACATATATATATATATATAAATGCAATTACATTGAACGGTAACCAAAACAAATGTTTAAAATTAAATATGACGCCAATTTTAATTTAAAATATAAGTGACATATTCTTTAATATAGTGAAAAAAGATGCTTCGTGTACGAGAAGAATAATTTGGCGGCTTCATTTGAAGATGGCAATATAGAGACTGAAACATTTTCCAGTATTCCAGAAGTAACTTGAAAATTCAACTACCTACTAACCTGACATTTGACTTACCAAGTTATCTGAAAAATAAACTAGGGCCATATTATATATATTCATGGATGAAAAATAAATTCCTGAGGGTAAGCTTTTAAATGTTACAAAATAAAGCTGAATCATTAACTTTCAAAATAACTTGTTGGAAATTATTCATGCGCTTTCGAATTTGCATTTTAATAGGTGTTTTATTTTATAATCAGAAGCTATGTTTCAATTTATTGGTGAAATATTTCACAGATGACCGAAAGTGATTTATATGTAACTTGAAAGTGCATTCATTGCCACTGAGTTATGCAACGATAGATTATATTCGAAAATTAATGTACGTGATGCCTATATAAAACGCATACGTACAGTAAAATGTAAAACTAAAGCTGTTTTTCTGAAGTTATTTTGTGATCAAAATATGGAGTATAGCGACTATATTTATCTGTAGAAATTACCTAGTCGGAAGGTTATTTCTCCGTTGGGCTATTTCGACGCTTAATCTACCCCAAGTAAAAAAATTATCTGTCGAGTTCTTAAACCAAAAACATTATTTTGAATCTAAAGTGCCAAAAATTTCATTTCATTTAATATATTATTCTTTAGTGACTTTCTTTCTGTTTTAACATAATACTTTATTGAATTCGAGATATATTGGAACAGTTAGAAAGAAGGAATGTTACTAAACATGTTACATGCAGTCGGTGGAATTGCAGTTACAATTTAAGTGTTAATCCATTCCGCCACCAAAAAATTGACGAAATATTTAATTGTGTTCTTATAGCCCAATAAAATGGGAAAATTTGGATGAAATAATTCAGAGCGGGCTGGAGTTTTGGGAAAAGGCTTTGTGGTACTTTTTAACGTATCAAAAGTTCCCACCAGTAGATTCGGGGGATGGGAGGGGGGGGGGAATAGGTAAAAAATCGGTTTTTCGCAAAAAACTCGGACAGTATCAGTTTTACTGTAAAATATGTACACATGAAAATTATAGATAATAACAATCCGCACAATTTCGTGTTTTTTTAACTTCGTACAATCTATTGGAGCCGAGATAGATTTTTGGAAATTTATACAGTTTTGCAACGCAACACGGAAAGGCGTGCGTTCTTCGCTAAAGTCTCAAGTCTCAGTCGTTCGGATCGCAAAATGTTTCAAATGAAAGTTGTAGATTATTCGATTACGAACAATTTCCTTTTATTTTTCATTTCCATCAGATCAATATTGGCAGAAATATGAATTTTTAAACATCTTTACAGCGAGCTATCGTTAAAAACTTGAAAACGATAGATCATACGCATATAGCGTTAAAGGGAACCAAATTTTGAATATGTTGGTGTATGTACAAAATCGTTTTGATAACAAGCGAATGGAGATAAAAGGGAAAAACATGAAAAACTGTCATTTTCAAGTGCGTTTTGACAAATAGCTATTTTTTGATGGGCTTTAGGCAATAATGGCTAAAAGTTTTTTGAAGAGAATTAAATTATCAGTAAAATGCGCTCCAAATGACCTTCATACGATGAATGGTTCACGAGTTACAGCTGTTTAAAACTATGAGCAAAAATTTCTTTTTATTATAAATTAAGATTTTCCTGCAAAAACTGTGCATAACAATTTTTTAAAAAATATGGGTCCAATATGAAGCGACTAAGAAATGCTCACAGAATAACTTCTGATACTTCAAAGTGAAATATACTTTTTTGTGCTGCAAGTGTGACGAAAATTGCCTGTTTGCTAAAAATTAAAACTCAACCGCGTTTGCAATTGTCAGTCTCTTGTCGCTACTTGTTGAAAATCATACACGAAAAAGTGTTTTTGTAGAAAACTTTGTAAGCTTTCATTTAGGCTCTATGAAATTTTGTCGTAAAGTCAAAAGAAACGACAAAAAAAGGAGTTAAAAAATAATATTGGTTAAATTTTTCTGAACAAAACAGTTTTCAAGAAACTTTCTTTAAAGAAAATATACCTTGCCAACGACTTATGCTATTGCATTACTTTCATATGTATATAAACTAATAGAAATAGGTGAAAACCAATTTAAAAAAAAATTGTTATCTTCTTGCAGGAAAATATTAATTTATGATAAAAAGAAATTTTTGGTTATAGCTTTAAACAGCTCTAACTCGTGAACCATTCATCTAATGAAGGTCACTTGGAGCTCATTTTACAGATAATGTAGTTCTCTTCAAAAAACCTTTAGTGTCATCATTTCCTAAAGCCAATAAAAAAATAGCTATTTGTCAAAATGCACTTGAAAATGACAATTTTGTTTCCATTCACTCGTTATCAAAATGATTTTGTACATACACCAACATATTCAAAATTTGATTCTCTTTAACTTTAATTACATACACTATATGCGTACGATCTATCGTTTTCGAATTTTTATTTAATTTTATCATGAAACAAGTGTTCTGATAGCGCGCTATAAAGATGTTTAAAAATTCATATCTCTGCCAATATTGATCGAATAGAAATGAAAAATAAAAGGAAATTGACAGTTATCACTGAATAAACAATTTTATAGGAGAAGGAAATTTTATAAAAATATAAAATATAGGAATTATAATATTCCAACCTATCTGCAAGTGCCTTATATAAATAAGGACTCAACAAATTAAACCAAAACAGCTTTTCCCCTTACGGGCGCTGAATTATATGGTAAAATTTGCGTATTTTGTCTAAACACTGATAGATGGCGATAGTTACGCTCTACTGTGGTGGAACTTAACAGTGTCGATAATGTAAGGGGGATGGATAGCTGTTTTCGTTTAATTCGTTGAGTCCTTATTTATATAAGGCACTTGCAGATAGGTTGGAAAATTATAATTAATTCCTATATTTTATATTTTTATAAACCTTTCTTCTGCTATAAAATTGCTTATTCAGTGATGGTTATCAATTTTATTTTCGATTTGGATTGTTTCGAGACTACTGAGAGATGGAGCTAGTTATGCTCTACTGCGGTGGAACTTAACAGTGTTTATGAGATGCGAACTCCGGGTATTGAAGGAATCACTTGCACTGCACTGACGAGACGCAAAACTAGGTCGAAACCGATCTGCAGTTAGTGACGTCCTGAGATGAAGGTGGCCTCGCATCTTCCTCGTAGCATTCGAGCATTCCAAGTCATTGTATTTTAGTGCTAACTGTGTTTGGACAAAATACGCAAATTTTACCACATAATTCGGAGCTCGTAAGGGGGATAGCTGTTTTGGTTTAATTTGTTGAGTCCTTATTTATATAAGGCACTTGCATATTATAATTCATATATTTTATATTTTTATAAAAGGAAATTGTTCGTAATCGAATTCTCTATACCTTTCATTTGAAACATTTTGAGATCTGAACGACCATTTTTAAGATTTTTGCGAAGAACTCGCACGTTTCCATTGCGTTGCAAAATTCAAAATTTCAAAAAAATTTTCTCGGCTCCAATAGGTTGTATTTTCTCCCTCTCCCATCCGCCGGTGTCTACGGGTGGGAACTTTTAATATGTTAAAAAGTACCACAAGATAAGCCTGTTTCCAAAATTTATTCCCGTTCTGAGTTATTTCATCCAAATCGACAAATTCCATCCCATTTTATTGAGCTATAAAGGTAATAGCACTCGGTGTATGGATGGCCCCGTGCTATTTACCAAGCAACTCGGACTTACTTATCAATGCTCTAGGTGTATTACAGATGAAAAAATTATTAAAGGAAGTAGACGATAGGGCAGATCGAGACTTTGTTGATACAAGGAAGGTTTTACATTCATTGGCAGGCTAGCAAGCAAAACAGATTCATTTTATTGCACAATAAGAAAAGAGAATAGATTAAACTAACAAAACTAACTATATAATTTAAAAATATTATTGACAGAAAGTGGGAACTAGTATAGTCGATTTTATATTTTATGTGCAATCTGCTCCCTAATTTTCATAAACTTTTTAACTTCAAATTTCAAAAAGACAGCAATTCATTTTTGAGCAATGTCCTTGTACTACATACATTTAAATTCATATCCTTGTCTTGTCAGACCTGGGGAATATCTAAAGGTAGCAATATAAATAAATCATTGTTGTGCGTGCGGTGCGGTCAAATAATTTCGTTTCTGATATTTGTAATCAGTGATTCTGGTATGTTATTTTCCATTCCTGCGGGAACTGTAATCGTGTGCACGTTGGAATTTGACGTTTGGAATTAACGAAATCCATTTTCATTAAAATAACTGCGGCATTAGAATGAGAACATTTTGTTATTTAAGGTGTGTAGTATAAATTTATCGAGGATATGCGACATTAAAAAAAAGTCGCATACAATTTTTGGCATTTTGAATTCACACAGAACAGTTGTCGGTAAAAGAACGAGGAATAGCTGTTTAATAGTGAGAAATATATTATAAATTTCATCATTGAGCAAGCCATTATCAATAACAACTGGTAAACTGATAATTGTCGTATTTTTGATCACTTTGTCTAGGTATTTTTACTTCCACGTTCAGTGGAAGTATAGTATCGTTTGTTGAAATAGGCTTAAAATCTCATGAAACGTCGAAATTTTAAATTTGAGCAAAAAAATATTTCCTCTCTGTCTGTCGGTCTGTATGTCTCTAACTTTTTTGTGCGCACGTTTACTCTGGAACAGTTTATGATATTGACTTGAAATTTGGTACACTTATGTATTGTAACGTGATCTGGAACTAGATTATATTTTGATCTAATTCCGTTGAAGGGTTCGGGGTAAATGGGGTAAATAAGGGTAAGTAGGCAAAACAAGCATGTAATAGTCCATAAAATTGTAATTTAGGGCATGTACGAAAAAGTTAAGATCTCAAAATTTTTTTTGGTATCAGCCACTCCCCCCCGCCACTATTACCCCCAATACTACCCCCACACTATTATGAAGAGGAGTAAAAAAAAATAAAATGTGATTTAGTGTATATACAAAAACGAAACGTCTAAAAAAATTTTTTTAACGTTAGCTACTCCCTCTACCAACCTCCATTGCAACCCCCCACCTTACTGTTAAATGGGGTAAAAAAAATTAAAACGTGATTTAGTGTGTATACAAGAACGAAACGTCTAAATACATTTTTTTGGCGTTAGCTACCCCCTCTACCACCCCCATCTCCACCCCCACCCTATTATTGATAATATAGACAGATCTACAACATCAATTTTCTATCTTTTGCACACAATATTATTATTTATTTTATAAACATGAGTAAGGACCTGCAAAAGTGTACTTTCTATTTCCATATAGTGCATTCTGTGAGTCGGAAAGAATTTCGAAAAATGTAAATATTTGCTAATTTAACGAGACTAAGTCTCTCCCCCCCCCTCGTTTTCGAGGATGCTGAACACGATGCCGGTGGTAAAATTTCTCTCCGAGGTCACCCAACCCCCCTATACGGACAAAAACCAACCCCGAAAGAGGTAAGTCGCGTATTCGCTGTCTTCTACCATTCAAACCTATGTTACCCCAGTTTTCAAGGATGCTGAGCGCGATGGTGATGTAGAGACCTCTCCTCGATTCCCGTCAACCCTCCAAATGGCCAAAAACCACCCCCGTATAGGATAAACCGCGGAGAGGCCGTCTTCTCTCGGCTAAACCCGTAATATCTCCTATTTTCGAGGATGCTGAGCACAATAGTGACATCAAGACCCCTCCTCGACCCACGCCAACCTCCAAACGGCCGAAAACTACCCGCGAAAGGGGTAAACCGCGGATAGGCCATCTTCTCTCGGTTAAACCCATGTTACCCCCACTTTTCGAGGATGCTGAGCACGATGGTGATGTAGAGACCTTTACTTAATCCTCGCCAACCTCCCCCAAATGGCTAAAAACCACCCCCGAAAGGGGTAAACCGCGTATCCGCCATTTTCTCCCATTCAAACCCGTGTTACCCCCGTTTTCGAGGATGCTAAGCACGATGGTGATGTTGAATTTTCTCCCCGAGGCGAACCGATCCCTCAAACGGACAAAACTACTCCTTTGATACGAGGTTTTATGAAGTAAGTGAGAAAAGTCACAGATCATTGAATACGTACCGGATGATGATTACAGGTATCTTGATTGGGGGTGGTTTTGGCCATTTGGGAGGTTGGCGGGGATCAAGGAGAGGTCTCTACATCACCATCGTGCTCAGAATCCTTGAAAAGTGGGGGAAACACAGGTTTAGCCGAGAGAAGAAGGCCTATCTGCGGTTTACCCCTTTTGGGGGTGATTTTGGGCCGTTTGTGGGGTTGGCGGGGATCGACGAGGGGTCTCGACATCACCATCATGCTCAGCATCCTCGAAAACGGGGGTAACACGGATTTAGCCCAGAGAAGATGGCCTACCCGCGGTTTACCCCTTTCGGGGGTGATTTTGGGCCGTTTGTCGTGTTGGCGGGGATCGACGAGAGGTCTCGACATCACCATCGTACTCAGCATCCTCAAAACACAGGTTTGGATGGTAGGAGATGGCGGATACGCGGTTTACCTCTCTCGGGGGTGGTTTTTGTCCGTTTGGGGGGTTCTGTGACCTCGGATAGAAATTTTACCACCACCACCGTGTTCAGCATCATCGAAAACGGGGGGGGATATAGTCTCGTTAAATTAGCAAATATTTACATTCCTGTCCGACTTACAGAATGCACTAATAGACAAATCTACATCAATAATTTTATATCTTTTGTAGACAATATTGTGTTAGTTTTTCCAAACAGAAGTAAGAAACTGCACAGCTGTAGTTAAGTATTGGAAATATTAATGATTTGCATTTTTTCCCTCAATTTAAAATTGATTGTGCTGATACCTGTACTATTCCAGTTCTCTGCATTTAGTTGACAGATTCTGAGCCGTACAACTATTTTGTAGTTCTTATAGAAAACGTACTTTCAGAAAAGTGTCAACGAATTGCTGTATATGTTGTTACAGAAATCAGGAGAGACCTAAATAAAGTAATTCTATTCATAACTTTGCAAATATATTTTGTTTGTAACACCGACAGTATTGAAAGTGGTGATTTGCTAATTCGGTTTATCAAATTTTAAATAATATTTATGTCAAGTTCTCAACAAAAGTCGTGATATTAATTTGCAGGCCTCACTATTACTAAAATATGACTCTTTATTTGACATCTCTAAACGTTCATAATCTTAAAATTGGTTGGGGGTGCTCCTTCAGAACTGAAACTTTTCCACTTAAACAAGACCATGATTAAACAAAATTTTCTCATAAAACCAACTGTTGCGCCCTTTTATTATAATTCAACTTTAGCTTTATGTATAAAATAGAACATTTAGTATTTAGCTTTATATTTCTTCAGTTATATTTAGATTAGTTAATTATACTAAACTTGAGGCAGACTGTGGAAAATCTTTTAAATCAATTTTGTGTAGAAATTTGCAATTTAGAGCAAATAAGTGTATTAAGCATATTCAATTATGTTAGAGAGACAAGTAATACAGCGTTAATAATTAGAATCTGCAACTTTCATATATGGGGTGTACACTGTACATCTTGAACTAATTACTAAAGAACAGTAGATGATGCTAGATCGGCAGGCAGACATGCCGTCGTCTTCCAAACTATCTATTGGAAAACAGCTGAATGAAAATTTTCCCACTTAAATTTCCTCTTAGTGAAACGGTATTTGAATTTCAACTATTTTTAAGAAGGAAATAAAATAGTGCACGCGGATATCACGATTTTTCGTCGAAGTTTGAGGTATTTTTTAACAGTTGAATTTTTTTCTAAAATAAATCGATTTTATAGAGAGACAATTCGCGTATCTGTTTTAAAATAGTTCTAATTTCGTTTAGGTCCTCATGGTTTACTGCGTATTGAGGTAATAGATCACTTCTATAGCATTGCGATGAGATTTCTAATATTTTTTGGTAAAAGTTAACTATAACTCGTTTTAAGAGCCAATACGGTGATGTCAGGTCTATAATCATTAATGTATGTAAGTTACTGATAAAGTCACTATTTTGGAAATGTTTTTAGAAAAAATTTATCAGCCCTAAAATATTTAGTGCATTGAAGGAGTTGGACGAACTGCCGAATGTTTGCGCTTCGGACTAGACAATGTCGACCCCCGCCCGTTTTTAAGGGTTCTGAATCAATTCCCGGAGTCAAACCAGTTTATCCATCCCGGCAATTCCCTCAAATTGGCTGAAAACTACTCCCAGGGGACCCTTTCCGTGAACCCGTTTATTTTTCCCAGTTTTTCGACTAATTGTTGTTCTCTTGAGTAGAACGGAAGGTCCCTCGAGGGATTTGACCTCAGCCACCCCTACTTCAAGCTTCCAAGCCTTGTAGGGGGTGGAAAATTGATATTTGGTTTTGTAAGAAAGAAATTGATATTTAATAGGAGACGTTTCTTTGAGGAAGGTGGTAGGTGATTAGGGTTGTGTAACCACTCCCGGGGGTTGTTTTCGCCCTTCAAGGGGGAAGAATTTTTTTCATCTATAATTGAAAAATAGTATAAAAAATATGTTTATTAAAGTGTTTTTATAAATTGATTTTTCACCACTTTGAAGGGTGAAAATAATTTTCGGGGCAGGTTACATAACTTTGGTCACCTACCACCTTCCTGAAAGAAACGCCTCCTACAAAATATTAATTTTTCCTCAGAAAAAAAACAATTTTCCACTACTTTGAAGGGTGAAAATAAGCGCCGGGGGTAGTTACACAACCATGGTCACCTACCACCTTTTTCAAAGTAACACCTATAAAATATCAATTTTTTTCTCACAAAACCAAATATCAATTTTCCACCCCCTACAAAGATTGGAAGCCCGGGATGAGGGCGGCTGAGCTCAAATACCTCGAGGGACCTTCCGTTCTACTAGACGGAACAACAATTAGTGGAAAACTGGGGAAAATAAACGGGTTCACGGAAAAGGGCACTTTGGGTGTGGTTTTTTGCCAATTTGAGGGAGTTGCCGAATTGGTTTGACCCTAGGAATCGATTCAGCAACCTCGAAAACGGGGGGGGGGGTTTATCTAGTCCAAAGTGCGAACATTCGGTAATTTCGTCATAAATCCCGACTCTTTAAGTGGACTAATTTGAAATACATTGAAGTACATTTACTTCAATAATCTATATAAATAAAAATGACATGCTGTTCGTTGGTCAGAGCGTCACTTGAGATTTGGCTAATTTTTTTTTAATGTTCGTAATAGTTTGAATTCGGTTTTTATGGAAATAAAAATTGGAAAAGTTGCCCGGAAAATTGGAAAATTCTGGAAAAAGCCTTTTGACAGGGATGTTTGTAACAGTTCGAGTAACAGGGATTCATAATAGTCTGAAGAAGGTTTTTAGGGAGAGAAAAATTTAAAGAGTTGCCCGGATAATTGGAAATTTCTGAAAAAACTGAAAGTACTTTTTGCGACAGGGATGTTCTTTGTGGCAGGACAACGTCTGGAGGGTCAGCTAGTATTAAGATAAAATATCAATGTATAGGGCTTTAAACAACTTCTGTTGTCTAATAACATTTTGTCGTGTCTCCTACAGAAAAAGTGCAAACCTTTTAAGATGAAATATCAACTTAAATATTTCCTTTCCCCTATTCATGCGTCGACGTGGAGACACACTGTATTAATTTCACTTTTCGGAATCAGGAAAATGTACCTATTTTAATGAATTAATGAAAGTATATCACACAAGTGCTATTTACAGCTGATGAGCGCAATTTAGGCTTTCAAAACAAACTCCAGCATTTAAAGTTATATTTTCTATTCACGTCGTATATCTTGAGGCATATTTTCTTAGAAGTTACAACTGTTTGTTACTTACTAATTCTGATACACTTTTGACACTGATTCTGTCAGCAGTAATGTGGCGGCAGAATGTTGGTTTTCCAAGTTGGCCTAGGCGGAGATGCATACATAGTTTGCGAATTAGAGAGCAAAGTTTTCACTTCTAAGGATTCCCCTAGTTCAAGTCGTTATTTTGCATATTTGCCGAATGTAAAGGGGGTGCTTATTAATCGGTTTAAGAGAATGGTGTCGAGTTTGACGCAAAACTGCCTAAATTACGATAATAATATTAAAGTGTTAGAAGTACTCGCTATGCCGTAACGAAGTTAAAACTTAATGATGTGAATAATACTGGAAAAAATATACATCATGAGGTAGAAGGAATATTATTTGTGTCCATAGTTCGTCTTTTGCACACATAGTCATTGCAGGTTTGGACAGAAAAAAAATAGTTACTGATTTTATATTTGAAAAAATGATTTTTCCTTTTATGCGATGTTTTGAAATTTGAATGTGCGTCTTAGGCAGCATATTTGTTGCCTGGGCGTTATGGGAATGTGCATACATGGCTGTGTCATCGGCGTACTTGGCCAGGTTCGTATTCGGGAATTCCGGGAAATCGGATACATACAAACTCTACAATAGGGTGGGCCGAAATATATATATTTTTATTCGCTATACCGCGGGAAACTTAGCCTTCGGTCAGATAACGAAAATAAAATAAAGAATTGAAAAATAGGGTTAATATCTTTTGGTAGCACATCATCCCCGAAAATCATAAAAACTGATCAAATTTAACATTCTGTCGTAATTAAGAAAAAAGTTTTTCCATGTTAACCAAACAGTACAACTTGAAATAAGTAAAAAAAAACCGATAAAAACAAGATAAATAAATGCAAAAATCATAAATATTTCAAGATATATTGGTCTCACATTGTGTCAGAAAAACACATTTTTTTTATTAATTCTTCTTGGTACTTGATATTTTAAACTCCGATTTGTGCGAAAAATTTGGCATTATACAGGGTTACTGGTAATTCGGTACATTCCTTTGGAGATGTGATGGGGCATGAGCTAAGGAGTAAATCTAGTCCTAACATACATTATGCAAATATCAATAGTTTTTGAGATATTTCAATTTTTTTTGTATTTCTCAAAAAAGTAGATCTTAATGTCATAAAAGTTAATTTCCGAAAAATCTACTTGACATTTTTAATTTTTTTTTTACTGGATTACTTGTCCAATATTATAGTTTTCCGTTTGGAATGAAAAATATCCGGAAACATTTCGATCATGTGAACACTTAAAATAAAAACTTGTAAAAGTTTTTTTTTAAAAATCAGATGAAATTTACCTATTAGGTTTTTTCAAAAAAATATTAATGTAGCACGCGTACAAATTATTATAAAATTTCCTTATTTTAATAGCTATCTAACTAGGTAGAAATATTTAATGTACTCTTGATAGTTCTAATAACAAATTAGTAAAGATAATGCTGGTGGCGGAATTTATTAAACGACTAATCGTTCATTTTCATTTAAATCAGTCAGTCCTTGACTTTGACGTTTGTGCATATTAACTGACATTCTTATCTCCGTGTCCCTTAAGTTTGTTGGTCTTGTTAAATTAGTTATCGAAGATTTTGATTTTGCTCGTAGTTGTTGTTATTGTATTTTCTGTGCCATGGCCGCGTATGCCAACGCAGAATACGCTGATATCTTGTTTGTCTATGGATACTGTGGCGGCAACGCTGCTGAAGCTCGCCGAGAATATGGTCTTTGGTACCCTAACCGCCGCTTACCAAATGCACGTGTATTCAGTACGGCATATCGAAATATCGCTGAAACTGGCTCCGTGAAATGTAGAAGAAGTGACGCTGGTGCTCCTCCCGTTTATGAACCAGACGATGAGGAAGAAATATTGAGGTATTTTGAGGAAGACCCAACTATTTCAACTAATAAAGTCGCAAGACTAACCGGAGCGTCACAATGGAAAGTTTGGTCTACGATACGTAGAGTTGGATGGCATCCTTACCACTATACCCCTGTCCAAGGCTTGGAGGAAGGTGATCCTAGAAGGAGAGTGGAATTCTGCCGCTTTATGTTAAATTCAGATGCAGAAAGTGCAAATTTTTTAACAAGTATTTTATGGACGGACGAGTCGAAATTTAATCGCGAGGGTATAACAAATTTCCACAACCTACATTATTGGGCAGAAAGTTAACACGTGAAACTAGTTTCCAAATGAAGTTTTCTATTAACGTGTGGATGGGAGTCATTGGCCACTATTTAATAGGGCCACAGTTTCTTTCTCAAAATTTAAACGGGAAAATCTATGATCATTTTTTAAGAAATGATCTGGCGGTGATTTTAGAAGATGTTCCTCTCGCCGTCAGACAGCGAAGGATGTTTCAGAACGACGGTTGTCCAGCACATTATTGGCTGACAGTACGACAGTTACTTGATCAACGTTTCCCTAACCGTTGGATTGGAAGAGCGGGCCCAATACCTTGGCCAGCGCGAAGCCCTGACTTAACACCCCTTGATTATTACGTATGGGGTCATATGAAGGAGATGGTCTATGCCACACCAGTCAATACTATAGAAAACCTTAGACAAAGGATAGTCGATGCTGCCCAACACATAAGGCATAATCTGACAACCGGAGTAACAAGGACGGAAATAAGAAGACGCTGCCGTGTCTGCATATGGAATAGGGGCTCCCATTTTAAGCAAGACAGATAAAAAATAAAGTGCAACTTTGAAATTAATGAAGAATTAAACTTTACTTTTAAAATATTTTTACTGTTTATCTAAAAATAAAATTCGTACTACTTGTGTTATTTTTACTAGTATTTTCTTAGAACTATTAAGGGTATATCGAACATTTGTACCTTGTTAGATAACTATTGAAATAAGACAGTTTTTACAATAATTTATACGCGTGTTACGTTAATATTTTTTTGAAAAAACCTAATAGGTAAATTTCATAGCTGATTTAAAAAAAAAATTTTTAAAGTTTTTATTTCAGATGTTCACATGATCGAAATGTTTCCAGATATTTTTCATTCCAAACGGATATCTATAATATTGGACAAGTAATCCAGTAAAAAAAAAATTAAAAAATGTCAAATAGGTTTTTCGAAAATTAACTTTTAGGGCATTAAGATCTACTTTTTGAGAAAAACGAAAAAAATTAAATATCTCAAAAACTATTGAGTTTTGCATAATATATGTTAGGGCTAAATTTACTTCTTAGATCATGCCCCATCACATCTCCAAAGGAATGTATCGAATTATCAGTAATCCTGTATATCGTGAAAGAAGCGTCGCTCTGATGAACATGGAAACTTATCGAAATTCCATTCAACTGCTTTTCCTGATTTTATTTATTTATTTGCAAACAGGCACAAGTGCCTAATTACAGGGAAATACAGTGTACATTTAAAAAACAGTAACACATAAATGAATTTAACATGCTAAGTAACTTGATGTTTAAATATATTAGACATACATATACAGCTATAAAACTAACCTATTGGTGTTTGAGTAAGTAACAGGATAAAAATATTTTTAATCATTTTAATAAACAACTTGACTGGACCATGAAAAATCGTTATTATTATTAGACGAAACCTGGTTGATTAATGGAAACATCACAATAAGTGGAGTATGATATATCGTTCTGCGTGTAGGAAAAAATAATAGCTGTTGCAATCGGGAAGTTCTAAGGGAATATTAAAGTGAAATAGTGACAATAACTTGGAGTCATTAATAAGATAATTTAATATTTTGTAAACAAACAACAAAATTGAAATACTGCTTCGATTATTAATAATAAAGTATTTATTTCGAATTCTGCACATAGATGTTTAGTTCGGACAGTATTGCAGATGAAATCTCCTCAAGCAAAGGTGGCGGCGACAGATTACATGTATTCTAGTCTATCGTTTCAGTGTATCAGTGGTCGCAAAATTTACGTTTGTTGTCTCAAACCTCCTAATTGACTCATTCTTAGAAGTTTTGTTTCTCGCCTTCATTAATCTTCTAAGCCCTAATATGCTTTCTGTCGTCTACAATCATAGTGAAAAGTAAATTTTCGGGATGGACAAAAAATGAGTTACACAGTTCAATCACAGGGTCTACTACTTTTAGACCAGGCAAATGAGGAAAAGTGCTCGAAGTTGATTCTAACTAAGGTTTTTATACATCGATAGAAAGCTCTTTTCATCCTCTATCACATACTGAAGTTCCCACTTAATCCCGTGTACGCGTAACTCGCCATCTTGAAAAAATGGCTGGAATCGGGCACTTAAATAACGGCCTATATCTCGCGATCCACTTAACCATTTTAATATATATATATATATATATATATATATATATATATATATATATATATATATATATTAAGACGTTTGGAAATGGGTTATTTAAATTGTTTCTGTGAAGTAATTTGAATTTAAAATGCTTGAAAATTAAGTTATTGACCCCTTTTGGGTATGGAATTTACTATTATTTAAATACTGACTGAAGTTGGGCGCCACCTGGTTACAGGAATTAAAATGAAACACAAGACTCCGTTTCTCAGAAGTAGATTCCGTTTGACAACTAATATTTTACTTTAAAAACATAAACTCACAAGTTTCTATACAATTTCTTTTAATGATTACCAGATGGTGTTTTAAAAATACAGGTTTTAAAATACATCGAGTTTGACAGTGCAGATTTTATCGATTTGTTGATCGAACGTGAACCTAGACAATAATAATAAAACACAGTTATTGTTTGTTATTTTTAAGAACGCTTTTTGCACAGTACCTTTTAAACTTTCGAAGAATCGTGGTCTCCTGTTGGTTGAATGATGTTCTAGTTGACTGGTTGAAGTTACTGGTGAAATTCGTTGACACTTTAATTTATTGGTCGATGCGCTTTTGGATTTTAACTTTTGTTTTAGACGTTACACACTTCACGGTAAGTTGAAATTTTTACATTTAACAATTATTAGTGAATTTAGGATGATATAATTAAATATTTTTCTTAAAAAGACTCAAAATGTCACTGTGAGTCGACTTTTAACCTCTTTTCGGTGACACCTGTCACGATTTGACGTTTTGCTGGCTCTACTTTGCTTTAAAATTTCTAAGGTTATGTTTTAATTGTTGCGAGAAAATTTTTTAGCATGTTACTTGGGCAACCGACTAATTTCGGCTCTCTTGGTAAATTTGTCATGGAAACCTAGTTTTATGACAGATTTAGCCTCCTAGATTTCTGAAATCTGAAATTGGATTTTCTTTATATGCAAAATTTTTAACTTTTGAAATAAATACTTGAAACTTTCTTAATGTATTATTCATCAGCGTTTCTTACCGATTCTTTTGCTGTATTGCTTTCCTCTCTAGGTTATGTATTTTGAAAGATTGAAATTTTGAGTCTTATTTTCCTATTACATTGATTTTAACAATAAATAAGTACCTAACACTAGTGAAAAATGAACCTTATATCCTATTACATCTATTTCTATAGTTTTTAGGGCTATATAATGGTTTTTCCTTAAAGTTAACATATTTTTAACATTTCAGGTCGTGACCCTGGGATAACTTGGACTTATCTATGCCCCACTATACACTTAGTGTCCTCAAATTGTGTCTTCACATACCTTAGACTGTCTATATTTGGCATAGTACACATTTTGCGTTGAAAAGTTTATATGGTTTTGACCATGTTAAAAAGTTCACGACACGAGGTGCTCTACCCACAAATTTGACTTTGGAGCCCTATTCGAACCAACAGTTCTAGTTCTGCTGCTGCTGTCATTTACATTAGGTAATTGTCCAACTAGTTTATGACGAAAAGTTTGTTTTTATTTATTTGTAATTAAAATTATTTACATAATTTACATTTTCCATAGTCCTGTCACATATATTTATCTGAACAATTTTCTTATTTGAGTATGTTACTCATGCATTTTGTGCTTTATTTACACATTAAGGTCCATATTTGCTTATGCAATGGTCAAATCTTGTTGTCATACAAAATTGTTTGGATTATTTTTTAACATATGTGAAATTTTCAGATCTGCCGTTATGTCGAAACCTGACTACGGAGTTCCAGCTTCCTGTAGCTGTTTTCCAGTATCGTTTTGGACTCTAAAGCACTATGGTAACTAACCAATGGAGAATATTGTCTTTTCAGTGTCTTTAGTTCGATTTGGGACATTTTCGGGGTTATTTTACCTTAGGTATTTATGTTTTTATCTTATAACTAGCACAAAACTTAATTCTAATATAACAAATTTCCTATAACGAGTATTAATGAATGAAATGAAATGAAACTTACAAGATAAATATGTGGTTTTATGTTTTTGTAAGCAATATTTACATGATAGCGTTAGCTATTAAAGTAGAATCGAGACTTCTCGTAGTGAAAATGTTTATTTTTTTAAATTTTTGACTTTATTTGTCTACTCTGTTTTTATGTGAGTATGGGTGCTCATGACATGATATAATATTTTTAATAGAAAGCTCATAAATTGTTGAAAAAAGGCCCTTATAACTTATCCACGAAAACTTTTAAAACTGTGTGTAAGGTGCCATAGTAGGCAACAAGGATACAAAAATAAGGTAGAACACCATAAATGTAAAATATTATAATTCTAAATTTGAATCATCTACAAAACTCGAAAATTTGCAATCAAGGCCGTGACAAATCAGACAAAGTGCGGAGCACTTCCCAGTAGCGGCACATTTACATTTTTTTTGACACCCATCCTGACACTTGCAATATATTAATTGTAGCAATTCTTGGGGAGCGGCATCTTGGGTCATAGTGACCGGAAATAATTTAGTGCCAACCATTTTCCACCCATAATCTGTAGCAGGTAAATTGTTTACCAGCCAAACTTGCACCTGATGATAAGTCCTAGAAATTGAAATAAAATAATGGTTACATATGCACTGCACACGTTAGGAAGTGTTTACCTCAAAATGTGTTGGTTAAGGGCGTCCTCGGTTGGTGGTAAACTGGCTAAATCGAAGTCTCTCTCGAGTGTTTGTTTCGCTACGGCTTTGTTGTAGAGCAAATATCTTTGGTAATTGATTTGTGTTTTCAGCCCATACAGATAATGACAAAAATATCGACCTGCTTCAAGCAACTATTCATTGGGCTGATTGAAAATTGCTAATTTCTTTCTCAAAGATGGTTGTTTTTTTCCTTTCCGGAAAATATAGGAGGTTGTATCGCAGCCGGTCATAGCGTGTAAGAACACTAAATTAGTGCAGATTTCATTACCATATATTTGACAGAGGTTTCGGCAGAGGTTAAAAATATTGAAAAATTGTTCTCCGGTTTTACCGTGAGCTGGCTTTCCTAAATACAAATTTTCCAATGTTGAATTAAGAGCATGCAATCACCAGTAAATCGGTATCCTCCCCTACTATCGCAATAAGCTGTGTTATGTCGCTTTGGGCCCCTTTTATAGCAAGGTTGACTATTGACGCATCCGCGTCGGCGAGGGCTTCATGCGCTTCGATGTTGTGATCCAAAAAACACCTTAATGAGCTGGGTTTTGTTTTTACTATTAGCCAAAAAATCGGACTGACCAACAGGGATGATGCTTTGTCGTTGAAGCATTATTTCAAACCAGTTTTTTTTCTTTCCGGCTCTTCTCCTATGTTCTTCATTCATCTTTAGTCGAAGCCTATTGTTCGTAACCATCAAAGATTACAACGGAATTAGGCTCATAGTGATTCAAAATGTAATTAATATACATCTGAATTAGTTCATCGAAGGTCACTAATTTTGGCCAAACTACAACATGCAATAGCCAGCCACCATCTGTGACATATCTTATTCTTCCTGGTGGTAAAGGTGCCAGTTCGTAAGCGAAATAATTCTTGAGGATATCTTCATGTTTTTTTAAGTAAATTATTCTGTTGAAGAGTTGATGCGAATTAATAATTAAAACATCGTCTCTAGCTTTTACAGATTTGGACATTGTTACTAATGGCTTGACAACGTTTTTCCGGTTAAAATGTACCTTATTTAATTTTTGCCCACAAATTTTTTAAAGAGTTTCTACGCCTTCTTCTCTGGCAATATGATAATTGATTTTGTCATCGGCGATTGTACCGGATGATAGACTCATCATCTCTTTTATGGCTTTCGATTAACAAAGAAAATTAAAATAATCAAGCGGGTCGTGAGATATAGGCCTTTATTTAAGTGCCTGATTTCCACCATTTTTTCAAGATAGTGAGTTACGCGTACACGGAATTAAGTGGGAACCTCAGTATGTGATAGAGGATGAAAAGTGCTTTCCATCGATGTTCCATTTTTTCATTTCTTTGTTTTATTTTACTTATCTGACCGAGGGGCAATTTTTTCGCGGTATAGCATATAAAAAAAAAGGTTTTTTCGGCCCATCCTACTGTACAACTTTGGTGACAGGCACGATCCTTGCGAAACTCTCGCACGAATGTTCCGCCATGTGGAAAGTTTGTTGTCCACCCGAACCTGCAGAGATCTGCATGACAGGAACGAATGAACAAGTTTGATGATGTGTGTCGGAAAGTGGTACTCGTGCATTTTGTAGAGTAGGCTCTGGATCCAAACGGTACCGAAGACCTTATCAATATCGAGGAGCTCCATGGTGATGCTCTTCCCAAAGTTATATTGCAGCTTGACGTCGTTAACTGTCCTAACTTCTTACTACACCGTGCTTCAATCCTTCTAGAAACCGAATTGGCAAATTGTTTTTGAACAAATATCCTATTTTCGAGAAACATTAGATAGAGTGAAATTTTCAGGCATTTTAAAAAATTCATTAATTACCATCAAATCAGGAAATCTGTCCTAGGCTAATATATTATTCAAATCATATTCAAATAGCAGCTTGGTTTCCAGTCAGATACATTTGAATGGGGCTTAAATTTGAAATTTGTACAAATTCTTTTATTTCAAACGATCTACTAGGAGGTTTCTAATGAAAATCTATCAATAATATGATTTCTTTAATTGTTTGTTTTAAGTAGTATTTATTTCAACAAATTTTATGATTTCCTATAGAATATAACTATGTTAAGCCACGCTTACCGCTCGCTACAAAGTAAATAATTCTTAGACATGTGAAAGACGATTCCTGGAAGTCGCGCTGACTTGAATGGCAGGGGCACGCTAAACGCAATGGTCTAATTCATTTTCCTTTCTTGTTCCCTTTTTCCCTTCTGTTTGTAACCTTTCTGTCGCGTTTGCTTTTTCATGTTTTTTTTTTACATTTTTGTCTGTAAATTCATTTCGTTTCAGAAACTCAAAACATTGTATACAATCAAAGATTTTAAAATCAAAGTTAAAGCCAGCCATGCGCCTTCCAGCATTGACGTATCTCGCGGAAGGCGCCTCGTTCAAGTTGAGGTGCTAGCATCAGATATGAAATTTAAAGGTTGTTAATGCGCGAGTTTTGATTTAGTAAGTAATTTTTCAGTTTTGTTAAATCAGTTATTTTTAGGTATAAATAATTTTAATATCTTTTAAAATCTATTTTAAATAGAAAGAGTTTAGGTTTAGTTCTTAGTTGTCGTTTTAAGCGAGACAGACCTACTCTGCCCAATTCTGCAACCCGTCACCACGCTTAACGCGGTGATGCACGATCGGTCCCGGGATAGCTTCTGGGGAGGTATAGCTAATTTTAATAAAAAGGTTTTGGATTTGGATTCTTGGATTACCATAAAAGCACCTCCACTAAGTAACTTTTTTGGAACATTTAACATTCCGCATTTAGATATTAATATGAAAATAGCATACTTGAGTTTGGAATTAAAATTGTTTTTGATTGACTGAACTCAACTGCGAAGATTAGACAGTGGTAGATATGATTGGCTTTTCTGCCGGCTACTCAATATTAAGACATGGAACCCTGGAGGGAGTTGAAACCTTATAGTGAAGCCAAAAAAAGTATATAGTAGAGCAAAAAATCAGCGACAATTTCGACAAAGGATTTGGCTGTTATTTAATGCTGAAGCGGCATCTCGTTCTACCATAGAAATATATCAAATTTTATCCGTTTTTGCCTCATACCAGAAATGAAAACCACAACTAGGGCATTCTGTGTAATTGCCATGGTCGATCAAATTGGTTGAATGTGTGAACGTGTCGCATATCTAATAATTTGTTAGCTGCTGTCAAATGAGCGGAGCTGTTATGAGACGAAGGTCAAATATTCGGATAGCCCGCCAGCCAGTGGCGCCACATATTTATATAGGTATATATAAAATAATAATATTATTCATATTTTATAAAATAAAACGAAGAATACATATAATTAAATTTGTTTTTATACTCAACTCAGCCAAAAGGAGAAGCTGGAGTTCTTTTAAGAACATTTTTAATTGCTGGCATAATTTTCATCGAAATATTATGATGAGCGTTTCGTTAATAACGTTACCATTATCGGGGGATGATTAAGATATTAAAGTATACTGTAATGTTTCTAGTTTTATATTGTTATTTTTAGTTCCGTTAAAAATATTATAAATAGTATGTATTTGTAGTTTACCCATAGATCATCTTTGGAACGAGACAATTGTAGAGATTAAAATTACTTTAGCATCAAACCGGTCGTTTAATTTAAAAATTATATTTCCTGCCTTTTACACAGAATACTTTAAATAACAACCAGTTAACGCTGGAATGACAAAGCAGCACAAGCTACATTTTATGAAAAGATTTCTCGACGAATTTATAAAATTATGTCGTACATTTATATGTAAAAGTTTTATTACAGTTAAGGCATGTCTAAATATATTTTTTAATACTCCATTTAATAATATGCTGTATTTTATCTCTATATAATATGATATAGTACGTTAACCATGTAAATTGCTACTATTATTACCAACAACGCAACATGCCTCGCAAATGTATCTTTTATTGTGCGATTTCACGAATTATATTCGTTGTATTCACATTATTTGCTATATTATACAGCATTCAAATTACAACATTACATTGCAATGGAAGTATTTTTATAATAAGATGAAGAATAAATCATTACGGATATTACAGCAAAATATTCCAATAATGCTACAATATGAATATTTTTCTATTTAGTCAGGTAGCTAGAGGCAGTGTTCTTTCAAGTGTATACATCTTTTGGGAATATTTTCAGAATTAGACTTATTTAATGTAAAAGATTTTGCTAAATTTGTTACTGGAGGTTCCAAATTTTATTTACACAAAATGATACACATAATATAAATAATAAGTTACAGTAAATATATACGAGGTAAATAATCTAAGAATTTGATAAGTGAGAGAACACTTGTTTCGAAATATAAAGTAAAAATATACCAAATACAAAGTAGTTCAAATGTGCTTCTAGAGGGCAGAATATTAAAATATAATATTTCAGTCGCAATATAAGGAAACCAGACTGCAACTAAGAGCTATTCTCCGGGCTGTGTCCCGCCGAGCGCTGAATTACAAGTTACAAGCCTGGCGCGTTAAGTGTAATAATTGGATTTTACCAACAGAACGCTAAAGCTTCGATTGCAACAAACACCAGCCGAAAGACTGATCCTACTTAAAGGAGCTCTCATGCCAGTCGTCCCACACTACTTGCAGACTGCAGTTTCGAGCTGTTGGCTCTCGTCAGTGCAGGCATGTGACGACCGACACGAGGATCCTTCGACTAGTTGGTAGATCTCGATATCCTTATGATAGCGACATGAAAAACAGTCAGCAGGCGCCATTTGGCGGTCCAGTGTCTGTTGCAATTGAAAAATAAATAGCCCAACTGGGCTTAGCATAGTTCAAATGTGCTTCTAGAGGGCAGAATGTTAAAACATTTCAGTCGCAAACTCCTCTATAAAATCCTTATTTTACTATAAGGAACGTAACCAGAGTGCAACCAACATCTACTTTTCGGGCTATATGCCTCGCCGAGCGCTGAATTACAAATTACAAGCCTGGCGCATTGAGTGTAATAATTGTATATTACCAGCAGAACGCCAATCGATTGCAAGGATCAGCCTTTTGGCTTGTGTTTGTTTTTATGTATTGGAGCATTTAATTCATTTTTATAATTTCTATAATCAATTTTAGTGCAGTGCTATCTGGATCTCTTTGTAGGTTTTTGGCCGTGAGATTTCTGTATGCTATCTATATATTATTTAATTTTCGTCAAAAGAAATTTTACTCAACATATTGTTGTATATAAGAGATATAAGTTATATTGCAAAATGTATAAGTATTATGTATAATTCAGAATTGGAAAACATTTGTAAATGGGATGAATGCAAACTCGAATCGCTTTGCCTCTTTCGAAAATAGATTCAGCAGGAAATTTTGCACAATACAAATATAATTTCAAAAGTACTGTGCAAGGAAAACTAAGATAGACGCCATGTTTTTAATAGCATAGTCTTTAAAAAACGCCTCTGAATGCTCTCTACGTTTTGTTCATGTATATAATGAGGACACCAAACAACTGACGAATATTCCAATTCTAATCCAATAAAAAACTGATACAGTAGTTTCCATGTATTTTTTATATGACAATGAAAGTGATAGTTTGCTATCAAATGTTACACCGAGGTTATGAAATGTTGGTGGACGTATGAGCATTCAATCGCATAAATAATAATTAAATTGAATATTTTTTTAGTAAATGTTAGAACGTTATATTTCTTCGTGTTTAGTTGTAATTTGTTTAAACTGCACTATTAATTAACTTTATATGTAGTTTCTATAGTAAAAATCGGCAGCTACTGGAAGCGGCTGGAACCTCCCCACTCGGTGGATTTTTGAAACCGAAAAGAGCATTAAATTGTATGACAAAATGGCACTAAACGTAATCCGATCTCATCCAAAACCTTTTCAGATCTTCTGGGGCACTAAAAAACCCTCAACTTAATGAATTTACAATCATCTATGCGAGTTATTACCTACATTATCGCTCGTTGAATAATATACTATTAGGATACTAACAACTTTAACATCACTTGAACGACTAAGAAAGTCTAGTTATCCTAAATACTACAGATTTGTAAAGCAACAAGCTGAAAATTGGTAAAGTGATAATCTACAATAAATTCACCAACGAAGGTACAGAAAGCATATGATATTGATATTGTTACATCTACCTTTAAAGTTTGTGAAAATCCACTAAAAGTTACAAATATGCCGAAATCTTATTAACATGACATGACACCAACGTTATCGGATGACAAACGATGATAATGACAACAGTCAAAATTTGCTCATTGCAATCCGATCGCTCGCGGCTGTCTTTGTTAAATGAAACATTAGCATTTCAGTAATTGTACTAGATTTTAGAGGAATATTTGTAATTTAATTCTTCGATTTGTCTGTATATACATTTAAAAACGGCACTAAACGTAATCCGCTCTACTTCTAGAGCAGTGAAGAAACCCTCAGACGTGAATTGACACATGATATGACGAGTTTCACGACATAACGGCTACGCGCATCGATCATGTCATGCGAAATGCGATCTATGCTTCGTATTTGCTTTGTTTTTACTTTTTTCACGGAAACCAAATCGAAAGGGTGGAAGTGTGATATATCGTTGAAATCAGAATTTTAACTGATTTTCAATGGTTCCATTGCAAATTGAAAGTAATTATAAAATAAACAACTTGTTGCGTCAAAATGGTACTAAAGGTAATCCGATCTCAGCCAAAACCTTTTCAGTTCTTCTGGGGCACTAAAGAAACGCACATGCCAAGTTTCATTCAAATCCGTTCAGTAGTTTCGGCACTATCGTGCTAACACACATACACACACACACAGACATGTTTCAAAAACCACTTTTTTGGGTTCCTAGGACCTCAAAACGTAAAGATTTGATGTTATCTCAATTTTTGTTTTTGAACCAATTTTAGTGTTTAAAATAATTAAACCATTGAATTTAAACAATTAAGTAATTGTTACATGGGATAAGGACGACTTTGATTTAACATTGGATTGCCCAGAAAATTCTCCAGCCCTTTCTTTAGTGAACACATTTGGATATTATAATTTGCAATGGAAAGTTTCTTTTGGTCCTAATGGCATCCCTACTTATTTGTTGAAATATCCCATTTTTACATTGACGATACCCTTGCACACTATCTTTAATTTGTCTCTAAGTTAAGGTATTTTTCCCTACTTTTGGGAGAAAAGCTACCTAAGACCAATACATAAATCTGGTCGGAAAGAAAATCCTGAAAAACATAGAACAGTTTGCGTACATTCATTCCAAAATTACTAGATTACTTAGTAAGTAGGAATTTAACATGGGATTGTAAAGACACAATACTAAAACAGCAACATGGTTTTTATCAGGGTAAATCTACAAGTACCAATTTAGTTATTTATAATAATTTTATTCTGAACTCCTTGGAACATAAGGTTCAGATTGACTCTGTGTATACTGACTTTTTTCAAATGAATTAGCAGTTATCTTATCGGTCGATTACAATGTGTAAAATACAATAGTTCATCATCTATTAAAATAACATCGGGGGTTCCACAAGGCTCTCATATTGGCCCTCTTTTATTTAATCTCTTTGTGAATAATTTAGCTTCAGTAATGGAAATCAGTAATTTTCTAATGTATGCGGATGATCTAAAAGTGTTTAAAGTAATTCCAAATCTTTCTGACGCTGCATTGTTACAAAGGGATTTAGACAACTTATCTCATTGGTGGGATGTAAATGATCTGCATTTAAATGTAAAGAAGTATTATGAGATAACTTTTGCAAGAATAAACTCGCAGTATAATTATCCTTACAAGATTAATAATAGCGTGTTGCGTAAGACCAATCATGTAAAAGATCTGGGAATTAGCCTCGATAGTAAGTTGTCTTTTAAACGAAATAATATCAAAGTCTCTAAAAATGCTGGGATTTATTCAAAGATCTGCAGTGGATTTTTTTTTGAACAGTTTAAAATTATTATACTGTTCACTGGTACGTTCAATATTAGAATCTTGCTGTATGATATGGTGCCCCAATTATAATACATAATAATATTGAAAGTGTTCAAAAAAAGTTTATAAGATGCTGTGCATTTAAGTCGAGGAATTTGAGAGAAGAATATGATTATGATAACATTCTTGCTCAGCTCAATATCAATACATTACAACATAGAAGGTTGGAGGTTGATGTGTGGTTTCTGTATAAGATACTTAATGGTTATATTCATTGTCCAGACCTTACTAGCCTAGTAAGATTTATGTCAATAATAGAAGAAATTCTGATGTATTTCATGTACCATTTAATTATACCAATTATGGACATAATGAGACGATGACCAGAATTTTAAGGACTGCTAATGCAACTCAAAATAATGTCGAATTTTTTGGATCTTCAGCGTTATCATTTAAGAAATCAATCAAGCAATTGTAATCACTTTTTATTATTTATAAAATACTGAGAGATATGTTATGTATTTGCACTAACTTAATCTACAAATATTATTAATTTTTATAAAAAGGGATTGTCCCGTAAATAAATAAATATATTGTAGATTGTTTTATGGGGTCGTTTGGCTTTGAACAGCCTTACTTCACTTCGACCTAAAAGATCTTTTGTGATTTACCCTACATCTAGTTGTTGCCCAGGATTCCAAGACTTTTTACAAAGCTTGTAATTTTCCTGGGGGCTAATTTCCAATCAGGCGTTAATTCCGCCTGTTCTAGGAATTTTAGGCTAGTGCGGACTAACACCTTGCATTCACAAATTGCATTTGTTGTCTACCGCCTTGCCCATATTCTTGAGATGATATCTCAAGGGGGAGTGGCCAGTTAGAAGGCTTGTGATTAGCCTTAATTCGAACTATTCAAGTTCGAGAAGATTTGTGGCATTCTTTGTCGAATAAGTTATAAACTTTTTCGCTTGTCATTGGCCTGAAGTATTCCTCCAATAGGATTTTTTCTGATTCTTGTCCCATTCTTGGATTTCCTCCGCTATGTGTCCTTTGGCCAGGCCACAAAACGGTTCTGGCCCAATGAATGGTGCTTTAGCTCTTTTTTTTGCAAGGCTATCAGCAAGTTCATTTCCTTGTACTCCCTCATGCTCTGGCACCCACATCGAGATAACCTTCTTGTTGTTGGCCAGTTACTTCAGGGATTGTCTACATTCCCAGGCAATTTTAGACTCAAAGGTATAGGGCCTTAAAGCTTTTCGTGCTGCCTGACTATCTGATAATATATAGATCTTTGCCTTTCGGATGCCTTTACTTAGGCATTTTTGGGCATACAGACCTATAGCATAAATTTCTGCCTGGAAGATGGTTGGGGTGTTACCGACGGCTTTGGATAACCTACATTTAGGCCCTGCTACTCCCAGTCCTACCTCTTCAGCCATCTTAGATCCATCTGTATACCAGATGAGTGACCCCTGTTCCAATTGCAGTGCTTCCATCTTGCTCGCCTGATGACTTTCAATTAGCATGTCAAACGGGCAGTCAAAGTCTTGTTTGATTGGCATTGAGTCATTGGGTTTGGTCATGGACTTCAAATGGATTAACTCCAAAATCCTTAAGTGACCAACCAGATCGCCTGGTTTAAATTTATGTGCCGTAAGGCACTGAGTGCTGCCTCCTTCCTTACATGCAAGTGCAAGGGAAGTAGGTCAAGCATAGCCTACATAGATGCTGTGGGACACGAGTGCATTGCTCCTGCAGTCCCTATACAGGCAAGGCGTTGCAGTTTCTGCAACTTTCCCGGTGATATTTTTTCTTCTGTTTTTGGCCACCATACGCATGATGCGTAGGTCACCATAGGTCTGACAACCGAAAGATAAGACCAATGTGTTATTTTCGGTCTTAGACCCCAAGTTTTACCAAGCAGCCTACGGTACGTCCATATTACCGCTGTTGCTTTAGTAAGAGTCTTCTCCAGATGTAAGTTCCAGATAGGTTTTTGATCCAGGATTACTCCTAGATACTTGACTTCACTGGAAAAATTTAGTAACGCTCCATTCAATATAGGAGTTCTAAGATTGAGTTTTCTCCTATTAGTGAACGGGACAACAATTGTTTTGCTCGGATTGACATTGAGCCCCTCTGACGAGCACCATGAATATTATGTTTAAGTCAATTTGCATGATGTTGGAGATCATAACCTCATTTTTGCCTCTCACAGTGACGACCAGGTCATCTGCATAGCCCTGGACGTTGAAGCCTGAATTACTCATTTTATGGAGGAGATCATCGACCACCATTGACCACAGCAAGGGCGATAGAACTCCACCTTGTGAACAACCGCTAACTGCAGTCACTGTAGCCGACTCATTCCCTACACTTGTGGTAATAAATAAATAAATAATTCATTAAGTGCTAACTAATTCATTGTATTCTTCATTCAGAAGTTCTAATCTTTATTGGCATTTACCTGTCTGCCCAATTTAAAATCATCCGGTTGTTTCCACTCTATAAAATGTATCCCACAGATTTATGTCTCCAATTTACTAGAAATTTCGATTTTTCTTGATTTGTTGACCAGCACGAGAACCGACTAAAAACATTCAAGTTAGGGGCTACGTAAAATAATTTATTAATTCACTTTTATTAGACCATAAAAAGGGTTAGTTATTACCGTGTTATGATCTTAGAAGGTAAAAATAGAAGTTTTATATATATTAGGCAAGTTTCCTGTTTATTGGAATATAAAATTTTATATGCAGAGGTACTGTAGATGCTGTTATAAGTGAAAATGCGAAGAAAAAGGTTTATGTCAAATTTTATGTATTTTCATATGCAATACCAAGAATATTTTTTTATGAATTATAGAAGTTATTATCACAAGACGGTCTGAGGTAGATATAAAAATAGATATATTAAATACATTTTCATAATATGTAAAAATACTAAACATAATATTAAGGAGATTCTAGTTATTTGTATAGTGTCTTCATAGATATAAAAAATTAGCCCCAGTACAATTTGATTATTAATGAATTATCGAACATATTTATTATTTGATATCTATTACGTTAAATGTATAACTGAAACTGAAACATATTCTTCATATAGGGCTATCGCCAGTCCAGTGTAAATTGTCTTATTTTATATAAGCCCCGTTTTACCCTAACTTTAGAGCAAAATATTACTAGGACCTAATTAATCACACAAAAATTAGAAGATATACAAAATATCGATGCTATAATGTACAATATGTTTCTTAGGTTAGAACAAACTACATACGTTATTAGGAGAAATATAAATTTTAATTTAAAAAGTTAAAACATTTTTAATAAATCTATTATGAACCGAGTGAAAGTGTCAGTTGGAAGTTGTAATCCCTTACTGTTTTATGGCCAAATTTTGTTTCAGGGGCATCTATTAATAATGTCAAACAGACTAGTGCTTTATTTACTTTGGCATCTATATAACAACGTATGTTAGTGCTTTTCCATATCTGCACGTAAATGTGGTCCCATAATTCCAAAGTTACCAATTTCAATGATATTTTCACTATCGTGCGAATTTCTCTAGATCAGATCATGGGATATATAAAGACGACCATAGAGAAGATAGATAAGGAGGAAACAAGAAACATTTTAAGGAACACCGGCTCCGCCGCCATTTTATAGAAAACGACTACTTGTGCACAATCCGATTTTAATTAGATCTAGAAGCAACTCTGCATTTTAGAAAACAATTCGTAAGTATGTTACTTCAGCAACAAGGTGTAAAAGAAAGGCATATCTGCAGATATTCAATATTCTAAAATCAATAATGGACCTGTGGAAAACACTTAAAACTTTAAACCTTACTAAAGCTAGTAATTCTGATATACCGGCTCATCGTTCTAATCTTGACTTAACTAATAACTTGCTTGTGGCATCAGATAATGCAAATTTAAATGTTGATGTGGAACTTATATATTATTATGAAAATTAGCTTTTTAAAGACGGAGCCTCGTTTGAATTTCAAAACTTTCCAGATGTACCAAAGCGATTAATAGTATTAAGTCAGGGCATGATTGTATTTCTAAATAGATTGTTCAAATAAGCCCCAGTTGGAACTATATTTCGCTTATTTATTTAGTTGTTTACTGCGCGGTATATTTCCTGATTTCTGGGCATAGTTCATAGTGAAACCATTAAATAAAATAGAAATTGCATTAGGTCTCTCAGATCTGCGACCACTAAGCCTCCTACCAATTTTATCTAAGTAAAACGTTTAATGCATAATCAAATTATAACCTTTGTTAGAAATGCAACATTATTCTTGGAAATCAGTCTGGTTTACGACCAGGACGTAGTACAGCTAGTAAATTTTTGAAAGTAACAAATGATTTGATTAAGTTATTAAATAAAAAACACTAGTTAATTATATTGTCTGCGTTGCTGTGACATAGTTTACAGTCCTTGCCTGGCTCAAACTACAGCAACCAAGGTACAAAAGTGCAGAACTTATACATACGATTTATTTCAAACTCAATCAGAAGGCATCACGTTAGTGAAAAATTAAGGACATTAAACTGGTTGATTATGACTCAAGGACAACATCATCTGGCATCTTTTACATATAAGTTATTAAAGCTTCACGAGCTTCTTTTCACTCAGGAAATGTTCGGCAAATCCACTTGTCAATTCCTCATTATCGTCTTACTCTCATCCATAGATTTATTGTATATTCAGCAACATATCTCCCTATCCCTGCTGATATGAAGGCCCTCTCTGTCTCACTATTCAATTGATACCAGTGAACAACTAAAATTTCAAATGAAAAAATGTTTTTTATGAATAACTTTTTTTTAAAACAATTTGTCTATATTTGTGTTTAAATCCTTTGCTTGTTGGACAGTATTTTGATTGAGTGTAAGAGCAGCTCTAGTGAGTCGAACTCAGCCATTGTAGAAGACAAATAAAGATATTATTTATTGATTTACTTATCTTCTTATCTTAGTGTTGATCAATTTATTGTAGACTTATTTCCAAGAACATCAACCAGTCTAATTTTCTCAAGTTTAATTTTAGTGGTATTGTGCCTTAAAATAAATGCTTCTATTGTATCCAGCATGCATGCCGAAAAAAGCCACAGGAAGTGCCAGTGCTGTCAAATAGCTAAAGGCGTTACAGGGCTGCAGTGATGCAGAATGGGAGATAGCGATACCAAACCTCCTGGAGCTATACCAGGATTAACAGCGTAAAGACAGGGGCTCAGTCGTTCGAGCGCCTGAATCATCTGATTAAGGTTGGATGGTTCGGGCGCGCGAGACACTTTTGACTGTCGTGGAAACCTGCCTGGTATAAACCGTGTGGAGCAAGTGGGTGGTTGATGCGGATTGTCCACGTGGGGTCTGCCTTAACCAGCCGACCAAATGGATGGGAGCCACAATAAAAGTAACCTCAAGTCAAAGGTGGAACAGCATAAGCCTGTGACTGCATGGCTAAGGGGAAGCTTAGTCACTATTATGCGGACTCCAGGGCACCTGATGCATCCTGGTTTAAATAAATGTCTGCCTGGGATATGCAGAGCACTGCTTTTCCTCCGCTATTCATGGAATTGTCATGAAGCCCTATTTAATTACCAATAGCAGGGGCAAAAATGCAGCTCAAAGGACAGCAAGAATGGCCTCACGTCATCATAATGGTCCGAAATAATCTGAAGTGCCTCCAGATAAATCTCCACCATGCAAAAGCAGCCTCGAGTGTGCTCAATAGGGAATTTATTAGGCGGATATTAAACATATGGCTAATCTAAGAGCCCTGAGCACTTAGAGGACGTATCAAAGGACTCCCTACACAATCATGCAAGTTAATTTATTCCACTTTGCATGGCTATCCTAGAACAGCTCTTTTGTTCGACAAGGATACTAACTTTGTTCTCTTTTCAGAGTTCATAACGAGAGACTTAGTTGCAGCAGCTGTTGAAGTGCCTACAGAAAGGGAAGAATGGTAGGTCATAGTGGCATCCGCCTATTTTCCCGGCGAAAAAGGAAATCCACCCTCAGGAGAGATAAGAAACCTCATTAGCTGGTGCAAGAGGAGAAAAGAACCCTACATAATAGGTGGCGACGCTAATGCGAGGCGAGGCAGTACTGATAAACACTAGAGGTTATATCTACCTCAGAACTATTGCCTATTATTAATGGTCCACTCTGTATATAAAATTGTCAAATTCCAACAATAGTTAATGCAGAAAGCCACAATAAACAAGTTATTAGACAGACAATAAATTAGTTAAGAAGTCAAAATAATAAAAATATTCAGTCATATTATGTATAGAATGTATTTTGCACAAGAATATATTTAATTTTTTGTTTAAACATGTTTACACTCATATCGACATTTTTTGAGTCATTATTGAGTCATTAGGTAACATTTAAATGATTGGTATAAGAAAAAGTTTTGCGATTTGCTTAGTCTATACTTTGGTAATCTTTTTGTTTTCGTTCTAGTATTATGGTACTGTATGTCTTTGTGCTAGGTAACTTTGTTAATTTTTTAATATGACACAAACATTCATATATGAAATATGACGGCAGAGTTAAAATATAAAAACTTTTGAAGAGCGGTTTACAATGATAGCCATATTTAGCATCCGCTATTATTCTTACGACTTTTTTTGTAATTTAAAATTTTTATTTAAATTGCACGATGATCCATGTACATCAATCCATATGCCATTATACTGTGGAAAATTGCAAAATAAACCACTCTTAAGCAACATTTTGTTGTTTAATTGCTAAGTTGCCTTATCACTTAAATGGAAGTTGATAGCCGTTTTGATAAGTTTTGAATAATATGAAATAAAAAATTTAATAACGTATCCAAATACACACCGAGGAATTTAATGGGTTCATTATTTTTTTTTTGAAAATTGTAAAGTTTTGGTTTTATTATTATTTATAGTAAGGTAATAATTACTCCTCGACTAATTTTTTATAAGATTATCACAGAAGTAAATGATTTTTTATACCCGCGTCTGTCAGAGATGGACCTAATGTAATATTAAATAATTTAGACACCATTGAATATGTTTATATTTTACACATAAATATTCAATAAGTTAGAAACAAAACACTAGAACTTGAAGCATTATTAAATAATAATATAAATAAAAAATATGATCTAATATGTTTATCAGAACATTTCTTAAGCAGTTCGGAAATTAATAGTTTTGTAATCAGTGGTTATCACAGTGCTTCATATTTCTGCAGATCTAAAATTATACATGGTGGTGTGTTAATTTTATCTAAACCAAATTCTTCTTTAATTGCACGGGACGATATTTCTAGTTTATCCGTTGAGATACATTATGAAATAGCGGCAGTTGAATCAGCTAAATGTAATGAAATTGTTTTAACAATTTATCGATCTCCACTAGGTGATTTCAACTATTTTATATCTACAATTAATAGTATGTTACATAAGTTAAAGACTTAATCTGTTCATACGGTTTTCATGTTACTGTAAATGAAAGTACAAGACTAAATAATTGTATACGTAATATGTTGGTAAATTTTCAATCAGGCTTACCATACGTGTATAAGTGTATTTGACCCTGGCTTGTCGGATCGTAAGATTAAAATAGAAGAAAGTAGTAATATGCGGGTTACTAAAAAAACTACTAAAACTAGGGCAATCAACGATGTAGGTTTGTTTATGCTCCATCAGAAGTTTTTGAGACGGTATTAAAAATTCAAATTACCAAGCATTTTGAAAATAATAATTTATTCTATTGCTATCAGTTTGGGTTCAGATCACATAAATCCACAAATGACGCCGTTACTCACCTTATCAATAATATAATTGATAAACAAGAAAATGGAGAGTATGCCGGAGTAACTTCTTGTGATTTACAAAAGGCGTTTGACTGTGTGTCGCATTATATTCTACTGGATAAATTTAAGTATTACAAATTTAATAATACCAGTTGTCAGCTAATGTCTTCATATCTTTCCAGCAGACAACAATACACATTTAAGGATGGAAACTGTTCTAACTTACAAAAATGTTAAACACGGTATCCCTCAAGGGTCGGTCCTAGGACCCATCCTTTTCTTGGTCTATATAAATGACCTTAGAATAAGTGTTCCCAGAGCTGAGCTTATAACGTTTGCCGATGACACCACACTTAACAGGGCACAGGGAGTTGAGCAAGGTTAGAGATCTCATGTCTGTTACACAATCTGCTGCCCAGGACTGGTTTGTTACTAACAGGCTAAATTTAAATGACAATAAAACTTTTCATGTATTTCTCTCACATAGATCCACTTATGAGATTAGTAATCCGATTACTGTAAAGTTTTTAGGTGTTATGTTAGATCCGAAGTTGAATTGGGGACAGCATATTATTGAATTTTTATGAAAAAAGTTGTCAAAGATTATATTTGTAATAAGGAACCTCTCGAAATTAGCTCCCAGACAGGTACTACTAACTGCTTATCATAGTTTGATAGTATCTCAGATATAATATGGTCTGATAAGTTGAAATCATGCCCCTTGTACCTGTAGAATTTTTGATCTCCAATGAAGGGTCATCAGTATTATAAAAAATATGGATTATCAAGCAAATGTTAGAAAGACATTTGTCGACCCACAATTATTTACTTTTCCTTGTTTGTATATATACGCCTGTCTCATGCTTTCAAAAAAGTCCATGAACAATATGTTACTCAAAAATCCCTACATGACCATAATAATCGTAACGGAAATGATATTAGAATGAGCTATTTAAGATTAAAATCTAGTAGGTATATTATGGCCCCAAGTTTTTTAATAAATTACCTAGTTCAATTAGATCTCTACCAGTTAATGTTTTTAAGAAATGTATTAAAACATTTTTATTATAACAAGCCTTCTACACTATTAATGAATTTTTAGACTGTAATGTACCTGATACCATTTAACTTTAATATTTTAATGTGTTTTTATTTATTGTATGTCTTATGTTTTATATTTATATTTAGTTTAATTGCAATTCCGATAGAGTGCATATTATTATTTACATTGTATATCTGACGTGTGTAAAACATTCTTGCTGCAAGCACCAATAAATTATCTATCTATCTATCAAATTCCTTACTACTGACATACAAGTTGGACGAAAGGTTGTCTCTTAACAAAAGTGTGGCATCATATTATTGGGAGTACATCAGGAGCTAAATTGAATGACAGATCATTAATATCTGGGGCGAGCGTAGATGCGTCTTCACTATGTAGTTACTTCGATATGCGATGTAAAGCAACGTTAGGCGCGGTTAGTACTTGGATGGGCGACCGTTTCAAAGAAGATCGTGTCCTCGCCTCACATATCTTCCAGCGGCTTGTATATCAGTGTGTGCGCGGAAACTATGCAACCTTAGGCGAGGGTTGTGTAGGTGATATACCATCTTTCGGAGGCGATGTAAAGCCGTCGGTTCCTTGTCTATTAAATGTTAGGCAAGTAAAAGATCCCTACTCTTCTTAAGGGAAGAGGTTCGGCAAAATTCCTGGTTGGGGGTAGGCGTCGGTGATAGGCCTCAGTAGCGGAAATAGACCGACGTTAAATAAATGTTCAAAAAAAATCATTAATATAGATTATAAACATCACAGGGCCTAGAACAGATCCCTGTGGTAACCCGACATTGGAAAGTTTGGATACTTTACCGTTAAATTTAATAAATGATTGACGGTCTGCAAGATTGTATCAAAAAAACACTGTGGTTAACAGTATCAGATGCCTTGGATATGTCATAAAATTTAGTAGAGCATAATTTTCGCTCCCCAAAGCTTCTATAATGTTTGCATATATTTCGCACATTGCAGTAACAGTGGATTTCCCGGTCTACATACAAGTTACTAGGTTATTTTTTTCAAAATATGCTAGCAGTCTAGTTTTTGAATGATTTCAATAATTTTGGAAATGACAGGTATAATGGAAATAGGCTCTGTATTATTAAACTCTCCTTTTTTGTGTACATGAGTAACTTGCGATTTTCTGAAATTTTTTTGGTAAATTCCACATTCAATACACATGTTTATTAAATGCATAATAGGCTTTGTAAGTACGTCACCAACTAATTTTAAAACCTCGCTATTAAGATTGCAAATATCTTTAGACTTACTATTTTTTAAGTGTGATATAATAGTTTTAATTTCCAGATCACAAACTGGAAAAAGAAAAAAGATTTATTTGTCTTAGGTGCATTCTTTACAAAATCTGAAAACTTTGTGTCAAAACGAACAATTAATTTATTTATAAGATCGAAGAAGTAGTCTGAGAAATCATTAGCCGTTAAGTCAGAGGTTATATTTGTATTTTTATTTATTCTGTTTTTATTGATAACATCCCATGCTGCTTTCTGTTTGTTATTAGAAATTAGAATTCCTTTACTATTAGATTTTAATTTAGTTTGTTTTATTTTTGGAGTATCATACCCCAGCAGATCATTTAAATTTTTTATTGAACAAGCAATTATATGGACAGCGTCCAAGGTATCTTTTAATTGTTGTATATCATATCAATAGTCCATCTTTTTGGCAGTACGCTGCAGTTCGTCGAACCAAGATAGAGTCTTTGTTTTAATTTTACAATTCAACATTATACTACCAGGAAACTTACTTAAAGATATACATCTGTGACATGCATGCAAGTTGTATAGGAAATGTACATGTATGCTATGTAATATATATTTTCCCAAGTTTCGTGTGCTTCTTACCTGAGGATAATCTCCAAACTTCGTCTGATAATCGAAGACGTACAGATAAGAATTCCTGTGCTCAGCTGAATGCAAATCTGCAGTGTGCACCACAGGGGCCACGTATTGTGCATCGGACAATGCCTCCAGAGTTTCGTCCCTTATATTGATTGGATGCTGCACGGGCCTCTCCCAATCTGTGTATTCATTAACTATTGTCGCCAAGATCTCGGAGAGGTGGTAACTGTACGTGTTCCTTACAAATGTCCTAAGTATCTTGGAGCGTCGGTCCGCTTCTATCCCGTATTGAACGTCCTCGCCGTTAAAGGCGAAGTAAGCTTCTGCCTTTACTACACCGAGGAGCAAATCGTATCTAGACAATTTAGACACGACCGACTTTCGGAGCAGAACGTTGTTTAATATGTTGATGGCGTTCTGAGGTTCAACTTTTGCTGGTTTGCTATTGCTGTCGAATTCGTTATAATGGAGATTATCTCCCCCTGTAAACAAAACAAAATGGTATTGAAATGATAGACATTTAATTTGAATTTTAAATTAAACTGATTAAGGTTTTGCGACACATTTTTTGTGGGATTAGTAACTGAGTTTCGTTTTTTTTACATACTCATCTGCGCAGAAAAACGTAATTAATCAAAATGAAGTATATTTGTAAATGATTATACTCGTTGACAGGTTAAAATTTCTTGATAACTCATTTAAAACTCCATCAGAACAAACAGCACAAAGCAATGTTTTAATCAAGAATTTAGCTAGTCGAGGGAAGCATCCTTATGTCAAAAATCAAACTTTAATTTGTGAACAAAAGTTTTTTGAAAGATAAAATAGATAATACAGTATCATAACTGCTTTGACTGTCCTCAGGATATTGTAAATGCTTTTGGTCGTTTTGTTAAAAGTATATACTTGCCTAATAAACCGTCAGCCCACTGTACCCAAATCGGCAAAGATTATAAGCAGTATGCCCTTCGGGATTATGATATTTTAGCATATAACTGATTGTGAAAATGAAAATGAAAATATTTTCGTGGACCATTCCCTGGAAAATGTAATTTGTTATTTTTGTACAAAAATAACCGTTTTTAAAACGATAATAGTAAGTAAAGCATACCACATGATATTTCATTAAAAAATAATTCAGGAAAACGATCGGCATACAGGTAGGGTGAGACCTAAGGGCACGTATCGGCCTTTACATAAATAAATATAAATAATATATAACATTTTGAATGATAATAGTCAGTATGCCCTTTTGAAATTGAGAAGATTTTGTCATAACTTGCACAATGAAAAATCATACTGACTATTATCGTTTTAAAAACGGTTATTATTGTATAAATAACAATAAGTTATATGCCAAAATATCATAAGCCTAAAGGGAATACTGCTTATAATCATTGCCGATTTGGGTACAGTGGGCTGATGGTCTATAAGGGTGAGCCTATCCTAGATGAGGTTGCCGCCACTGTACAAAATGGTATTTCTGTTAATGTTGACAGAGTCATTGAATTCGAAATTAAAAAAGCAACTGCTAAAATGAAATGACTTTTGGCCTCGATTTAATACCTCCTCTTTTTGTCAAAGACTACATCAATGTATTAATCTGGAAAAGAGCAAACATTTGTAGGATCCTGAAGCCAGATGACTCGCTCAGTACAAGTAATTACAGAGCGACTGCCATTTTATCTAAAGTGTTTGATAATTCTACATGATCGCATCTACTTGCCAATCGATAATCGTTTATCACTGTATCAACATGTATTTGTAAACCACCGTGTTACAGTAGCCAACTTGTCAGTTTTTACAGTTTGTTTTTCAAGTCATTGATGAGTCCGGGCAGTAGATGCTATCTATACCGATTTCTCGCAGGTGTTTGATCGCATTGATCATGACATCTTAATCAATAAACTAGGTATCTGGGGATTAAGTGATTCACTACTACTATTTATGTAGTCATATCTTTCTAACTGTAAACAGTTAGTTTCGTATAGTGGTTTCAGCTCTGAGCCATGTATAGCTACATAAGGTGTCCCACATGGCTCCAATATGGGGCCACTTCTATTTTTGCTCTTTATTGATGATATAACTTCAATCATCAGCAAGAGCGGCAAACTATTATTTGTGGATAATCTTGAGCTATATATGAGAATATAACCTATTTTGATAGTTGTATGTTACTGCAAAATGATATTAACAGAGTTCCTAACTGCCGTATGAGTAAGAGGTCATACTTTAATGTTTCCAAATGTAAGTTTATAACGTTTGGCCAAAAGGTACTCTAATATTGGACATGAATATTCAATTGACGGAATATTGTTATCCAAAGTTGATGGCACTAAGGATCTTGGTGTTGTATTCGATGGTCAACTGTAATTTATTGAACACATTAATTTAAAGGCCAAAGATGCCACTAAGATGCTTGGCTTTATAATCAGAAACTGTAAGTCATTTACCAACATCAGAGCACTAAAAATACTTTACTTCTCTTATGTTAGGTCTAAACTTGAGTATGGATCGCTTATCTGGACTTACTATTACGAGAATCATAAACTGGCACTAGAAAATGTACAAAGAAAATGTTTAGCATTTAAAGTGGGTGTTACGAAAGACATACAGAGCAAAACACTCTTCTTACTAGATTAAAATGTATAACTTAGTATTGGGAAGAAAATGCTACTCTATTTATTTTTGTCCGGTTTACTGAATAACAATATTGACTGTCAGATCCCTGGCTAAGCAACAAACATATTGAGGTCTTGATTAATTTGGTAGCAAGCTCTATCCACTTCAGCAGTCTTAAATAAAATATAAAGCTGGGTGTGATTGACATATAAGTGGTGTATACAGTAACGAAGGCATTTAATTAACTCATTTGTGCATATAGTAAACAACAGAGGACCCAGAATGGAACCTTAGGTACACCAGACTGTAAGGTTGGATAGTTTGATACTTTATTTTGAATTGCAACTTTCTCTGTTTTCAATATAATTTTGAATTAATTTATATGCACTGTCTGTTAACCCTATATATTAAAGTCCAGTAAGATCAAGATTGCACATAAACCTAGATCTGTTGCTCTCATGATGTCATCGATGATATTAAGAAGTGCCGTGGTGGGGCTATGTCCTGGCCTAAACCAGACTGAATTAGAGGTAGTACAGATATTTCACAAATATACTCCCTGATTTGAATATCCATTATATTTTCAACCATTTTTGACGAGATAGGAAGTATACTGATGCCCCGAAGGTACTTTAGTTCCAATGGATTTGGTTCCTTTGACAATGTGGTTACCACGGCATTTTTCCACAGAGCCGAAAAACGCTATCAAGCAGATATACGTTTTCTATATGTGTTAAGTAAGGAATAATATGTGGGTAGCAGAGACTTATCATTTTTATATATAATCCATCACACCCTGTAGCATTAATTTTTATTTCACTAATAAATTTTAGTATAGAAAATTCTTCTACTTGTTGAAATTTAGAATTGGAATCAATTAATGAATCATTTCTATATTATTTTAGAACAACATTTGATACTGATGTAGTGGGTAGGGAGTTACAATGAAATCATTAATTTGATCAGCAACGTTTAAGTGATCCGGAATATTACTGTTTGCAAGTAGGAATGATATTCGATTTGAAAAGTTTTCAAGACTGTTTGTATTCACATTGTTAATATTAGAATAAAAATATGCTTCCTTCTCCCTACGTACTGCTCGAGTTGTATAATTACATAAGTGCTTGTAAAATAACCAGTGTTCGTTATTTTTATTATGTTGTATGTGTATATTTACTTAATGCCCGGTCTCTTAGCTTTATCATTGTCTTTAGTATGTCGGTAAGCCAAGGTGCATATTGTTTTGTACATTTTGATGTTATTAATAGAGCATGATAGTCAAACAGCTGCATTAATCTGTCTACAAGGAAATTAACTTTTCAATCTATAATCTATATCATTGAAATCAAACGTTTTGTAAAAAGGAATAGCAAATAAATCTTGTTCAAAATTATTGAAGTTAAATTTTTTAAAGTTTCTGTACGTAACCATTTTGGGGTCATTATGTTTACCATATAACTTTACCTTGCAACATACCAATTGATGATCCGATACTTTACTATCGGTGACACTACTTTCAAAAACATTTTCTGCATTTAAAACAATTATAAGGTCAGTTAGAGTAGCGGACGTGCTAGTAATTCTCGTCAGAGAGTCGACTATTTGAGAAAGACTGAAATCGAATAAAAATTATCAACATGTACGTTATTTAAATTGTACAAGTTTATATTAAATCTCCAGTAAATATAATATTAGTAGCATTACATGATATAATACCCAATTACCCAGAGTGTCCTCAAACGGAGACAAAAATATTCGACATCTTGAGATGGCGGCCTATCGCTCACGCCAATTCCAATGTTTTCTCGTTTTTTCTTTTAAGATATCCAGAATTGCTCAATATCATTGTTTTTGTAAATTAATGATGTATTCAGGGAATTGCTGGAGTACATGCTCACCCCGCTACCCCTGGTTCCTCGATCATGCCTATACAGTTCAAAACCATCAATATTAATTAAATTATCATCACTAAATATTCATTACATTTTCTTATTGTCAGTAACATTTATATTTGGGCCTAGAGGACTTCCTTTATAGCGAGCATTTCAAGCGAGTCTATAGCGTACACGTATACTACGTGTGAACGTCACTGGGAGGTCAGTGCAGCTATTTAATTGAGAGACAAATTTGTACCCTAGATTAATATTAATTACGTAAATGTGGTTGATATATTGAAAGGACACTATGGCATTGTGTACAGTGATGGATACAGTAGCACTGGCTCGAAGAAATTACGGGAACCTCGATAAAGAGGGAACCAGATGCGAGGTAAGGGAGAAAACCGGTTACTTGACCACACCCATGTGATGATATCATGTTGCTACGCCCATGAAAGTAGTAGGGGTGCTGCTCCAGCTACGTTCTATATTCTCTACTTGTTATGCAGCGTTTCGAAATTTTGATGTCGTAAGTCAAAACTAAAAATTAGTCAAGAGATAGCTTAAAATTTAAAATGGCCACTTGAGAATTTTCTCTAATGTGCTTATTTTTTAGAAAACTTGCATAAACCAAATGTTAAAAGTATAATTCTCATTATTCAAATATTTAAAGGCTGGCCTGGATTTTACTTGATGTAATCCTGGAAAGCCTAGAAAAATCCGAGAATTTGTAAACTGAAAATTGTTGAACATTCCGACATATCCAACCACTGAGTAAACTCATTTTAAAAATCTGCGTCCGCAGCTCTATCTCTAACCACACTTTGAATATATTTCAATATGCTATAAATAACAATTGGTAGATCTACATAGAAATTTAACTTTCAGGCTTCAGTGCCCCTAAAACTTATAGCTTGCTCTGTATACAACGTATACATCCCATTGTACTAGACTGCATCTCTAATCTCTTACACAAATATAATAAGCTTTACCGAGTAAATTCGAAAAGCTCGCATAATTGCATCAACCACAGAAAACATAACACAGTGCTTATAGTTTTATTGTTAATTAACTATCGTAGTGTAATTAAGTGATTCTAGAATGTGAACAACACCCAGTCCTTTTGCCTAATAAACTAAACTAAAACAGTGCATTTGCCTTCGTGAAATTGTGTTAATATGGATGTAAATCCTCTAACGATGTTGTACTGACGTATATAAATAAATTAATGACATTATTTTGTTGGCAGGTAGAAGAGCGGTTGGCGGCTAAATAAAATTAATAGATTTGTTTCCTACGAGTCTTTATAATTTACTGCAAGGGTGCCTGTTAGGTTTGTGGTTTGGAATTATTCACCGCAGCAGAGATGCTTAATTTTTCATTTCTACGGCTGGGTATTTATTATGTAGCACAACCGTTCGGGTTAATTTTGCAATTTCCTTTTATTTCGTAGTACAAGATTTTCTAATAGTTCAGTCGCTACATGAAAATAAACACGTTAAGCAGTAATATAAAATGTCTTCATGAAATTGAAATGAGCAAAACTAAATGAAATTTTGTAGTACTTTACAAACCGGTGCGCTGCGTAACTTTGTTCAATCTGTATTCTGAATAGCATAGAGACATCATCAATCACAAGATTTTTTTTTTCTTAAAAAGGTTAAGTTACTTTTTAAAATATTTCTTTCTTGCCTATTTTTAATGAATAAAGTTTAATTTTCGTTTTACTAATAAAAAGAAATTATTGCCTTTTTGAGTTTATCAAATACACACAATAACGTTAAAAACCAGAACTATCATGATTTATTAAAAAATATCATGAAATTTCTTCATTTTGCCATGTGAAAATCTCACACATCTGACAACACTGGTCAAGCAGTAAGCATATTAAATTAAGATGTAAACCGCCGAGTGTCACCGATAAGTAGCGGCGGCGGCGGCTATCTTTGTGTTTTTTACTAGTTAGCCGAAATACGTATAAGAAACTACACCGATACACCTTCCAATTTAAATCATTTAGCCAATAGCGTCAGCTAACGTGGACTAAGAACCAATAAGACACTTTAAAAAGTAGAAGGGACAAAATGTTCCAAATTGTTATTAGAAAAAATTAACTTTAGTTTAGTTCATGTCGGTTACTTGATTACGTATAATCACACGTACAAAATTTTGTGTCATTGCTTCGGTTCTTTTTTGATTTTGAACCACGTTTTTCTGTATCCTAAGTTAGAATTTATTTTATTGACTTTAGTTTAGTGCAGTATATTTGTAATGGAAATGCAGTTGCTTCTGAACGTCTTTATGCTCAAAGATTCCTCAACTGGCATCATCCTAGAGGAAAATGTTATATAGGTTTTTTGTTTGTCTGATCGTTCTACATTACTAGTTTCTTTAATGACATGAAACTAATGACACCCTGTATATTAGATGTTCCACAGAATAATATATACAAATAATATACATTGTTTGTATGTGAGGAGGCCCGTGGTCTCGGCAGAGGGTAGTTTTCACCCTCTGGGCTAGAAATAGGGAGTGGATGAATGAATTTTACTTCCCTCATCTATTTTGACCACTTCTCAATCGAATTCGTTTTGGAAAACCGACAGAAAAATTGAGGGGGCTCGTGATCTGTGCAGGGGGTAGCTTCCACCCCCTTGATTGGAAATGAGGAGTGGATGGTTGAAGTTTACCTCCCTCATCCTCCACGATCTTTTTTAGTTATATTTCCTCCAAACAGCGCGAAAAAATTGGTTAGGACCGTTCTGTGGCTCAAAGGGGTGGTTTTCACCCCCTTTGATAAACCCCCTCGTTGGCCCCGTATAAAAAGCACTTTTATAGGAAAAATTTTGCATAAAAACTCTGCCTCCATTTGGTGCACCACGGAAACCCCGTTTTGGGGGTGATCTTTGGCCAATAGGGGTTGAAGGTAGATTTTTTACTCTCGGACTTATCACAATCGATTCCCCGACCCAAAAAAACGGGGGAAGAAATGTATTTTAGCCCTGGCCCAGAGTATCTAACTTTTCCGATTGTTTACCTGGACTATAAGCTGTCATTTAGGGCACTTTTTATAATGTTAACTCTCATGGATAAATCGATTTTTTTGGAACTAGGAGGTGTAGCTTTCCTTCAGAAATAAATTCCTCCCCCATATTATTCTTTATGAAACTACATCGAAATCTTTTTCAAATGTGGGATGTACCCGGGGCTACATTTAAATATATTTCAGCTTAAAGGTATTCCGACGTATCCGAGGAGCGGATTCTAGGTACTAGGAATTAGGTATTAGTATCAATGGAGGGGCGAAGTATTAGAGTCTCCAAACTATGCTATTGCTAATGAGGGTAATTTAGGGTAATTGAACGTTATGAAGGTTAACGTGAGGGTAACATTAGGGTGACGCTGATTGAATTTTTTTGAATGAATTCATTTCCCGATTTGCAGAGATCCAGTCCTCCATTTTGAAATTCTGGAGTAGCTACGATGCAGCATTAGTAGTGATTATTAAATTAGCATGCCGCCAAGAAAATGTCATAGAAATATGTTGATTAATTTAGTACAGAAAAACTGTTTCCT